>CAJHZI010000903.1:3172500-3805000 GCA_905160935.1 Enchytraeus crypticus | reverse complement strand
GCGGTCCTGTGACATTTAATTGCTGTTGTTTTGTAATTTAATTGCTGTTGTTTTGTAACTTTAAATAGTTTTATTAAAGCAAAGAACACCAATAACAACTCAATCTAGATCGATCTTCTAATTTCAGTTTTGATCTGTATTAGTTAAGTTTAGGAAGAATGATGATAAACAAGGTAATCTACTGCAACCTATTGGTGTTTGCTGTAGTTTTTACAAATTCCTGGCATCCGGCTTTTGCAAGCATATCACCAATTTGTTTGGATAATAATGGAAATCCTGTTGATTGGTAAGATAATCTTTTCACCTTTTGTAGCAGGTATTTATAATCATAACATAAATATAATTTAAGTAGATTTTTCTAGAAATATGTGTTGACATTATATAATTATACAAACCTATAATTTTAAGACACCTCTACCTCTACTCTTGACTTCTGTCTTGTAATATACTGTATGGATTTATTCAGCTGCAGTTAGTAGCTTGATTGATTGTACATTTGATTTAGGTTCATTGTTTACAAGATGCCGCGCATAAAGGCTAGCAAAAATAAACTAGTACAATTGGGAGTTGGTCAAGCATATATGGATGCTAATCAGCAGAATTGGATAATGAGTGAGAAATCTATTAATGATTCAGGTCATGCAGTATATAACACTTTGCAGCAGATTTATACGAATAGAAAATCTGAGGTGAGTCTGTATGTGTCAGTCAATTCTACATGCTTAATGTACAATTTCATTTACAAGTCTAATCAACTAAAACTTTTATAAGTTAAATGTTGATGAAGAACATTTGTACATAATTAGAGATGGGAAAATACTATTAAGTTATTAACAGAGCAGAATTTTAAGGTTCCGCCGGTGGTACACACTTACTAGTGCACAAAATTTTACCAATAACAGATGATCTTTGAACTCTTTCTTTGACCAGTTACATTTGTTGAAGTCTGGTTAACATTAAATATTCTTTTAGATTTAGATTTTTGTCCAAGGGATTGACAATGAAATGGGCTTCGCAGTGTAGTACTAATGTTTGATGTTTGGCTCTAGATAAGTTTAGCAGAAATAGTGTGATTAACAGTGATATATTAATTTCTTATAGGTATTACACTGTATTTTTAAAACCTGAATCTGAGTACTGCTTAAACTGAATTATGCAATTAGAATCTGAATCATGCAATAAAAATCTGAAACTGAATCATGATCAAGTCTGAATCATTTCACTCAAATCAACTTGCAGTAATTGACTAGAAAATTGTTTGCCTCTGAAAAATTGTTAATTGTTAATCGTTGTTAACCATTAACCGTTATTAGCCATTAACTCTTGTTAGCCATTGTTAACTGTTGTTACTCTTTAATTATTTATTTGTTTTATTGACAAGCAATTTCTGTTGTAGCTAACAATGTTACAAAATGATTTGTATGGTATTATTGTACATTTAGTAGTAAAACTTTTTTACATCTATATAGTGTCATCATTAAAAGAAAAATAAACAGCAAATTTGTGCAGACTGATTATTTATATTGTATATTTTATTGATTGATAATCATATATTGTACTGATTTGCTAGGAGGTGGCCTATGCCCTTTATAATGATGAAACTCCATATCATGTATCGTCTTCTTCTGGGCATACTAAAGGTAAATGCAGACATCAAACATGCTTAATACGAAATAGATACGTAAAATATAACATATCTAGCTGTAAATAATTATAACCAGTCCCTATATCGATGGATAAATTGGAAGCAGCTGGTATAAAGTTGAAGAGAGATTGAGAATATTGTCAAATTGACATGGCATGCATTGTGTTTTGAAGAGTGCAAAATTTGTCTGTGGCTTAATGATATACCTGTTTGTATATCATAGTGTTGTTTAAATGGTGATCAATTCAAATATTTATCATTCACTTCTGTTATCCACTAGTGTGAAACTATTACTAGTGTGAAACTTTTGAGTATGAGAAAACTTTACAATTTCACTATGAATGCAATGCAATTGTTCTTAAGTATATAGCGTAGTTTGTTATTTTTGTGATAAAATGCCTTATGATATTCTTTCATATTGAAATTAATTGTTAGCTAATTAATGCAGCCAAATCATAGGATTTATTCATAAATTAATCTGTCTATTCTTAATGTATTTCAATGTCTAGACTTACATAATTGTAGAAATCACTTTGGAATAACTTGAGTATATGTGGATATTTTATGGAGTATCTTCACATAATATCATTTACACAAATGACATAAGAGTAAAGTTGCTTCAATGGTGCACCACTGTGATGCAATAAATTTTGTCTTCTTTATTCTTTTAGGTGATTTTGCATTTGATACAAATACCGGATTCTGGTTGATACACAGTGTGCCGAAGTTTCCTCCGACTGCCAATGAGTCATACAGTTACCCGTCTAACGCAAAAACATTTGGGCAGACATTAATGTGTGTCAGCTTCAATTACTCTATGCTTGATGTTATAGGTACGTCTTGTTTACTTGTACATGTGTTTATAGGTTAATTCATTTAGTCTTTTTTTCTTTTTCATCCAGTTGTCTCTATATTATGTTTGCTGTTTCAACTTATCTATATGTAAATATGATATTAAATTACACTGCATCCTTAGTTTCGATTTTCCCCTAGATAATTTGTTTTCTTTGAAATTCTTTTTTAATCAATTTTTTCTATTAGTAGATATGAGATATTATTCTTTAAAATTTAGCATTTATGTGTAGAATTATCTCTGCAGGATTATACAGTTTCATTGAGCCTCTATTAAGGGCCAGGTGAAAACCCTCAATTTATCTAAAATTGTTCTAAATTAGTCATTTTCTTTAAATCTATGTTGTGCTATTGCAGGAAAGCAGTTGCTGTTTTATCGGCCTCAGGTCTATGACAAGAATTTTCCTCAGAAATTTTCCAACAATGTCAATATGGCAAAGGCTTTGAATGGAGAGTATGTAAAAACCGCTCCATTCAACAATACTGCGGTGCTGCAGTCACTGAAGAAACAGTCTTTTACAAGCTTTGCTAAATGTGCCAAGTTTAGTCGTGGTATGTGTTGTACTAAAATTGTGTATTACTTTTTTGGTATTTGTATAAGATGTTAAAGACAGCTAATTATGGAAATTGCCATATTAAAGTAAAATGTAAGATTATAATTATTCGTAATTAGATAATTATTGACACAATGTAGGATAATGGTATGCTTTTCCATGATATAGATAAATTGTATTCATGTAAAATTGAGCATGAGCTTGTGTTTATGTTTGTCTGTTTGTGATATCTCTCTTACTGCACTGCATACTGGCAGGTCCATGGTATATAACGCCTCCACACTTCTCTGTCTTCCGCCTTCCTCATCATTTCCACATATGAGTGGGTCTTTAAATCATCTAACATACCTAATCTCGGCCTGTCTTTTTCCTTCCATTCTACCTTCTATGACCTCTTTTAATAGACCTTCCCCCCTTAGAATGTGTCCTATCCAACTCTTCTTCCTATTTCTTAATACATTTATCAACTGTCTATCTGTGCCAACTCTCTCCCGAACTTCCTTATTTGTAACATTTTGAGTCCAGCTAATCCTCTCCATTCTTCTCCAAATCCGCATTTCCAATGCCTCCAGTTTCCTAATATCTTCCTTCCTTAAGGTTATGTCTCACATCCATACAATAGCGTGGTCCAAACCAAAGTTTTCACTATCTTTATCTTTGTGTCTTTCTGTAGACTTTTTGTTAATAGTTCTTTTCTACCACCAAAGGTCGCTTTTGCTTGTGCAATCCTACTGCATATTTCTGTCTCACATTTCCCGTCATCGGTTTTAGTATGACCCAAATATTTGAAACTCCTTACCTGTTCCAATTTTGCACCATTTATTGTGATATTAACTTCAGCTTTATTATTGGACACTCTCATAACTTTCATCTTTTTTATATTAATCTTCATGCCATATCTCAATGCCGTATCATTCAGCCTATCCATTCACAATCTCGCTGCCCGCTACCATTCCTTGGTCATCTGCAAATCGTACATCTTGTAATAAATTCCCTCCTGTGATATATATATATATCACACATAATTGGGCAACCGCAAACAATCTGCCGCGTGTAAGTAAGAGGCGACTAAAGGCAGGAGTTGAAAATGGCAAGAGGGGACCCACCTCACCATGAAATATTTTCCCCCAGGATTAAATGGTAATTAATCCACCAAACTGAGGAAGGCAACGGCAAACCACCTCAGAAGCCATATTTTCCCAAGCTATAGGTTACATAAGGTATGGATAAGGCACAGACTTTGTGAAGGGATTAACTTGTTGATCTAAGGAGTGCTCTTATGGAGCAAGAAAACAAACTTTGAGTATGAATATGTACCTTGAACCTGCCACTTGGCAGTGCACTGAAGAAGAAGATATATATATATATATATATATATATATAAATATATATAAATATATATATATATTATATATATAATATATATATAATATATATAATATAGATATATAAATATTATATATATTATATATATATATATATATATACTATATATATATATATATATATATAATTTCTTTAGATATATATCATGATTGGGTGGCACCTTATTTCCAATCTCAGCTGTTGGTGGAGAGTTGGCAGAATGGTCATGGCGCTCTGCCATCAAACTGTTCAGGCTTCCAGGTACACGTTAAGTTCACATCAACATATCTACTTATCATTTAATTAATGTAGAGATAGTTAATTTATTATTTACCAAGAAAAGAGTTTCTGCTGTTTTTGCTATTATATATATATATATATATATATATATATATATATATATATATATATATATATATATAATATAGTTTTATTATATAGATAATATATATAAATATGTTATATATATATATATATATCCTCAGCTCCTGCCTTAGTCACCTCTTACATACACACGGTAGATTGTTTGTGGTTGCTCTATTCTGCAGTGGTCCAACCACACCCGAGCACAACACGGGGAAATTTCTTCATACATATATATATATATATATATATATATATATATATATTCTCTAGATTCAGATGCAGTTTGTAATAAATTGCCTATAAAACTATTCTGCTCTACTTTTGATCAATGTATGACATATGGTATATTGCATTGTCTAGTTCTTCATACGGCAAAAATGCCTCTTAGATCAATTACAAAAGCTAATGGTTTCCTTTCTTGTTTATACATTGCTTATAGAAACACGAATATCTGGAATTAATTGGCTGTGCCTAAACGTACTTTTATAAATATATACATGTACATCAGCTCTGTCTTAGTAGCATACTTACACTTAGATTAATTATTTAACCACAAAGCTCCTTTTACTGTTCATTTGTTGTGTCTGTACTTTCTGAATATTCTACGTCCATACATATTGCATGGAAATATTTGCTTAATAGGATTGCGCAAAGTGTTTACTTTTCTAGTTGTACTTGTTTATGTATGCTAATCACGAATAAATTATTTTTATTAATTTTTTCTTTTCTGTCCAGGTGTATAACGTAAAGAAGCTTAATCTGATGACCAGTGAGTTTACCTCTTCTAAAGATCATTCCAAGTGGTGTGCAGCTGAGCCTGACGGAAAGTATTTTAATCGACTGGATGAGACTAACTACTTAGTTTGCATTGGCGACTTAAATCGACAGGTCTGGAATATGTACATAAAATTTTATGTTGATAAAATGTCAAGGTTAAATTCCTGAAAATTTCATTCAATTGTAGCAGTTGGATGGCCAATTTGAAACTACATTTACCAGCTAAGAAGGAGCCCCTGGATATTCAGCC
Organism: Enchytraeus crypticus; assembly: GCA_905160935.1. Classification (NCBI taxonomy): domain Eukaryota; kingdom Metazoa; phylum Annelida; class Clitellata; order Enchytraeida; family Enchytraeidae; genus Enchytraeus; species Enchytraeus crypticus. The sequence continues at coordinate 3,799,191 of CAJHZI010000903.1, read as the reverse complement.
TGCAAAGGAATATGTCTTTAATAATTTAGCACATTTCAAAATGAATCCATTAAAAATGGAACCCGTTAGTCGCTTTAATGAGGTGTTTATATAAAGTCAAATTGTTTAAATCCGGATGATTTGCATTTAATAATCAAGAGCAGCCGATGCAACGTCAAATACACATAAGCCATGGACTTCTACAAAATATTCTCTTCAGCATATGTATAATATATATATATATATATATTTAAATATATATATATATATATACAGTATATATATATACACGTATATTATATATATATATCTATACAGAATATACAGTATATATATATATAACACGTATATATATATATATATATATATATATATATATATATATATATATATATATATATATATATATATACACACGTCCAATCCATGTGCAGGCTTACAGATGAGAGCACGATACTATTGGTTTTATTGGTGTAAAACTAATGTGGCTGTTGTTGTTGTTTTACAGGAAAAGCAGATGCTGAGGGGTGGTGGCACTGTATGCATGCAGATAAAGGCTGTGTGGCAGGCATTCACCAGTCTGGTGCTGCAGAAAGAAGCCTGTTAATTCTCTCTGTATCTGATGCATGGCTTCACTTAGCTCTAACTGTGTCCAAGTTAAAATTACCAAAATGCTGCGCATACCTATTTTACTAAGTTATGTTCTATTGCAAAAAAGTATCTCAAAATCAAAAATTCTTGAATTTGAAGTTATTGTGAGGTTATGTTTATGATCAATTTTTTCGATATGCAACTAGTTGTTGAATTTGTTGTGTGTATGCAGAAGTTTTATGTAGTGTAGGTGTGAGGTTATTTTACTATTCTTTTTGTATGACCATTACTAGATGTGATTAATTTATATGCATATTTCTATTTGGGTTAATTTATCTCATTAAGCCAGTCATGAAGTCAAATCTAAATTGATTACATATTTATTGACATTTTAAAAAGTGCAGACCTACTCAATGAAACATAAGGTTTAAATTGCTAGCAATTCAAACCTCAATTATTGAAGAATAATAAACAATAATAGTGGAATCATGTTATTCTATTGTAATATGCATAGCTTGAACAACAACAACAACAACAATTAGAGTGCTACAGTCATCAGTGACAACATCGAGCACTATTGCGACAAAAATCAGGCCGGCGAGCAAAAATAAGGTCCAAAAACGGTGCAAATTCCAAAATCCGGAAATTCAGTCCAAAGTAAAGGGAGTCAAAAAGAAAAGGTGGTTTAGGCGCAGGTCGCTGCTCATGGACACTGGATGGAAAAGAGAGATTGAAAAGATAGGTCTTCAACTGCCTATGGAACAGCTCATAGGAAAGCAAAGGCTGATGTGATTCAAATGAAGCTTTCCGAAGATTGGATGGAAGAGAATTCCAGATCTGCGGTGCAGCATGCTGGAAAGAACGATTAGATAACTTAGAGCGTGAAGGTAAGCTAGGTCTCACAAGAGTAATTAATTAACTTAGAAGACCGAGTAACATCAGGCTGCATCACTTTAATCAAGTGAGACACACAAGTTTGTCCAGGGATGGTGATGGACTTGTAGGTTAACGAAGCTGTTTTGTAAATGATACGCTCTTTAATCTTTAGCCAGTGCAAAGACTTTAAAATAGGCGTAACATGTGAGTACTTGGAACTACAAGAAATTGCTCGCGCAAAAGAATTCTGAACAAAATAACTGGTTTGAGCTAACTGGTTAGCGCATTAAACAATGACATTAGCTTTGTGTGTCCGGTATTAAGATTTGCTTAAGTCATGTAATAATAATAATAGCCTCCGATAATTTCTATATCGGTGTCATGGTCGGTGTCCGGTCTTCGAGACCGCTTTACAGATTCCTGGCAGGTTAATCCTTTCCATGGTTAATCATATCTTTGCTGTTGCAAGAAAGCATAGCAGAGAGTGAAATCTTGAACATCATTAGGATTTGTACATTAGTATATAAAGAAGCTCTCTGGTAATTGCTAACTAAACTAGACTAATGTAGTGTGTGTAATTTTGTAGCATTTGCTTAAAAAACCTTACTAAAATATATGTTATCTAGTATTCTTTTGATATGGTTGTTATTTTTTAGAAATTGCGCTACAAGTATCTTAGTTTAGATCAACTGATTTAATATAGTAACATTCCTTTAGCTTTTCTCGTCAAAGGACGATGCCAGATTACTCTTTGTATGTATTTTTAAATATTTAGACTTAAAATAAATGCTACATCTTTTATATTCCATTTTAGATTTAGTTTTATATCAGTGTTCAGTCTTCTATTCTTATTCTGGTAATTTTTTCATCTAACAGCTATTTTAATGTATTTGTTGTTAAATGACACTTTTTGCATGAACTTTAATGTTGTTGATAAGACTGCTACGTTAAATATATTTTCTTTATGTCTGCTTTAGCATGATTGTCAAATGTATCTCTTTCATTTTACACTAACGGTTAAAGGAACTCGAAAGAAATTAATTACATTGCTCTTGTGACTAACTAAGTGCTTATAATATAATTAATTACGTCATTATATTCTGTATTAAAGGCAGAACGCTTGCCTGTGAAGCAGGAGACCTTGGGTTTGATTACTAGCCACGCCGGAGACTGTTTGTTAAGCAGTCGTTGTGAATTTTAAAAACGTTTTGTGTATGTCTGGATTGAATAATAATAATAATAAATGTTTAGCGTCCGTTTCCTCATCCAGAGATGATATCAGGGACATCACGTTGAACGGATACTTATTCCAGTTCTTTTATTGTTATCACTAATTTGAGTGATTTGATTGTATAACGATTTAACTAAGGAAGCGAATATCACATTTTGACGGAGTAATCTCAATTGTTCTTATTGAACAATTGATACGTATTACTATTTGATGGCTCTCATTATCTTAGCCTCTGTGTTAGCAATATATTTTGAGGTAGTTTATAACGCCGGTCATCTAATCCAGCACAGGAGTGTAAGTTGCTAAATCTGTACGCACTCTTTTTAGCAGTCAACTGTGCCGCGATACTACTGTTGTCATTAAGCCAAATACATTCGAATTTTAAGTGCCTTTTATAGGATCCATACTGATTGATGGATGCTGTTATCTATTAGGACATCTGGTCTAATCTGCTGGTGCACTTAATAGTGTAATATTTGTTGCTTTTATTTTAGATTAGTATATTAAACTGTTTTATGTAATGTTATGAATACTTTTTATTAATTTGCAAATTTGTACTGTTCTAACGGCGCTTCACTATTTATTACTATTTTATACATTTGTATACAACTATTTAAATATTGTATTCTTTTTTAATGTATTCGTTTTTACTTGTGCTCTTTTTCATGTGAACTCTTGTTTAAATGTATTCGTTCATGTATTCAAATAAATGGCTTGACTTGTAAAAGTAGCATGACTTGCGATATTTTGCTTAATCATTGCAAGTATATTAAAAGTAGCTGAAAAATTAGACAAAATTATATTTAGACCAACTTTTAATCCTGTGCTGTAGATGCAAGTAAGTACCTGATAGCAGTTTTAAAAGTGTATGTATTATGTTAATGAAAACTAGCCGTTCGTTAGTTACTGATTAGTCATGTAAATGGATAGACTTCAGACTTTTATTATAGCCTGACCTTATAAATGTGTCTGACGGGTGCCTGACATTCTGCCGTCTGGGTTATGAGTCTTGGCGTCAGAAACAGTAAAGAGATTTTCTGGAAATTAATACATACCTGCGTATTCAATATTCAATCCTGTGCTCAAAATTACAGCTTAAAATATCCTCTGGCTGGTCAACTTTAATTAGAACAACTTGTAACATAATTCCGATCATCGAATTAATGGAAGAATTGCTAAGAGAGTCTTTGTAAATCTTGTTTTGGTATTTCTTATAAATCTTTTTATAAATCTTTATCTAGCTGGAGCCAGTGGTGACGACGGTAAGATACTCGACCGCGGATCAGTATGTGCGGGGTTCAAATCCTGGGCTCGCCCGTCGCTGACATCGCTTTCGAATGAGGAAACCGACGTTAACCTTACCTTTACCAGCTTTGCTTTATTTTCTCTAATTGTCTGCAGTGTGCATGGCTTGCAGTCTACTTTGTAATCGATCGATGCTCGCAATCAGTGGCCACCACCAGATAATTCATGTGACAATGCTCAATTATTTGTGAGTCACTAGACCTATTAAGTTTAGCTTTCACTGATTACAGTTTTGCTTTTGAATGATGCTCACAGAGATATGAGCCACAGTCTTTATTGATCAATCAACCATCAGTATGCAATCGTGTCCAAATCTGTTGTCCTTATACATGTATTTGTAGACGAACCTGAGTTTGAAGCTGGAGTCTTCGAACTGAAGAAAACCACTCTATCCACTTCACTAGGCGCCGCGTGTAGTCGGCGTTTATTCTTTAATCTCAATAGCCGCGAATATGCTGAAACATCTAAATCTGCTTTTATGCGATTTCTTTGAAACCGATTTGATTGTCTTTAGTTTCTGAGGCGCCGTTTTTACAGCATATTAGTTATAAAGATATATCTGAGTATATCTGAAACGCTTTAATCATTCTTTAGTTAATTTAGTCTGATGCTCAGTTTAAACAATTACTTAATTTTCTGTTCCTACGTCTATCTAGTGACGTGCCTGATAAATTTGGTCGCATACTTTGACGTGTATTTACAAATGCAGCTTGTCGATTAAGATTTCTCTGATAGTCCATCTGAACGAGTCTGCGACCCTTAGATTCATTTATTGACTAATTGCTAGCGGCGACTGACAGCCAGTATGTAAAAGCTCTACTAGTTTCTTTGATGTGTGATCATTTAGCAGCTTGCTGATGGAGTTTAAGTGCGCTGCATAAATTATTTTTCTTAAAGAAGTGGATGGTAAAGCGCTTTTGAAATTCAGGGAATCGATTAATTGTATAATTCTACTAACTTTTTCTGTAACTTAGAGAGTTATAAAATATGACTTGCACAACATATATCATCTGACTTCTACCAAGCGACTTCAACCATGCAGCACACTGCCTGTATGCCATGCGATTCCTATCGTGCAACTTTTGCCATTCGACAATTTTCATGCCACTTTTATTAATATTTTTATCGCGCAATCTACACAATGTCACTTCTACCAGGCGACCTATATAATAATAATAAAGGATTAATGTCCGCTTCCTCGTCAAAGGATGATGTCAGGAACGTCCCCAAAACAAACATCACTACAGATCAATTCACCCAAACCAATCTGCAAAATAAATGTGCTGATGAGAAGTAAGGTCCTAAACAATAGCCGGTCCGATGATCATACTACATTATATCACACAATCTCTTCTGTGCATTTGTATTTATTTTCTAATAAAAGTCTTCAGTTCATCGCATTATAACGTTCACTCTTCAGCATCTTAAGTGCCAAAAGTTTAACTTCAGGGCTGATTAAGATCTTCAGTATTTCTGTAAGCAAACCTTGAGTTTAGCAGGTGAGCAGTGTAGGTGTTTGTGAGGCTCATATAAAAGCTCTAGAAGTTTCACTGTAGTCAAGCGTCGACAGGAATCTGCGAGATAGCATCTGTGCATGTTTCATTGTAGCCAGCACGGAAAAATGAGTAATACAAATTTGTTTAACTGTAGAGTATTATTTCCTTGTTTGGCCCGTAAAACAGGTTAATAGACTCACCGAAAACGTCAATTGTTTGTAGGCGATTAAAGCAATTACTGATAAAATATAAATGAAAAGCAATTCAGAATGATCTATTTTTTGTGTAAGCGTAAACGTAAATTAGTTGTAGTTTGTAACTGTAGCAAATGAAAACAATGCTCCTATATTTAAAAAATTGTTTTTCTTTCATTTCTAATTTGATTCATAAAGTCACATGACACTTTGTCTAACTTTTGTTTCTCGATTTGGACTCATATTACAGACCAGAACGACATTTTGGTCGTTTTTTTCACGGGAAAACTGATGACCATATGTATACTTTGAAAACGATTGAAGTAGATTTGCTGTTGCCTTTCAGACTTTTTATACTTTTTTAAACTTTTTATTTTATTTTTTAAACTTTTTCTAGGACACATTGCGGTAGGAATATAAAACAAATTTTTAAAATAGAATTACTATAAATATTTCACTAAAGTCTTCAAACTGATTTACTAATTACGGCAAAGTACAACCACCTTATATTGATTTACTAAACGAAATGACATAAATTAAAGCAAAATTGGCGAAATATTTGTTTAAAAAACGATGATTTTTTTTGCTAATGCTCCGATTAAGAATTAAGTCAGATAGCGGACTAGGTATTGAGATAATTACTGGCAATAATAATAACAATAACAACAATTAGAGTGCTACAGTCATCAATGACAACATCGAGCACTATTGAGACAAAATCAAGCCGGTGAGCAAAAAAAGAAGGTCCAAAAACGGTGCAAATTCAAAAATCCAGAAATTCAGTCCAATGTTGTATTGATGTGTTGGCCAAGGGGTCCTCACTCTCTGGGTGCACCTGGATAAAGATTTCTATATTTTTGAACATTCTGTACGGGTGTAGTGTCCCCGTGTTGTGTCTGGGTTGGTTGAAGAATAGACCAACCGTGTAAATATGAACGTATCGTAGAAGACGACATAAAAACTAGATCCAAAGCAGCGTCAGAAAGGGCATTCGGTTGGTGAACGCCTTGGCTACAGAAATTGCTACAAAAACTTAAACGAATGGATCAAGTCTACTAGAATCCCGACCCTAGTTAAACTGGGATTTAAGGGAAGATGATGATGATGATGATGATGAAGATGATGACGATGAATAAGATGATGATAATAATGATGATGATGATGAAGAAGAAGAAGATGATGATGATGATGATCTGTACAGGTGTAGCGGGTCCAGGTTACTCCACTCCCATGGAGGCGATGCAGCAAGGACCGCGAGAGAAGATCCTTTATGTGCCTTGTGTCAAGCGTAACGTGGAAGAGGGAAAACCCGACTACCTGGTAACACTCGACGTAGACCCACAGTCGCCTAACTACTGCAAGGTATACCATTTTTAAATTACACTTGTAAAGTTCTCTCGAATACAGATTTAAAGCTAAAAGCTAATGTTAACGTCAGTTTCCTCATTTTCCTTAAAGCGATGTCAGTGACCGGCGAGCCCATGATTTGAACCCCGCACAGACTGATTCGCGATCGAATAGCTTACCGACATCGCCACTGGCTTCAGCCAGTCCGTTTAGGTCATGACATTGTTATAGAAGATTTCGTTGTTAATAATTTGTTGCTAGGATGTAATTATTAGCTGCATCTCATGTAAGCATAGCTATTGTTAATATATCTGCCACATATGGATTCGTCTATGGGCACAAGAGTAGCTTATAGACACATGTAACGTGTACTACAGTGTGCACCAATCTAACAATATTTTAAACAATTAAAGTAAGACAATCTTTAAGGTACTCGATATTATCATATAAAGCGAGATCATTCCATTATTCTGATAAATACTTCTTAATTTACCGATTTGCTAGCTAGTATATTGGCGACAGCATTGTAATGATAAATGATGTCAGAGATAATGGCATCATACTGTCGTTTTATATCTGGTTGTTAGTATTTTATATAGACTGCCATCTACTTAATAATTTGCAATACATGTATATTTACTTTTATTTTTGTTGCGTTTTGTCTATTTCCGTTTGCTTGCAGGTTATCAACTAGATAGAGTATTTATCCCCTCAGTGATGACCTATCGTCTGTGTGTGTGCATTTAGCATGACTCTACAGACTGCGTCAAAAAATGACCCCTACAGAAAATGTTCTATAACTTTTACATCCGAAGTCTCTTTACCATGTACATTTAAACGATTATTCATGGTCCAATTCTACACATATGCGGAGAATGTTATGGAAATATATGCATTACAATTCGAGTTACATATCTTTTTGCGCATGCCCCTACCTCTTACAGGTTCCTACAGAAAATTTGCTATAACTTTGTTATCTGATGTCTCCTTACCACATAAATTGGAGCGATAATTCAAGGTCCAATTCTACATGTATGCTGAAAGTTTTATTGAAATATATGCGCCACATTTCGAGTTACAGATCATTTTGCGCCATGCCCCTACCTCTTATAGGTTCTCTAAGCAGTTTACCAAAATAAGTCATTATAAGTTGCGGATACATATGCTTCATGTGCAAGGTTACGGGATAAAAAGGATAAAGCAAGCCTATCCTCTGAAAGGAAGGTCCTTGTCAACTATTAAGGTTATTTGTTGGAAGATTGCAGAGAGAGAGAGAGAGAGAGAGAGAGAGAGCGAGAGAGAGAGAGAGAGAGAGAGCAAATGATAGAAAGCGGGCAGTGGCTGGCCTAAAAGTGCCACAATTCCTGCTAATATTGCTGCTGTTGAGGAACTAATTGGTTCTCAGGAAGGAGAGCCTGGAACAAGTCGTAATACACGTCAGATATCTCAAGTATCAGGGGTTTCTGCCGCGTCAGTTCGCATGATTGCTACTACCAAAACAAAGAACCAATGAAGGGCTCTAATCAGGAGTATTCCGTGACAAACTGCTTGGAGAACCTATAAGAGGTAGGGGCATGGCGCAAAAACATCTGTAACTCGAATTGTGATTCATATATTTCCATGAATTTTTCAGCATATGTGTCGAATTAGATCATGTATTATCGCTGAAATTTGCACTATAAAGAGACATCAGATACCAAAGTTATAGAAAATTTTCTGTAGGGGGTCAAGTTTTTTGACGCAGAATGTATGTATAATGTAAGACATTTTTCACTAAACATATTTCTCTCCAATCCAAGCGGGTTCGCCACTGGCTGGAGCAGTGGCGAAGTCGGTAAGATACTCTACCGCGGATCAATATGTGCGGGGTTCAAATCCTGGGCTGGCCCGTCACTGACATCGCTTTCGAGTGAGGAAACTGACGTTAACCTTAGCTGTTCCACTATTCTTCTAAATTGATGGTGAGCTATGAGCTGTACAGTATATAGTGATGTATGTTGACATGGTTGACGGCATCACTTTTTTTATTGCATACTAGATTCTACATCGTTCATTTTCCCCGTGTTGTGTCCGGGTTGTTTGAATAATTGACCAACCGGTGACTGCACGTGTCGTAGAAGGCGACTAAACCACTAAAATCCATACCAGCGTCAGAAAGGCCATTCGGTTGGTGAGCGCCTAGGCTCCAGAAATTGCTGCAAAAATTTAAATAAATGGAAAAGTCTCATATAGGGGATTGGCTGGTGGTGTGGTGTAGGACAGAGAGATTTTGAGACAGTCTATTCGTATCCCGACCCTAGTTAAACTGGGATTCAAGGGAGGATGATGATGATGACTAGGTTCTACATCGATTACCGATGCTCCATGTTGGAGACGAGCTCCACCATTCAGGCTGGAACAGCTGCTCAAGTTGCCATGGAGACGTGGCTAAGATCAGGAGCCACTTAATTCTGCCTGGAATCCATTCCGACAGAGTCTACGTCATCGACACCTTAACGAACCCCACGGCTCCCACCATTGAAAAGGTTCATGACTTCTTCTTTATCCGTATAGATCTATCGAAATTTATTATAATTTGCTAACCACTAAGCATTTAAACGCTGCTGTTATTCGTTCCAAGATCCAGCTATATGAAATAAAAACCGCTGAGTAAAATATAAAAGAGCATTAAGCGATGCTTATACACAGTAAACCACAAAAAAATCACTTCAAAAACTACATGTAAGGGGGATTCCGAAGCCATTCAGCTCAAATAGTTACGAAATGTTGCTGTAACTCTTTAGATTAAATTTACGTTAACAGGATTGCAGCTACTCTTCTAGAAGTGAATTCATAAAATTGAATATTTAAAAGTGAAAATCTTTAATTAAATTTGAATATTTGAAATTTTGTTCTAACCCGTGCTGTGTCCGGGTTTCTGGAGAATAGACCAACCGTGGACTGCACGTATCGTTAACGGCGACAAAGCACTAATTTTCAAATCAAGGTCGAAAGGGACATTCGGTTGGTGAACACCTAGGCTCCAGAATTTGCTACAAAATTCTCTAAACCGAATGGAAAAGTTCATTAAACTGGGATTCAAGTAAAGAAGAAGACGAAGATATGATTTGGGGGAGGATATGGCGTAATGGTTAGAGTGTTCGCCTTGGATACAAGTGGCCTGGGTTCAAAGCCCAGGTCAGGCAATTAGTGATGAATATCCCCTTGGGTCGATGAAAGGTTAATCTTGCATCGGAGATTGCTGCCGATTGGCGCTATCAATATCAAAGATGTGATTAGTCATGGAAAGAATTAATAATAACCTGCCAGGAACCTGTAAAGCGGTCTCGAAGACCGGATACCGGCCGTGACACCGCTATAGAAGTTGTTGCAGGCTATTATTATTATGATGATGACGATGATCTAATATTGTGCTCTATGCGTATACTAAGTAAGGAGAACCTAAGGAGAATTCTGATGGAGCTGGAGTGAAGAAGATAAGATGATGATATCTTATATTATGTTCTATGTACTAGGTTATAGAGCCTCAGGAGATTTATGACGGAGTGAAGTAGAGAAGATAAGATGATGATCTGATATTATGTTTTATGTGTATACTAGGTAATAGAGCCTCAAGAGATTTATGATTGAGATAAGTAAAGAAGAAAAACATGATGATGATCTGATATTGTGTTCAGGGGCGGATCCAGGAATCTTTTAAGGGGGGCCCGAAAATTTTTTTTGGACAGTGTACACATTTTTGCTTACGCCCCGCCTTCTTCGGGACGTGACGCAACCAGAAAAAATGCTGTGTGGGGGCTCAAAAGTTTTCAGCATACTGCGCTCGGCTCATAGAGTGAGTATATCCCGTATCTTAACCCCCCCCCCCCCCCTCATACCCGTACTAAAGTGAAAGGAAAACCTAAAATGCCTAAAATCCTACATTTGTTTAGGAAAAAAGTAGGTTAATTTTTTACCTCTGAGGCTCTGAATAAACTCAACGGATCTGGACCAATTGCAAAAGTGACCTAATTTTGGCGGAAGATGGGGGGGGACTTAAGCCCCTCGATCGCAGCCAAGGCGGTTTGCACCACTGTTCCGGGAGAGAGTTCACATTTTATATTTACACCCCTTTCCTCTTATAGGCCTACAGTGGCTAAAGTGAAAATTGAGAGCCAGTGAAACGGTCAACGTTTTTCGGCCCCCCCTTCCGTTATATGGGCCCCTAGTGGGGCCCATATTTGAAAAAGTTCCAGGTAGTCGGATTGTTCGAGTTCCCTCTTGTACCCCCCCCCTAACCACCCTAACGCCCTTAAAGCAATTTTACACCTAGAAATTGCATAGAAACAATGAAAATATAGTTTAAATTTTTTATCATCGGGCCTAAGGGGGGCCCGGGCCCCCTGGATCCGCCACTGATTGTGTTCTATGCGTATACTAGGTAATAGAGCCTCAGGAGATTTATGATGCAGCTGGAGTGAAGTTCCTCCATACGTCCCACTGCCTAGCTGACGGTCAGATCATGATCAGCACCATGGGTGACCTGGAAAACAATCCTAAAGGTCAGGCTGCGACGCATTCAGTTTAGACTTTGGATTGATTTTAGATTCTGCATTGCTTTTGGACCCCAATATTTTGCTCGTCGGCTTGGGTTTGGTTCAGTAGTGCTTATTGTTCAGCTGTTGCTACATCTGTTTAGCTGTAGCTGCTGCATTGTTCAGCTGTTGCTACATCTGTTTAGCTGTAGCTGCTGCATTGTTCAGCTGTTGCTACATCTGTTTAGCTGTAGCTGCTGCATTGTTCAGCTGTTGCTACATCTGTTTAGCTGTAGCTGCTGCATTGTTCAGCTGTTGACTAAAACCATGACCCTTCCTTTGGTTGAGAATACGGACATTGTGTTCGTTAGGCTAAGTTGAGTTGGCTGAATTTGTTCATGTTATAATTTTTATTTTATTTTCTAGGCTATAGGCCAAGAGTATACCAGTTTCTGTTCTCGCAAGCCTGTCGTTTGGAGCTAGCACTGCATGGATATGAATCCTGTAGCTAGTGTTCCACATTCGGACACGTGCCGACTTGCTGCTCAGTCCATTTACACTGATGATTAGCCGACATGATCATGTACAAATACTTGTGAACTTTCCTACCTCTTAGCAATTCTACGTATAAATTTAACATAATTATTCCATCAAACTGTGCTTGTTTCTCAGGCAGTTTTGTACTGATTGACGGCAAGACGTTTACGGTGAAAGGTAGATGGGAGGTGGGAGCGTCAGCTGGGTTTGGTTATGATTTCTGGTACCAGCCACGTCATAACGTCATGATCAGCACAGAGTGGGGGACCCCCTGGGCGATAAAAGGAGGATTTGATCTTCAGCACGTGCAACAAGGTCCTCTACAAGTCTTTTTATATATTTTTACTCAGTTCATTCAGTTGTCGATCAAATTCACTAATATTCACTAATTGATGAATTCATTACAAATAGCTAATTATTAACCATAATGGAATCTCTGTGAGCGACTGAAGCCGTAATTTAAATAATTAATCACTCAATATTCCAATCTATCTATATCGAGTGTGAATGATTATAATCAAAAATACTTAGGTTCTAAGTAACATTAAAACTTTGTTGCTTTAGTTTTTTTTATCGAAATAATGGCATTATATAATTAAAATGTGTAATTGCTAATATTAAAATCCACTTAAACATAACGATGCTATAGGATAAAACTTTCTTGTGCCTTATAGATTATAGATTAGGCCTTAATATTTCATTACAGCTAGATTACAAACTAAATATTGCTTTAAGGATTACAGGCCTAGATTAAATATTTTCTAATATACATGTATATAGTCATAAAGATAATAGTATGAAATATAAGCATCTTGTTTGCTTATGATTCTTCTGCAATTATTTTATGCTGAATCAAGTAATCTATCATTTAATGTATATAATCAGTCTAATATAATATAATGTATCTACTATGCGGAACAGTATTAACCATAATCTCTCTGCATTTAGAGCTGAACATATAAACTAGAAGAGCCGATAATACGTGTTCTCTAAAGAGCTAGCACTTAAGATCAATCAATCAGTCAATCAATCAACCAGTCAATCAATCACTCAATCAATCAATCAATCAATCACTCAATCAATTAATTATTAAATCGATCAATCAATCGATCAATCAATCAATCAATCAATCGATCAAACAATCACTCACTCAAATCAATCAATCAGTCAATCAATCAACCAATCAATCCCTCACTCAGTCAATTAATCAATAAATGATCTAGTACGTTTTGGCAGGTCTATACGGCCAGCACTTGAACGTGTGGGACTGGACGAGTCGTAAGATGCTGCAGAGCATTGACCTGGGAAGCGATGGACTGCTTCCCCTGGAGATCAGGTTCCTTCATGACCCTAGCGAGGCCCAGGGCTACGTGGGGTGTGCTCTCAGCTCCACGGTCTTCAGGTTCTACAAGACCTCGGTCAGATTCGAACCTATAAATGTACTGTCACTGAGAGAGAGAGGGGAGGGGGGAGAGAAAGAGAGCGAGGGAGAGAGAGAAAAGAGAGAGGGGGGAAGATATGTGTTTATTTCAGCATCAACATCAAATCACTAACAAACAACATACATGTAAATATTATTAAATACTAGCCAACGAAATGATACAAAAATCAAACGAAAGCAAACATCCGAGCAAACATTGATAAGTATGCACAACAATAGAAGAGAAAGGGTACATATTACGAGTACGAGTAGCCATCAGTGATGATACATAGTATCTTATCTAGCCTATACACAGTATCTTGTCACTGCAGTTTATAGGCCATGTGGCCTCAAAATGAATATCTTAAGAAGTTAAAATTTCCGCGGAATTAGCGTTTTAGCTTAAAAGGAGACCCTTTTAAATATTAGTGGACTACCTATCTCAAAATATTTAACAATACTGACTAGGTTATCGGCAAAGTTTATGAAATTTGGTTTGCTAAAGATGTTACGCAACACGATGTTTGGAGGATAATAACAATAACAACAATTTGAGTGCTACAGTCATCAATGACAACATTGAGTAGTATTGAGACAAAATCAAGCCGGTGAGCAAAAAGAAGATCCAAAAAGCTGCAAATTCCAAAATCCAGAAAATCAGTCCAAAGATAAAGAGAATTGGCTAATCAATAAATTAAGCAATATATTAGATTACTAATCAATTAATTATTTTAGCATACTAATAAACAAATTAGCATTCTAATACATGAATTAGCTAACTGATCAGTGAAAGAGCTCACTAATGAATTAAATAGCTTACTAATCAATGACTTAGCTTAATAGAATATGTATATATACCAATATTATTCAATATTGGTCGCCATTTTTGGTTTTGCTATTCACTTTTTGCTATTGAACGATATTGATATTTTACATGTTACTTGTTTTTATTCACTTGATAGCCTTGTAATTGTGTCTTTTATACTTGTCTATCATTGATTTGGTGAAATTAAATAAATAATAAATGTCAAACTTATGTTTATCTCAGGACGGCTCATGGGCTGCAGATAAAGTAATCTCAATCCCGGCTAAGCGTGTAGAGGGTTGGATACTGGAGTCAATGCCTGGTTAGTATGCCGATGATCATACAGGGTCATTATACATGTAGTAAATAAACATATACAAAACTAGTGGAGTTATCTTATGGGTAATTAATGTAATGTACTTATATATACCATATGTATATTTAAACACAAATAAATATAAAAAATATATAATAATATATAGTGTATATATAAATTATATATGTATATACAGTATATATATATATATACATATATAATGTATACATACTGTACATATGTATACTGTACACACTTGTATATAGTAGACCCATATACGTGTAGGTGTGCATGGCCTCAGTATGTATTTGCCTGTATGTACACTGTAGATGGCATTTTAGTTACTCTAAAGGCATATATGTAACAAACTCTGCTTGTATTAAATTTATGAGATTAAAATACGGAGATATGGTCTCAGATGTCATCATGAATACAATTGAAGAAGGAAAAAGATGAAAAGTTGACCAAAGTGGACTGATGAATATTATGTGCCGAGACGTGGAAGTAGCTGATTGGTGGAAAGGGGAAAAGACGCTGACGTGTAAAGGAAGCTGAGAGAAACAATGAAAAGTTTACTTTTAGTTCGAGTTGGGAGAGTGAAGAGTCTGGGAGTTGTGTAAAAGTTGAGACTCGAAAGCTGAGATGAGAAGAACAAAGGAGACATAGAAAATGGATGAAATTTAACCTACATGAGGATGGAGCAGGAGTTCAGCAAGCGGGGACCAGGGTTGCAGTAGGGAACGTGAGTCCGAGGCGTCGGGATTCAGGTGACAGAAAGACATGGGTTGAATTGATCCTTGGGCTTGAGCACTAAGAGAGAGACTGAGAGAGAATAGAATGAAAGAACTAAAGAAAGAGAAACAACAGTCTAGGGTTTAGTAAACTAGTTTGATTAGAAGTGAACTGTTGTTAATTCTACACTATATTAAACATCTGCTTATTTTTACCGACGTCGTTGTTTGATAACTATCAAGTTGGGAAAACTCTAACAGTCACAGAGTCAGCATAATAAAATAGATTCAACAGAATGTTCATTCATCATCAGCACCATATTCAGAAGACTCATTCAGCTTCACAACGTCAAAAGAGGCTCTACAAGGTTTTAAGCTAGTTCACCCATAGAACGAGAGATTCATCTTACAACATCATCATCTTCAAACCACATTCATTATCCAATATACACACCTCCAATACCCTAATCTCGGTAATATATACATAAAAACGGTTGACGTTACTTGCATATTCCGCATTTTATATCTCAAACGCCGTCTTAATTTATGAAATCTCATCTTATTTTCACATTGCTTTTATTGGTTTAGTGAATGATTAATTGATCTTATTGTACCCCCATATCTATGCCGCAGATGAAATTTATTTCACGAAGCAATTGAATCAAAATCTAAATTGAAGTCATTTTAAATCCTGTTATAGTTTACCTTACTTAATATGGTACACAATTGTTGATTATGTCACAACTGCCTTAAAATCATATATCACACACTGGATTTTGCTGAGGTTTGGTAAGATTAACATTTTCTACAGGAATGATAACAGATCAATGTTCTATATGCAGAACTGATAATAGATTAATGTACTATATGTAGGACTGATAACAGATTAATGTACTATATGCAGGACTGATAATTTTAATAGATTAATGTTCTATATTCAGGACTGATAACAGACATATTGATATCTCTGGACGATAGATTCCTCTACTTCAGTAATTGGCTGCATGGTGACATTCGTCAGTACGACATTACAGACCGCAGCAACCCAAAGCTGGTCGGACAGGTACGCGCTTGTAATTGTACTCGTATTGTAATACTACTACTGCACAAAACGATTAATTGTACTCGTATTGTAATACTACTACTGCACAAAACGATTAATTGTACTCGTATTGTAATACTACTACTGCACAAAACGATTAATTGTACTCGTATTGTAATACTACTACTGCACAAAACGATTAATTGTACTCGTATTGTAATACTACTACTGCACAAAACGATTAATTGTACAACTGCAGTACAACAGCTACAACAGTTAGAATGTTTCATTGCAGTGCTTTTTAATATTTGGAGGTCTATGACACAAAAAACTACATAGAGCTTCATATATCTTAGTCGTTAACTAGCCTAATGAAAGTGATAAGTGATAATCAATGAATAAGATGATATCAGCAGAAATATTTATTATTAATTTATTATCAACCAATGTTCAAGCCTTTCGATTAGAGATATTTATGGCATTCAGGTGACTTTCTGATGTCTAAGCTTCTATCTGATCAGCTCGCTAGACATCCAACTAAACGAAGTTCAATTTACCCCAAGAGGATTTCATTATGAACGCGGATAAAAAGCTGAGTTCACTTTGTCTTTCAGTGTCCACACGCATGGACGATAACAAGACTAAGGACTACGTAGAGCCATACTTTTGTATATGTGTATTGGTGTAGGACTAAAAAGTAACTCTCAGTATAAAGTAAATATCAGTGTAATTTGATCTCAGTGTATGCCTACATGTAATGTTATCTCGCTAGCTATTTATTGGAGGAGCCATTTGCAAGGATGGTCCTGTCAAAGTGGTTCAAGATGAAGAACTTAAGGTAAGTCAATATGTTTAACATGGGCAGCTATCGTTTAGCAGAATTCATTATTACTATTACTTGTATCGTTTAGCAGTATTCATTTTAGCAGTATTCATTATTACTGTAATCAATTTACAGCTAAAGCTATTGTTAACGTCAATTTCCTCACTCGAAAGCGATGTCGGTGATGGGCGAGCACAGGATTTGAACCCCCCCCGCACATATTGATCCGCGGTCGAATATCATACCGAAATCATTTATTGTTATAGCCATTACCTTGCTACTTGAAGACAAGTATACTATGCATCGTATTTCTGTAAGCATACGCTTACAACTGAGCGCAGATCAGTAATTAATTCTTATGCATGTACGTGTAGAATTAATATAAATTAATATGTTCAAATTTTCTGTTCATAAGTAGGACCTACATGATATTTTTCTTAACTTTATCCAAAAACAATCATCATCATCATATCATCATCATCATCATCATCATCATCACCATCATCATCATCATCACCATCATCATCATCATCATTATCACCACCACCACCACCACCACCATCATCACCACCACCACCACCACCACCATCACCATCATCATCATCATCATCATCATCATCATCATCATGATTTGTGCCTAGGAGCAGCCTGGAGCGCTGCTAATGAGGGGTAAGAGGGTGGAGGGAGGGGCGCAGATGATTCAGCTGAGCCTGGACGGTAAGAGACTGTACGTCACCACATCACTGTACAGCACCTGGGACAAGATATTCTACCCTGATCTCATCAAGTATGATGAGCTGTCTTATTATAATTTTAATCTTAAAATGTCTTAATAGCGTAGGGGTAACGTCATGATGTTTTAAATGACAGATCCTAAGGCGAATTGAAACCTCGTGGGTTCGATTCCCAGCCGCGCTGATCTGAGTGTAAAATCTCGGACATTCACTGGACTGGTTATACGGAAATTGGTGTAAATTGCTAAACGGTTTAAACATGTGGTATTAATAGTAATAGATATCAACGCAGTTGATCATTTCACTATAATGCGTGTTTATTTTGCTGTCCATCTCGTTACAACAATGCTTTAACGTC
The DNA here is from genome assembly GCA_905160935.1 of Enchytraeus crypticus. Classification (NCBI taxonomy): domain Eukaryota; kingdom Metazoa; phylum Annelida; class Clitellata; order Enchytraeida; family Enchytraeidae; genus Enchytraeus; species Enchytraeus crypticus. The sequence goes on along the minus strand of CAJHZI010000903.1, from coordinate 3,780,892 downwards.
CGGTTCCTCGCCACGAGGAGATAACGGGTATTTAAGATAGAATTAAAGTTTTGAGATAATACGTTTAATTTTTCTGTTCATAAACAGTGCTTACATGGCTTTTTCTTAACTTATTCAAAAAATCATTATCATCATCATAATCCCTTTAATCCAAGTTTAACTGGAGTCGGAACACCAAGACCTTCTCCACTCCTCTCTTTCCCACATCATATCATCAGTCAATCCACTATAATCCACGAAATGAATATAATCCCCTGCATTCGTTTTGGAAAATTTTGTAGCGATTTCTGGAGCCTTTCTTCACCAACCGAATGCCCTTTCTGATGTTGGTTTGGATTTAGTGCTTTAGTCGCCCCTCTACGACACGTGCAGTCACCGGTTGGGCTATTCTTCTAACTACCCGGACACAACACGGGGAAACTTATTCAAAAAATAAAGTAGTTAATAGTAAGGAATAGACAAAAAAGGAGATGACATATCAAAATGCGTTGTGATCACATTACAGTATAAGAGGTTGATACAGTCGATAGTTTTTGTTAGATAGTTGATGCAACAAAAGAGATCACAATTGACAGTTTCAAGATTTCATTTAAGTCCAAAATTGTAAGCAATATGAATCCTACACAATTATATCCTATAATAATATTCCAAATAATAATTAAGGGTCGATTGAGCGGGTCAGTAGTTTTACCTTTTAGCAAGTGTTTTGACTTTTAATGATAAAATATTTGTCGAAGAAATCCTTTTACTCTTTTTCTGCCTCCACAAAATTCATTACTAGCAATCATAGCCTTAATTAATTTTTGTTATTCCATTGTTATATGAAATGCAAGAGAAGAACTATTCAGCTTCAAAAATATTGTTCACAATTTATTTTATTATAGTTTTCATACCACAGCTGTTAATTGTCTCGCTGTTTTCATCATATTATAGTTTTCATACCACAGCTGTTAATTGTCTCGCTTTTTCGCAGGAACGGCAGTTTTATGCTGCAGGTGGACGTAGATACGGAGAAAGGGGGGCTCACCCTGAACAAAAATTTCGCAGTAGATTTTGGAGACGAGCCTGATGGTCCAGCACTGGCCCACGAAATGAGATACCCAGGAGGCGATTGCAGCTCGGATATCTGGCTCTAACAACCGGATAGAGATCAAGTTAATAACGAACGGCGCTGTGCTAAGAAACTGGAGAGAATGGGCAACTGGAAAGACTCCGAACTTTCGTAGATTTAAGCTAACAAACTTGCATGTGGACTAAAATATTGCTTGCTGCACTACGTGCCATATTAGAAGATAGTAATACAATATAAAAATAAGAAAAAGGCCAAATAGCATGGGTTTTCGAAATTTTGATAGCTTACACAAAACAGACGCTGATTTTTAATTAACCTGCTATTTTTAGAGTTTTTTTCCTTAACATGCTCTTAGACAAGTAGTTTTTAGAAACTGCCTTGCTGCTACAGTTTCTTCTCTTATTGTCTTGTCTTTCTCGGCGTCTACTTTTGTTTTTTTCGTGACTTATAGCTAGGTCTATCTAGTCTACCTAGTAGTCTATCTGGTATGCCTGGTTCATATGTAGTGCGTAATTTACTGCTTATATTGTCTTTGGACTAATTTTCGAGTTTTGGAATTTGCACCGTTTTGGACCTTGTTTCTGTTCACCAGATTGGATTTGTCTCAATAGTGCTCGATGTTGTCATGGAAGACAGTATCACTCTGATTGTTGTAATTATTAGATCTATTATATATAAGCGACAACTTACTTCTTGCTCAAACAGGTAAATGCTAATGAACTATATCTAAAGCTCCATTGAATTGTGATGGTTTAAGGCGAATTTAATGGAACTAATAGCTTACTCTCGATATCGTTATACAGTGTATATCGATAGTATCTATTAGGCCTATATTAGTTGCTAATATATTTCTTTAAAAATCTATCCTAAATACAATCGGCATCAGATCATACAAAAAAATGCTGTAATCATATTTACAAGCCAACATTACCAAAGGTTTCTTTCCAAAAACTACAATTTAAAAACCTGAATATATTTTTATAGTATTAATAAATAGCGCAATTAAGGCTGAGATTCAAAATATAAATAATACCGAATGTAAAACGAACAAAGATAGACGAGGTTTCGATTACAAAACTAACTGATATAGCTGTATTAAGGGTCTAACGATCAAAAATAATTCCGAACAACGATTACAGGCTGATGAAAGACATAGCTATTTTCTTAATATTAACGAATTTCTTGTAAAATAAAACTCTAAGAAAGTAGCAAAATATGTAAATTTAATCACTAGTAGAAACATGTAACCTAAAATTAAACATTCAAATGCAACTAGAATTTTTTAACAATAGTTAAACAATAATCGTTCATTTTCTAAATGAAAGAGTTTGCAAAATGACTAGCAATTAAAAAATGTATGTAAAATTTCAAGTGGCATCAGAGTAATACAAGAACACAGGAAATATAAAAAACAATTTCCTTTTACTAGGGTAGGCCTATAGCAAGAAGACATAGACAATAAATGTAAACGACTGATTAATTGAAGCCAAATGATAACTTCAGTACCATTCAGTTGCATCTCTTTAGAGTATTGAAGGGGTGCAGCACAGGCAACTGGAAAAGCATGTGCTGCATTTCTAGAAGTTTGCAAAAAAGATTAAAAAAAGATGACGCTATCATATATTTCAACCAATAGAGACTTGTTCCGAGAGGGAATGATTTATTAAAAGAGATAAAGAAAGGAAGAATGGAAGGAAAAAATGTTAGAGGAATATTTAGATTGGGGATTCCGGATAATTTGACAACCAATTCGTATGTAGACATAAAGAGAAACGCAGAGGAGAGAAATATGTGGAGGATTTCTATGGCAATAAGCAGTGCACTAAGAGAGAGACATCAGTATCTGCAGTGAGACAATTAACTGCAAAATCAGTGGGAACTTGGTCATAACGACATAATTGTATATAGAACTAATATAGCTAACGTCCTGAGTGTATGATAATATAAAACGATATAAACACGAGATGCTAGTGTTCGTTGTTTGTGTACGCTAGAAGATAAGCGATGGATAGAAATAAAGGTAGCGTAAGATAAACAATGGATATAAATAAAGATAGCTAATAGGCCTATATAGGTCAAGAATTTAAATATAAAAGTATTTCATGTATAAATAGGCCTACGTAATATAACAACGAGGGAGACTAGATGGGATGGGAACTGCTAACATTAATTGATTAGCGCATTTACAATAAAGAAACGATTATATATAATTATTATACAATAATTTGCTAAAGGATTTTGATAAATTAAATTTTTTATACAGTTTTCATCATAATTAAGTGTTGTCTATTACACGATATACGACTTTCTATTATTATAGACTGTCGTAATAGATAGTGCCTTCTATTATACGATATTTATATTACGCTACCTATATTACGCTACCTACGAACAACAGAAAATTAATTGAATATATAAACAGTATACATACATAAATCAATTCACACTTTATTATTTTAACCAACGGCATATTAAGTCAACGGTATCAAAATATCACAAAAATAACGTCCGTTTCTGCTTTTAATGATGTCAAGAACGTCTTGTAAAGCAAACCTACACCGGTTAGACATCTCGCTACATAAATAAAAAAACCCTTCCAGATATATGTATAAACACATACAGATATCTAACGGGTATAAAGAAACGTATACTGGATGGATATACCTCTACACGAGTACCGGGAATTCTACAGGCAGCTTTGCGTGACACACCGGTTGGATATCTCGCTACATAAATAAAAACCCATCCAGATATGTGCATAAACACAAACAAATACCTAGCGGGTATAGAGAAACACTGGGTTGATACATCTCTACATGAGTACGGGGAATTCTACAGGCAGCTTTGTGTGACACACCGGTACATTCGTCATGTACTCGTACTTCATGATGTCCTCGTCGTTGGTCAGCACCTTGTGATCACGAGGATAGCGGTACCCACCGTTGTGATGGATGTCCAGCTCCTCGTGGTAGTAGCCGTAATAGCCGCGAGGACCTCGCCATGTCGGGAAGGCTCGCACGTCCGTCTTGGGCCACGGGTTGTGCGGATTGTAGACAGTGAGAGCCGGGATGCTGGTCCGGTAGAGGTTGTACGGGTTGAATGCGTAACCACTCTGTTTCAGCTCCGGCAGTGGACTTATGTTCTTGTAGCCTGTGTACAACACAAACGTTTACCGTAGCCTGCGTACAACATAAATGTTTACTGTAGCCTGTGTACAACACAAAAGTTTACTGTAGCCTATGTACAACACAAACGCTTACAGTAGCCTATGTACAACACAAACGTTTACAGTAGCCTGTGTATAACATAAATGTTTACTGTAGCCTGTGTACAACACAAACGTTTACTGTAGCCTATGTACAACACAAACGCTTACTGTAGCCTGTGTACAACACAACGTTTACTGTAGCCTATGTACAACACAACGTTTATTGTAGCCTATGTACAACACAACGTTTACTGTAGCCTATGTGCAACACAAACGTTTACTGTAGCTATGCCAGAGGTAAATATATTGACAACTAAGTGAATACAATACAATGCACTTCTCCAGTTGTGGAAATTTATTTCAAATGTTACTAAATTGCGTATAGTATACATTGTTCCATTGTTGCGTCCGGGACATTGAAGAATAGATCAACTGTTAAATGCATGTGTCGTAATTAAAAGGTGAAAAATGAGGGAAGCAACAAAAAATCACTTCAGTTGCAGATTTGAGGTTCACTTAAAGTAGCGCCCAGAAAAATACCATCGCAACACTGACTGCCTCGTCACCCACGTGGAAGCCAAAAAAAGAAGAAATGAGGCTTTGACCTAGTCTGCAGCTGTATTTAGCTCTTATAATAAAAATTTAACTATTATATATAATCAAATGAATTAAATACTACAGAATATTAATCTATTAAATAAAAAATTTAATGAAAAGGTTAACTTCCATTGACTCAGGTTACCACAAACACTCGTAGCAGATACTCACTGGAAGAGATGCAGTGCTTAGACCACGGTCTATCACGACTGTACTGCCAGGCGCGCCAATCGTCCTCAGAACTGAATTCTATCTGCCCGGCCACTCGATCGTTCGGCAGAGCTCTCTTGGCGTCGTGAATCTGCCAGCTGCGACTGCGAGGAGCGTAGTGAGCGAATCCCATCCACACGTGAGACTTGCCATCACCTGAGAGATAGTTCTTACTAGGGTAAGCTCTCTGGCGTCCTCCCAACAAGTCTCTATCGACAAACACATTAAAGAGCCAGTTACAAATCTCTATTGACAAACACATTAAAAGCTCCAGTTACAAATCTCTATTGACAAACACATTAAAGCTCCAGTTACAAATCTCTATCGACAAACACACTAAAGCTCCAGTTACAAGTCTCTATTGACAAACACATTAAAGCTCCAGTTACAACTCTCTATTGACAACACATTAAAGCTCCAGTTGCAAGTCTCTATTGACAAACACATTAAAGCTCCAGTTACAAATCTCTACTGACAACACATTAAAGCTCCAGTTACAAATCTCTATTGACAACACATTAAAGCTCCAGTTACAAATCTCTACTGACAACACATTAAAGCTCCAGTTAATGCTCAGTTTACTTCACAACGGTCGTGCACAGTAGCAGTTCAAAAGCTAAGTAAGACCTTCAATAAAACACTTTGAGCGAACAAATATTTGGTAAGAAGTTCAATATAAGATTGTTAAAAGTCTAGAGAGTAGATGAAGACCATCCTGTGATTTCTTCAAAGACGTCTCATTAATTTGTTTTAAATTTTGTCTTTGCTTGGGATTATATCTTTTTTAATTAGAAAATGTTAAATTAGAGACTATCAGAAGCTCAGCGTTACGTACTTTACCATTATTTGCAATAGCTTTTAGTTTCTAATATTATATTAGGAAATAAAAATAAATCATTACGTGAAGAATATCCTGAAGAATAGAATATCATAAACTCGAGCTAATTGCAGAAAATAAAGGCTCACCTGTTATTAGCATTGATATGATGAGCTTTGGGATGATTGAACTGCTCAAACAAGTAAGCAGTGGCCATTGTGGCTGCACGTGTCACTCTGTATCACTTCCTCTCAGCTTAAGTCCAACTTCAGAATTTCTGCTTTATAACTGAATAAATTATAATTTAATTAACTAAGCAGCAGACATCATTATCAGTAACTTTAGCTTTTAATAAATTACTTTTTTTTTTTTTTTCTATAAAAATATAATGCTAAATTAAATTTCATTTTATTTATCTCTTTAACTTAGACAAAACTTCCATTTATCATAACAACTCTCTCTCTCTTTCTCTCTCTTTCCCTCTCTCTTTCTCTCTTAGTGCACCATCTACTGGCAGGCCTATGGCATATAATGCCTCCACTCTTCTCTGTCTTCCGCTTTCCTCTTAATGTCCACACACGAGTGCATCTTTAAATCATCTGCCATTCCTAATATTGGTCTGCTTCTGTCTCTATTTCCTTCCATTATACCTTCTATGACCTCTTTTAGTAGATGTTCCCACCTGGAATGTGTCCTGTCCAACTCTTCCTCCTAAGAAGAAGAGTTCCTATACCTTAATGAATTTCGTACCTGTTCTAATAAGTTAACCTGAATTACTAGCTATGAAGTCACATTTCTGGTTGGAAAGTAGTAAAATAGGTGTAGAATTATCTTAGCGTATATAGAACAAATTTTGCATATCCTGATACACCATTGCTTCAGTTGCACAAATTTTAACAAATAAAACTTTCTCACATCAGGTCTAGTGTATTGCTTAGTGGCAGGTTCAGTGCAGTGCAGCTTAGGATATCATCAAAATGCATCATGATAATGATACAGAGAATGAACTTCACTGTTTCTTGATACATTAGAGTAAAATTAAAGCAACAAATAAATAATGAAGCAATTAAGGTCTATCATTGTATCAAAATGGCTTTTTTGGCAACTTTGCTAACTACAGTATGTTTGCACTAACTTAAAGACATTTAGGTGTATTTCCAAATCTAGCACCCGTGAAGTATGCAAGTTTTTTGTTTTATTATAGAATTTAAAAGAATTTATAAAAACTTCTAAATGTTATGAATATATTTCCTTTCTATACACTACATGCTTTGAGCCATATTTATTAACTGATTCATATCTATTAAATGAGCCATATCTCTTAATTGAGCCGTATCTAAGAATCCATTAATTCTTAGTAGATTTAATATCTATTTAATAAAACAATGTTACTAATGGTTTTACAATAGATAGAAATAGACTGGATTGCACTTATAGCTAAGTCTTCTTCAGTGCACTGCCAAGTGGCAGGTTCAAGGTACATATTCTTACTCAAGTCTGCTTTCTCGCTCCATAAGAACACTCCTTAGATCAACATGTTAATCCCCTCACAAAGTCTATGCCTATCCATACCTTATGTAGCCAATAGCTTGGGAGAAGTATGGCTTCTGAGGTGGTTTCCCATTGCCTTCCTCAGCTTATAGCTAAGTGTGATTACTCAATTAGCATATCTGTAGTTATGATGTTGAAACCTATTTGATCATACTTTTCCTTAAAGTTTGCATGTTTTAGTGAGGAATCCTATTATTGTACATTTCTTCCTATTCTGGAAACTTGTATACAATCTGATTTCAAGGGTTCCAAGAGATGCCAACTATTTTGCTATTTCAACAACTCCCCTTTTCCTAATCCGTTGGATTATCATAAAACTCAAAGAGTTGAACTTTAAGAGTTCAGATTTTTAAACTTTTTAAACTACTATAAAGAATCCTAGTTAAGACGATACTGTAAAATTAGATACTAGTCTAAGGACTGCTATAGGACTGCTAAGCTTACAAGAGAGAGAAATGTTATATGAATATCTTTATTACAATGGTATTAGAATGCTTAAATAGCGTAAGGCAACATCATGAAGTTTTAAACGACAGATCCTGAAGTGAATTGAATCCTTGTGGGTTCGAATCCCAGCCACGCCGATCTGAGAGTAAAATTTCGGACATTCACTGGACTGGGTACACGGGAAATGGTCTAAATTGCCTCTAACGGTTTGCACATGTGGTATTAAAAGTGATCGATATCATCATATTAACGAAGTTGCTCCTTTCACTATTAGGTGTTTTATTTTACGGACACAACTAAATTTTAACATAACAACAATTAGAGTTCTATAGTCATCAATGACAACATCGAGCACTATTGAGACAAAATCAATATATGAATATCTTTAAAACTAAAATTGCATAACAATATCTAACTATAACATAACAAAAAGTAACAAATAGTGGGTCAGAAAGCACAATTTTCTTATGTCATTGCAATTGTATTAAGAAGGCAAATCTGATTTCCTTTTAATGATTTACGCTTATAGTTTACGTTTATTGTTATCATGATTAAAATGTATGCAGCGTTATTATTCAGCAACAATACTAAATGTAATGATCCTAAACGTCTTAATTAGTCTCATTTACTATTTCAGAAATATTAAATTGATAGCATTAATAGTTGCTGTAGCAACCACTACAGTGTTACCATCCAATTAACAAAGTCATGCTCGAATCATTGGTTACAGAAAAACAACAACCGCGCTAAAAACACGCATGTACGGTGGCTCGCAACTGCCATAAATTTTTTTTTTTTTTGAAACAAAAAATCAAAAAAACAAAAAAACAAAAAATCAAAAAAACAAAAAAACAAAAAAACAAAAAATCAAAAAAACAAACAAATCTTGGTTACTATAAATAGCCACTTTGTTACTATAAATAGCACACTAGCAGTATCTATATCACACATAGTCGATGACAACATCCAGCACTCGATTTTGAATCAAAGGCCAGCCTATGTGCAAAAAATAAAGTTTATTGTCAATGACAACATCGAGCACTCGATCTCGAGCCAAAGCCAAACCGATGAGCACAAAAAAAAAAAAAAAACGGTGCAAATCCAAAATTCAGTTAATTAGTCATGTTAAGTGAATTCGTCAATGACAACATCGAGCACGCGATGTCAAACCAAAGCCAGCCGATGAGCAAAAAGAAGGTTAAAACTGTGCAAATTCAATATTCAGTTAATTAGTCATACTAAGTGAATTTGTTTATGACAACATCGAGCACTCGATCTTGAGCCAAAGGCAAACCGATGAGCACAAAATTAGGTCAAAAGCGGTGATAATTACAAGGTGAGTCTTTGGACTGATTTTCTGCATTTTGGAATTTGCACCGTTTTTGGCCTAATTTTGTGCTCATCGGTTTGGCTTTGGCTCGAGATCGAGTGCTCGATGTTGTCATTGATACGGTGGCTCGCAACTGCCATAAATTTTTTTTTGAAACAAAAAACAAAAAAACAAAAAAACAAAAAAACAAAAAAACAAAAAAACAAAAAAACAAAAAAACAAAAAAACAAAAAAACAAAAAAACAAAAAACAAAAAAACAAAAAAAAAAAAAAACAAAAAAACAAAAAAACAAAAAAACAAAAAATCAAAAAAACAAAAAAACAAAAAACAAACAAATCTTTGTTACTATAAATAGCCACTTTGTTACTATAAATAGCACACTAGCAGTATCTATATCACATATAGTCGATGACAACATCGAGCACTCGATCTTGAATCAAAGGCCAGCCTATGTGCAAAAAATAAAGTTTATTGTCAATGACAACATCGAGCACTCGATCTCGAGCCAAAGCCAAACCGATGAGCACAAAATTAGGTCAAAAACGGTGTAAATCCAAAATTCAGTTAATTAGTCATATTAAGTGAATTCGTCAATGACAACATCGAGCACGCGATGTCAAACCAAAGCCAAACCGATGAGCACAAAATTAGGTCAAAACGGTGCAAATTCCAAAATGCAGAAAATCAGTCCAAAGACTCACCTGGTAATTATCACCGCTTTTGACCTAATTTTGTGCTCATCGGTTTGGCTTTGGCTCGAGATCGAGTGATCGATGTTGTCATTGACGAATTCACTTAGTATGACTAATTAACTGAAGTTTGGATTTGCAACCTTTTGTTACCTAATTTTGTGCTCATCGGTTTGACTTTGGCCCAAGATCGAGTGCTCGATGTTGTCATAAACAAATTCACTTAGTATGACTAATTAACTGAATATTGAATTTGCACAGTTTTAACCTCCTTTTTGCTCATGGGCTTGACTTTGGTTTGACATCGCGTGCTCGATGTTGTCATTGACGAATTCGCTTAACATGACTAATTACCTGAATTTTGGATTTGCACTGTTTTTGACCTAATTTTGTGCTCATCGGTTTGGATTTGGCGCGAGATCGAGTGCTCGATGTTGTCATTGACAATAAACTTTATTTTTTGCACATGGACTGGCCTTTGATTCAAGATGAGTGCTGGATGTTGTCATCGACTATGTGTGATATAGATACTGCTAGTGAGCTATTTATAGTAACAAAGTGGTTATTTATAGTAACAAAGATTTGTTTGTTTTTTTGTTTTTTTGATTTTTTGTTTCAAAAAAAAAAAAATTTATGGCAGTTGCGAGCCACCGTACGCATGATAGTGAAATGATCAACTAATAAAAAGTAAAAAGTAAACTCGCATTATAGAGAAATGATCAACTATGTTGATATCTATCACTTAATACCACATGCTTAAACCGCTAGGCAATTTAGACCGTTTTCCATATAACCAGTCCAGTGAATGTTCGAGATTTTACTTTCAGATCAGCACGGCTGGGATTCGAACCCACGAGGGTTCCAATCACTTCAGGATCTGTCATTTAAAACTTCATAACGTTACCCCTACGCTATTAAGACATTAATTTCTAATAGCGTAGTAATGTTGATAATTGATATCCATCACTTTTTATACCTCCTGTTTAAACCTTAAGGCAATATAATTATTTCATTTTCTGTATAGCCAGTCCAGTGAATGTCCTGGATTTTACTCTTAAATCAGCACGGATGGGATTCGAACACACCAGTGTTCAATTCACCTCAGGAGTCTAAAGTTTTCAGTCTATATCCTCTACCTTGGATGTCTGCTAATTTCTTGGCACTTAATCCATCTAAGACTGAATTCTTGTTGGTCGGGACACCTCAACAGTTTCTGAAGCTGAATGAGAAAACTCTTTCGTTATCTTCGGGTATTAAAATATCACCTGTTTCTTCTGTGAGAAATCTCGGTGTTATCCTAGATAAACACCTAACTTTCCACGAACACCTAACTAAAACTTCACAAGCATGTTTCTTCCATATCCGTGATTTTCGTCGAATTCGTCCATATTTGTCACGTGAGACAGCTGCTACAATTGGTGCTGCTCTTGTGCAATCGAAGTTGGACTACTGCAATTCCCTGTTTTTAAATCTCCCTGGATGTGAGATTGATCGGTTGCAGTTTGTTCAAAATTCTCTGGCGCGAGCAATTTTTTGTAGTTCCAAGTACTCACATGTTACGCCTATTTTGAAGTCTTTGCACTGGCTAAAGATTAAAGAGCGTATCATTTACAAAACAGCTTCGTTAACCTATAAGTCCATCACCATCCCTAGACAAACTTGTAAGTCTCACTTGATTAAAGTGATGCAGCCTGATGTTACTCGGTCTTCTAATTTAATTACTCTTGTGAGACCTAGCTTACCTTCACGCTCTAAGCTATCTAATCGTTCTTTCCAGCATGCTGCACATCAGATCTGGAATTCTCTTCCATCCAATCTTCGGAAATCTTCATTTGAATCACATCAGCCTTTGCTTTCCTATGAGCAGTTCCATAAGCAGTTGAAGACCTATCTTTTCCATCTCTCTCTTCCATCCAGTGTCCATGAGCAGCGACCTGCGCCTAAACCACCTTTTCTTTAACTCTCTTTACTTTGGACTGAATTTCTGGATTTTGGAATTTGCACCGTTTTTAGACCTGCTTTTTGCTAGCCGGCTTGATTTTGTCTCAATAGTGCTCAATGTTGTCATTGATGACTGTAGCACTCTAATTGTTGTTGTTGTTGTTGTTATTGTTGGATCTGTCATTTAAAGCTTCATGATGTTACCCAAAGATCTTTAAAATAAGGATCTTTAATAATTGTTTTTCTTTATTCTATGATGTTACCCCTAAGCTGTTAAGACATTCCAGTGACTTATGCATTTGTAGGCGTCTATGTCGGAAGCGTTTTAAATTATTTGAAGAAATTCAACGTTATTTTCTTTTTCTGGACTGAAATAATTTTTATAACTGCCATTCAGAACAATTATGATGATAAATGACAACAGAACTCTTAAGTTTCTCTGAAACTCTGACTCATGAACTATGAATCGTGGATGATGTAAACTTACAATCATCGGACTGACTTATCTATGGTACTCAAAATCAAACTATAAACAATGAAACTTTTTTGATGATGTCAAGTTATAAAATAAAGTTTTACAAAGTGTAAGAATAGGTGAGTAAGAATATATGTTTTTATATTTATTTATATTGAACATTCCAGTTTGTTTCAGAAGTGTAGTTGCCAATATCTAACTAAAACTTAAATTTAAGCAATTGGAAAAGTCTATTGGAGTGCTACTATCTTTATAAACTTAGACGAATGTAAAAGCTAAGCTGATAGGCCTCGATAACAACAGCAACATCAATACGATTAAAGTTCTACTGTTGTCCATGACAAAATCGAGCACTGTGAACCAAATCAAAACCAATGAGCAGAGTAAGGGGTCCATAAACGGTACGAGCCAAAATCTGTGTAATAAGTCCAAGGAGGAATACTGGCGGAATGAAGGCTATAATGTTGGTCTTAGTTCATGGACATTAGACAGATAGGAAAGATCGAAGAGAACAGCTTTTAACCACCCCTGAAACTGTTCACAAATTAGGAAAGACATCGGGAGTAGATGAGGGGGTGCGCAGATTGGAAGGAAGAGAATTCCAGAACTATGGGGCAGCATGCTGGAAGGAGCACCTAAATAACTGGCTGCGAGATGGAATACTCAGTCTCTCTAGAGTAACTAACTTGGAGGACCTGGTAGACGACTGCCTGGAGGTAGGATGCCTCACTTTTAATAAGTGAGACATGTAATGATTGCCAGGTTAGTGATGGACTTGTATGTTAGAGAGACATCTTGTATACAATATGTTCGCTAACTTTGAGCCAGTGCAAGGACCTCGTAATATTAATTAATCTATACATCCTCAACATTAGATACTCGACCGCGTATCAGTCAGTGTGGGGTTCAAATCCTGGGCTTGCCCATCACTGACGTCGCTTTCGAGTGAGGAAACTGATGTTAACCTTAGCTTTACCAGCTTTTTTAACATTCAGAATATCACTGTACTAATTTGGTTTAATTTTTTATGCTATATATGTAAATGATGCATTAGTTTCTATATAAATATAGATATTACCATTGTATTTGTTTTATGATGGAAATATGAACACTCTAGCCATTTTTAGTATGATAAATATATATTTTGTTATTTTAGATATACACTAAAAACATGTGTCGTCGTTTGAGTCCATTAAATGCAGTAGCTTTTGTATTCCTCATTGGATCGACGTTAACATGTCTACTCAGCTTTGCAGCCCCTTTCTGGCTTGTTTACCCTCATGCAATGAAGTGGTGGAAAATAGAAGCTATACCTAATTTGTTATCCCAAAATATGAAAGAAACATTTGATGTTGCTTGGAAGGGTCTACTCGCATACTGCTATTGCTATGATATAGAAAAACTGAATAGCATGCAAAGCTCACAATTTAATCAAGACAGGGAAGTGAAATGTCGTTGGTTTTGGCAAGATGATTTTCAAATTCAGAAAAGCCTACCGGGTAAATGATTTTAAATACATCTTTATATCGTACAATTAATGTGGTTATTTTATGAGTTAATAAGTTGTATTAAGAGTTTGTAGGTTTAGTTATGATTTATTAATTAGTAATTTTTAGGACTATGTTTAGTTGCTAGGAAGTTCCCTGCTTAGGCCAGTTTCAGTTGTATTGTATATCACTGATGGTAATGGTAATAAACATTTCCATGATAGTACTAATTTGGTTATAAGTAAAAAAGTGTAAAATGAGTAATTTGTCGGCTGATTATGAATTTCATTACTCTGGCTTTTGAGACTTTTGTTGAACTATATAGCAACGATAAGATGCAATGTTTTTATAAGATAAGATACTTAATTGAAGTAGCTTATCTAAAAGATAGATAAGATACTTAACTAATAGTTTTCTGTAGTTACTGTAGACTAAGCAATTCATTTGTTTCCAAGGATAGAACTACCTCTACTGTGTGACTTGTAAATGAACTGAAGCTGGGTTAGGCAATGAGAAAGCATCCAAGAATCCTTATTTTTCAGGCTAAAGGCAACATTAACATTTAATAATGGCTTATTCTAATTGATGAGTTTAATTTAAAGTTTTGATGGAGATTCTTTAGTAAGACTGGAAACATAATACGAGTAAAAATTTGCATCGTGAACGTGCTTTAGGCTGAAATACTGGAGAATACTGACTATCCTGTTAATTCTAGGATGCTATTAGTGTAGAGTGCATGATATTTGTTACAGATTGGTACAGGGCCAGTCAGATAGTGTACATCTCTGCACTGATTGCTCTAGGAGTTGCATTTCTGCTTCAATGTGTATACAGCTGTTGTCGCTGCTGCAAGCAACCTGGCCGTTTTCCCACCGTCGTTGCTTCATTCACGATAATTGGAGGTAATAAAATACTAATTCACTAATATACATGTAAGTAATGCACATTTTATTATATGATTTTATTTTAAGAAATTTTATTATTTTTATTTTTATATTATTTTAAGATATTTCTGAAAATATAGCATTAAATATTGTTCTCAACGAAAAATTATATTAATTTGTTCACCGAAGACGTAATTTATATAAATATATAATTCTGTATTTTGACACTATGGTAAAGTTAGAATGAGATTTCTAAATAATCAAATCAGCACAGAAAACTTTATAAACTTATTTTTATTGCATTGAAAATGTAACTGTTAATGCTAAAGTAAACCTCCATTCCACTAGTACCCTTCCTTGGACTGACCACCCAGATTTTGGCTTGCACCATTTTTGGATCCCTCACTCTGCTCATCGGTTGTAATTTGGTTCCACAGTGTTCAATGTTGTCATGGACAACAGTAGCACTCTAATCGTATTGTTGTTGTTGTTAATTATTTATTTTATTACTTAACTCATAATATATTTATATGATATATTTTCTTGATTAGTGACCAAAATTAGATGAGAAATAAGTATAATAATTGGGCTACTTCAGATTATTATACTATAAAACAATGCAAAAATAACAATTACAGTCTGATCATGTTTGATTATTGCAGGTCTACTCGTATTCCTGAGTCTTGGACTGTTTGGGGGTTTCTCTTATGCCGAGGGTTGGTTTGACAAAAGCTCAACTGGTGGCTTCGTTGCCGAGCTGGCATGGGCATTTTTCGTTGGAATTGGAGGAGCCGGTGGCGCATGCATAGCTGCCATATTGTTTTTTGTGGATGGATGCGGCCTCGACAAAACATATCGTGGTTATTCAAATCCAAAAGCATAAAAACGAAGCATTGTTGTGATTATATTGTAAAATTCATTATTGTTTTCTTCATTCACTTCTATCTATTCCAGACTTCAGCAATGTATTTCTAATTTTTATCTGATTGAGTGTCGTTGTGTTTTGAGTATGAATTTATGTTTGATAATGTGTATTAACTGATATTTATTACAGGAGTTGTTTTGCAAAGTAGTGCTTAGCAGTATTAACAAACATATCAGTGGGTGGGTATTGTAAACAAGTCATGATATCAGAATATTAAATGTAAGAGTCAGTAATTTTATTTCTAGAGTTTGCTTTCTGAAAAATATGATTCCTTATTATTAACCAATGACTTATTTTAGGACTTGACATATCATAATTGGAGAGTATATATATAAACAGTTTTTTTGTACTATGGTGTTATAATTATGGAGAAAACAAGCGTTGTTACTCTGTTGTGCTTTTCGTCAAATAATATTGTGTAGTATAGACTCCAAATTCTGGATTTGACAGTACTGCGTAAAGTTCAGTTAAATCATTCAATATTAAGCCTATAGATATCTGTTCTTTAAATTGTTGTAGTGATATTAACATCGTTATGAATATAGGATAGTTAACACTGGCCACAACCGATGAAACTAGACTGTAACATTCTAGAAATTACTATATTGTAGTGCACCGATTCTCTGGGCTGACTACATTAAAATTCTGTTTGGTTGATCTATTTGTTATGTAGTATCAAAATTCAAAATATGGCCTGATGGTAATAGACCTTTGCGAAACTCAAAAATTCCAACCAATAGGAAGCAAGTGACTTGACCTAGATCTATCTTCGTTTCTGGGTCAGTTCACGTAGCGTCGTGCACCAAAGAAAGCCACACAATTCTTGATATAATATTCTTAACATAGATCTATGTTCTGAAATCACGAAATTTGGAAACCAAATCTTTGAAAGTTGAAAAGATAGTCATATAGATATGTTATCAATGTAACTGAATGAAATTTAATGCACCTAAAACCTGGCAATTAAATCTTTTATTAAACTTTTATTAAAGTAATTAATTTATTTGGATAGTAGTTAATTGAATTATTCTCCGGAATTAATGTCAGATGATTGCAAGGGATTGGTATTATTATATTTTATTTTGTCTCTGGTGTTTATTTTTATAACTTCGGTTGCTAGGTGACCGAGAGATCTTTTCTCTTGTTCTTATGTATCGCAGAGGTCTATTACAACTCAGCTGAGTAGTGTTATTACTGGTAAAAACTGGAGTTCATTCCCTATTAGAAAATGTGTAATGTCTGGTGATATTATGTGCAATGTATTTTTATATATAGGCCTAACAATTTACAAAGGAAAATCTTGAGGAAGCTTAAAAGTTTAAGTACATATAGTATGCCAATTTGCACTTAGCCTAATTAACTCTACTCTAATTGCAAAACTCCATTGTTGCATAATATCTTATGTTGTTGTTGTTATTACTGTCTTATGTTAAGAATTGCTAACTAATAATTAAAATGCTTCAATGTTTTATATAAAGTAGAGTGACACACTTCTATTATGAAACAGTTTAGATGATTTTAGAAGCATGAGCCCAAGCTATAGGCTACATAAGGTATGGATAAGGCATAGACTTTGTGAAGGGATTAATTTGTTGATCTAGTGAGTATTCTTATGGAGCGAGAAAGCAGACTTTGAGTACGAATGTATACCTTGAACCTGCCACTTGCCACTGAAGACGAAGAAGATTGTAAGATAGTATGTCTTGCTCTTTCTGTCGACTCAAGACACATATTGCTCTATTCAGAGTTTGCTAAAATGCACACTAATGAGCACACCATTTGACCAATAAATTCAACCCACTACAAATATAAAGCCTTGACCTCATCAGAAATGCAGTCATTAGCTCAAAAACTAGGGCTACTAACTTCGTTATTTTGCAGATGTTGTCAAATTTCTGCATTTATTGTAAATGGAGTTACCTTGAAGAGAAAAAATAGAAGACAGGACATCTAGATTATGTTTATTTCATCATACTAAATGTTGTAATACATTTCAGTAGGTTCATCCGAAGATGAACTTCACAAGGAAAGAATCATCCACATTGGGTAAATCGTCAGAATTAACAAGCATAACTTATAAAATGTGACGCATATCCAAGCCTAATATTTTAGAATGTCGATTGCAATTTTTTTACTTCAAAATCATTTATCAGGATACGCTTGAAGTATTTTTATATATCTCAAACATACAGAAAGCCTTAAATTATTTGATTAAAAAATACTGCATAAGTTGAAACTGTTGTATTTATTAGTTTCTATTCACTCTTTGTCTACTATAATTGAGTTGCAAGTAAGAAATAAAAGCTGTATTAAATTTGTGGACTTATACATTCCGTTCTAGGCTACAAGCTAAGTTTAACGTCCGTTTCATATCACTAGGGTATCGTTACACACAGTAAGACATTAGTTCTTAGTCAAACCTGACTGGTCAAACATACGTATAAGAAGCCTGAAAATTAACTAACAGTATTATCATAAATCTCTTACTGAGTAAATAGTAATCAGTTCCATACTCTTAGCAATCTGTAGAGTAAAGCAACCTGCTGCTGTGACAGCTACGACTATTAACTAGTGAGTATTCAATCTAAGACTGTTGTGATGAAGCATTTGCCACCAGGGGCGGATCCAGAAATCTGTTAGGGGGGGGCCAAAAATTGTTTTTGAGAAAGTACATATTTTTTGCTTACGCCATGCCTTCTTCGGGACGAGTAACGCAATCAGAAAAAATGCTGTGGAGGTGGGAGGGGGGTGGGGGCTCAAAATGTTTTCACTACTGAGCTCGGCTAGTAGAGTGATTGTATCTTACCCCCCCCCACCACCACTCATACGCGTACTAAAGTGAGAGGAAAGCCTAAAATCCTACATTTGTTCTGGAAAAAAGTAGGTTAATTTTTTAAACCACTGAAGAACTTCAGCGCATCTGGACGAATTGCAAAAGTGCCCTAATTTTGGCGGTAGGTAAGCCCCTCCCAGCCAAGTCTGCTTGCACCACATCTGTGGGACAGATTTCACATTTTTTACTAGCACTCTTTTTACCTCTTAAACAGTGGTTAAAGTGAAAATTGAGAGCTAGTGAAACGGTCAACATTTTTCGGGCCCCCTTCCATTTACAGGGCTCCTAGTATACAAAATATGATGCCCTAGTCCCAAATTTAAAAATATGATCTAGTGGAACTGAGTTCCCTCTCGTACCCCCCCCCCCTCCCCCACCCTAACCACTATCCTTACAAACATACTGACACATAGAAATTGCCATAGAAACAATGAAAATATAGTTTAAACATTTTTATCGTCGGGCCTAAGGGTGGAGCCCCCTGGCCCCCCTGGATCCGCCACTGTTTGCCACGTCACTGTCATGAATGAGCTTACTACACTATATTACATTTCTTTGGCAGCTTTGTTAAACTGATTGAAATTTCTAAGACTTGGAGTAAAAACAAAACAGTTAATCCTTTAGCCCTACGATTGGTTGTGTTTTGCTGTCTGCTACAGAGCAGACATCGATTTATTGGACTTCTTCGTTGCAGACATTGCTATGATTTATTGGTCTTCTTTGTTTGTGAAATAACAAAATCTTCAGGCCTGAAACATAACAAAAAATGCGGATTTAGTACAAATCTTTTTAAATTACTTCCAGTTTACACAACATTCCATAAATTTTTAAATCCTACCTCCTATTGTAATATCAGTACGTACAATCAGTTAGTATTCTAATTTATAAGACATGAAAAGATAAAATAGTACAATTCTCATTACAGTCACTTCCAGTCATGATTATATTTGGCTTCAAATACAACATTACATTATGTTTTAATCAAAAAACACAATTAGAATATAATCCAAGATATAGTTAAACAGCCATGGCCCATATTCTTTAATTAAAGCGGCCAATGACAACAATTGTTAAAATTACTATCAGCCTGATAGCTATGATTGATTATCAGGCCTAATTTATCAGCTAAATTGTTTTTCTAGTCAGAAAATTAAAACAAAAGAACAAATTTAGATTCAATAAATTTTTTTTAATACTTTTGATCGCATTTGCTTTACTGAATTTCATTTTCATAGAATTTTTACTCAAATTTCATATCATATATATTTATTTGCGAAACTGATAGGATATCAGCTCCCTGTGGTTCAATGCGCTTTATTTGCCACAATTTCTGCAACAAGTGCTAATAATGATCAAAATGGAAAGAAAAATGTTTTCTCCCTCAGTTCATCTTGTATTACACCATTTAACCTTAAGAAATGTCAACACAATCTAGACCTCTGCTAGAGTTTACCATAGAGTAAGAATATCTGACCAATTCATCTATGCGAGAGATTTTATCATCTGAGTTTTTGACAAGTTAAATAGTTGAGGCTAAAGTGGCCCATGTAGTCAAAGATAGGATAATGTTGCACAACAATAAGTACACTACGAATATGTATGTGATGATAATGAATAAGTATATGATGATAATGAATAATTATAAGATGAATAAAGTAAGAATTCATTACCAATCAAAGAGACGAGGAAAGCTTTTGCGTTCTTCCTGAGTGTATTCATCAAGACGCTTAGGCACAGGCATAACTTGCGGAATCTCGCCTGTTATGTTCTCTAGAATCTCCTGTGGTAAATTCTGATATCACCGTACAAAACTAAGCTTCATGCATTTTATTTGGCAATACACTTGTAATCATTTTATATAACTTGTAACGTTATGTTACGTAAATTACAGAACAATTATAATTGTTCTGTTATAATTATTATTAATTAATTATTATTATTAAATAATTATTTTTAATTAGGGCTTTAGTATATTAAATTTCACCAAAACAGATACAGTAAATCCCTCAGCAATGCTAAACAAGCCAAAACAAATACAAAAACAAATGATAATCTAAATTACTTCCTTTAGTGCCAAATGAATCTATGCATTGATATAATCTGAATCACTTCCTTTGCATCAAATGAGTCTATGCGTTGATTAAAAATGAGAAATCTTTACTTTTACCAAAATTTAATGTTAATTTAGACATGAAATTAATCACATACCGATTTGCAATTTTCAGTTTGCTTACAGAAAACTTTTCAGCTAATTTAAGGATTATCTTTTAAGCAGCAACTCACTTCATCTGGATAGATATGTAGTTTAGCCATTCTTGGCCTTCTCAGTAGCGTTCCTTTCATGGTGTGATACACTGCCTTATACAGTACCTGATCAAATAGCAAGATCTCAGTCAATCATTTTTAGAATGGTCAGCTTAGGAGAATGTTTAAATTGTAAACATTCCTAGCAATTTTGTTACACATCCAAGTAGCACAGAATTGGAGAGAACAAAGCTCTGCAAAACATAACAAATAAATCGCTAAGAGATCTGTGACGAGGGATTTGAACAGCGACACCATTGATACATAATCCTACGTTAACCAAATGTAGCTCCAATGACAAAACAGATGTACTTACTAATAGAGGCACTTAAGTCAAACGTAGCTTAATAATAAATGTCTAACAGGGTATGTAATAGCTTGAAGATAAAATAGTTATAAGTGGAATAATTATACTAATTATCCCACTGATGTATGGAATCAAATAAAAGATAACTGAAATAAAAAAGAAGCAAAATTACGTTACACTGCACAATGCACCTGTTTAAAAATAAGCTCTAAATCAGAGACAACTAATTTCTGTGCATAAGTTGTTTCAACAGAATACAGCAATTAAAGCAATAAATAGCGATAAAAGTTGCCATTAAAAATACAAATTTTTATTATTAATATACAAACCCTTGTAGGATCCTTATCGTGAACTTTATATGCACGAGTTTCAGAAAAACCACCAGGATAACTATTAACAACAATGACAGACACAATCACTAAAATAACTGGCAAGTTCATTTTATATATTTCTTTACAAACTTTACAAAATTTCATTTATTTACATTCTGAAAAATGCAGATCTCTTGTGAATATTATAACAATAAGTAAATATTGAAAACCACCGCAAGCAGGAAATACACCAGCAACTCCAACAGTATTTCAGCTGCTATATAGCAGTTATAATACCTTTTTTTTTTTTTTCTATACCTGTAGAAAAATGAAAGAATTCCAGCACTAGTCTCTATCTCTAATGAAGATTTTCTAAAGCAGAATATCTATAGTTCTAAAATTATTTAGCAGTCTCTAAAAGCGGCTTTAATGTAAATAGAGGCTCACATTTCAAATTCGTAAGTTAGAAATTTTTAACTATTACCCAGTGTGATGAAAATGCTTGAAAGTCCTCCACAGTTCTCCTTCCATTGCTATCTCCTTGGAATTTATTACAACCACGTGATCTCCAACATCGCCTAATACAAGCACAAAGGTCAAAGGTTTACTGCAAAAATTTAATACAATTTAGTCTCCTTTATTAACTTAAACGTTGCAAAGAAATGAAATAAGATTTACAATTATTGCATCAGAAATATAAATTTAAATGTTTACTGGTCCAGCATTATCTATAAAAATGTATACATGTATATTTGTATATTCAAATATTAATATATAATTACTAGGCAATATAACTCATCTATCATTCGTCTATCATTCATTTATTTAAGTAGTTATATATCATAATTGCAATTAATATTGTAATAAAACATACGTGTTTAATTCATTTTTCAAAACTAGTATTTATATTAGAACCCAACATCTACATCCATATTATCTCTAAAATCAAAAATTTTTTTTACTCCTGCAAATATATCATAAGTAATGAAACAACTTACTGAGAGGGTGATAGATTGGCTTATGACGCCCTTCGAGATATTTAACGATAACTTTTGCAGACTGAAAAGGACTTTGCCACTTGGCATCGTACAACCACCAGAGGCGAGAAAACGTTGCCCATTGCTGTGACAATATATAAACAAAAATATTATTACTGAATGAATGTATCAGAAGAGAAAACATTGCCTATTGCTATGACAATATTTAAACAGAAATATAATTATTGAATGAACGTATCAGAAGACCTAGCATTATTACGTCTAATTCAGTCAAAAATCTGAACCATTAAACAGACATTAGATGGGTGGGCCAATTAACACTTTAAATAAATTCTAAGGAAGAATTTTTAGCACCATTATGGAATTAGAACTGATTATAAATATTTGAGTCAGAATAGTGAGAGATTGATCAGAGATATTGTGAATGTGTTATATAGATATCTACAACTTTTGGGGCTCTCTTATTAACACCCCTGTTTGGACTCCATTGTATGATTTTCATCAAATTTTTACCCTAGGTGTAGAATGAATGACATCAGTAGTGCGTGTGCCAAAATGAAAGAATCTAGGACTTAAACTTTAGCATGGACAAGCTGATTGCTTGAAGGAGCCAACTGAAACTGCCTAGCACGTTAGCTGCGTGAAAATCGTATGACCGGGTCCGGAAAGGGGCGTTACCGTAAGAGCCCCCATTACTCCACAATGTTATTAACTTATATTGTTTTTCTTTAATAATTCAACACGTTTAAGTCGCAGTTACTTCAAATTTGACACACACATACACACTACTAATGTCATTCAACAATTATTATGAAAATTTTGTACAAATCAGATGACTTGGAAACAGTGTAAGAGCCCCGAATTTTCTGATGCAAAAAGTTTTGTCAGAGGCATAGTTGAATGTTACGAATATCATGCAGTTTTAAATGGCCAAACCCAAGTGGCATTGAATTACATAGATTTTCCGTATTAAATCTTAAACATTATTTATACATTAGTCATTAGCTAATTGGGTTATTTAAGTTATTTGACACCTTTTGTTTTTAGCGTCCATTGGGTACGAGGTCCATGATTTATTGGCAGAGTTATATCATTTTTGGCATCTGTACGACCGTTGAAAGGATATTTAATTACCAAAGCAAACCTTAGGTTATATCTAACAAGTATTAAGAAAATGCAAGAACCCAGTGTTGTGAAGTAACGAAGTAAAAATACTTCGTTACAAGTAAAAAGTACTAATGCAATTTTTACTTGTAACGAAGTATCCTATTTGCCCGGGTACTTTTTACTTGTAACAAAGTAATTTTTGTAGTACTTTTTACTTTTACTTTTAACCACTTTAGTCAAACAGTTGCGTTTCTTAATTTGTGAAAACTGTATGTATATCTATGACCAAACTTTGTACAAATTAATAAAAAATTTTATACAAAGAGAATAAGAAAGTAATACAGATTCATCGATATCATATCTGTACACTAGCTAGCGCCAGTAACTGCCATAAATCAGGTGTGTGACGTAAATCAAAGCCTAATCTATAGTGTATATGGGTTGACTGATTTGACTCTAATTTTAAAATTTTCTTTAGAAAACAGTAGGTTTGATAGTGAAAGTAATGGAAAATAATTATCACAAATACAAAAATATACTCTATTCATAGTATAATATTTTTAGCTCTATTTAATGATGATAGCATAAATATAAAAACCATATATCAAAAACCTACAGGTATATTTGTAGACCTTTCCAATATGTCAATGATAATTTTTCCATTAACGAATCTGAGTTATGTTGTGTTCGGAACACAGAAGAATAAACCGTTTATAAACTGCATTTGTCTTAAAAGGCGACCGAGTTTGATCTGAGAAAGACAACGGGAAACTGTATCAGAAGCCATTTTATTCCTAGTTAAGTTGTCAACAAAAATAAGGTGTAATTCATAGGCATTTGAGCAGGTATTAACTTGTGAGTCGGTGGAGTGCTCTTTAAAGAGCCTCAAGGTAGTGAAGGCAGCATGTGAGTAGGAATATGAATGCATTGGACCTGCTACTTACTTAATAGGACACTGGAGAGAGAGTCTGAGTTGAACAACAGATGCTAATTTAACTTGCTTGTGAATTCAAAATTTAATCTAATGTAAAAATATAAAACATGCCCATTTTGGTCGAATATTCTTTTAGTTCAGAAACTTCGGACACTGAATTTAAAGTTTCTGTTCGTATTAAGAATTAAATCGAGTAACTAACTGAACTAATTTAAGAAAGTGTAAAACTTTTCTATCAAGGTTTAATTTTTTTCTTAAAAAAATTCAGAGTACTTTTACTTTTTACTTAGAAGTACTACTTTTTTGTCAAGTACTTTTACTTTTTACTTAAGTAAAATTCTGATTAAGTACTTTTTACTTTTACTTTTATCAACCATTTACTTTTACTTTTACTTATTTACTTAAGTGTTTTGCTGAGTACAACACT
This sequence comes from Enchytraeus crypticus, assembly GCA_905160935.1. NCBI lineage: Eukaryota > Metazoa > Annelida > Clitellata > Enchytraeida > Enchytraeidae > Enchytraeus > Enchytraeus crypticus. The sequence goes on along the minus strand of CAJHZI010000903.1, from coordinate 3,756,037 downwards.
GCAAGAACCGGAAAATCAAATACGGGATATAAGACTTTACGATGATTTAGCCAGTCGGTCATTTAGCCGTATACTACAACAGTGCTGAATAGATTATCTAACAACACCAAAAGACCTACTAATTAATTACATGCGCAATACTTCAGATCAAATATTGCAAAGCTACAACCAAAATTACTATGCATTCTCGCAAAGAACTACAATGTCAAATTTCTAATAATGCTACATAGAACATACCTGAACCCTATAATGAGCCATTCTGTTGTACTATTGTGCTATCATATACTATACCACTAGATCAACTTATTAGCTGGAATAATAAATTGGTAAAAGGACAAAATAACTAATAAATAACATTAATATTCTATTATTTATTTACTTTTAATGCACGAGAATAATGTATAAATTCGAGACAGCGCGAGCTCCCAGTGTTTATATTCTTTTTTGAAAAATCAGTCAAAAATTGACTTCAAAAAAGTCAACACGAACTGTAGTAAAATGATCGACTATATTGATATCTATCACTCAGGAATCACTTTGTTGTGTCCAAGACACTGACAAAAAAATAAAAAAGCTAATGTTAACGTCAGTTTCCTCAATCGAAAGCGATGTCAGTGAAGGACCCAGGATTTTGAAGCCCGCACATAACAACAACAACAATACGATTAGAGTGATACTGTTGTCCATGACAACATTGAGCACTGTGATACCAAATCAAAGCCGATGAGCAGAGTGAGGGGTCCATAAACGGTGCAAGCCAAAATCCGGGTGGTCAATCCAAGGAAGGGTACTAGCGGAATGGAGGTTTACGTGTTTGTCTCAGTTCGTGGACGTTTGGTGGTTATGAAAAGTCGAAGAGAAAAGATTTCAATCGCTTATGAAACTGTTCGTGGAGTAGGAAAAGCTGATCAGGAATAAATGAGGGGGTGCGCAGAGTGGAAGGAAGAGAATTCCAGATCTGCGGGGCAGCATGCTGGAAGGAGCGCCTAGACAGCTTGCTACGTGAAGGAAGGCTTGGTCTCTAAAGAGTAACTAACTTAGAGGACCTGGTGGGCCTGGAGGTAGGTTGTCCCACTTGTAGTAAGTGGGACATGTAACTATTACAAGGAGTGGCAATAGACTTATAAGTTAGACAAACTGTCTTGTATAAAATGCGTTCTCTAAACTTTGAGCCAGTGTAAGGACTTGAGGATTGGAGTAACATGAGAATATTTGGAGCTACGAAAGACTGCACGTGCAAGGGAATTCTGGATGAACTGCAACCTATCAATCTCGCAACTGGGAAGATTTAGAAATAGGGAGTTACAATAATCCAGTTTCGATTGCACGAGAGCAGCGCCAATTGTAGTGACAGTCTCGAGAGAGAAATGGTCTTATTCGACGAAGATCACGAATATGAAAGAAACATGCCTGTGACGTTTTAGTGATATGTTCGTAGAATGAGAGGTGGCGGTCAAGGACAACACCAAGATTCTTCCCAGAAGAAACCGGTGTTACTGAAACATCAGAAGAGAGAGCCAGGGACACCTCGTTCAGTTTTGAAAGTTGCTGAGGTGTTCCAAATAGCAAAAAACTCAGTCTTGGATGGATTGAGTGCCAAGAAATTGGCAGACATCCAGGAAGATATCTCCTGAAAGGATTGCTGTAGACAAGCCTTAGCATCAGGATAGGAGTGGGGGGTGAAGCATGTGTACAGCTGAGTGTCATCAGCGAAAAGTTGATGGTCTAATGAATGTGAAGAGATCAAGGAGCTTAGTGGAGTAGTGTATAAATTAAAGAGGATAGGACCAAGTACAGAGCCCTGAGGCACACCGTACTTGAGGATGGAAGGAAGGCGGAGAGGAATACTCTTGAACTTTGACGCTAAGAGGACGGTCGGTGAGATATGAAGTAAACCAAGCAAGTGCATTGCCGTGGATACCAAACCACGAGGAAAGACGTTGTAGGAGGATTTGGTGATCGATGGTGTCGAAAGCAGCAGACAGATCGAGAGTACAAAGTCCAGTGACACGTTGAGTGCACATGGCGTTAGCAAAGGTGTTACAGACAGAAAGAAGAACAGTTTCAGTAGAGCGATGTTGGGTGTAAGCAGATTGCTGATTGTTGAAGAGGTCGTTTGACTTAAGACTAAAATAGACCAACCGTAAATTGCCCGTGCTGTAAGAGGCGCGTGAGCAATAACTATAGCGAAGGCAACTGGAAGCCATCCCAAAAGCCATATTATTACCAGGCTATGGGCTCCATATAGGTGTAGATAAGAATTATAAGATAAGATTAGGAATATTAGATGGTTCAAAGATCCACTGGTATGTGGACATGAAGAGGAAAACGGAAGACAGAGAAAAGTGGAGACGTTTATATATACCATGGACTTGCCAGTGGGCAGTGCACTAAGAGAAAGAGAGAGAGAGAGAGAGAGAGAGAGTGAGAGGTTCATTAATTAATGAATATTAATGATAGAAAAGGTTTGGGTAAACAGGATAGTGTTCTCAGGGAGTGTTCTCAGGGAGTGACGCCCCTGGTTAGTAAATGTTAGTTGAAGCTGAGGAAGGCATAGAGGACCCACCTTGTCATAAGCAGAATCCCTCAATAATAATGATATATCAAAAGGAATGTTAGCTGAATTAAAGATCTACTCGTATGTGGACCTGAGGAGGAAAACAGAAGACAGAGATGAATGGAGGCGTTGTATACCATTGACATGACAGTGAGAGAATATTAATAAAAATATGTATAACTAAAACAAAAGATACACTGATATGTATCAAAAGGCAACGATTACTAATAACCATGGAGAGGAAGGAGGAAATGGGTCTTAAACAAGCAGCTGTGCTTCCTGACCCAGTGTGCCGTTATGTTATGTTATGTTATACACATAATTATAAATGTATAGTTATGCATTAAATCCAGGCCGAAATGTCCTCAGACCAATGTTATCACCTTATGGCAATGTTGTAACTACATGTATAATAGAACAGATAGATAACAAGTTAATACTAAATGCATTATTAATTTAAGACCTTATCAGCATCTTACAATATCACTTAGAATAACTGCATAAAACAATTATAAATACAACAGAAAAGCTGACAAAAGGCTAATGTTAACGTCAGTTTGATCACTACAAAGCTATGTCAGTGAAGAGCGAGCCAAGGATTTGAATGCCGCACACACTGATCCGCGGTCGAGTGTCTTACCGACATCACCACCGATCTCACACAACGTCACCAATAAGCACTAGATAAATTACATTGCATATAAAAATATTGCACAGAGTTATTTACTGCAAATATTAGTCTGTAATTACAGCATAGACATGACATTTAAGTAGTTAGTACAAGTATTAATGAAACATGGCATACGCTATATATCCTAAAATACTCTCAAAAGAATCAGTATCAAATAGATTGTAAAAAGGATATTATAAGTTTTCAATACTAAAACAGACACCTTAATCTATGTAAAAACTGACATTTTAGCCATACCTACATTAGAAGTCCCAATGAATAGGATACATGCTAAATTCAATGAAGTTCAATTCACATTTTAATATCAAACGAGTCCTTCATGTACTCATTACTTAATCAGTCAAAAAAATTAATATTATTCAAAATATGAATTAATTATATTTTAACGAGAAATAAAGATACGGTAATTGCTATCAGTAAAATCAATGTAATTATAGATCAGCGTTGAGAAATGAGACTTAAGAGTAGCTATCAAGTTGTTGTTATATTAATGGAGGCACATCAGGGTCATCTACAAAATCCTCACTGTTGGCTCGCTCGCAGACTCCAGTGTTCGTAACAACATTCTTAGACAAGATAGTTGCAGACATTTTCTGTGATGTCATGCTGTTTTCTGATTGGACAATGTTCGTTAAGTTAACTCCCCCTTTATCGCCAGACCCCACCTCCAGATATACCGACCTGTATATTAAAGAGTTAAATATCATAAAGCGAACATATTTATATACATATAATAGTAAACAATTAAATTCTATTCTCACACTCTATTATTCTGCCAAGTGGCAGGGTACATATTTCTAACCACAATCTTCTTTAACGCTCCATCAAGTATAAAATAATAATAAATAATAATAAGAAGAATAATATAATAAGAATAATATAAAATTTATTTTTTATAATAATAATAATAATAATAATTATTATTATTATTATTATTATTAACAATGAACACTTACATAGCAGTGTCATGTCCGTAATAGATCTTCGAGACGGCTTTACAAGTTAAGTTAACGTCAACTTGTAATTATATTTATCTTAATCGTAAGTGAAATAACGTTAGGTTAATTAATAAATACATTAACTAAATTGTTAAATATATTAACTCGTTAGTAGATTAAAGAGTTAATCCCTTCAAAACAGACTCTGCCTTATCTTTACATTAAAGTAGCCTATAGCTTGTGAATAGTAGCCTAAGGCTTCTGAGATAAGGCTTCTAGATTTAATTATAATATAAATGTCACCTATAGAAGCAAAACTCATCATAATAAATGATATTGAAAACTGAATATTTTGAATATAACTGCTCGTAGTCACATAAAGACGCGCAGTTAGTTAGTTTTTCACGTTAGGAAAACAGGCTGTGTAAAAAATGTAATGTAAAGATAGATTCTGAGACAGAAGGAGAAAGTTAAAGGTTCAATATATATCAGCCAATATAATTATAGCGAAAAAGCGAAATATAAAGTTAACAATAGTTACTAGTGATGTCCTTATGTTTAGCCTAGTCGACATTTATGAAAACTTGACAATTTAAATTCTATATTTCAATATACTAAATCTCATACTGTTTCTTAGTTAATTCCGGTTCCTCCTTCAATTTCTTTGTCTGTTTTGCTGAAACGGGCTTTAGAATAGGATTGACCTGACAAATAATAAGAACTTGTTAATAGTAACAAATTCAAATAAAGCTAATATATATCAAAGTACTAGTCAATTGTAGACCTATACTAGTATTATGAATATAGGGGAAGAGACGTTTCTAAACTATTTCAATCACCTGTTCATAGTGAAAGTTTGAGAATTAACAAACTACAAGCAGTTGATACTAGTAATAATTTTCACTACAACACTTTACATTGTTATAGCAACCATACACATGCATACTGTTATCCATGCCAACATTCCACAGTGCTCAATGTTGTCATGAATAACAGTATCACTCTAATGGTATTGTTGTTGTTGTTGTTGTTTACTGGACTTTGTTATAGTAACCATACAGAGTCGCTGATTTAACGAATAAATTTTGGTCGAAAGGAATGTCATAGAACGTCCTAGAATGTCACAGAAGGTCATAGAATGTCTAGAACGTCATAGAATGTCATGGAACGTCATAGAATGTCATAGAAAGTCATAGAATGTCACAGAATGTCATAGAACGTCACAGCCTCTTCCAGAAAAACTATGAACAACAGCATTAACACTATAATCTTCAACTAGTCCAGTAGAGAAAGCAATGGCAATAAAAATTATTAGACAAGTTATAAGTTAGGTGTTGCGGGGGATGAGGGAGGGAGGAGGGATAGAGCAGCTCTGATTTAGATATGGAGTCGTCACTGAGTGGAGTAAGGAATAATAAGATAATGTTTTGCAACACTCAATTACATGTGGATTGGGACTAGTGTGCTGCCTTCTTTTCCCGTACCTACGATTGCAGGTGTTGCTTGCACACATCGGTGCGCAGAAGTGCACACTACTATTACTACTAATTACTACTCTACAGCTTTATTCTTATCAAGTCCTTACGTGATAATTGAAACATCTAAACATAAAAAATGCAACAATTTTAATATGTATCTTCAGGAAGTGTAATTGAGAGGATCAGCTCTTGCTTACAAACCTTAGGCATGGTTACCAGCAGGTGTCCAGTGAGTTGAGATCTCTGAGCTTTACTCTGCAGCGGGTGAACTTCTTCTGGCAGAACAACCTGCAATATCTGGGCACAATAACAAAAATATCGCTAAGTACTTTTAGTTTCGTACTAGCACTATTTATAGTAGTGTAATGTATTTTTTGGTTAAGCTACTGTTTGCATTACATAACATAGCGGGTAGAACTGGGTCAGGAAGCACAGCAGCTTGTTTAAGGCCCATTTCCTCCTTCCTCTCCATGGTTATTGGCAATCGTTGCCTTTTGATGACGTATCAATTACAGCTGACGCGGATTTAAAAATAACCTTCCATCGCCCTGGAATTTTTCCATTCAAAGCTGTCAACACTCGGTCTTCCAAGGTGGTCACCCACAGAGTACTAACCGAGGCCGATGTAGCTTAATTTCGATTTATTGACGCGCAACTAAACCAAGTGTACTAAGTCTCCCTGTTACATATAACACTGCACACTTTTATAAGGTATTATTTGAGAAAAATGAACTTTCATAGCTTCCCCCAACCCTCTCTCCCATTCTCTCTCGACATACTTTTCCCTGTAGAGTGATCCGGACGTAAGTTGGTTGAACATCAGCATCACATAGCTCGGTGTCTAGAAACCTGTGAAAATATTCAATCAAAAGTAATCGTACTTTACCAGTTCCATTATGCGATCATATGCAATCTCTGGAACATCTATGAATAAGTAGTACTTTAAATTTCTAATTTTTGAATTTTCAATGTAGGTCTATATAAATCAAACAGCTCTGAAATCAATATCAATAAAATTATTTAGGACTCACATAATCAATCAATTACAACGTTGGTATGCTAATAACGATTCGTAGTAGATACTAAGATACAATGCACAGTTCAGAGTAAGTTTCACAAAAAAATTAATATTAGTTTGGTCTGTTTATAAATAACTTTAAACAGTCTAACAACATAAAATGTTTGGCCCAGTGCACCCATAAAGACAATAATCTGTTCAATGGCCAAGAAGGCTTTTATAATGCAGTAAATTTTATAGATTAAGAACAAAATGTTTACCTCTAGTTAACAGCGTATGTCTAAGAGAATACTTGCATAATCATCAAAGTTTAACAGTTTCTTTAACATTTAACTTATCTATTCTATAGGACGTTAGTAAGGGAACCAAAATAAGTCGCATTCAACTCTGTACTCCATGATTTGGCTATCATGCGTATATTATTAAACGTGTTGTGACTGGCGGACTGAAATCTACAGTGAACGATCGTTTGCAGATGTATGAATCCTTTAAACCAGTAAGAATGTCTTAATAGCGCAGGGGTAATGTCATGAAGTTTTAAATGACAAATCCTGAGGTGAATTGAACCCTCGTGGGTTCGAATCCTAGCCGCGCCGATCTGAGAGTAAAATCTCGGACATTCACTGGATTGGTTACACGGAAAATGGAATAAATTGCCTAACGGTTTAAACATGGGGTATTAAAAAAGTGATAGATATCAATATAGTTGATTATTTCACTATAATACATATTTGCATTTTTTTTTACCTGAGCAGATCTAGTATCGCAATACAGTCTATAATAAGAGAAGTGCCCGTCGGTTGCATCACACTCTTATCTGCAGTTGGTTTCTTGTTTCTAGTTTTGTGAGATATAAAGACGCCACTTGAAATGAAATTACTAAACACAGAAAATTATCAATAACCTGTACACAGCGACATCTAAAAGAAGATTTTTTCCTTCCTCGTCTTCAGTCAGTGTGAAATCAACTCTAAAATATTGTAGTTGTTATTTCACATTAATAACAACACAACACTATAATGGAGTTAATATTCAATATAGGATCTACAAGTACATACAATATTATCACAAACATTACTTCCTATACATATACACTTAAAACTTTAATATCTAGATATTAAACTTTAGTTTAATATTTAGATATTAAACAGACGAATAGTAGACTACATTTGTTAGCACAATAACCCTGCAAAAATTGCCTGTACAAGTGAGCTAATTTTTAACATTCATTTCAATTTGCTTCCCATACGTCTCAATATCTATTGTAAGATTTTTACTTGGGTTCATTGACATTCAACATGCGTCCATCCTCTGCCTGCAGGCGTCTGGCTGGCTTTACTTCTTTAGCTTCTTTACTGTACAACAACAAAAATCAGTCAGATGTAGAATTTTCTATTATTTATAAAGTATTCTATATTTTATATCATGTGAATTAAAACACTGATAGTACCATGGAGCAGATGAACTGTTCAGACTCAAATAAAATAGCATAATATAACATACAATACAATGTGTAATGTTTATTCTGTCTGTCACTGAATTACATATAATAGCATACAGTGCAATGCTATGATCACAAAATTTAATTAGAATATCTAAATAGCTAAAAATGTCTAAATAGATAAGAATGTCTAAATTGTATCGTAGGTAAGTGCATTAAGTAACATTACGAAATTTTAAATGATAGTTCCTGAGGTCCTGGGATAAATTTGCGGAAGAGCCGATTAGAGAATAAAATCTCACAAGACAGATGATATCATGGATGTTTGACTAAACTATCCTATGGTTTGATACGTTCCATTAAAAGTGTTAAAGTGATAGATATCATCACAGATGATCATTTCACCACTAGGAATATTTAACTTTGTGAATGGGTCAGCAGGTGCAGAGAAAGTCAAGTTTTCAAGATCTGCTTCCAATTGGTGCAGTGATGTAATGAATACGACGATGATGACAATGATAGTAATCATCATCTTCATCTTCATCATTATCATCATCATAATTTTTTCCCTTGAATCCCAGTTTAAATAGGGTCAGGATACGAATAGATCTTCTCCAATCCTCTCTGTTTCCATTGGTCTAAATTTTTGTAGTAATTTCTGGAGCCTAGGTGCAAACCACCGAATGCCGAATGCCCTTTCGGACGTTGGTTTGGATCTTAGTGCTTTAATCGCCTCCTATGCTATACGCTGTCACCGGTTGGGCTATTCTTCAAACAACCCGGACATAACACTGAGATGTAATGAATATGAAGCAAAAATAGCTTAAGAAGTAACAGCATCCCCCACCCTCTCTCCTCTCTCTTCTTCCGCTGTTCCTCCATGTGCTGATGAATTCTGACTCTAGACTCGGGCGTATAGGCTGTCGGCTCGTTCCAAAACCTGTAACAATAGCAGCTTACTTCAGTCTCTCTTTACATTGTAAATAGGCCGACACATGTAATGACCTAGTATTAGCAATAACAATAGTACTGCTCACCGCCCAATAGAGGCAATGCGGAAGAGGCGAGACCATTCCAAAATCTCTAATCACTTATTTTAAGAAAAAAATTACTAAAAAATTACTAAAAAAAATAAAACAAATTTCCTACAAATGTTGGTTTGGTCTTCAACTTTCCGGACTCAAGATGGAAATCTCTGCTATAAATAAATCTATATGTTTTGATTGTGATTAGAAAGTAACAGATATGACATAGCAGATTTATAGGCTGTTGAAGTGATGGCACTGCATGTCTTATATACAGTACATAATTAACTGACATACAGTACATAATTCACTGTTTTATATATATAATTCACTTTACATACGTGCATGTAAGAGTTGTTAATCATACGTAAATTAGCACTTAACTATTGTTTGTCAACAAATTTAGCACAATCCTCTAGATGGGTCACAAGAGATTGTAAAAATATCAATGGTAAGAGCCGTACATAATAAAAATGTATTAAATTTAAAATAGTCGTAGTCTGAGTTACTAAATTGTAAGCAGGTAAAAACAAATATATATGTAGACCAACAGGGCAAAAAGATATAATATATGCATTGATAACTTTAATAATTCACACACTATGATAGCAGGCCTACCTCTTTTCAGCTTCTTCATCAAAGTCTGTAGAATTTTCACCTCTAAAACATCGAAATTAGAAAGATAAACTGGTTTACCTTCTCTAACTAAATATTTGTAGAACATTATCTATTAAGCTTAAAAGATTATGGAACATATAGAACAATAAAACAATGAACCTTCAGTGCACTATCAACTTTTAATTTAATATCACAGTCTAGGTACACATCATAAAGGCTAAACTATATTATCATATTTACATTTTATATTTCCAATCATCGTACAGTACAAACAATACACAGAAGTGCATAATGTATTTTACTCTATATAATGTGACCATTGTAATGGTGTAAATGCTATTCTATGATATTGTAAAGACGCTGAAATCTTTTATTATTTCATTGTCTTATTAGGGCACATGTTAGAGTTTCACACCTTTGTGTCCTTTTCATTTCATGTGAATTGCTGTATTTTGTGTGACTTTTCTAGTTCAATTTGTGAAATGCTTGAATCATTTAAATACACAAATAAATGTACACAATTCATACGTCATCCAAAGTGAAGTAGCTTGCAATAAAATGTACCAAACAGCAATAACAAATAAATTTAGAAATGATATCTATAGGTAATTTAAAAGTGTGATTCTTAAGGCTTTAATTGCTAAGTGCTAAAGGTTAATAGTATGTAATCAGCTGCAATCTACAGTATGACAGGCACAACAGAAAATCTACTCATAACAGAGTCACAACTGTCTAAAGAGACTCACACTTCAGACATGGACGGCACTTACCCCTCAGCGGAGATTTCATTGTTGAGCTCATTTCTTTTATTATGTTCATTTTCCGCAAGTCGTTCATATTCCTACAGTATAGTAATTACACAAAACAATTCAACTAGAAATAATCTTAATAGAGCAAAATGTTTGATATAAACACGATGTCAGTTATTATACTGGAAATATGAAACTTATGCCTACACCTTCAACTTATATCAATTCATGTATAGGACGTGAATTCAAATAACAATCTAAAATTTTGGTTGAGTGACAGGTTTTATAAGACAACAAAAAAATTACATTGGAAGCAATTCCAACTTAAAACTGAAATCATAAAATAAATCTAGGATCATTTAAGTATTTGAAAGAAAATCCCATAATGCTAAAATGTTTAGATGTATAAAAGTATATTATGTAATATATAAATGAGAGTTAAATCTGATTAGATTTTACAAAGCATACCCTCTTTTTTAAGTACTTTTTCTGTTGAACCTGTATAGAGGGTCGAAGCTCATGTAATTTCTGCAAATAAAACAACACACTAAATTTACTTGTAAAACGTATTGTCACCATAATATAGACAATATGTACCATAATTATATAATTATATTATATGAATAGTGTATTTATTTAATTTATTTTACTTTAAAACTTTCAACTACAGATTAATTTAGCACTGAAATCAAAATACTGGTTCTCTAAATACAAATATCAAATATTGACTATGAATTTTATTAAAAACAGCTTAATATCGGCATAAATTTTAAATATCAGCCAACTTTTTCAGATGGGTTAAGCATTAAACAATTCAATCAATTATTATTTAAAAAGTTTAAATTAGTCTATTGTCAGAGCAGTTAATAGTACGTAATAATATACCTAGTTTTCTACATAAATAATAAATAGAACAAGCTTAAAGAGTAAATTAATAATTAATAAATAAACAAATTTTAAAGAATGCTTAAAAACCTGTGTTGCTAGAATTCTTTCTGACTTTTCTATTTCCACTCCGTCAAGACTCTGCCATAACACATTAATACAATATAATGTAAAACAGAACCTATGCCAACATCACTAAAATTACAATACTGTTACACTTATTATATTGTTATATTTATATGAGTTGTAAAATAATGTAACTAATATATTTGCTTTTAAATTATAAATTGTATGATAAAGAATTTTATCTTCAATACTCATACAACGAAAAAAGTATTCGTTGCGATTTTACTCAAATTATATTTCACGGCAAATGTTCCAGATATTATCTTTAAAAATGTATACCATCCAAAGATGATGCATTGATAGTCTTACCTGTGGCTGCTCTATATATAAATCAATTAATATGGGCTTCTGCTGCGCTACCATAGTTTCTTTGCCTCTGTCTCAGTGCACTGGAAAAGTGATTAGCCCAGTGTTATTAATGCGTGTACGGCATATATAGGAACATCGCACAGACATTAGTAGATTAACTTGGAATTAACTATGAAAAAACAAACCTTTAGCTGTGGTAGAGTCGCAATGACAAAATCCCTATAGCCTTCGTACTCACAGCACGGGTTACCTGTCAGAAATCTAAATGGGTTGCGAAAATAGAAACAGAATTATCATGTTATGGTTATTTTGAAGCTGAATTGTTATTTTATCTATTGCACACAAGCTGCAAGATTTCAATATTGGCTTTTGTTAAGAAAAAAAAATATTCCAAGAAATGCTTAATTTAATATCTACCACTTCTTACTGAAGGATATACAACATTTACATTAAATGGTTTAATAATATATTGAAATTATAAATTCAAGTGAAGAAAAATTTCAAAAGTCTAAGTTATCCTCTCTATCTGTCTCTCTCTGTCTCTGTAACTGTCTCTCTCTCTCTCTCTCTCTCTCTCTCTCTCTCTCTAGCGGTTTAAACCATAAAGAGAGAGCTATTATTTTTTTAATATCTCCCCATGCTTGTTCTTCCAACTTTTCTCTTCAGTTTTAATTCTTTACCCTTAAATTTTTCCTATGTCCAGTAGCAAACTATCAATTGTACATTTAGTTTAATTTCTTTAATTTCTCTTTGTCACCATTCTATTTGTAATTATATTTATTCAAGAGTTAAGCTGGCTTGGGGCATTTTAGTTTATTACATCTTAAGGGACCTTTCATATATTATTTCCGTTTTTAAGTTGGCAAAAATTATTAAATCTATAAACAACTTAAAATGTGATCAAAGATAAATTACAAACAGTTTTTTTATTTAGAGATATGCAGAATTTATGATTATCATCTATTTATTATTATCATCAATCATTTATGATTAATTTATTAATTAATTTATTAATTATAAAGTTACTCACAATTCTTTAAAGTGAACAAGATGTTTGAGCGATTCAATTGAAGTTAGTTCGGCAACAAAATTTACCGTTAGATCAAGTTTAGACAAAGACTCACATCCTGCAACAGTAAAACAAACTGAATAATACCGCAACGTTCACTAAATCAGTAAAACTACTAGAAAAAATACGACTTAATGTAAGCTTTCAAATCCTCAATCGCAATACTACTATTCTATAATTACACAAAAGAATAAAAGTGAAATTAAACACTAAAAATAGAAAAATGAAAAAATTTGTTACATTTTTGCGTTTTGTCTAAAACTTCTGCAATAAAAATAATTTTCAGAAAATCAAAACACTTATATTATACTAGCAGAATGCAAATAATGAATGTTTTTAAGTAGAGTGGAGATGAAACTAGACCTTCAAGATTTTCAATCTTCTCGATATTGTTCAGAGCCAAATTGATATATTCCAACTTCTTTAGTCGCCCAATATTCTCTGAAATATATACACAGTACAAATAGATATTTCTAATTATGCTATTCATAGGTATATAACTAGTTATTGTAGAACTTGCCTGAAAGTAGGCTATCTGTATTATCAAGCTGATCAAGCTAATTTAAAAATTAATATATCCTATGAAGACAAGCAGTATTATCAAGTTATAAGAAATTGCAGATATAGTTCATAAAATGGCTAAAGCTTAGCAGAATGTATATTTCGCTGCAATAAGGGATATCAGTTACAAAGGATCTCTAAATTGGAGCCCTTCATTTCTTTACAGTGCAACACCTAATCAATACACCGATGATTCAACTTACAGCATTATTTACCATACTATATTATACTACTAGCTGACCCGGCGGACTTCGTACCGCCTATCAACAATGTCTGTCTATCTCTTTGTCTGTGTGTCTGTGTGTCAGTCTGTCTGTCTGTCTCTCTGTCTTTCTGTCTATCAGTCTGGCTGTCTGTCTATCTATCTGTCTATCTATCTGTCTATCTATCTATCTATCGATCGATCCATCCATCCATCCATCCATCTATTTACATATCTATCTGAATATATAAAACAAACAAAATTTGTTATATATATTAAGATTTAAATGAAGTTTTAAAAAAGTATTCCTAAGAAACTTATAAGATTTATCGAACTTTAAAAAATTAAAGTGACTCGAGCCAGAATTGAACCCTGGACCACATGAGCTAAAGTCTAGTGCCTATAGCATTGAGCCATCAACACTTCCGGTTTGCAAATGTTAAATTGATTTTGTCAACATATCGTAATAGAGAATTTTAATCTGTATATATAAGTCAATCGACAGATGGCTCAAGACAAATGCCTCGCTAGGTGATCGAGCCTGGCCTTCTGCCGCGGCTTTCGTTTGGAATGGTTTGACACCTAACATCCAAGACATGAGTCTAACTATTTGGTGTGAAAACATTGTTGTGGCCGCGTAGTTTTTCAACATGAAAGTACGAAACACGAATGTATGTTTATTATGAGTATTTTGTATTATGAAGTCTTGAGTGAGTGTTGCTGGATAGCATAAAGTTCCGCTCATATGTAGAAATTTTTACTAGTTTAGATATTAATTTAAATGTAATTGTTATTTATCTCATGATTACAATTGAACTCTTCCTGTAAAGTAGTCTCGAAGACCGAGTTCGGCCTTGACACTGCTATATAAGTTTTCATTGTTAATAATAATAACAATAATAATGGCTGCATGTTATAATTTTGATGTGTATTTATTTATACCATTTTTTGGCCAAACCCTATTATTTTTTAAATATTTTATTGGTTCTTATATTAGGGCTGCTTGAGGCAAATAAAAAATGTCCAAGATCATTAAAATCTGTCCAGCCGTTCTTGAGTTATAAGTGCTCTTACTAACACAACTTTGTTTTATATATATAGATATTATTTACCATGATCAAATCAAGGTACATAGCTAATTATTTTCTTATTTCAAACTATATCATACAATTATAATCAAATACCATGAACAAGCTACCAGATAAAGGAATATAGCAACATAAAAAGTAAAATTACATCAACAACAAGGGCAAATCATACAACAATAGCTGGCAGTTCCTGCGCAGTTCTTCAGTGATCTCTTTGCATGCACCTGGCAAGGTGTCATAGAAATTCTACAAATCATAGGTTACAGGCATACAAACCAATTTTTGGAATAAGGTTGCTCTGCAGATAAAGAATCTTCAGATCACGACACCATCTGTCCAAATGCTCAATCCTGCAAGAATTCGCAGACATTTCAAACCTAACGATTTCACCCCGTGATTAAGATCTAATTGCCAATGCTTCTCAATTACAATGACTTGAGGATTTTGACGATCCTCAGCACTCAAATAATTTAAATACTAAAAACCATCTACATACACATAGAAACAATACAACAGCAACAATAAAATTCAATAAATCCATGCAATTTGTGTTAAACGCAAGTTTCATTTGGATGCATTTACAGATAGCTACCAAATTTGTTCAGAACTTGAGATCATATTGAATATAGATTATACAATTGCTGACACTTCAGAATACATTGATCTGTACTAAGATGAATATGCAGGACATTATAGGAATTAAAATAATTTAAGAAATAATTCAAAATGATTAAGTTAATTCATTTAAATAAAATATTTTTAATAAATAAAAAAGTACCCTAATTATTAATTGTTTAATTTGAATTCTCTTAAATAGCCTCAACAACACTTTTTCATAGAGATGAATATTACTTATATTCGGTTAAATATTACAAGTAAATAAATATTCGTTAATTAATTAATCATCCCTTTTAAAATGCATTATTAGAGAAAAGTAAAAAAATAATATCAATATTTGTTATTTAACCATGTTGCATTCGGGTTACTGAAGAATAGACCAACGTGGATTGCACGTGTCGTAAAAGGCAATAAAGCAGTAAGATTCAAACCAATGTCAGAAAGGGCATTCGGTTGGTGAACGCCTAGTCTCCAGAAATTGCTCTTAAATTTTCTAATCCCAACCCTAATTATACTGGGATTTTGGGGATGATGATGACAACATATAAGTTTTGAATCTGCATGATTTGAGAAATATAATAAATAAACATAACATTATACAACCTTTCAATATCCTGCTGATGAAGACTAATCTCTTCCAGAGTAGAGATTATGCACTCATTGTGCTCCGCTCTCTTTCTTATCAAATCTTCCGTAACTGCAGCAGAAATCACGACATATTTATTGACATCTAATGAAATATAATACAGCAATAAAAATTACAAATTTGATAGAATTAGCATCAAATCTAGTTAATTACAAGATAGTACATTGAGAAATTAACCACTTTTGACGTTATTGAAAACTAATTGTAAAACTAACATTCAGCTAATAACTGAAACCCAGAAAACAGTTATCTGTTATGTTTTACATTTCATTTTTAAAAATTGGTCAATTTAGAAACTTGTCACAAAACAAGTAAATGTTCCTTAACATCACACACTAAAATTTTACAGAGTTTACAATAAACATTATATTTACATAATGCTGACTAAAATGTAGTTACTGCATTATTATTATTAACTGAATCAGTGGCATGAATCAGTGGCATGAATCAGTAGCATGAATCGTAGCATGATTACCTTCTTCTCTTACAGCAGATTAGAAGATGCAACATTTGCATCTGCGGCTAACACATCAATTATTATTTCCTCTCATGAAATGAAACTGCCACTGAACTTGGCTACAGCCTTTATAGTAGCAGCCTTTTCTACTGACTATAAAGTCACTTTACAATCATCTAAAGAGAATTTGCATAAATATTATATAATGAAATAGCAATATTGATTTACTTACTTCGCACCATGTCTATGTCACAACCTAATCAGCTTAAACCATAAAAAAGAGATGCAGTTCTAGAATACTTCACTGTCTCCTATTTGTACCAAAATACAGAGAAACTTAACTAAACTTACTCAAATTCTTCTTTCTCTCTGAAAAGGTAAAAATAATTTAAAATGAACATACACTGTGTGATTTTAATTAAAAGGCGGACATTCGTGTAATTCTTACAAGTTTATATAAAAAAATACAAATATCAGAACATTATCTAATGCATCCTTTCAATTTGCTCTCGTTAGCATTTTAAAAATTTGAAATTCCATATAAATTATACGATTTACTTAAAATTCAACTTCGTGGTAGCTATATAACTATTTTGCTTTTAATTTAATGAATCGGATTTGTGAAGTAATCCTAATATTTGTTTTAATTTAATTTTAATAGATTATTACAAATATGCGTACATAATAAAATTGTTTTTCATTGGTTTTGAGTTATTTGAAGCAAAGACAAAGAAAAGTTAAGTAAAAAGTTTCGTTGTTAAAGACGCTATCAGCTGATTAACAGCAAGAGCAGCAACTTATTCGAGTTCTTTTCCTAACTCTGACAAAATTCACTTTAATATTCTTTTTTATTGATTTCTTCGCTGCTTTTCATTCACTCCAATAAACATATTCTTCGTCAATTAGTAAAACAAAATGCAATTGTCAAATCCTTATTTTACATGACAGGTTTAATAATGTTTGCTTTAAATGACGACGATACCAAGCTATCACTATAAAGTGCGGAAACACACGCACACACACATATGTGCAGAGGTAGGCAGTAATTTTGCCAATGTAACTGAATTACGTGATTTAAATTTCATTTATAAATAATTTGACTTTCTGAACCATTATAAATAAGCTGTTAAATATATGGATAAATATGATCCGGTGGATCAAGCATAGCCTTGGGAGAAGGGAACGAGATCTTGATCTATAAAATGTACTTTGTGAAGCGTGAAAACTGACTTTGAGTATTAATATCATATGTAATGTGCTTTAGGCCTACCATAAGCATAAAAACTGGAGAGAGAAAGAGAGAGAGACTCCATGTTTACCAGCTGTATGATCAAGTTTGCCGGTAGCAAACTTGCCTGATACGCGGAATGCTACTAGTCTGTAAAGTAGTTTGTTGAACTTGTGGCAAAGAAACGGACGTTAAATCTATACTAAATATCGATGTGTTGCCCATTGAAAGAAACATACATGTATAATTGAATCCAAATTTTAATTCTTGTGAAGTAGACAGGTTAACGTGATTAAATAATAATATTTACAATTAACTGAAGGTCAAAGGCTCTGTGTATTTAATTCTCAAATATTAATTTATTTATCTTTTATACATACCCTCTAATTAATTATTTGACTGAGTACAAACATGTATTAATCCTTTTCTTTAATTCTCTTTACTTTGGACGGATTTTCTGGATTTTGTCTCAATAGTGCTTGATGTTGTCATTTATGACTGTAGCACTCTCTAATTGTTTTTATTATTATTATTGTTACAATAACCATGGAAATAATTAATGAGATGTAGTTTAAGCACATCCTTAAGGTTCTATCATATATGTTCTAGTAAAACCGTAAAAATAGAACCAGTATATTGTTTGAAGGATGAAATGAAAGAAAGACTACAAAACACAATAAAAAGCCACCAATTACACAATAGACATGGAGGGTCAAGAAAGTTAATTACATTTAGACAATAATTTAGCAACTTACAGCATTGATATTATTTCTTCACTTTAATAATTGAACTAAATTAAATTTATTCCAATATTAAACAATCTCAATTTCATCATTCCATGAATAAACTACAGTTCTAAATAACATGCCACAGTTTATCAACATTACTAAGAAGTTACACATCTAATAAGGGACCATTTTATGTGAAATCGGTAAAAATAACTTTTAACTAGTTGTTGATTGGTCTTAGTTTCCCTGATATCTTAATATTTGCTTTTTGGGTTTTATGAAACAATCTCGATCACAACTTCAGCCTAACTCGATTTCTAAGAATTCAAAGCGATTGAAGATAACTGAGCTCAGCTATTGGCTAGCGTGATCTCCGCGCTTAAAATGTCCCAGAAAAAGTTCTCAGAGCCGTTTGAATTTAGCGAACAAGCGACAAGCTTAATCGGTGAAATATGAGATGACAAGTCATCTGCTAACTAGCGAGTCAACAAGTGTTCATAAAATCCAAAAGTGACTATCCCTTCGATAAAACCGACAATAGCTTACTATCGGAGTGTCATAAAATTGGCCATAAAGATGTTTACCAAAATTGTCAATTTAGTAACTTAATAGAATCTCTTATATATATATATATATATATATATATATATATATATATAACTATCAACCAATAGTCACTGCCATTAACCGACCATGGTTCTCTTTCTTCCACGCTGTCTAACCTCTTCAAGTTTATTAATGATTTCACTGGCAGCTTTCTTATTAACACAGGACGCATAAACTTCATTGTATCGACCAAGAATGGCCGAGTAGAGAGATTCTGTGTTTGGATGTGAGCTTAGCAGAGCCCTTTCTAGAACGTACAAATCAACGGCCTTATCTTCTGCAGAACCTTCTAGAGAACCCAACCCAAAGTCAATCAAATATATCTTCATATCCATCGGAGGTCCAACAATCAGCATGTTTGATGTTGTCAAATCACCGTGAATGATATTTTTTGAGTGCATCAAGGCTACCATATATCCTATCTTCAGAGCAAATTCATTCAACCACAACTGCTTTACTACAGTGTCATCGTCAGATGGAGATTTTCTAATATAATCCTTAACTGGCTGAGCGTCGGTGATGTACTGCATGTGAATACGTCCACTCTGTATATCGACATCATAAACCACTGGGGTCGGTATACCTGCAAGCATACAATTACAATACGAACTTAAAAATACATTAATGTGGTTTTCAAAAAAACATATGTCCATGATTAATAAAAAATCCCAGCATGGTATACAGACCGGGGCATAAAAAAATAATCCCCTAGCAAAATTTCAATAACTTTGGAAAAACTAAAAATATTTGTACAAAATTGTTGGAGCTTATAGAGGAGGAATTTTTGCATATCTGTTGAAAATTTGGTGAAAATTTATTAAGCAATAACAAAATACAGTGTTTCTACGAAAATGTGCAAAAATCAATTTTAACAAGGCTTATTTTACCAAAATTCTTAATAACTTCAACAAAACTCAAAATAGTTTAACAACATTTTTGGAGCTTCTAGAGGAGAACTGTCTACACGTAATATGCAAATTTGGTGAAAATATATTCAAAAATAACAAAAATACAGTGTTTCTCCGGAAAAGGTGTTAAAATCAATTTTAAGATGACTTTTTTAAACAAAAGTACCGAAAAATGTCTTCAAAATTTAGAAATAATTTTAACAGAAGAACGAAATATAAGCATCTTTTATTGGAGCAGCTAACACGATAGCGTAGGCTATTACTCACTGCTTAAGTAAACGGCCATTTTCAGGGTTGTTATTTTCCTAGAATGCAATGACTTACATTTCAAAAAAGCCTTGTTACAATTGATTTTTGCACTTTTCTTGTAGAAATGCTGCAACTTCGTAACTACTGAAAATATTTTCACCAAATTTGCAGATGCGCAGAAATTCCTCCCCGAGATGCTCCGAAAATTTAGTAAAGATATTTTGAGTTTTCTGGAAGTTATTGAGATTTCGCTAGGGGATTATTTTTTTTTGCCCCAATCTGTATATTAAGATTTATGTTAAGAATTTGAAGTTCAGCTGAAACATATGTACTGTAAATATGTTATTGTGCCGTTAGCTGCAAAAAAATCGACTGTTAAAATTAATGTTTCTTTTAACATAAATGTTCTTTTGGCTTCAATATCTCCTATATCTTTTTTACCATGAATCAGAGCCTGACTCTGAAATTGATTTTGTGATACAGAAACGAAGTTTAAGTTTAGCTTTTCAAAACAATACCAGATAGACTAGCACTTTCTTTCACTCTGTAATCAGATGAATGTTGGATCCCACTCTATTGTTCCAACCTGACACATCATTTCCCCTGACCACAGATTCAAAATGACATTAAACTAGTTTTCAACTGTTCTTACAAATACTTTCAGTAGAACTATTAATAGAACATAAAATTTATGTACTTGAGTGTAAAGCACTATGGGTAGATTTACAGGCATATAGGTAGATATATAACAGTATAAGTGTCTTAACTAACCAAACGTTCGGCATCTGACCATGCATCGCACCTCAGCCTTGATCCTGTGAGCTGTCAGAGACTTGTCCAAATTTGGATGACGATAGCCTTTGGCAAATCTCTCCTTGATAACAGCAGGATATCCGTGGAAATCACTGCGGTAGATTCTTGCCTCGGCTCCCTGGCTCAACAATTCAAGTGTGTTTAGCTCTGAAGATGAAGCCA
The DNA here is from genome assembly GCA_905160935.1 of Enchytraeus crypticus. Lineage (NCBI taxonomy): Eukaryota > Metazoa > Annelida > Clitellata > Enchytraeida > Enchytraeidae > Enchytraeus > Enchytraeus crypticus. The sequence goes on along the minus strand of CAJHZI010000903.1, from coordinate 3,734,867 downwards.
TTACGATTAAATTGGACCAGATCAATATTCCTGCCTAAATATGAATTATAAAAATAAATTAAATTAACAATTTCACCATCAATCTAAAAGTACAGACAGAATTTAACAACAGTCTATCAGTGTCCACACTTAAAGGGCGTGAAGAATACAGCAAAATTAAAGGGTAAAGCCTAATTTAACACCAGAAGACCGATGAAACTATAATAAATGCTCATTTTTCTTTTTTGTCCATTCCAACTCTTAGGAACTGTCTGTCACTTGATCTTCGCTCTTGTTCTACTAATTTCACTTTCTGAGGTAGGTAGAAACACAGATTTAAACCTCACCATAGATTTAAACCAATCTTATTTATTTTTTATCACTGGAGCGACACTGTCTAGGATCTTTTTCTTTCTCTTCAGCACATAGTTTTCAAATCGATTAGATTGATCATTGATCTGTAGTGATGTAAGATGTGAGGACGTCCATGACATCGTCCTTTTAAGAGGAAACAAACGTTAAATCTTTATAACGTTTACTATTATTTTTACTGTTATGAAAAATATTATTATTATGTAACCTACTTTAGTTGTAAAGCATTTCTTTTACAATTCTCAATCAGTGACTTTAACAATAATGATCTAAAGGTTAAATAACACAGCTAGACAGCTGCTTTAATTTATTTCAGAAACTTTCATTTTAATTGCTTTTATTTATTGCTTTAGTGGGAGGAACCGGACTTTTAATTCTTATTGATTGATACAGCTATTCATTAAAAACATTAGGAAGCCGGCAGGCGATCAGATAATAAAATCTTGGATACATTTATAAGAGTGACAAGATCAATAACAGCCGTCAAAATTCAAATGATTTATCGAACACTACTAATCCAAAGTCATGCGTATGAGTACAAAATGAACGAGTCCGTAAAGTGCAAATCAAGTTGCCAAAACTGGTAAAGATTTCGATAGTGAGCAGTCACGGAAAACGTAAAACGGAAAAATTAGAAAAAAATTTATGCCACGAAACTGCATACAAATTAGGTCAAATGTGAAAATAATAGGAATAGTATAGTAAAAATAATACTGAAAACAATATTGCAATACTAAAAACCAATGATTCCTTGCCAAGATCTAATATACTTTTATTTTCCAGGAGCGTGAATATATTTTAGTTTGTAAACAAATGAAAATTTCATTATAGAGCGACATGGCTCCCGTCTTATGGCATTTGTTTTAGATTTAATTCAAGTGTATAAATTGGTACGCAGCCATTATATTCTACTGATTTATTCTGACGTCTATGAGTGCTTCACTGGAGTCTTTGGAGATTTGCCTTTAATGACATACTCGCTTTGGCCTACTGTGCGAGAGAGAAATACAGTCTGAAGGTAAGGACAGAGCAGGGTATGGATTGTTTACTGTTATGTAATCGTGTTAAATTATTGGTTAAAATAACCTTTACATACAGTTATTACGGTACAGTTTTGTATAGCTACTATTTTATAGTTATAACTTTATTAATTATGTTTTTATTTAAACTCGCTTTAATTTAACATTGTTTAATAGAGCCTGATGTTACTGTGATGTGGCTGTTGCCAAAGTTATTGTTGGATAATTTGTCGTCCAACTGAATATTAAGAGATAGTTTAAACAGGGATTAAAATATCATAACACTACTGGTGAGAAAGCACAATTTCTTGTTTAAGACCCCCACAAAATAAAAATTTAACTACACAACTAACGCATCATTTCAATATAAAAATGAACTAGGATTACACATTGTCAAACTTCACAGATCAAATATCATGGTATCCAAGCAAGTCAGTTTCGTGCAACCATCTATTTTAAAGCAAATAAGGTAAGTTATTTCACATAACGAGCTATATGAACTCTATTTAACTATCAAAATTTATATATTTTAATAAGACAGGAGTAAGGCAGTCCTACAATTTAACTATACACTAGGGTAATTTTTCATGATTGTAAACAACAAATAATTGTCTAAGTTTTCTGCACATGACTTTAATGAGATTAGATTCCCCTTTAAGTTAACATATGACTATTATCTGCAGTTAGTATTTTGCCGGACTTTAATTAATCAAAAATGTCGAGTCGTGCTATGAGAAAATTGCAGAATAGAAATGAATTAGAGGAACTAGCAGCAAATATTTTGTCAGTCAAGGAAGCAAAGAAATCAGTGCTTGAAGATGAAGATTTGACTGAAACTTCAGATGGAGGTATCATTCTTGCAGAGAACGAAGCCTGTTCGAATACTTCAAAGAATAAAAATAAGAAGAAAAAACCTCGGCAGAACGGTCAAGAAAATCCATTCAGTATTGTAAGTAGTTTAAGTATTAAATATTTGTGGGTAGGGTTACTAATTACTTACAGTTAATATAGAAAAATAATTATGTAGAAATCTACAATCTATGTAGGCATGCTAAGTATGATGTGTTGCATATATATATAAAATATAAATATAATGTGTATATATCAGCATCATCATCTTCCCTTGATGAAAAGCATATCTGTGACAGGTCTGGCTCTGAATTGAACTCAGCACCTTCTGACCCCATTACAAACGACTTCCCGTCATGCAACCGGCACATCACGCTTATCTGAAGAGATTGTTCAAAATTCTGTCAGGCTTGTTCATGTTCTTGTGATATGAAAAAGAAGCAACCTAATTTGGAGAAATTTAGAAATGACTAGGAATTGTAGTTGATTGCTGTATGAGACAAAGTATCAACTTGTCTACGGCATTATTCCTATTCTTTCAGTATAAATGTGATCCAACAAATTAATGACAATAAATACTTGTGTGTTTAGTTCTGTCTCTGAATCTTTATTTGACTGCTTGATTTAGTTTATTTAATATTTAAAAATGTATTAATTTTATTACTTTTTATTGTGCATTTTACTGTAAATATTAGCTGAACAACACCAGCGACGTCGACAAGGACGAAGAAAGCCATCAATCACACGATGAAGAAGCAGACAAATCACTAGATTGCAAGGCTGCTAAAACTTCAAAGAAAAAGAAGGCAAAGAAAGCTAAAAAGAAACAGAATGGAGTTGACGATGAGAAAAATGAAGCTGATATGGGTGTGTTAGAAGAAATTTCATCTTCTGTTAGCAACGACTTGCCGAGTTCCAATCATCAGCCCGAGATGGCCAAAGTTCTAATAAATGAAATGACTAAGCCTATACTCTCTGTTGAACACAGGTAGATTTCTTTTGAAATATATTTGTGTTTATATGCCTTTATATGCCATCATTTTGACAGCAGGATACTTAATGATTCATCTTCGATTACTCGAGATGTATTTTGACTAATTTGTAAATCTTTGTACAGTATGGTTTAAATTTTCTCACAATATTGCTTGTTCTATATATAATTACTTAACAATTAGTATCAAAAAGTGTTTAATGCTTGGGCTTTAATTTCTCTAGTATGCCAATGCCAAACACTTGTCTTCTTTCAAGTAGATAATTGGGGTATTTAATTTTAATTTTCGTTTGATACTATTTTGCTGTTTAATTTACAGATGGTTAGACGCGGCTAATGAAGTCAAAAAAATTTTTGGTTCAAGCGTCGTTCAACAAGACAGGTACCTCTTGGCTTATACTTCTCATACTAAGTATTTAGCTTTATTTCCTTGATCTATTGACGAAATATTAGAAACCATATTTTCAAAAAGATTTTTTAATGTTAAATTTTGCTTTAAACATATTTACAAGAAATGGATAAAATAATTTATGCTTTTTCCCCTTTCTGTGGCTGTTTGAGGTTTGATCTGAAGTAATGCTAATAGAATTTGGGCTATAATTAGATTCAGCCTCATTCATTATTACTAAATGTTTTAATAATTGTTAAGAATATTAATTATTATAATTGACAACTTTGCTACTGTGTATTATTCATATTTCATTACGACCTTATCAACACCACAGATTTTATTCAATGTACAGTTAGAATAAAATTTTCAATGTTAGAAAATTATGTATTCCTGATGTTAGCATACAAATAATTTGATTGCGTATTGATTATCAATTTATGATAATTAGTTATTGAATTATCTACAACTTATTAATATTGAATATATTAAATAATATTTATTATATACTACTAATATTTCTGAACTGAATGAGTTTTAACAATATTTAATAATAATAATACAATTTAATGTCCTTTTCCTCATACAAGGATGATGTCATAGACGTCCATCCCCATCACATGTCACTGCAAATCGATTCGTCCTATCAACTTGAAAAAAATCATGAGCTGAAGGGAAAGAAAATAGATCTTAAATGGTGCCGGACTGGTGATCAGAAATATGCTTAAATTACGATAAATGATGAAATGCGTAGGAGAGCTCAGGGAGCTCGGAGACAGCGTCGAGCAACGTGGCTGGTCACTCCTAAAGCTAACTGGCCGCAAAACAAAAAAGCAGGTAGGGGCTGCTGGTGATGATATTGCTAATTTAGTTATATAGTGTATAATAAATATGTCTGTGTGATGTAGGAATAAATATTAATTTTGTGTAATATAATATCTGCTTCATTTGTAAAGCTACTGAAATATTTACTTCTAATTTTGTGTGTTTAAAGATAGTAGTTATTACTTAATATATTTTGCAGTAATCGAGAGATTTTTAGTTTAAGTATAAATGAATGCTTACTGATTATGATATTTGATACAGAGCATTGCGATTACTTTAATAATATTACTTCTTGATTTCCAGTTATTATTTAGACACATTTGTGTGTGTGTGTTTGTAGTTATTTAATAATTAAATGAAATTGATATGATTATTATAGTTAGAGTATAGATTAAATGTAAGGGTTTCAGTAAATTTTGCAAAATTTTTCTTTTCTTTTGAAGCAAAGCTAAATTACCTGTTACCTTGTCATTAATTTTAATTCCGTGTGACATTTTAATTGTCAAACTTGATCGAATGTGTAGCCTATTGGCTGCACATTTGACCAAGTTTGACAATTAAACAATAGAAATAGTAAACAACTGCTATAGCTAATAGAAAATAAGTAACAGAAGTTTATAGTGAAGATCGGATGCAGTTTGTTTCAAACATATAGCAGTGGCATTGCTTATCTGTACTAGTTAATTTTAAAAACACAAAATAATCATTTTCAAAGTATTTATTTCTCATTAATTAGACGATAGAAAATGGTAAATTGCTTTGCCGCTGGATGTAATTATCTTCTTTTACAGGATAAATGTACATGTAAATTTAAAGAACATTTTATATTATAACTTTTATTGAGAATTATGTACAATGCATTGTTTTGAAACAGAGGACTGTCAGCTGTAGCATCACCACATGAACTTTTAAATAATGACTTTTGCGGAATATAATATTACCTATTAAAGCTAAATTACCAGTTACCTTGTCATTATTTTGTATACAATTATTTATTATAGCTTAAGTACCAGTTACCTTGTCACTGTTATTTGTAATTGCAGTTCCATTATGCTTTTGAATATTTTGATATTTTAGTTTTAATTTCGTTGATGCTTGATTACTTAGGTCTTTCGATGGATTTGGTGGAGAATAGCAATGGTATTTTGTACTTCACTTTCTCTCACAACAAGTCATACCAACAGATTCAGTTTCAGTTTCTTGATGGAGTTGAGTCACACAATCCTCAGAGGCTTATTGTAAGTTTGAACAATTTTTTATATATTTCTGTTTAGATTCATTATGATAGATTATCTGCCAAATTACTCCTTACAGAATGTCTGTGCCAACATAAAGAAACCTGTTGTCAATTGTTTCACTGGCGTAAAGATCTTTTACTTTTGTTTTTAGTTCTTTTTCTTTTCATTGACAGCTTCCTATTTTGAAAGGGGCGGATGAAAACTGTTTGATAAAATGTCTCAGAATTATATAATTGAATTGGCTATAATCTACTGTTAAATTTGTTTTCATTTATATTCTCTAAAGTATGAAATTATCTAGAATAATCATGCTGTTTATTTGATTTTTAAAAAAGTTCACAAATGGCTGATCTAAGGAAAAATGCAGTCATTAGTTCTTAGTTTTCATGATGTTTAATGAACACACGATTGACCGGTCCTAAAATTCATTATTTTAGAAGAAGAACCTTTATCTCATTTAATACAATTCCTATATTCAAGAAAGTATGAAGTTACCTTTATCCCATTTAAAACGATGCCTTTATTCAAGGAAGCGTAAAATTTATGATATGGTTTTTCATGCTGTCCTGTTTCGCTAATATAGCTGGCTCTTTTAATGCTACTTTAATTTTGCAGATGCTATATAGGAACCAGGAATTTGCTTTAAGATTACTGCATGTGTTTGTGCAGAACTTATTAAATGAGTACCCTTACCATGTGGACACGCTTATGCAAGTCAGTGAAGTGTTTAAAATCAACGAAGATTTGCAGACAGCCTCTCAAATGATCGGTTTGTATATCAAATTGTCGAGCTGTTCATATTTTCTCCTTATTTTATGCATGTAGTATGAAACTGTGCATTCGTGTGATTTTTGTGCAATGAACGACTTATACTTTTAGTAGCAGTAACTCTGTGTGCATTTTATGTGCCACTCTTTACTTGTTTTAAAAGATTTTTTGTATTTTTTTCTGTGTGTTTTTTTGTGCATTGATACTGCCTTCTAACATTTTTGTGATCACAATTTTGTTATAAATATACGTGTATTTATTTGCAATAGAACGAGCTCTGTATGTATTTGAGACTAACTTTCATCCGTCATTCAGTCTTACACAAGGCACCTGTCGGCTGGATTTCAGATATCCTGAAAACAGGTCTGGTTGAAAGTTCTCATTCACTTTGTGATATTTTTTGTAAAGTTTTGCTTCATTTTATTTTAAAGTTTTGGTGACATTAGTACACTTGTTATAATTATATCTTTGAATTTAGATTTGCATAAATGCAGAAGATCTTATAAGTTAGTTTCATTCTTATAAGAGCTGAGTCATTACTATGTACACAGCAGTAGCTTTGGTCTAATTAAATGAAATTTACATTTATGTAATTTACTTTTTTAGTGAATTTATTTTTAAAAGTAAATTTAAATTTATTTAAATGTATTTAATTTTAAATGTATTTAAATAATTTAAAATTTACTTATATCTTCATTGTTTTACAGTATATTACATGTTGGCATTCACATTCTATTTTAGGTCATTTTATTTGGCCCTGTTTCATCATTTGACTTTTGTTGGGCGACGTGGTTGTTACCGAACAGCACTGGAAGTTTGCAAATTAATACTAAGGTAAGAGATATATTAAATTAATAGTAGTAGTTAAATTAATTTCTAGTTGTGATAAAAATGTATAGATTTAAAAAAAGAAATAGTCTTATTTGAATGAAATATTGAAGTCTTATTTGAATGAAATATTGAACTATTCTTATAAATATTAAACTTTCTTTCAATTCTGCTATGTTCCTCATATACTGTTGTAGTTATAGTTAAATATGTTCAGCTATGTTTTCATATACTGTTGTAGTTAAATATACATTAATTGATTGATTGATTGATTGATTGCTTGATTGCATGATTTGTGTAATATCACTTAATGCTATAAATATTAAGTTTTATTTTGTTTTTAATGATTTTTTCTTCATAATGTATATTGTTATATGATTGATTGTTTGATGTTTTTCTAGATCGATTGATTGATTATTTCAGCCTGGACCCAGACAATGACCCGCTGTGTATCTTGCTCATGATTGACTTCTATGCGCTGCGCTCGTCTCAGTACTCGTATCTCGTACATCTCTGCAGGGTGTGGGATCAGGAGAAATGTCTGATGCAGCTGCCTAACTTTGCTTTCTCACTACCGCTTGCCATGTTCCACAGTGCTTCAGCCGCTGGGACAAGTGTTGAGGAGGCTGATCGACTGGTATGTCTGAAATCTGGTCTATGATTTTATGCTTATATACTTTTAAGAATTGAATCAATTGAGTCAATAAGAATTGAGGCTTTGATTGTATGAGAAATCATCTTTAATTTTCGAAATGTTAAGTGAAACTGGACCTATCTTGATATGACAGGAGTTGAGCTGAAAATATTCGACTTGTAGCGAAGTATTCACTGTTGTAAACATAGCCAAGGTCTGCATTTATTATTTGCCAATACACTAGAAATATTTTTCATTTGTTTTTCTTCTATGCATATAGACTTCCTTGAGTGACCACTGGTTATGGAGGAAATTAAGTTTAGAGTTTAGGAAATATTTTTCATTTGTTTTTCTTCTATGCATATAAACTTCCTTGAGTGACCACTGGTTATGGAGGAAATTAAGTTTAGAGTTTAGGAAATATTTTTCATTTGTTTTTCTTCTATGCATATAAACTTCCTTGAGTGACCACTGGTTATGGAGGAAATTAAGTTTAGAGTTTAGGCATTGCTTCAGCCACAGATTTTCCTTTGATGCATGCAGTTGTTCCTTGTTGGGTATTGCGTAACATTTAGAGATGAATACTTGTTTTTGAAGACATAATATTTTAAATTTCCTTTTATCTCAGAAGACATAAAGTATAGTTTAAATAAGACAGCGGTGTGTTAATAATTCTTGTATTTTTTACAGTTGCAGGAAGCCCTCATAATGTTTCCGACAGTTCTCAATGCACTGCTGGATAAGTGCAGCATTGCTCCTGACCAGAGAGTTGCCAAGAGTGCTTTCTTCAATTATGAGGCTCAAAAAAAGTTTGCTCAAATTTAATTATTTGTAATAATCATTTTAATTTTGCTAATGTTTGTATGACAATTTCCTGACACTTTATATACTTTAAAAGACTGGTGTTATAAGTCTTTGTGACTTCCTTAACCAGTATAATTACGTTAAGTTAAAGCACACACATGTGCTAGTTGCTTCAGTGTATAACGTGTATGATGCTCTGTATCTGAACGCTGTTGTGGAGATCAAGGAATGCAATTCAAAAATTCTTGTGTAATAGGAATCTAATTTGTAATATGCAATTTGTAATTTAGTATTTTTTCAACATCTGACAAATTGTTGATTAAAAATAATTACTAATATGTTCAGTTTTGTATAATACCTGATACACATCATCATCGTCATCATCATCTTCTCATGAATCTGAGTTTAGCTAAGGTTGAGATAAGCTTTTCCATTCGTTTCAGAAAATTTTGTAGCAATTTCTGTAGTCTAGGCGCTCACCAACCAAACGCCCTTTCTGACGTTGGTTGAGATCTTAGTGCTTCGTCGCCTTTTACGACGCGTGCAGTCCACAGTTGGTGTATTCTTGAACAACACGGACACAACACGAAAGTTTCTCAGAAGAGTTTCATCTTCTTTACAGTTGTTTACTTCATTGTTTAATTGATTGATTCGTTCGCTCGTTTTCAGTTGCTCAGATGGATTGACCAGATTGGTGCAGTTGTATGCGGGTCGATGTTTTTCGTGTTGGAAGGAGGCAGCAGTGGTTCCGTGGCTAGAGAGAAACGTAACCGCAGTCCTGGATAGAGTGGACAGGGCTGATCCTCTCATTGAAGAATTCGCCAATAAGTAATGCCTTCTAGATTCTTGCATTTTCTACAGTGCATTTTTAAAAATATTTCTTGTTTAGATTGCGAGAGCGTGCAAAGCGAAGTGTTTGATATGTATATATAGTTTAATTAACTTAAATATTTAAAAGCTGTCTATTTTGGATCATAGGAATAAATCTACTAGACTTGATTATTGAATGAGTCTTCTGAAAGGTCTTGCTCCAGAATGTATCAGTGTTTGGGGGAAAACATAGAATTGCCTGATAGAGTTGCTTTCTGCTCAAAACAGAAACTCTGGGAGACTGGTTGGCTTGTTGTTGATATACTATCTTTGTTGGGAGGCAATTCATCCCCTTAGTTAATATCATATAACAATATCAGAAAGCTGCAAAATAGTGATCGTTCGTAACAATATCAGATTTAATTGTGCAATGTTAAATTATATTCTCAACCGACAACAACTGAATCATGTTTAAACATTCAATTGTGCATTAAGATGGTTTATTGTAGTATTAGTTTTTAATAAAAATTAATCTTTTCAATGCTATGAAAATTATGTGTGATTTTTACTTGAAGGAGGGCAAGTCGCTACAAGGGAATGCCACGAAACATCTATCGTCACATTGTGATATCTGACATAAAGGAAGCCGCAGCTCATCTGCCATACGTAAGTTCTGCTTGAGTTACAGTTGAGTAATGGGCAATGGGCAATTTTACGGCACACCGATATAAGTTGTCATTTACTAGTTATGGAAAGGCTCCTTATTGCCTTTATAACTTAATATTCACTTTTTGGATCATATGAACCTTTTTGACTCTTAACTTCGAGTCAATAGCGTTATTTATCTAAGAACTCTGAGCTTTTTTGTGCACTGCTATTGGCTAGCGCCACCTGGGCGTTTAAATCTTAGCGGCCAAGCAACAAGCTTGTTCCTTTCATACACGCCTAATTTCAAAGACCCCCCCCCCCCCAACTTTTCGCTCAGGCAGCAAGCTGTAGCTGAGAACAAAGAAGGCTGGGGAACTACACAAGGCGATCGAGGCTTAACCGAGGGAATTAGAGGCGATAAGTCGCTCGGTTGCATGCTGATGACCCACTCTCTACTGGTTGATTCAGTTAGCTTTAAGAAACATGGTTTCTTCTGTTTGTCTGCTTGCTGAATTTGTTCTAACACAATCATGTGTTCTTCTAGAATCTAGAGCCAACTTGACTACAATCGGAACCAGTTCCAGCGGAATCTACTTATTCATAACTCCATTTCCACTACATTTCTCATTAGAAGTACTTAACTGATAAACGATTTTGGTTGTCATCTATATTTGCAAATTCAGTCAAATGAAGAATACATCATTTGTGATGGTTAGTTAATTGATTTTTAGTATGCCAAACATCACATTGAGCAAGGAAATGGACTGTATATTGTCTCTGTTTTATGTTAAGGAGGTGACCAGTACGCCTGTGCTAAGCTATGACCCACTTCCTCCTCTCGACTCAATTGTGCGCTATCAACGTCCGCAGAGGTTTGTTGTGCCACTCCGGGGTCATTATCTAGTTTAGTTTGATTGTGTTAGTTTTCTAATAAAGGTCTGTACTCGTTGATTATACTAATAGTTTGATTTACCTTACTTCAAGTATTTGCTTACTTTTGCTTTTAGCTTTTATTGTTGGTATCTAATTGTGTTAGTTTCTTTTGTACTAAAGGTCTGTACTAGTTGATTACATTAATATTTTGATTTTATTGTCGATATCTAATTGTGTTTGTTAGTTTTGTGGTAAAGGTTTGTACTAGTTGATTATATTAATATTTTAATTTTATTGTTGATTATAATTATGTCGAAGTATTATAGTCTTTGTCTAGATGGCTGAGTTATTTTTTTATCATGATTTGCATTATTGAATCAATTCATGAGTGATCCAGTCAGAGTAAAATTGTGGAATTCATAGAACCGATAAATGGACTATTGACTCGACTGCCTAAAGAGTTAAACATGTAACTTTAACGTTATGGATATCATTGTGAATGTTCTTATTTAAATTTGGATTGAGTTCACTTTTAGTAGGAATGCCAGTTACTTCACTTGTTATAGTTAACTTTCATTTATAAAATGCACTTCACTTGTTATACTTAAATTTTTCATTAGATTCTATATCTAGCTTTAATCCAGTTAATTTACGAACTTCTGTGGTAAAGTTTATTTCTTTGTAGGTCATTGTCAATATACAACACTATATGTAACTAGTGATTTATATGATAATAACTATGACTATGAATAATAATTCCCAAGGACTGTATAGGCCCCTGGGCTAAACAATTAGATAGAAAGCGACTATAATATATCTACGTACTATAGGGGATTGACTGATGATATGGTGTGGGACAGAGAGGACTGGAGAAAGTCTGTTCGTTTCCCGAACCTGGTTAAACTGGGATTTAAGGGAAGATGATGATGGCTATTTCTGTCTAACATGGTTCTGTTTGTTTACGACGTGCCTATCCTTCGACTGTTTATGCTATTGGAGTCATTGTATATGATATTTGACGGCGGGATTAGCGCCCTGACGGCGGGATTAGAGCACTTGATTTAGTTGCGCGTCAATTATCGCAGTTAAACTGCATCGACCTCGGTTAGTACTTTGTGGGTGACCACCTTGGAAGACCGAGTGTAGGTAAAAGCTTAGGAAGGAAAAAATCCCAGGGTGATGGAAGGTTATTCTTAAATCCGCGCCGGCTGCAATTGGTGCGCCATCAAAAGGCCACGATTACTAATAACCTTGGAGAGGAAGGAGGAAATTGGTCTTAAAGCAAGCATCTGTGCTTCCTGACCCAGCGTGCCGTTATGTTATATGTGTTGCAGGCCACGCCGCGTTCAAGAAGCTAGCAGTCCACTCTCGGCTTTTCTCAGATCTCTATCACCTAACTACAATCCTAACGTAAGATTTATTTCTACGTTCTGCTGTACTATTCATCAAGTATTCCTCGTATAATATCATCTCATTTATAAAATTGTAAAAGTATAAAACGAAAGACAAAGAAGAGTGCCGCCGTTATATACCATGGACCTGCCAGTAGGCAGTGCACTAAGAGAGAGAGATTAAGAATTTCTTCCCATTAATATTTTCGTAATTTTAAATTGAAATACCATGTCAGTGTTGTTGTCATGGAAAAGTCTCAAATAGGGCATTGACGAATGGATGATATGATGTAGGACAGAGAGGATTTGAGACAGTCTATTCGTATCCCGACCCTAGTTAAACTGGGCTTCCAGGGAAGATGATGACGATGATAAAGCTGGTAAAGCTAAGGTTAACGCCAGTTTCCTCACTCGAAAGCGATGTCAGTTACGGGCGAGCCCAGGATTTGAACCCCGCACCTACTGATCCGCGGTCGAGTATCCTACCGACTTCGCCACTGGCTCCAGCCAGTTGATGATGATGATATCAGTGTTGTTGTCAATACCCTGCAGGACGAGGTGGGAGAAGAGGAGGGAGCTGTGGGGGGTAGACTGAGGGAGGGGACAGCAGAATGGCAGAGTGTTAACGGGCTGATGGACGCCATGAGAGCTCTCCTGCAGAACATTCACTTCATCGGCGACCAAGCCGCAAACAACCAACCTAATCCACCACGTGGTGACGATGATGACGATGATGAAATTGACCCTTTTCCCGAGATAGATTAATGTGAACGAAGCGCTAGTTTAAGAGCGTCACTGTTTAAAATAAATTGATTTAATTAAGTCATATATAGCGTATGGTTAATAAATAAAGACAATAATTCTACTTACTTAATTAGGAAATATTATATTCTTGTTCTCCACGATTCAGTAGCTCAATATTCAGTAATGCAGTTTTTATAATAGTCACATAATTTGTAGTGCAATATTAAGTGCCGTGAGTTACTTACTAGACTAACAGAGTTAAGTTGACGCTGCTAAAGGGACGATTGTATGAAGTAGTTGTGTTGACAGAAAGACGCTGCGACGGCTTGCATTTTTTCCTCCTTCTACAATTTAATATCCTTGAAACTGTTAGTAGCATTGTACGTATTGTCTATGCTTTATTGTGGAGGAGATATGTGATGCTTTTCGAAGACTCTATCTGTTGGCATACTTAGCTACCACTGTGATAAATTACCTATTTGATAGTGTTAATAAATTCTTTCAGTCAATAACTTCATTTTGCCGTTACCTTAAATCTCTCATTTTACGAGGTCGACAAGGAGAGGTCTAGATAGGAGAGGTCTAGATAAAAAATGGAACCTGAAGGTCGGCTATCTTTAGACCTGACACCATCAAGTGTATTCGACTGGGTTCTATGTGCTCCTCGCAGACAGTGAGATCCCTATGTCAATGCAATCTCGAACTCGCGACCTCTGGTTCGTGAGTCAAGTGTTCTACGTAGGGCCTACAACTGCCCCAGAGGGCATTTCATTCAGTCAATAAATTGACTACATATTAGTAGGTTGATAGATTAGTTAAAATTAGTAAATAATAAATAATACATGTACAGTATATCAAATGCCTCGTCGATCACTCCTCCCTTATCAACAATCGGGTGACTTTTTCGCGGCATGTTCGGACTTAGCGTCTCCGGCTCCAGTAACAATCCAACGCCTCGAGTCCTCACTCCACACGTCCAATCCTGTCTCCGGTAAAGTATAATTATACTCCTGTACGTAAACGCTTCACTTGCTGAAACCTGAAACAGTTCCATGCGTATCAAGCATTGCTCCTTAATTAAAACATGAATTGCATTAACTTCTCGGCATCGTCTTGGTTTCAAAGTGACACATTTCCAGGAAACATTAACCGGACGGGCTATTAATAGTCGAGAACAACTGACTGTCAAACTGAGGCAGTTCTATTACTGTACTGTAGTTAAATTAAGTCATTTTGCGTAGTACGCGAAACAATTACTATGGAGAAAAAGTTCTGTTCTGTTAGAGAACATTGCAGCTTAATGTGTGTACATCTCACATTAAATAATAGCTGAAACATTTACGGGATGTTGGATGGATGTTCTGATAACAAATTCATATGGACCTATAGAGATGAAAAAGAAGGCTGAGGATAGAATTGTCTAGAAAAGTTATATGCCATCGACCTGCGTTAGGCAGTGCACTAGAAGAAGACATTATATCTATAGCTAGTATGAAAAATTATAGTAAAGTTATTGCTGATCCTCATTTTAGTGTTCTGCCTAGTGACAGGTCTAACTTCCAAGGTACATATTCATAATCAGAATCCACTTTCGCGCTACATTAAGATCCATAGGCCTAGATAGATGCATAAGATTCCTTCGCTATATCTTATACATGCCTTCCTCATAGCTTGGAAGAGTATAGCTTCAAATGTTTCAAAGTGGTTTCTCTATGCCTTTCTCAGTTCTTGCTTAGTCTCCTCTTATGACACATGCAATTAACGGTTGATCTATTCTTCAGTGGTCTGGACGCAGCACAAGAAAACGCTGTAGCTGATAAGATAAATTTAATACTTCCCCAATTCCTTGAAAGCTCATAATTTTAAAGTGATTCAGTTAAAAGGTTGTGGATGTGGTAGGTCCTATAATATTGTAAGAGGTCTTAAACGGGGTAATAGTTAAAATTTATTTATGAATAAACTTGATTTTGCAATACAGTGACTGGCATAGCGCCATGGCCTGTAACTACCGCTATATTGTACAATAATGGCGATCATAAGAATGGTGGTATCAGTTTAGGAAATTTTGCTTCAGTTGTGCTACAGCAACTAGACACTTCATCATCATCATCTTCCCTTGAATCCCAGTTTAACTAAGGTCGGGATACGAATAGACTGTCTCAAATCCTCTCTGTCCTACATCATATCATCAGTCAGTCCCCGATTTGAGACGTTTCCTTTCATTTAAATTTTTGTAGCAATTTCTGGAGCCTAAGCGCTCACCAACCGAATACCCTTTCTGACGTTGGTGTTCACAGTAACTAGTACACAATTAAGTATATAATAGTTGATAATGCGACATCAGTAAATTCTGGCAGATGACTTGCGAAGTTATAATAGTTACTTTTTCAGTTGTAGGTGTGCTGTCTCTCACAGTTAGACACCATTCAATCTCGGTAATGTATAAAGTGTAAGACTTCCACCTAAGCGCGGTGTAGTGGTTCTAACTTAGAGAGCACAAACCTGTAAACCCTCAACTCCTGTGTAGAAATATTGTAATCAAAATTTTGTACTGAAATAAATCTTTTATATTTCACGTTCTCATTAGCTGGAACTTTTAAAATTAATATTAATTTAATCTTTTTAAAAAGATGCAGTTGTGGATAGGAAGTCTGATCTGAAAAGAACGAAGAGATCTGTTTTATCAGATTTGAGAGACTGATTACACTAACCCTCAATCCATACTTTGTAGCCGCTAATGCAACAACTTTCAAGTGCAACAGGAGCATCAGGAGCAACAGGAGCACTTCGCGCCGGTCAAACGCCATTCATCATTCTTTTAAAATTACACTCCATTCCGCGCATCATCAATTATTTTCTCACTCCAGAGTAACACTGAAACAATCACAATCAATTACTTCTAAAGCACCTTATTTAGCCTAAATTGTTTTAGCAAATTAGCTTAAACTATGTAACGCACTGCACCATACATGAAAAAGTAGTATTAACGTCTGTACGAAAAAATGATTTTTGTTGAATTTTGACAAAAATCTGTACCAGTGCGTGTCGTAAAAGGCGATAAAGCACTATATAAGATACAAACCAACGTCTGAAAGAGCATCCGGTTGGTGAGCGCCTATGCTTCAAAAAGTGCTAAAAAATTTCTAATCCCGACCCTAGTTCAACTGGGATTCAAGTGAAGATTATAATAATAAACTATTCGTTTTATTTCCATAATCAATCTGACAAATCGCAGACCGTAACAATATGACAGATAACATAGCAATGCATCAGGTACAGGCAGAAAATCTAAAATACAAGATTGCAAATAGTAAGATAACATTAAAACATATTGACCAAGGCAAACTTTACTACTTTAAGAGTTCTAAAGTCACATATAGCTATCTAAGCATTATTTAACAGTAGTAGAAAACAATTTCAGCAGTTTAAAAATAAACGGGTAGGCATTGTAAGGTAAAAGTTAATAATTTCTAGCATCTTCAAGTATAATACGGGTAATAAAGTTCTTGTCACTTAAACTATTTCGTTTAGAAGGAAAAGTGAAATTTTTACCGGCAACGTTTCTTCTAGTTAGCTATGGGTGATCGGCAAGTGGAGGCAAAAGCGGGGTAAGTAGATGGGCGCTATCACTATGTACATTATTAAAAAGTTTATAATCAGCTGAAGCACACAAATCTTCAAAACTGGATTCCAAGTTACAGAAATTTGCCTTTTTGCTCGTCTCAAAAAAGCTTCAAGCCTCTTTCTATCTTCCGCAGTGGTAAAACCCCACCAGAATTGGGATGCGTAGAGAAGCCTATTTAATATAGATGCTTGAAATACTCTCTGAATGAGTTCGTTGGATAGTCCTTTAGTGCGTAGACTATACAAAGCAAAAATATTGCTGGAACTTGAGGATAAGAGATTATTTATGTGAGTAGAAAAAGAAAAATTGGAGGAAATTGTAACACCCAAACATTTCATATCTGACACGCGTTCTATGCCTTCAAGATGAGGGGCTGCAGAAGCCTGCCTCTTATTATTTGGGGAGTGAAATATAATTTCTTTAGATTTTATTCTATTTAATTTTAGATTGTTAATTTTGGCCCAATCTTCAATGTGGGTAAGTTCGACTTCTGTTAGATGAATATTGGATGCAGGCACAATTAAGTATGTGTCGTCAGCATATTTAAGTAGCGCGTTTGATTTACTCAAAGTCTTGAGATCTGATGCAGTAACAAGAAAGCAGGAGGTCTAATGGCAGAGCCTTGAACTACACTAGCATTAATTGTTGCACACGAAGAAGTATGACCGTCAAAATTGTCTGATGAGAGCGATTAGTTAAAAAACTAACACTCCATTTCGTTACAGGGCTTGGTATGTCTTTGATAATGATGATGAATGAGATTTGCTCGAGCTTACAGCGACATAAAATCTTGAATCTAAATAATGTATGAATGCATTGATAATTTCATAAAAGTAAACATGCATTATAGTGAAATGTTCAACTATTTTTATAGTTATCACTTTTTAATACCACATGTTTAAACCGTTTGCCAATTTAGACCATTTCCCGTATAACCAGTCCAGTGAATAGCCTATATTAGTATTATTTTCAAATAGACTATTTGCTCACTAACCGTTTTGCCGCTATTTCCTTCATGATGCTACATGGAATGACTGAAATCATCTGGGAATCCTGTGCAGACAATTTTAACAAAAAACTCTTTTGCTTATTAAATCATAAAGACACTTGAGTATACGTGTTGAAACCTATTTATATCTTCTAGAGAGCGTACGGACGTACTACGTTTGCTTACGAATGTTTTAAGCATGGAGTTTATTTTCGGAGTCATTTGCAAGGAGTCATCTGACATTAACTTGTTGTTTTCTTCATCCGGTCAGGCGCATTTTAATCGCGTTAGCATCGACGAAAATATGAGTTGTCTAATTCTATATCTGCGATTCTCAAGAGGTGCGATATTTTTAGCTTCAATTTGTTGAATTTGAATAATAGTTATTTTTGTGCCCTTGTTGTTCATCGGCTTGGATTTGGATCGATATTTCTCAATGTTGTCTTTGCCGAAAGATAGTAGCACTCTAATTGTTGTTGCTGTTGCTGTTATTGTTCAGGAGGATTCGAGCTCAGGTCCGAATCTCATTAGCAGGAAAGTAGAGATTTCTGACAGCTTCCTTTGTGGCAAGAACAGATGTTATGCATGGAGCCGCAGAACTATTTAGCGATTTCCATGTTTATAGAACAGAGCTAATATAATTATGTAGTGATAAGTACTACAACATAACAATAAGTTAATAATGGTCAGTTTTGATATGTTCATGTAACGAGCCCGAAATTATAAAATCTGGACCTGAGCTTGAATTTATGACTCTTTATGATGAGATCAATTTACTATACAAGGAGTGCGGAGTATCACATTGCAATTTTTAGTTTGATAGCAAACTAAGTGTTGAAATATAAGCCTTGAACCTGCTATATGTTAGAACACTATAAGAAAAATTGAGTTAGTATTGATAAAGTTATTGTAGTCATATAAACTTAGTTTGACGAGCAGTTTTAATTGTCCGAACTGTCATATTGTATCCGCGACTTGCCTTGCCAAGTAGGCGACTAAACAAGAATTAAAGAAGGCAAAAGGAAACCACACTGGAAATCTTATTTTCTCAATACTATAGGCTACATGGAAGTACGGACAAGGCCTAGCTTTTGTGAAGGGTTAGCGCACTGAGCGATAGATCGCTCTTTAAGAAGCGTGATAGAACACAGACTAGAAATATGTACCTTAGACTGGCCTATTGGTAGAATACTAGAGAGAGAGAGAGAGAGAGAGAAAGAGAGAGAGAGAGAGAGAGAAAGAGAGAGAGAGAGAGAGAGAGAGAAAGAGAGAAAGAGAAAGAGAGAGAGAGAGAACAGATTTAAAAGCATGGCCTTTTTCTAAAGAACTGTCAATGACAATATCTAAAAGTCTTAGGAAGCTAATGTATATATGAGTTGGGTGAGAGCAGATCTTTGTATCCATCTTCTTCCGGTTTTTCGCTGCTGCTTCCTGTGCCTTTCCGTCTCTCAGTGATTATCACTGGATATTTTCCGCAGTGACAAAACTCATACATAGTTAATCATCTCGCCGTGGAAGTAGACTATTAGGTCCAAGTCATATAATGATCTAACGTTTTATATCGATTAGATTAAACTATCTTCGAATTTTATTTAATGAAAATTTCCTACAATCTTAATATTTACGTGTAACTGTGTTAAGTACTGCCGATGGCAGTAGTCATTAAAATTAAGCCTTTATTTGTGAAATCTAGAAAATTAACGTGTACATTTACACTGAGTAAGATTTCATTCGGATATTTAATTCTAAAAACTGTAAGGAAACGTTCCATACTTAAACAGTCCGCTACGCCTGATGACGAATTGATAAACTTCTCTCTCTCTCTCTCTCTCTCTCTAGTGTCCTGCCAAGTGACAGGTTCACGGTATATATTCTTACGCAAATTCAGCTTTCACGCTGCCTATAGAGCAGCATTCCATCGATTAACGAGCTTATTCAGTCACAAAGTCTTCGCTTAACCCTAACTAAATACAACCTAATTATAGTTTGCTAAAAGTACAGATTCTGTGGTAGTTTCTCTGTGCCTTCCTCAGTCCATGCTCAGTCGTCTCCAAAGACACGTGAATGTTACAGTTGGCCTATTCTTAAGCAATCCAATAAACTTAATAAGGTTAAATAAATACACCTACATTTGTGGCATCAAAATTAGCAGCGCCCTGGTGTGTAATAAAACTTCGGTTCAGGCACAAAGCGGATCATTGTCACTTTGTTGCTAAAGGTAAACTTAATTTGTACCACGTCTCAATTTAATTATTGAAAAATTTCTTAGAGAATTGGTTCTACGTTTATTTAGATGCTCGTTATGCAATTGTTTCTTTTCACCTTTTTTGTTTCTTTGCTTTCTTTTAAATAATTTACGAGTTACATTTCTCTCTATATTAAAATATGCGTTTTATGTTATTTTACTATATGCTATAACAATGTGTTTAGATATTATACTGTATACATATTTATGTTTCAATGTGCTGAAATATGCTATATTAACCTATTATATACTTAATGATGTGTTTTAATATTAACCATTCATGTGTTATATTTTAACTCGTGATATTTTGTAGTTTTTAATATAATTGTTTGGCGCTCTTATCACACATACTCCCTCGGGAGTAATGCTCAAATCAGAAGCCCGGAGTCTAGGCGCGCGCTACTGTCGCTTGAGCAAAGACCTTAGACTTAGCACAGGCTCCTCATGATTATTGGACGCAATCGATCCGTCAGCATCGGACCACGTCCATCTTGATACAAGCGCTAGTGTATGGAGTAGACGATTGTGTCATCGAATAGTTACTGTGTCTTTTATTCGACGGGCTTTATTGGACCGCATATACAGTGATATGTTGTGTGTGGGCATCTAGTTGACGTATTCTTGTTGAATTTTCATAATGCTTTAAATAAGATAATATTACAATATTTTACACTAGGATTTAGAGATATCTTTAAAAATAGATTGCGATTGTAAACTAAAGCTCACTTATAGTTTTTTGAATCAATTATATCGCTGTTTCGGCAAAAATCACAAATAGAACTTGATTTAAATATTTGTGTGATTAGTTTATATTCTGTAAACGTTCGAGCACTGTACTACTCTGACGAATCGATATATCATTAGCTTCGACAACTTAGAAGAGATCATACAGTATTACAATACAAATATGGATTCCTTTCCATTTACCCGCCAGACATCTCGTGATCTGCTGATGTCCGCAGAGGACAAGGGACGAGCCCTCAAATCCAGCATCACGGAAGGCTCTTCCAGGTTATTCGGTTCAGTCATGGACGCTAAGAGGGGCATCGTTGGCGGCCTATCATCGACCTTCGACAAGGCTGTCAGTATGGTTGGTGGTTCTGACAGTCAGGAACAGCCACAGGAGACGTCGGAGATATTATCGACTGCCTCCACATCGGAGTCGTCCCACGCGGTGGGTGGAGCCAACGATGGTCGACCAGCGAGACCAGCAAGACCTCCCACCTCAAGGGCTGACAGCGTGTCCAGCAACTCTTCCTCTAGTGGAAAGCCAAGACCTCCGAAACCACCAGCACCCATGAACAGACAGCGATCTGATCTAGATTCAAACGGATCGCTGAAGCAAATGGATAGCGGGAAGATGTCTCGTCAGAATACCGCCCCTACTGGATATGGAGGTGCGCCGAGTGTTCCTGGAAGACACGAAGCTGGGGGGAAGTCCGAAGGACACGGAAGAGCTATGGTAAATCCGTTCACAAACGAACCTCCAGAAGGTGAATATGACTGGCAGCAAGCAGCTAGCGGGGCGCATAATCCATTTTCCCAAAGTGACGCGTCACATCCATTACCAGCTTCCGACCGGCCCAAAAGTAAAACTCGTCCTTCGAAAAGTTCTCGTGATGCTGGAGAAAGTGACGCCGACTCCGAGTCAACGGAAGGTTGTGATGAAGGACCGGACAACGATGATTTTGGACTGGATACATCAGAATATGATGGAGGAAATGGGCAGGTGTCCATGATGAAGTCCGGTTCCAAGAACTCGCAGCAGTCATGGAATGAAGATGGAAGTACATCCGATCAACTGAGTCAGGCTTGCATGGATTTCATGAGATACTTTGTGCCGAAAATATTTGAGAGCAGGTTTGTTTAAAATAATTTTTAGTAGCAGTATTTAAGCAATCAATCAATTTTACAGAATTTTTATACAGAAAACTAGTAAAAATCTCCCAGTTTCTGAAAAAAAAAAAAAAAAATAGCCTAGTTATCAAAACAAACTATGACTAAAATGATTTGTTTTAATAAAATAAAAGGCAATTCATATTTAAGTATTCAGTTGCTACTACTTGTCAGTTTCAACAAATTCGTCTCTCAGATATCTATAATATGTACATGTACGCTTGCGTTGTATTAAATAGTATGTGAGAATTTATAATGAATAGTTTGCTGCATGCGAGAATGGAGAGGTCATTTCGATTGAGATGATGACCCTTAAAACGGCACCAGTGAGCCGGGGTTAAACCATATTTATGAAATTATTAGTGACCACACTGACATATTTTGGCTTCACTGGCTAAAAAATTTATTTTTTGAAAATGATGGGTGAGAATGAGCAAATCAAAAGTTAAAACCTCTTATTTAAAAGTAGAATCCTAAAGTTGTACATCTAATGTAGGAAATTAAATTAAATTATGTCGCCTTTCAACATATATCTCCGAGATCAATGCGGTACACAATTGTCAAAATTTTAGTTTAAATTTAGAATATCTCAACGCTAAGATGAAAATTCATTTCGCTTAAGTTCATGATAAGGTACGAGTTTGTCGATGGTGGTCTATGATGCAGCTAGTCACAAAGCGTAACATGATAGGCAGAATTTTTATAATAAATTTTGTTGGACAGCCGATCACAACCAATGCCCATTGTTGGATATCATCATAGTTAAAAGCTAAGAAAAGCACATGTTAACTTCAGTTTCCTCACTCGAAAGCGATGTCAGTGACGGGCGAGCCCAGGATTTGAACCCACCCATACTGACCCGCGATCGAATATCTTACCGACATCGCCATTGGCTCCAGCCGATCACCATATTTGTTGCTAATGAGTGGAACACTAAAACTCCTGGGTTAGCCAAACTCCTACCAGCGGCTAAAATGTAATTTAATTTCTAATTAAAAAGTCAGCTAATTCTGCAGAATTACACATTCGCATGGACATATTATTCGCTGTGTTGAATACAGATTTAACGCAACATTTGTTTACATGTACGTTATTTGGGAAAATTTGGATGAAATTTAGTAGATTATTTTATTATAGTTTGACAAAATGTATGTGATTTTAGAAATATTTGAATAAAATTGAGTAGATTATATCTTTGTAGCCTACCTGTGTTTTGACAAATTTCGATCTGTTTTATTTAAACTTATGAACAGCAGAAATTTTACATTTATTAACTTGCAACTACTTTAGTCCTGAAATTATAAAATCTTTAAAATAAACTTAAAAGCTCAATGTGATAAAAAAGCTTAGGAGATCACCCTTCAGTTGTAACGTTTTTCTGTCTATATATCTAGTAAATGCAATATTTATTACGTACTAATTCCAAAAACATTTACAAATGATTACCTAATGTATAATACACGTATAATGCATGTAGATATTGTCCACCTATTCCTCTAATCTTTTGTTATGTCCGAGCCGCTACAGAATAAGCCAAACGCATAGCCTACTGCTCGTGACTAATGTATCGAGTAATCAGGTTATAAGTAAGGCATTGGGAAACCACTTCAGACCATATTTTCTCAAGTTAGGTATTTAGCAGGCCCTACTGGAAAAATAATAAGCTCTTCGATTGAATTGATTTTTGGATCGTCGGTGTTTTCATGACTGAATGCGTAAGTAGAATTTAGGTAAGAATTTGTACCTTAGAATTACCATTTGGGAAGTTTAAGTTTATTTGGAAACATTTACCAATCAGAAGAATACAACAAAATTTGATTTTGTTGTATTCTTCTGACGATACCTACGTTCAACGCATTACAATTCTAGACTGAGATACGTGTATTGTTATGCTAGTGAGATTTATATTTGTCAATTGTAGAATTTCATGGGCTTCATTAAAAATGATACACTAACAAGAGAAATGATAATAGCCTGCTCGAGCTGCTTTAATTCATATGTCCTAATTTGAATGCTTTTTATTCATTAATGGCTAATAATTATATTTATTAATTTATAGCTCACAAATGCATTTATCTTATATGACATATTTGTCTTTATAATTCAAGCCCTACGTGCAGTCATTTCGTTTTATAAAACTTGTGAACGGCCAGATACAAGTTTAATTTATAAAGGTAGGCCTATTTCTCAAAGTAAAAACTCTAATTTATTTTTAGTGAAACATGCCTTTTTGCATATTTTTAAAACAGATTTGAAATAGCGTCAAGCGACAAGGCGGAGTTTGGAAGATATTGTCAGGTAAATATCAGTTTTACTCCATCGTATAGTTACATTTTACAGCTTAGCATGCGTATATCGTAAATTTAAAGCGTAAATTATTTCAACTAAAAGTTTGTTAAACGTTGCTAAGGTATAGCAGCCGTATTGCGCATAGAAATTGAGAAGTAGGGTCTACAGGCATATCAATTTCAAAACACCTCTGTAGGCCTATTCGAATCAATGATACTTTCGAATAATCGGAGCAAATCGCTTTCTTAATTCATTATCTCATTGGGTATAACGGATTAGTGCCTCATTAGTGTTTCACTTAAATCTCAGACAGACGGCAAGTTGTAATTGAAATAGAAATAGGGAAAATAGAAGAAAATGAAATAGAATAGAGAAAAAAAGTGAAATTTAAATCTCGATTGCTTAAATTCAAAATCGGAATATGCAGTTCAAAGAATAAAATGACGGATAAGCAGGTTATTATATTCTTCAGACGGGCATCCATAGTCATCAAATTAATAATTTATTTGTGCTTCAAAATAGGCATCTGTCATTTTCGCTTCAAGAAAATACACATTTGGATGTTCGTTCTAGCATATTGCTTTGCGAAGAAAAGAGAAATTTTATAGAATAAACTTTTCTTATATAGGCCCCCTATGAATACTACAGTAACTTATTTTAAATAAAATTATTCTCAATTTTTTACAGACTCATACAGGAAGATATCTCTTCTCTAAATGTGCCGCTGCAGAGGTCAGTAGTCTCTATATAGTTTATGTTTTACCTCTTACTTTTACATAATTAATTATTTTGCTACTATTTTATTTATTTATTATTCAAATTAATAAATAAAATCCTTTAGTAGAGAGTTGATAAATAGTTGATAGATATAATATGGAATAAATAGTGATAAAGGCCTAAAACAGAAACGATTGGAAGAAAAAAGAAATTCTACCAGTAATTATCTCATTGAGAAACCACTAAATGCTCCAAAGTCAAGACGAGGCTAAACTATTATTAAATTTAAAAAGAATTTAAATTTGATTAACTGTTAAATAATATGAAATGGTATCTTTTAAGTTCTCAGAGCTGCAGTCAGACTTTGGGTTCATAAGCCCAAAGTCTAGGTAACTTTGAGCTTTGTTTGTCTCTCTTGCTGATCTTCGTCCCACGTATAAGTTTGTATGATTGTTAAAAAGCTGGTAAATGCTAATTTTAACGGCAGTTTCTTCACTCGAATACCATGTCAGTGACGGAGAGCCTAGGATTTGAACCCCGCGCAATACTGATCCACAGTGGAATATCTTACCGACATCGCTTTTGACTCCATCCTTGTTGTTGAAGTCTATACAAGTATGTCTGGTTACTACCTGAGAGACACGGAAAATAGACGATAATTTCATTAGGATGGCCAGTCGCTTGTTAGACATAATTCAAATATTTCTACCATAAAAAATCTCGGAGCCTAACTCGCCAGGATGAAGAAACCCCGCCTAGTGATGCAGCACATATTTCGTGCTTTGCTAAGATACTAAGGTCTTACACATGTACTCTACGTAAGATTTTAATACCCCACAACGTTTTTGTCAAATTAGATGTCGATTCTGCTGACGGAATTGCGATATCAAATTAACTTCAGAAATATTCGGAGATTATGGCAAAGTATATACGTTCGCCAGTAGCCTGAGACTTTGAGCCATGCTAATTCTGCGTGTAGAGTCGTCGTCGATACGTCAGCAAAGGATCAATATGTCTCGTAATTACGTGGCTCTATTGTGCATCATTGCAATATGCCACATATCTGTGGCTCTATAGCGCATCAACGCATTGCAATATGAAATATATGAAACATATATGTGGCATATTTTGCATAGCATTATTGTGACGACTGTGTGAATAGTCTTTCCTGTAGTACTCGTAGTCTGTGGCTTTATAGCTACATCTATCGCTACGACACTTAGTTACACACAGCAAAAGATTTTACAATATTTTAGCATGCCTCCAAATTATCAATCAATTCATCTATAAATCTCTACAGGCGCATTTATAGTCTACTCATATATAAGTGCGTATATGGCCTTACGTGTATACATCTTTCGAGCGTAGGATCTTTTGTTATTTTGACTATTATAGTAAAGATTTCCTCACAGAAAGATGTGTGACAATGCTCTAGTTTTAATAATTGAAAATTATTTTTTACTAGTCTTTCTAAAAATAAAATTACCCTTATCCCTGAAGTTCTGAATTTCAATTATAATCTAAAATGAGACTGCAAGGTATCGGTATTGAGCTGAATATATATATATATATATATATATATATATATATATATATATATATATACATGTATATATGCCGAAAGAGCATAGACCGAGAGAAAGAGAGAGAAAGAGAGAGAGAGAGAGACAGAGAGAGAAAGAGAGAGAAAGAGAGAGAAAGAGAGAGACGAATGTAATGAGAGAAAACCCACTGCTCACGAGACATAATTAGACTTTTGCAAATACATGTATGAGGAGGATAACGTAGAAATATTTACTGTTACACTTGCACAAGCACACGCTTTTTGCGCAGTTAAGCTTGGAGAAAACATGCAAAATTTCAACTACCCGTAAATAATGAGCTATAATCCTACGTGAAATGATGTTTCCTCTAATCACCGGTGCATTACTTTGCCTTTCATGATATGTTTCGTCGCAGAAATCGTGTATCTTCTGCTAGCATAATAAAATAGGTGATAAATGTGTTTATTAGGATTGAAATGCCTCTACATGGTCATATCAAATGCCAACGTCAGTTGTAAAAAGATGTTAACTAGTTAATTGATTTAGTTTTGTAATTTGCAAAGCTACATGTATCCACATACAGTACATATCTGTAGGCTATTAATGCCGACTCTAGAGCCCATTGACTAGTAGTAACTTTTGAAATGTGATAAGAGTGACCTGAAAAGGCTTCTAATGGGCACAAAGCCAAACTATAGCTTTTAGAGTTATACTGGTTGTACGGTACCTCAGCAAAATATAATAGTAGTAATAATAATAATAATAACAAAAATCATAATAATAATAATAATAAAGGTTTAACGCCTGTTTCCTCCTACAACGATGATGTCAGAGAAATAAAAAACAGTCTGATGAGCAGTAAGCTAGTGGTTCCAGTTCAAACCAGTAGGTCATGAATCATGATAGTGTCCTTGTGAAGCGGATAAGGAAAAACTTTGCCTTATCGTTGTCTAGTTTTAATCATTATAATACACTTTAAAAATATTTAAAAAATTATTAAAAGCCTATACATCAATCCTTGTTAAAAAGCAGTTTTCTGTGTTTAGTTTATAAGAATAATGAAGTTTCGTTTTGATATTTTTAATGTATCTTGCTAATCCAGAAGATTTTCGTAAGAAATAAGCTTGCACTGGTACAACTTCAGGAAGACTTTATCCTAAAATCGATAAATCTTTTTCCAGGCCTCCATTAGCGAAGCGGTAAAATATCTGCGGGTTTTGTCAATTAAATTGCTTTTAGCAACCGCCAGGTTCGACTTGCGTCCCTTTCTCATCAAATATTCGCCTACGAATCTTTCTCATCTTTATTCGCCCACGAGAATTCTTACTCATGCCTGTTGTAGATAATATTAACTTTATCGCACAGGAACACTCTTGTTTTATCTTATACGGAATAAGTGTCATTTATTTACTTGGAGTTCACTCTTTCATCACTGATACGTTTGCAACATTAAAATCAATACGGAATTTCTCTTGTTGTGTCCGGGTTTCTGGAAAATAGACCAACCTTGGACTGAACGCGTCGAAAAGGCGACAGAGCACCAAGATCCAAAACAACGTCAGAACGGGCATTCGGTTGATGAGCGCCTAGGCTCATGAATTTGCTACAAAATTGTCTAACCCCGATCCTAGTTAAATTGAGATTCAAGGGAAGGTGATGATGATGATGATGATGAAGAAGAAGAATTCAATGCGGAATTCCTCTAAAATTCTGTGTTTAAATAAATTTGTTTTAGAAATATCTGCGTTTATGATATAAATAATGAAGATTGTTTCATTATTTGTGACGCGGGCATTTAGAAGGAGTGTTTAAAGCACTCAAAGTGTCGAGTATTTTGAAGAAGTTAGCATATACGGCAATAGCTAATTAAATTTCAATTAGAAATTTAATAGAAACCATATGCTAAAAAATTATATGTTGCGCAGCATAGCTTCGGCTGCAATTTTTCTAAAAAATTAGATTCTACATAAGAGCTAAAATTGAAAAAATATGAAAAAGTAATAAAAATTACAAATGATTACCCTACACGTTATTATTTTTGCAACGCGTCGTAGAGATAGGCCTACGTCATGTAATAGGCCTTCGTTATGTAATAGGCCTACGCCATGTATCAGAATGTATGCTTGAAATCATGGCTTCATTCCGCAGGCATCCGATGAAAGCCGTGCTATTGATCACGGTGCTGGAACATCGAGTATTGATTTGGGACGCTGCTGGCATACGTCCGTGCGGTCATTATTACGCTAAACCCTACAGCTACAGCAGCTGAGTAGAGTACCGGGGTTGTTATATTGCTGGAATGACCACTAAGGGTTGAGTTTGCTTGACATCAAGAGCTGAAGCGAAAGGCTTCTCCTAGAGTAAAGGGCGGATCTATAACTTTCGTCGGGAGGGGGTAAAAATGTTTTGTGATTTTTGACCGAAAATCGTTTTGGTAAGTGTTGCCTGTCATATGGGTATGACTGACTATAATCGACGAGACTGGACCCCCTGGATCCACCACTGGCCACTGATTAACTGAATGTTAAATTCTTATGTATTAAAACATTTTAAACAAATTGCATCGAAATTTCAGGGGTGGGAGGGCCATGGCCCCCTGAATCCGCCACCGCCTAGGGGAGGGTCGATTCTAACTTATTATTACAATGGGCGTTCATTGACTTAGCATTTTTTGCAGCTTTTACAACAAAGGATAATACTGCAAATGAGGACAATTTTATGGATCAGTAGTCGAAAGCCGAAAGTTTTTATTAGCAAAAATATTATACATGTATAGGCCTACTCTGGAGTAGACTCATATCTTACACATTTTTTACAACAGTGGAAAACTTACATAAAGACAATCCTTCTAAAAACTAAAGTCATTCTGAGAATTTTTAGCTCTTTTAGAAATATGACTTTAATTTTCATGAAATTGAATTACAGAAATTTAGCTAATTAGAATCGGTAGATCAATTTAACGAATTGTTTCACAATGTTTACGCTCGCCCATCCAAAAATAACTCGGTTTAAATCTGATAAAGTTTTAAAACTGGTTTCAATTTCTTCTCAGCTTTTGGCTTAATCTGGCTCCAGAGTAGCTTTTGCTTAACGTAATATTCAGAAGCCAGTGATTTTCTTTAAAGCCACTCAATCCACTCGCACAAAACTTGCTCATTATAGCAGCAGCAAAGCTAAAATCTGATCCGCAAGTTTCATAGAAACTCCTAGATCAAATGTTCGCAGCTGCCTAATGCTTTCTTTAATAGAATAATGAACTTAACGCGGATGAGATCTCGACCGTTTTGTCTATTCGTCTCTCTTGTCTTTCAGTTTCTCGTCTACGCGGCATCTTATGACAGTATCTCGAGATAAGAACGTATAAATCACATGCTAGTAATTACAGGGTCTACTCTTGAACTTTTCTATAAAAATGTAGCACCTTCTAGCACCTTCTTTGAAATTTAGTTCATTCTTTGTCGATTTTGGCAGCTTAGCTCTACATTTTGCCAAAGCTAGAGTTATCTAATTTTTCTTTATAATATTTGCTGCTGTTTGAAACGGGTAAATATTTGCTAGTATTGAAAATGCTTCTCAGAACTAGATATAATGATTGCTAAAACATTAAGAACAATGTTTAGTACTCAATCATCAGTGAGTACGAGACGTATAAATCTCAGGCAGTGTGAAGAAAATTCAATAATTCATGGATATGAGATGGTTGCTTCGTAAGTAAGCTGTCAATCTATTGCAACAATTGACAAGAATTATGGTGTAGTTACAAGATAGCTTGTGTAGACTTTGAAACAAGAAGAGACAGTCCGTTGTGCTAAATATGTCATTGGAAAAATGGAACATATAGTGACGACTATAACTATAATGCTAATTATTACGCGATTTATTTATGGAGTTTGACGGTGTTCTAGATTGATTGCATCTACATGTATGTACTACACCAGAGAACCACCTTTTATCCTTCAGTGATAAGATCTAATTGAAACCGACAACTATTAAGAAATTTCTAGCAAGCAAACTGAAAGATTATCGTTAAAATAATTAAAAACCTCTTCACTTTCTCTCTAGCAACTAAATTTGATACTATGCATAAACTTAACCGATTTAAATATTTTTGTGACTGTATACGTGTTGTTAAATATAATGTGCTTACCTAATTATTTACTAAAAGCTTATGTAGAAGATTGTGCGTATTTATGTAAGAGATACAAAATTATTGCTAGAAACTGATAAAAAATTTGCAATGTGAGGAACATAAATTTTGCCATTTATACAGGACAATTTGAATACTAACATTTTAAGAAGTAGGCCTACTTTGGCCATAGTAATTTCGCAATTTCACACTGTTGAAAAATACAACAGCTTTAAATATATACACTGTACTTGGTTGAAGTGAGATTTTCAATTAAGATTCCATCAAGCGTGAAAACTGTTTAGAAATTTCTAGCAAGCAAACTGAAAGATTATCGTTTGACAGACTTCCAATTTGTCTTATAAGTGAAAGCATGTACAGATGCCTAACTGGAATAATTACAGTATATTATATAATCAATAAATTTGTAAGTGTCTAAAATATTATATGCACATAGAATATGTAGTAGTTCTATATAATTCTATAATATATCACAATTTTTGCACCGAAAGCTCTAAATTATTAAAATTTAAAAACTAGCCGTGTTATCGTATTGCCGTTCGGAAGATGTGGCATTAAAATTATTATATATGTTAAATTGCACAAGTTTTACGAACTTTATCCACTAGTTTTAGAAATCTTCCACGAATCCGTATTCTGTTAAAATGTCTATTACTATTAAATATTTCTTAAATATTCTTATTAAATTAATTATCACTATACAATACATTTTAATCACATCCGTTTGATCGTTTGGATAAGATTAGGCTGAAGTTGAGATTAGAAGCCATATTTGAAATTCTGAAGTCAACTAAGATTTAATATACATTGTACTTACAAATAGTAAGCTGATTTATCATTGAAAATATCATCATCATCATCATCATCAGTTCCTTGTGTTCTGAACAGAACATAAGGCGGCAATATTCCTTCATTCGTTTCTGTCATCAGCAACCCTCACAGCCTCTTCCCATGAAATGTTCAACGTTCTCATATCTTTATTGATAGTGCCGAACCAAGTACTCCTAGATATTCCTCTTTTCCTTTATCCTAGGTTTGGTTTCAAATAATAGCAGTCTTTGCTTATCTATCTTCAGGTATTCGCAATAAGTGACCCAAGAACCTCAACTTTCCTTCAAAAACTATATCATTTAATTTTCTTTGTCCAAACCATACTGTTTCATTTTCATTGAAAATACAATCAAGCTTATTTTTTTATAAAATGGGATTGGTTAAGAGAGAAACATTAAACACTATGAAGAAACTGTTTAAGATTAAAGTTACACAATACAGAGCATCTACCATCCATGATAACATCCAGCACTCTTAAGTTCAAGCGTTAAAAAACCGTTACGAAATTTAATCGATTATTTACATTCTGGTCCTTTAAATTTGGGACATTTTACTCTCCGATCTTTGCACCGAGGAAGCATGCCCCGCTAGTGTGCAACTCATTTCTGGTATCTGACATTTAAGCGTTCATGACGTTACCTGGCACTCATGCAGGGCTATTTAGATAGGCTTAATTCAATATAAATATACTTCGCGATTAATTATAATAACATATAATTTTAAGCCTTTGTAAGATCTAATATTTTATAATATAAAAGCTTTTTGACCAATGAAAACCAAACAATTGAGCTACTTCCTGGTTACCACAACAAAACCATCAGCAAGTAGGCCTACTTTATGACTCATCTTTTACGAAACCGCCAACCGTTGTGGCTGAAGTAAAATACATGCATTCTTATTCATCCGCAATTATGAAGTCAAACCGTTGAGCCACTAGCTCTGACACTTTTCTTACACCTAAAAGATGCTCCATCAGATTTATTTAACGTCATTGGTTTAATTTTTATTTTTAACGACTTCCGGTTCGATTAATCAGAATCAGGCCTATTGCATCAGGCCTATTGCATCAGGCCTATAGCTCAGGGCTTGGTTACCATAGTAACGACATTCTAGATGATGTCGCATAAACATAAGTTAAATGAATGTCAGAAATTTTTAATGACTGACTACACGATATTTTGAAAACCATTACTCTACATCGCATTGCTATAACAATCCGCTTATATAGAATATCTTTTGCCGAGATTGGTAAGAATTGTATATTCATTTTGAAAGATTTGAATGTCATGGTATAGCGTATGAGTGTGGCACGTGCATTTCAATAATTCAAAAAGTATGCAATTTCGCAGTTAACATAGAGAAGAAAGACGTAAATGAATGTACTATTAGGCTTACGGTTTCAGTTAAATGGCTAATAAATGAAGCCATGACTGAAGTATCTTTTGGGCGAAACTGTGTTTTGCTGGTTTATCAGAAAACTTTCAGTATCATATTGGCTAAAGGGGGAAGTGAGAGACAAACTGAGGCGATGAGAGACAGACAATGAGCGAGACAAAGAGAGAGAGAGAGAGAGAGAGGGAGAGAATTTTAGTAAGACACATACAAAGATGGTAGATTCTTTGGACTGGTTTTCTGCATTTTGGAATTTGCACCGTTTTTGGATCTTCGTTTTGCTCGCCGACTTGATTTTGTCTCAATAGTGTACGATTCAGATGTGGGGCTGCACAAAATCATCAAATACCAAGATCATACAAACGTTCCAGAATAAGGTGTTAAGAAACATTGTTAATGTTCCTTGGTACGTCAGAAATGCTGATATTCATCGAGATCTGAAAATACCTCTGATAGTAGAAGAAATAAGAAAGACGGCAACAAGACATCAAGATCGACTCAGTCATCACATCAATCCTCAAGCTCTTAAACTACTCGACCAACAGCATCGTGCCCGAAGACTGAAGAGGACTAAACCCTTCGAATTAGTTTAATCAACATTTCGTATGAATTTAAAGAATTAAGCAACTTAATAATTAATATATAATACCTTATTATCTAGTAACAGCTGAATTATTTAATATCGAATGAATTAATTTGAATGGTCCAATGAACTGTTCTGGAAAAGCTACTTTCTATTAGTGTTTATGCTTTATAAAGGTTTTATAGAGCAAGAGTTAAGATTTATTTTAAAGTTGTAAAATCTAAGTGTAATCGATGGATTATTTTTAGTTAAGATCTATAAGACTGCTTGGATAAAATTAATGGTTGGTCTTTGCAGATCAGTTATAATTCTTAATTTAAAATATAGTGTACGATGGTGTCATTGACTGCTGCAACACTTCTAATTGTTGTAGCTCTTGTTGTTATTGAAATAAATTTAAATTCTCAAAAGGGTTTTTATTAGACTACATGAAGCTATGACACTCATGTAGCCCTACAGTTTATAAACTAGATTTTGTTGAATGCCTAAAGGAATCAGCATAGCGACGTAAAATATTCAATGAGATCAGAAATTGGAGAATTTCTCAAAAAGGAGTTTGCCTTAAATAATAATTTGCAATTTTTACGTTATTATTTCTCGATCCACATTAACATAATTCTGATTTATTTTGAATTTAGAGAGATTAAGTGATCAAATCCGGACATCTATCAAGCGCGCGTCAATTTAAATTAGCAATTTAAAATAATTACTTTTTGGTCATGAGACAGCACATATAGACTTTAACTAAAGAAAAACTCACCAGTAAGACGTGTTCTGAGAGAAGATTTATTGTGCAAGACATCCCTCTACTCATTCATTTGGCTTCGTACGTAAAAGTAGCGGCGTTTCAGCGGCGTGAGATTAAATGCAATTAGGCTGAAGAATGGCTTGAACTCCGTTGTAATTTAAATTCTGCATTGACGCACCCTATATGACTGGAAGCATAGTTCTTGTTCCCAGCTTTATTGATACTATGAGTTAGTAGTAAGCAATATAAAAATGTACTTGAGAAATAAATCTTCGTAAATAACAGTTATTTGTGAACAAAATAGTCATTTATCATAATTACGAAGAAAATAAAAAAGCTACGGTAAAGTTAAGGTTAATGTCAGTTTCCTCACTTGAAAGCGATGTCAGTTACGGGCGAGGCCAGGATTTGAACCCCGCACATACTGATCCGCGGTCGAGTATCTTACCGACGTCGTCACTGGCTCCAGCCATCTATTAAATAGGCAATATATCGTTTTAAACGTTATGCTCTATCAATACTACCCAGTGGTATTTTAATATTGTACGTATCCTAATGGCTGATAGAGAGAAGAAAATATGCTATAAAATACAAATTTCTAAAATCCTGAGATTGAATAAACTTTAATTAAAAAGCTTTAAGTTAAATATCACGTGATATTTCCAAATATAAATTATAATGCCGACATGAGCATATCTAATGTCAAGCGAAAATACATAATAATGCAATGGAAAAAGTTTACTTTTCTTTTTACAGATTACCAAATTTGATATTTCCTACCACGAACAAAACATTCTTCCGCTTCTAGCATTCCGCTTATTCAATTATTGAGATTTTTCTAGAAGGAAAGATTGAATTGAAGTATTGAGCCTGCAAGATTCTAAGGGCTGCAGGCATCGGCTTTGTCTGAGGCTCAGATTTCTGAAGTTCAGTTGTCGTGTTAATCCTACGTTAGATCAATGCAGGTTCAAAATAAGCTTGTTGCTATGGTAACCTTGCCATGACGTCACCTTTCAACCTTTCGGGATAAAATTACGTGCGAATCCGACGGTTACTTGGAGCAGACGATGAAGCCGAAAGTCATTCTCTGTCAGCCTTTCATCCTTCATCTTCTCTAGATTACACAACCCGGGGCAGTGGCGTCAGTCTTCAGCATTGGTGGGGCTCAACTTTTAAAATAAAATACAGAAAAATATGAGCAAATTGCTACTTTCTGCATGCCATTACTCTAATTTAATTTGATTAAAAATTAAATAAACTTTTTAAATTTAATTTTCAATTGACTTTGTTAGTTCTATGATTCACATCCATAGATTGGTACTGGTATCACGCAGGAGTTAAGAATTATTAGTTTTATCTCAAGTTTGACGTCGTGCCTTCTCATGATTTTTTGTAACTTGCTAAATGTTGCTCCTAAGAGAATCAAAGAGAAACAAGCATAAAACAGAATTAACTTATTAACTTATTTAACTAGGCAAAATTATATGGAGGAATTTTAATAGACCCGCTGTGATTGGGTCTGCAAGTGTAGACTCACATTTCCATGTTTCTGAATCAGCGAAGCGACTGAGCTCAAGGATGACGAGTCAAAACCGAAATCTTTGGACTCGAATACACTTTGAATCAGAACTTACATTCTGCATTAGGCCTACATCGGCTTGTAAATTGTATTACTTATTTGTCTAGTAAAAAATCTTCCATTTAGCGTGCGGTATAGCCTTATTCGGAGTCGACACGGAGGTGACTAGATAGGAAATGGAACATTAAGGTCGGCTATCCATCGGCCTGACACCACCAAGTGTACACGACTAGGTTTTTTTCGCCCCTCGGAAGAGAAAATCCCACGTCGCAACGCGGTCTCGAACCCGCGACCTCTCATTCAAGAGGCTTTCCATTTAATTTTCATTTAGAGGCGTTCATTTGACTAGTAAACTGCATATAACTGCGTTTAATGCGCCTCGCACGAGAGCAGATGTTGGAGCTATGACTGTCTGACGTCCCTTGTACAAAGATAAGCTCGTCGCTGCCATGCAATCAGTTCTTTCCTGGAATTTCAATCTCGTGATCTTCGATAGGAGCAACATGGTATGGAGAATAGTAAATCATGACTGAATAATAAACCTGGTCTGATAAAATATGCTAGACTAATGGTACAGCTAGCTCACGAGAAGTTCTAATACAGTGTCATAGTTATATTCAAATGTGTACATCTTCTTGCGTACCAGCGGGCAAAATATTCATCTGTCTAGCAAATAAAAACTGTGCGTTATTGGATTGGCCGGTTGGTTGTGTCGTTTATTTTATGGGGCCATTATAATATGACTTAATAATAAAGCAGGCTGGAAATTAAAAGACTAAAACAGAGTTTTACACACTTTCCTGCAACGAAAGCATATTAGTGACGGGAAAGACCTGAATTTTGGATCCTGTCTGCACCTATTAATCCACCATAAGACATCATAGTGACATGTTTGCAGCTTTGATGGACGCATTCACGGATTATGTATTCATTGTATATCTGTATTAGTACAATATTATCTTATCAATATTAGTACAATCATGCGACTCATCGGTGTTTTCTAATATCAAACTTTTGGAAAGTTAAACTTTAACGGCATAAAAATATACTACGTACTGTAGGACACATACCATAGTATATAGATCTAGTAAATTATGCATGTATATATATATATATATATATATATATATATATATACAAATATAAATAAATAAGTATAATTATATTGCACAGTTATTTGATGCACAATATATGATTCTTCGTTTTGCTTATTTCAGAGTTACCAAGACGCTAATATAACAGAGAAGACTCTATTAAACTTGGTCCAGTTCTTTGCTATCGTGCTGTTCGAATGTAACGAATCTGATGACTATGGTCCTGCCAAAGCTCTCATGAATATCTGTTTCACTCTCTACTCTCAAGGTTTGTGCTTCAGAACATTGAAATACAGTATATTTCTCTTAGTGCACTCCCTACTGGCAGATCCATGGTATAAAACGCTTCCACTCTTCTCTGTCTTCCGCCTTCCTCGTCATTTCCACATATGAGTGGGTCTATAAGTCATCTAACATACCTATTATCGGCCTGCCCCTGCTTCTTTTTCCTTTCATTCTACAATCTATGATCTCTATTAATAGACCTTCTCCCCTTAGGATGTGTTCTATCGAATTCTACCGTACATGCATGGCTAATCAGTAGCTTTAAAGAATTTCTGAAACAGACTGCATTTAATCTTTGCAAAATGATCGAAAGCCTTTGCTAAAAAGCGAGGTATCTCGCTATTACTCTAGAGTAATAGCGAGAGCGATGTCGGTAAGCTATTCGACCGTGGATCAGTGTGTACGTGGTTCAAATCCTAGGCTAGTCCGTCATTGACATCGCTCTCGAGTGAGGAAACTGACGTTAATATTAGCCTTTTAAGCTTATATTATTATTGTTATTATTTTTTTAAATTATTTATTATCATTATTATTATATATTATTATTATCATTATTATTATTATCATTATTATTATTATTATTATAAAAAAGCTTTAGCTTTAGCTTTTTATTATTGAGCCCTATATTGATTATATTGATGATAATTATTAATATTATATTAAAACAGTAAATAGAGGAAGTGAATTAAGGAGACAATATCTCAACTAAAGAATTTTATATTGCGCATTAGCGAAAGCTCGTTATATTCACTGTCGTACTAGCAGCATTGATTTTCTTGCTATTTTCTCATATTTTATCGCTTCAGTTAATGCTTCATAAGATGATAACGAACTGAAACGTTGAAAGCATCGTCAGTTTTTTCAAAGGAATTACTTAGCAGTATTATTGTGATACACTTTCGCGAAAACTAAGGCTATCATGTCGAATTAGCCATTTTATGTCTTTGAAGATATTTGCATGAAAATAATTGTTACGAAGTTTGCGTATTGATAGTGTAAATGCTTATTAGTTCACATTAGTTGCTTTGTCTAACCGGCGTGATAATTCATACATGAAGTTTGTCTGTCTTTTCATATGTAACAAGGTGTTTGAATCTTATTTCATTAGCAACGATTTAAGCAAGATTTACACCCGCAATATTCAGCCTACAAATTTGTTTTCAACATAGAGAATAGCGTGTCTATGCTTTATGCTACTCAGTTACAAGGTTTTCAGAACAACAATTGACTTCAGAACCGCAGTCTTTTTGATGTTAATACGACAACCTAAAGGATGACTATATAGTTCTGGAAACGTTTAAATAAGTTTCCAGAAAAGAACCAGCTACTTACCGAAGAGAAAGCTGATTGAAACAAGCTTACAAGTAGCTGCCCATCAGTTCATGAACCTTACAGCCTAAGCAATCATTCTAGGTATTCATTCTGCGGTAACAAGTACATCTCTGTTTGTCGCAGGAGGAGATGGAAAGAGACAGTTTCTCTACAGTTTGTTGAGAGACCAGTCGATCTGGCAATCGCAGAGATTCTGGAATGCAGCTTTCTTTTACACAGTACAACAAGAAAGAGCAAGAAAGCCACCATCTTCTCGGTAAGCTATGGATGAGCTTGAATTGAGCGTAAGAAATTAGAAATTATAAGTATTTAACTGTTACACGACTTAATATGAGTATATACAAATTAAGGAACTACTTTCGCCTTTTATAAGAATAGAAAATTCCTATGTAGAATGACAGCTTTGTCAGTAAAAAATTCATATTAAAAAGCTAATAATTCAAGGTCAATAATTATGTAGAAAAAGAACAAATTTTGAAGTCAAACTATAAACAATAGAGTTTTTATAGTATAATAGACAGTAATTTGTATTAATTTGTATTTATAGTATAATAGACAGTAATTTTTATTAATTTGTATTTATAGTATAATAGACAGTAATTTTTATTTGCTCTATCGTTACTTGTAGAGTAGACGAAGCTTCCAGCGATCAACACTTTCAAGAGAGCGTTGTTGTTGAACAGCTTAGGTTAGTCATTTATTTATGAATGACTGAGAAATTAAAGTTTTACAAGAGTATTTTCTCAACTTTATATCATCTCTTCTTCGCCTTTTATTCATTAATTATTTCTTTGCTATTTTGCTTCTTATTATTTTACTAGTTTAGTTCGTTTGTTTAATTTGTTTATTTTATATTAATTTGTTTGCTATGTTGGTATTGCATTGCAAGTCTTTACATGTTTATCTATTATCTATCGAATATCCATGATGTTGGTTGTGTAAACAACAACAACAATTAGAGTACGTTCTACTGTCGTTCACGACAACATCGACAACTATGGAGACAAATCCAAGCCGGCGAGCAAAAAGAAGGCTCAAAACGGTTCGTTTTTGAAATTTAGAAAAGCAATCTAAAGATGTATAGGCATGTATGAGCAGGTATAAGAAATCCAAAAGCTGAAGCCAAATATATCGCTTTCTGTTGGATTGCACGTTAGTGACGGGGAGAGCACAGGATTTGAACCCCGCACGAACTGTCTCACTGTCGAACAACTTACAAACATACCAACTGTTCAGTCCGATACTTTGATATATATGTATATATATATATATACATAAATATATATAATACATATATATACAGTATATATATATATATGTGTGTGTGTGTGTGTGTGTGTGTGTGTGTATGTGTGTGTTTATTTCAGCTTCAATCGACACCAAATGCTCTGACAAATAGAAATAAAAATAAAAATAAACATATAAAAAGAACTAAAAAATAACTTTGACCGCAACACCTGCCACTCTTGTTCAACAATAGTCACATGATTTGAGAAATTGTTGAATTTAATAGATTACATTCATTATTATATTCATTTAAGTTTTAAAAATTGCTAAGTCTGAAATGAAATATAAAATGATCTAACATTAATAATTTTAGGTCCTATACATCTAATATGAGAGCTCTCGGGATATCTAAGGAACACTGCTGGGAATTTATAAGAAAGCAGTCATCTATCGCTAACATACCTCAAGGTTTGCTTATGTGCAGTAATTAAATGTCACGGCAGTCTAAATTGCATTCCATTTTTAATTACACTTTTCTCCAAAAATGTATTCACTAGCAATAATAATTAAACTCATAAATTGCGATTAAATAAAAGATTAATAGGGCCTACTATATCTTAGAGTAAATATATCTATCGGTTATATTAGCAATTGTTCAATATTGGACCGCCAACGTGATACACAATTTGCAAGTTAATTAATAATACAATTAATAAGAGAAGCTAATAATTCGCATAGTTGTCAGATAGAAATTATACTAAAGGTAAATTCACGCACAATAACTGAGACAGTGGACTTCTGGATTAGATTTCTGAGTGCAGATCCGTAGAAACAGCTTGCATGGTTCCAATATCTACTCACTATATATCAATGACCTTTGTACGCATGCGCAATTGGAAAAAAGCGATTGGAAAAAAATGTGAAAAAAGCGAACATCTTTTTAATTTTTCAGTGATCTACCGTTACAGTAGTGATGACATATTTGAATGAAAAATCCCCTAGGTCCCCAGAGAGTAGGTCAACGTAAAAACCCATGACGTGCTCAGCTGAAATATTTAATTTTAACTTCATAAACATTAATATTTCGGCAGAATTGAACCTACCAGTCGGCCGAATTCCGTCAAGAAGAATCCCGACCACACTCGTTTCAATGTCAACGGTAATTGAACGAGCACACTAAAAAATTGTAAAAAATCATTTTTGTTTTGATTGCGAGAAAAAATCATTATTATTATGATTACGAGCTTTAACCAATTTCGTCGTTTGCGTGCAAGCAATGCGAAGCGTGATGATGTCAAACATTATTGCGCAGCAAGACAATGTAAATTGTAGCAATTTTAATCATATAACTAAATAATGAGTAATATAAACTACTAAACTGTTTGCTGAATATGTCTGCTTGTTTTTTGTGATTAGTTCAAGTGAGAGAACTGCGAGAGTTTGTGGAGAACTGGAAAGAGATAAGCTGAATCCTCACAACCGAGTCATCCTTTGCTACTGAAACAAGATGGAATAGATACGATTATCTAATCTAAGTCACAAGATAATTTTGATAATCTTGTCCAAAGTAGTCCTTTAATATTCGTTACGATATATGGTTGGAAACTGTGCGGAGGTTGAAGTTATAACTATTGTGGATATCTTGTCAGTGGCGCAGCCAGGATTCAATCTTGGGGGAGGCATTTTAATCTTGGGGGAGGCATTTTAATCTTGGGGGAGGCATTTTAATCTTGGGATAGGCACCTTAATATTGCGGGAGGTCACTTTGGCGGAGGCACACGCTTAAAGCAGTTATATTTTAGGCTTCATATAAATTTTACTTGACATCTTGGGGGGCCACATACCCCTTCCTGCCTCCCTCTCGCTACGCCCCTATATCTTAACCGCTGAGCTTTAGTATTTTGTATAAATTGTGCTCAATGTTTGTGTACAAAGATCGTTTCGCTATTTATAAGTTTCTAGTAATGGAGGCGAATTTGAAGAAGTACACCTGCTGTTTTAATAACTTTTAACATGTATTAAAGATGCCTTCTTTATACATTTAACCCTCATATACTACACCTATACTTTAAAACTACTGTCTGTAGCATATGTAGTTTTGATCAAAATAACATAAACAACGTCCAATATATTATCTACGGAGTTATAGCTTAAGCATGAAAGACATTATGTATCACTGCATCACTGTAGACACTTCCGTCTTTCATCGTTCCACAAAACGAGCATAGAGCAACCGATAACCTCAAGTATTTCTTAAAGCCAACAGGCAAATAGAAGGGAAGGCAAGAGAAAATCAGCTCAGAAGCTAAATTTCTGGCTAACTTTATCATCGAACGTGTGCGCGTTAATATCTTGCCACAAAGTTCTACACGTAGTAGCTTCGTATTACTAATTATTCGCCTCAGTCAGAATTGTTTAATAAGAAAGTGAACTATCCGTAACGTTTGTTTTCTTTATATTTTTTAAAATAAATATATTTAAAGTTATTAAATTTGTCGATATTTTGAAAGTTTTAAGCGGTGCTAGAGTATAGACAAATTCTAGCGAACTAGATTTGCTCATTGTTCTACTATGTATGTAATTTGCTTAACGCAATTATGCCTGCTTTCATACAACGTTTCAACTTATTTTCGTTTACCGAACTATGCTATCATTATAAACAAGTTGCCATTTCATAGAATCCCTTCTCCTGATGATATTTATCTACGCTGTCGCAAATAAAGAGACTAACTTCTCGTGCAAAACGGTTTTGAAATTAATCTTCATTACACAACCAAAGAAAAAGGCGACAGACTATTGCTTGTTGACTGACTTGATTTTGAGCCCTGAAAACGTCTGATTTTCTCTTCGACTCCTGCACACTACCCTTACGACTATTGTTATACTGTATATTTACATGCATACATGTAGTTAGTCCTACATAACAAAGCAGCTGCTAGTTTAGATTACATAATTTTAGTTATTCTTTAGACCGCAACCTGTTTGTGTTTAGGTTGTGTTGTATTAGCGCAGAAATAAATAACAGACATATCAGACTGTTACAGTATTATTTGGAGTTTCTGCTATTCGATCTGCGCCAAGATTTTATGTAAATAGTTTTCTAGTCTAAATAACCGTTTGAGCTCTGTTTTAGATGTAAGTGTTCTATATTTATATTTGTCGGAGTGTGAAAGTTTTTTTAAAAAATGAATACAAAAATTTAATACAAATTATATAATAAAGCATACTGCGCATAAAACCTGCTTAACAATAATTATATGTTACGTCTTTGCTTAGTTTATGAAAGAATTATATTTGTGACAATATTCTACTGCACCATCTTTGCTAAATCAGTGAATGGCTTCCTAAGCATGGGAGCAATTTAGTAGCATGGAGCCAGCTATTTAGACCAATAAATGTAAGAGATAAACGAACTTTTACTGCATCATCTTTGCTAAATCAGTGAATGGCT
The DNA here is from genome assembly GCA_905160935.1 of Enchytraeus crypticus. NCBI lineage: Eukaryota > Metazoa > Annelida > Clitellata > Enchytraeida > Enchytraeidae > Enchytraeus > Enchytraeus crypticus. The sequence goes on along the minus strand of CAJHZI010000903.1, from coordinate 3,691,733 downwards.
TCCTAAGCATGGGAGAAATTTAGTAGCGTGGAGTCAGCTATTTATACAAATAAATATAGGAGAGAAACGAACTTTTACATTTGGTCAATTGTATTTTTAAACTTGGTCTGAAATTCTGAATATTTTAGCACTGATGTGCTTAGGGATAACTGTATAATATTTTAACCGTAGTGTGTCGTTTGCTGTTTAGATTAGTTTTGTGTCGATATAAAAGTATATTTCAACTGATTCATTGGATCAAATAAAATCTTAGAAAATAGTGCTTATTATAGTATTTCCACAATTCTAAGAACTAAAACCGTGTTTAAGTTCAGTTTTTCGCAAGAAATTCTGCAAAGACGTATTCGAACTTCTAACCATCTTCTTCTAAGCCCATGTCACACTAGCTTAACGATCGTTGAGACGTCACTAGAATATTAACTGTGTTACGAGGGGCTGTTGAAGCGAGTATGACCGAGATTCTTTTAAATATGCTGTAAAATTTAGCCGACTGGTAAATTCTAAGCGGGCTTTGAACCCAGGCCACTTCATCCGATGCGAACACTCTAACCGTTACGCCGTATGCCCTTTTTTCCTTCGTGTCACTGGTTCAACTCACTTTAGCGTAGATTGAAAAAGCGTAAATTTGCGAATTATTTGTCTCTAATTTCACAAATAGTGCTCATTTATGTGTGTGCAGGAGGATGATTATAATTATTGTCATCTGGAAGAATACAATTTAGAGAGAGATAGAGAGAGAGAGAGAGAGAGAGAGAGAGAGAGAGAGAGAGAGATAACAAAACATCTAGCTAATCACAATCGGTATAAATATTGCGGATAAATACACAACATGAGTAATTATAAAAACTTAAAATTTAGCAATTCATAGCTAATTACGTCAGTTTTGCCCTGATGCTAAAGGTCTTGCATCAGGAATTGTTAGAGAATACATGCATTATTCAAAAGAGTTTACTAAGATTATAATATTAACCGCTCAGGCCTAACTAGCCCATCTAATTTGTTCCTTCGATTAGTCATCTAATTGGCCCCTCTAATGCAATCCTGAGAGCAGTAGAATTTCGTAAAGAGAATAAAGCCAAAATAGCGGACTTTCAGTAATGACGCAGTCTGTATGATTGTAAATTAGAATTTCTGGAGCCAAGACTCTTACAAACTGATGCCCTTTCCGTCGTTGGTTTAGATCTTACTGCTTTGTCGTCTTTTACGAAACGTGTAGTCTACGGTTGGTCTAGTCTTCATTTACCCGGACACAACACGGGCAATCGTGAAATATATTAACAACGGAAATTATATGTAATTTATGTCACACACAAAATTTGACATTAACAAAGAATTCACTAGCATCATGCACAAACATACACGAGAACAAACCAAAACGTTTGTGTAAATGTATAAGCATACTATTTACCACTTACCATTTACCACATACCATTTATATACGCATAAATGCGCTTACACGTATATCAATAAGCACTTCCAGAGTTAATTAGAATTCTTTTAATGCAACATATTTTTGGAAAAATCGAACCCACGACTCCATTTCCAAACTCCTATAACGGAGAGAGGATTGGAGAACCCAACAATATGTCAAACATAAATATATTTTCCAGCCTCAAAACCGTCACCATGAACTGTCACCCACATATTCAAACAGAATATCTATATTGCACAGCCCATATACACACGTACAGCTTGACTTGACCTAAATACTCTATAAAGACATACAGATGTTAAATTCCAAGCGCGCTCTACAGTACTAGCTACAATATCGTTTAATAAATGTCAAGGTCCATTATTAAACTTCAGCCACTGGCCTTTGAACTCCGTCAGAGGTTCGATCAATGCAATCATAGGCCTAGGCCTACGAACCAGACTGGCTCCCTTGTGTAGATTTGAACGGCATCGCATAAGGTTTCCATCAACTCCTAGTACTACATAAGGTACGTGCTTATTGTAAAAAGTCGTAAGTGCTTCATAAGAAATCTCACTTAGGTAAGCTTAAGTTATTTGTGAATTTTAGTATTGTATAATATCATGTATAACAATATCATGTATAGTGTATCACTGTAGTACGTCCATCCTCATTCTTGTCGTTCTCTCTACAATTTCTGCACACCCTCAAGATATAGAGGCAGATAAAGAGTTATATAACGTTAATTAGAATTTATGGAAAGCAAATCACTATATTACGTAAATTCTTTACTTTGCTACCAATGATATGGATAAGGCATTGTCTTTTGTAAAGTGATTAACATGTTGATCTATGGAGTGCTCTGGATGGAGTGCGAAAGCACATTCTTAGTATGAATATGTTCCTTGGACATACCAATTGGCAGTACACAAGAAAGAGAGATAGTAAATTTCCCAGTTTGGGTATATGCTCTACACACGTAAAAACGCGAATAGTTTATATGGATAACTCGTGAGTATCGAAAGTGCAACAGGAAACCACCTCAGATGCCATATTTTCTCAAAAGACAATGTGCAGGTTGCACAAAGGCATGACCTTCATACTGGTCAAAGGTTGCAGTTAGTTGTCCACGTAGCGCTGAATAGATCTTGAATAGATGTATACAGTACACATATTTGCATGCATATATGTATATATATATATATATATATATATATATATATATATATATATATATATATATATATATACTGTGTGTAAAAAAAACATGTGCGCAGTCTCTCGCTCATAACTTTTGTTTTAGTGAACCGATTTTTGAACTTCTTGCATGGGTATAATCAGGAAAATATTTGCTATAAAATAACGTAAAGTGATTCTGTTAATTATTATTTTTGCGTTGAAGCAGTGCTAGAAAATATGCGCGACTGACAATATTCAGTTTAAGTAAATCAATCGCTACAGAATGTTTACAAATCCAGTGGAACTAACAATGAAACACACGAAACAAACAGTGTTATACAGCTACTGTCAACTGTCAAAGCATATGCTCAAAATATCCTCCTTTGGCGCGAATACCAGCACGGAGACGCTTGCGCTACTCATCTTTTGCGTTGTCAATGACAGATTGCTGCATGTCTCCACCAGGCGTTGCTTCAACTCGTCCACGTTATTTATTTTCTTCTTTTCGGCGTAATTTCTCAAATAAGTAATCTAGCCCTCCCAGCATCCATTTTTGTTGGAAATTCGGCAATCAACCAATGTGCACCATCACCCTTTAAGAGGTACAAGTTTTTTATGAGCGCGTTATCTTCATTAGTAAACACCATTTTAAAATTTCAACAAAAACAGACTATGTTTGTAAAATCGTCTCTTATTGTCTAAAATAAACCAGAAGTGTCACACAAACTAGATTTAAGATTAGTACTTTTCTTCTTCTTTATAATTCTGAAAATATTTTCAAAATTGGTTCACAATTATCCAAGTTGTTCACGAAATACTGCGCACATGTTTTTTTATGACTCCCAGTGTATATATATATATATAGTGTATATATATATATATATATATATATATATATATATATATATATATATATATATACACACATGCGTATAAGTGTTTTGTATGTAGTATATGCTGTATATACACGTATATATATATATATACTTATATATATATATATATATATATATATACATACATGTATATATTGTTTTATATATTGTATATTGCTTTCTCCGGCAACTGAGGCCGCCGCATTTCGGGGCGGGGGCGTTGCCTCCCCCGGGAAAGGCGAGATCGATCGATCCGCCGGTCTAACCGCCAGATGGACTCGCGCGCCTCGGTTATTACGTTTATCTCGATGGGCTCGGTCCTCTCCGTATTTTTGGCTATCTCGGTTATCCCGGCTGTCTCGTTTATCCCGGTTATCTCGGTTGTCTCGGTTGTCTCGGCTGCCTCGGTTATCCCGGTTGTCTCGGTTGTCTCTGTTATCTCGGTTATCTCGGCTGTCTCGGTTGTCTCGGTTATCTCGGTTTCTCCCACTTGAATCGATTGTTAGTGCCTCCAATCGAATCTGACAGCTATCAAGGTTTTGGTGATTTCTGGGACCTAGGATACCTTCACCCCGTACGGCATCATAGTCATAAAACATGACCCTATCTTGATTTGCCCGATCTAGGGTATGTCTTGTCTTATCTGAAAGAGTCGGCCTGACTGTCGTATGAACAGGATCTGGTGTATCTGTGCTTGGGGGTTTCCCTGGAGGGATGCTAGTACTTGAATCTAGGCGACTCAAGTCATCTCTAGGGAGTGTCAGGGCGAACTCTGATGAGTAGATCTCATTAGCGCCTATATCCATTTCTGCATCTAGAAGTAAACTATTCATACTCTAGGCGGTTCTAATGTTTAGTACGTAGGGTATCTGTGGAACCACTCTATATGTTATGTTTGCCAAATTCAAGTTGACAGTCCAATCTTATCTAAAGATTAAGAGTTATACGTACTCGTCTTTACCTACCTGATGTCTGCTGAAACGGATGGAATATCTTAGTTGGGTAATCCCTTAATTACTGTGCAATAATCTAATATTTCTATGACCATCGATTATCTCAATATAAAGATACATAGCGTTTAAATATTCATATTGTTTGTATTTTACCACGACAACAAATGCAGGTATTACACTCCTTCATACTTTTATTATGCGAACTAAAATTTCGACGATCACGCGCATCGAACATACATGTAGATTATCGTGTTTGCAACAATACTTCTTACCACTAGAATTCAGGAAAGTCAACGATTTCTATCGATCAACCTCACTACCAATCGCCTCGTTCTGGTTTCTATTTAAAACACAACTTAATTTCTATAGACTTAATCCAGTAGCGTTACACATATAATTAATTAATTGTCGCTTAATATTACAATCTATTCTAGATTAGAATTGTTCTTGATCAACACGCGAACATTTTTACAAACATACTCCGCAATCTTTTCTTTTTCTTCTCTGTCACGTGACCAATCGACCGCAACAATCTTTCTCCTACTAAGTTATACAGGCGAAGACCGCCACAATATATATACATGTATAGGCCTATATACAGTAACGTTAACCCACTTTCATACTGAATAATATATACAGTATACACTATTGTTATTATGCTTGATGTCTTCAGAACACGAGACAAATAAATTAATTTATGTTCGACATCTAGTAAAGTTCAACAAATATGTGATTAATCTCTGTGTAAATACTGTGTATTTGTATGATTACGAGGGTCAAAATTTAATGCTTTTTTTCTCAATAGAAGTTACATGGAAAAGATTTTTAAAAAATGATAATAAAACTCAGCTGCTCAATAAATTTATTTATTGAAAAAGTTAGTTTAAAGCTAATTAAATCAAATAAACAATAGAAAATTAAATTTCACTAACTTTAAACTTAATATTGACATAAATTAATTGTACAGATCACTAGAGCAATGGCTAGTAAAGTACAAAACAGCGAATTATACAAAGTGGAAGAAGATCCTTCACATCCCATACATGAGCTTCGAGAGAAAGCAAAGCAGTGGAATGTTGACATCAAAAGTTTGGAGTTTGCCAGAAAGATGGACCAGGAAGACAAACTAAGACGTTTCCGGGACTTGTTCTGCTATCCTAAGAAGTCAACATTACCATTGCGTATGATGTGCTAACGATTTATTCGTAAATATGCGTAAAGTTAACATGCACATAGAGTTAGCGTAATAAGTAAATTTCGTTCGCTAATATAATAATAATAATAATAATAATAATAAAGGTTTAACGTCCGTTTCCTCATCCAGAGATGATGTCAGGGACGTCCCCAACAGCACACATCAATACAGATCAATTCACCCAGACCAATCTGCAAAAGAAATGTGCTGAGGAGCAGTAAGGTCCTAAACGAAAGCCAGTCCGGTGATCAAAAAATGGTCAGGGTAAATTGATTATGTCTATGGTGGGAAAAGGTAATATAAAGATAAAGTTTAATTAAGTAAACAATCACTGCACATTTAACGTCTCATTCTTTGTCAAAGGCGATGTCAGAGACTTCGCATGTGGCATGTAAACGTTTCCAACTATAGAGTTGTAGCTTTTAACACAATTAGCTAAAAAATAAGTTTAACGTCTGTTTTCGTATTATACTAACGTAGACATACCACTGTCAGAACTTCCACACAGACTTGCGAACCCATGCATTCTACGTATAGACCTAATGTTTATCAGGCAAGAGTTAAGCCGATTCGGCTGCCAACCGGTGTAAATAAGTATAATTTGCTCTGTATAGATGTCTGCGTTTGTATTTGTAAAGGATTTTTTTTCCAATTTAATGCTACAAGCAAGGATTCAAATTAAACTGTCCTTCAGATTGGCACAAAAAATGAAATGTGAAATAATAAATTGATTCGCAGCTCAATAGTAATTTTAATGAAGCCTCATATTAATTTCCAGTTCTGCGTTATCTGTATGAGCGACTTGTGAGTAGGACATATCAATTCGAATGTGACCATATATTCGAATCTTAGCGGGACCTTTTCTGTCATCCCAGCGGTGCAGAAACAAGTGCAATATTTTAAACTCTCTCTTTCTCTCTCTCTCTCTCTCTCTCGCTCTCTTAGTGCACTGACTATTGGCAGGTCCATGGATATTTAACTCCTACACATTATCCTATTTCTATTTTACTTTTCTCTTCATGTCGCCAAACGCAAAGTCATCAAATCATCCATATACCCGGTCTATATCCTAATAGTGATCAAATCATACTCATTTTCCTTTAATATTATAAATAAAAAAATTAATATAGAAAACAGATTTTTACATTCATTCACTTTTGTTTATCATTTATAGAATAGGTTATGTTATGTTTTAGTGGATAAAAGCGTCACGCCAAATCCTGAAGAAGAATGCGTGTACTTCTGTGGACATTCTCTTGGCTTGATGCCGAAAAGTACTCCATCCTATATCGCCAGAGAAACGACAAAATGGGCAGAGATGTAAGTTTGTTCTTGCACTATGATGCTCGATGAACTTACATATGTTTAGTTGAATATTTACTTCATATACTTTTAATACTTCTTCATATTCGTATTTTAAATAAATTTATTATTATAATACAAGAATTATTCGACCCAACTATGCATAGCTAGTACTACAAGAATTGATCAAACTCAATTGCAAATATGACAAGAAAAATCTAAGAAAAATACAGGAACATTTAATCAGCACATTTAATTAATAGTTTATAAATAGTGGAAAATTTGAATTAGATCATGTACAAACTATATGTATATTATTACACACACAAGCATGATGAATCGTTCATTTGTTCAAGTATATTCGAAATTATGTTTACCTACATGGATGCATATGCACTGTATAAGATAGTGTTGTTTCGCATATACACGTATATTGTATTATTTGTATATGAAATTGTTGTTTTGCATAGAGGTCTAGGCCTATGGGTGTTGTTATATGAGAGTGATTTTCCACAAAGGGATAAAGACATAATTATTTAATGAAATTATTATATATTAATTGTTATGTATTATGTTTTTTCACATAATGGTGCATATATATATATATATATATATATATATATATATATATATATATATATATACAGGGTGCGCATTAAAAATATCCTCGTTGCACAATTGCGATAGCCTAGTCACTTCTTAATATTTCGCCTTGAAATTTTAAGGCTCTCTTGTGGAGGAATTAAGCCACAAGCTGACCAAATTTTGTAAAAAATATTTTTAAGGGAACCGGAGTTATCCAAGTTTTGCGAAAAGAGTGATTTTTTTCATTTAACACGTAACGTCAAACGTCAATTAGAATCAATTCCTTTTTGAAAATGTGCTGACCCAGAAAAAGGCCGTTAGATGATGACGACTCTGATATTGTGCTACAATGTGTGCTCGAAATGAACACCCTGGGCTTTAATGCCGGCCAGAAGTCTTTTCTTACAGATAAAATTGCGCTGTCAATGGACTGCTGTAGTAGGTCTTTCCTGATCTCTTGAAGAACAGCCTTTAATTCCATTGCGTTTCTGGATTTGGGCTTGAAAGCACGATACTTTTCCAACATGGGTCTCCAGACAAAGAATCAAGTGGATTAAAATCTGGAGAATTAGGAGGCCAATCATCCATTTTTATGAAATCTGGCCTGTATTGTACAAGAAAGTATTGCGCAAGACGTGAAGTGTGAGCCGGCGCGCCGACCTGTTGAAAAATTAAATCATTTGACTTTAACTTGTTGCAGTCTTCAATCAGTTTCGGCAGAATAGTGTTAGTGTAATACATTGTAGCACAATATCAGAGTCGTCATCATCTAACGGCCTTTTTCAGGGTCAGCCCTTTTTCAAAAAGGAATTGATTCTAATAGGCGTTTTACGTTACGTGTTAAATGAAAAAAATCATTTTTTTCGCAAAACTTGGAAAACTCCGGTTCCCTTAAAAATATTTTTACAAAATTTGGTCAGCTTGTGGCTAAATTCCGCCACAAGAAAATTTCAAGGCGAAATATTAAGAATTGACTAGGCTATCGCAATTGTGCTACGAGGATATTTTTTAATGCTCACCCTGTATAATATGTTGTATACTACATATATATATATATATATATATATATATATATATATATATATATATATATATATGTTATTTATATATATATACATATATATTGTATAAATTGTATATATATATATATATATAATATATAAGATATATATATATATATATATATACAATTCATATATTGAATGTAAGAGTTTAGTTTAATACAGGGATGTATTTTTATTTTATTTGAGAGTGTTACTTCAAATAGGGGTGTGCATGTATTGTATATAAGGGTATTGTTTCACAAAGGAGTGTACATACATGTAAGGGTGTTGTTTCACAGAGAGGTGTACATATAGTATATATATATATATATATATATATATATATATATATATATATATATATATTGGTGTTGTTTCACACAGAGGTGTATATGTATTCTATATGTGGGTGTTATTTCACGCAGGGGTGTACATGTATTCTATATATGGGTGTTGTTTCACGCAGGGGTGTATATGGTCATAGACACGGAGATTTACCATGGGCTCTCTGTGATGAATTCACGTTGGAACAGTCGGCCAATTTAATAGGTTTCATTTTTAATCGTTTTTAATGAATTCTTAAATTAATAATAATATAAACTTAAATCTAATATTAGAAACTTAAATAATGAATTAAACATCGTGATTTAAATAGCTTGCTAACTAATACTAATTACTACTAATTACTGGTAATAACTACTAATTGCTGGTAGTATTGAATAATAATCTATTTCATTGAACACTCACTACGTTCAAGCTACACGTACATAATACATAATACACGTATTTTATTTATATCTATTGCACCTTGAATATTTGAATAGACATATATGTAAAATCATTTGGCATGTTATTCTTAAATTCGCGCAAGCTGCAATGAATGTGCTGATAAAGAGCAACGGTTACTGGTGATCAGGGAGAAAAAAGAAATAACTAGAACTAAAAACAACAACTAAGCAATGAATTCTTTATTATATGCTCTATGACATGTATGTGACCAGACAAGAAAAACTTAACACGCATAAATACAAGATAACTGTTTAGTATTATATGTAATGTGCAATTCTACATTCCTCTTTGTAAGATTCATTTATGTTTTGGAAATTTTTTTCTTAACGCCGCCACCGTTTGAATGGAATATTAATTTACTAGCAGCTGCAGTCCACAATGCTTCATCATAGAAAAAAATAATTTTCACGCAAATTATTCTTTTCGCCTAAATCCACAGGAAGCTGCAAATTAGAGTCAGCTACTTTTAGGTGTTGAGCAGCGGAGGACCTCTATCATCTGAACAATTCTCTGCTTGTATCTCTTGGTTCATCAAAATTATTAAATTCTGAGTTAATACATATTGATTTCCTTTAAGCGATATCACCTTCTTAGTCTCGGAAGAATTGTAAACGACTATATTGCTATTGTCGTTTATATAGCCTTAGCCTTATTGTCTCGGAAGAATTGTAAACGACTATATTGCTATTGTCGTTTATATAGCCTTAGCCTTATTGTCCCAATTTTCAACCAATGACTGTATTTAGAGTAAAGCCAAAACTAAGTTTAACGTTTATTTTCCTGCTTGATAGTGGGTCAGTGACGTGGAGAGCACAGGATTTGTACTCTGAACCCACTTATCCGCTGTCGAATAACTTGCCAACAAGACAGACACTGACTCAGCACATAATGTATAATGTCACATGCAATGACAGGTGCTGAAGAGAATGAAGTGGCCGTAATGAACGGATTAACCACGAATCTGCACATTTTGCTGGTTAGTAAAGTCAGTTGTCTTCAACAATTCGATTAGGGCCCACTGTGCCTGACTTAATAGTTATGTGCATTGTGTGATGAAATTGCAATTCAATGCCTATTGGAAAACATCTAGACGTCATGTTTGCCATATTCATAATGCCGTGGATAAAATAATAACTTAATATACAAAAATACTTATATCTTGTGTAGTTAATTTTCTATCAATATCTTTGTACCACTTGAATGGGGTTCAATTGAGTGAATAGATAGTAAATCAAATCAAATAATACATAGCAAATAGTAAAGATAATGAATAGTAAAATAAATAGCAAGTGATATTAAATCTTCAAATTTTTTCTGATGCCCTCCTTAAACTATGAAACGACCGCTAAATATTCAGAATGTAGAAGTAACTCGAAACTATTTTATGCTATTTATTTCGTTGTATTTAATTACCTAATTTGTGCGATATTTAGGTTTCTTTCTACCAGCCGACAAAAGAGAGACATAAGATACTGATCGAGCATCATGCATTTCCTTCTGACCACGTGAGTAGTCCTCAAAACTACTCTATATATATAATTATTGGTTCTCTCTCTCTCTCTCTTTCTCTCTCTCTCTCTCTCTCGCTTATACAGAGTGGCCCAGAATAAATGCAACTACTTCGAAGGTTAATAAGTTTGACAATTTTTATCCAAAAGTCCTACTTGATAATCAAATTAAAGACTGTTCTCTTTTCTATTCACTTGTTAAATATCTAAGAGATACTACTACACATATTTGAGAAATTATCATTAGTCGCCGATATGTAATTTTCAGTGAAATTGCGTGAAAACTCAAAATCTAAAAATCAAGAATTCAAGATTATGCATTAGACCTTAACTATTTCAAAAAGCACATTGCAGTTTCTATCAATCTCCTAAATGAATTGAGAATTAATTGAACAAATGTTCAATATGTCCATCATGTGCCCGAATAACTGCATTCACCCGCTGGGACCACTGATCAATTGCGGAGTACACGAGTGTTTGATTTCAGCCCAACAGAGGACAATGACTCGTTTCAAATGTTCAACGTCGCGTATCGGTTCACGATAGACTAATTGCCGTAGACAATAGTACACGATCAATTAGTAAATCGGTTTCAAATCAGGGGGGCTGTTAGGTGGCCAGTTCTACGGTTCAATAAACTCTGGCAGGTTTACCTTTACACAGGCGATCATATGACATGAAAAACGTGCAAATTATATATCGGCGACTAATGATAATTTCTCAAACAAGTGTAATAGTATCTCTTAGATATTTAGCAAGTTAATAAAAAAGAAAATAAATTTTCTTTAATTTATTGTATAAAGTAAGACGTTTGGATAGAAATTGTCAAAGTTATTAGCCTCCAAAGTAGTTTCATTTATTCTGGACCACCCTGCATTGTATTATATGTTATACATGTATTATATGTTATATATGATATAATAAAATATTATATCGATTTGGCAAATCGATATAATACTTTACTACTATGCACATATTTGCATATTCTCATATTTGCATAAGTGACATATTTTCATATGAATGTGTTTATATTTCTGCTTAATTTTTCTGTTTTTTTCAGTATTGCGTCGAGTCTCAGATAAGATTGAGTGGATTTGATCCTGACACCAGCTTAATACTAGCTAAACCTCGTGATGTAAGTGTTTTGCTAAATTAACATCATTCATGGAATACAGCACAAAATTAAATTTTTCTGATTAGGCCCTAAATTACATTTAGTTTGATTCTCAGTTTGTTTTGAACCCCTTTAAATTTCAATGCAATTTCATCGCAGTTTTATATGCATTTCGTAAAATGTGACTAGAGCAGGCAAAAAATGAAACAAATTAATGCTCTGAAATCTTTCTTTCTCGGGGACTTGTAGACATCGTAGTGCTTATATTATTTCCCGTTTAATAATTTAGGAATCGTTTTTTGCTGCCATAATGCTGCCATCTGAAAAGCATCATTGTCAGGATCACATATTTGTTGTATTAAATAGTGTATATATGTTTTGTAACTGAGGATGCAAAGTGTTATTTTCTATCGTGATATATTATATGTAAAGCTAATATAATACAAGTCAGCTAATCAGATCTCCGTCGTGGGCGGGGCTTAAATAGTTTCAGAGCTCCTGATTGGCGGGCCAGTCTGGACAGAGTAGAATTGGAGAGGTAGAGGTTTGTTTACAAGGACACGTGAAAAGGATTTAGAAGGGAGAACACGTGTTTGGAAAGAGATTAGGAAAGATATGGATCTTTCACGTCTACACGCCATAAACGATAGTGGATTATCTGTGAGCAGATAATACCGTTGAGGAGACCTTAAGTATGGCAAAAGGAAGACGCAAGAGAACAGAACGTAGAATACAGAGGTTCTTACGGTAGAATTTCTAAAGTAGTTTTGTGGTCGTTATTTAAATTTAAACGTTGGATTCTAATATATAAATTTGTGCATATAGTCGTAGGCCTATGTGTTAAATTCGCGATCGAATATTTTATTTTTGATTGTATCTCGAGTTACTATATTTTGCGCGTTAGAACTATTGGATATTTTCGTGTCTTTGTACACTGTCTGTAAGTACTATTTAATTCGTATTTTATTTAATAAATTTAATTTAATTTTTTAAAACACGCCTTCGTGATTAAAAGCTTTAGATTAAATTCAGCAGCTCTCGAGACCGAGGTCAATGTTTTAGGATTTAAATAATTTAATGAACATTAGAGACAATCATGTGACAATCATGTGACAATCATGTGACAATCATGTCACCAGTACAACAAATAGTATTAACAGATTTTTTCAGTTTCATACCGCTCTTTTCGCTTCATTTCACTTGCATAGTAACACAAGCACGTATTTTTATTTACATCTTTAATACATATCTTTTATACATCGTGTCGTATATATTCACTGAATTATAAAAAATAATTTAAAAATATAAAAAATATCATCTCATCCACTGATGCGATGATGTGGGACAGAGAGGATTTGAGACAGTCTATTCGTATCCCGACCCTAGTTAAACTGGGATTCTAGGGAGGATGATGATGATGATGATGATGATGATGATGATGATGATGATGATGATGATGATGATGATGATGATGATGATGATGTCGTATATATTCGCTGGCTTCAGGGTGAATACACATTATCGATGGACGACATACTAGAGACGATAGAGAGAGAAGGAGAAAGCATTGCAGTCATTCTATTGCCAGGGGTGCAGTATTTCACCGGACAAGTAATTGACATGCAGAGAATTACAGCCGCTGGAAAAGCAAAGGTGAGATCAAGAGAACCAGTATAAAAATTACAGTATAAGTCATGAATTTGTTAATAAAATTACAGTATAAGTCATGAATGTGTTAATAAAATTACAGTGTAAGTCATGAATGTGTTAATAAAATTACAGTAGGCCCTATTGGTCATGAAAGTGTTAATAAAATTACTGGATAAGTCATGAATGTGTTAATAAAATTACAGTACAAGTAATGAAAGTGTTAATCTAATTAATAGATATCAAGAGCCTATACCTCTACATAAATATTCTTGTAGCACTTACTATAATATAAAGAAATGAATTTTAAAGAAATGAATATGTTAAGAATTATATTATATAAAAATATATCTGAAGTGAAAATTTGTAATAAGCTGTCTGCAAATTTATTACACCATTATTTTTAGCGTAATTTTAAAAATTACGAGTTTGAAATTGTTATATTAAGAACTTGAGCAGCATAAAATAGATCTTCCTTATACGTTGTAAGCCTACTTGACTATCACACAAATTCGTTATGTTAAGCTAGTCTTGTACACTATTTGCATGTTTGTACGCTATATTTCTTGTACACTACATGTATATGCATGGTTTACGTCATATCTTATCGATCGTACTCTCAGCATAAAAGTGCAAGAGTACGCCTCTCCATCTTCCATCCTCATGTACGGTGTGCCTCAGGGCTCCGTTCTTGGTCTAATCCTGTTCAACCTCTTTGACTTCCTCTCATTCCCTCGACTACCAACTTTTCGCTGACTACACTCAGCTATACACATGCTTCATCCCTCGCTCCTATCCTGATGCCACAGCACGCCTACAGCAATCCTTCCAGTCGATATCTTCATGGATTTCTTCCAAATTCTTAGCACTCAAGCCATCCAAGACTGAGTTTATGCTATTTTGGATCATTACTCTGGGCAAAGATTACATGTCCCACTTACTACAAGTGAGACAGCCTTCCTCTATGCAGTCATCTACTAGGTCCTCCAAGTTAATTACTTTAGAGCGACCCAGCATCCCTTCTCGCAGTAAGCTCTCCAAGCGCTCCTTCCAGCACACTGCTCCTCTGATCTGGAATTCTCTTTCCTCCACTATGCGCACTCCCTCATCTTCTCCTGATCATCCTTTCCTTCTGAATGAACAGTTTCATAGACGGTTGAAGCTTTTCTCTTTGACATTTCCTATTCAACTATTGCACAGGAACTGAGACCAACACGTAAACCTCCATTCCACTAGTACCCTGCCTTGGATTGAATTCCCGGATTATGGCTTGCACCGTTTTTGGAACCCAGACTCTGCTAATCGGATTGGATTTGGTACCATAGAAAAAGCTAATGTTGACGCAAATTTCTTCACACGAAATCTATGTCAGTGACGGCGAGCCCAGGTTTTGAACCCCGAACATACTGATCTGCAGTCGAATATCTTGCCGACATCGCCACTTGCTCCAGCCAACATAGTACTCAATGATGTCATGGACGACAGTAGCACTTTAATTCTGTTGTTGTTGTTGTTATTTCTAAAACATTTGTATTTTAGGGATGCTACGTGGGATTTGATTTGGCTCATGCCATTGGAAATATTGAGCTACATATGCATGACTGGGATGTCGACTTTGCTGCGTGGTGTAATTATAAGGTAACATAAGTACGCTTTAATCTTCATTTAAATAGTCCTTTACATTTATACTATATACTATATACTATACTATATCAATCATAGCAATAGTATATATAATAAATGTATCACTTAAACAAATTAAAGTTTTCATCAACTGTAACAAATTACAGTTTTCATAAACTGAATAAACAAATTATAGTTTTCATCGACTAAAAAGGTAAATGCTCATGATTAAGCGTTTATATGTTACTTCTACTGAGGAAGCGCAGCAAGTAAGTGCACAGTATAGGTAAGCGCCTCTGCTGATGTAAAATGTTATTCATGTGTGTAAATAAATTACGTTCAATAGTATTATATATTCAATATATTCAATATAATCAATACTCATGTTTTATCAACATTCAATTTTAACTAAGTATCTATCTGACCGTACATAACAATCAATTTGTTGTCCATGACAACATTTGATGCTGGGCTAGATCATAAATTACACTGCTTAGGTGTCAGCAAGGATCGATCAGCCGAACAAAAGGGTCGAGCTAGATCTTAGGACCACCACTGGCGCACATGTACAAGTGCGACCTTGTTATTCTGAACTGAAGTTTGCCTAACTCAATGCCGATTTCGTAAATGAGCACTATATACGCATGTATAGGCCTATATGTATATACACTACATATATATCGATACATGTACGCATTTACATATATGACGTCCCTGACATCATCCTTGTATGAGGAAGCGGACGTTAAACCTTTATTATTATTATTTCTTATATTCTGTATGTATAATTTATCATTTAGTATCTCTGCGCGGGAGCTGGTACAATTGCCGGAGCTTTTCTGCACAACAAATATTTGACGATAAACCTTCCTAAACTGCTCGGATGGTGGAGCCACAGGATTGAAACGAGATTTCAAATGACTAACGGTAAGTGTAGTATTCTATACATCCCACACAGTAATTGTAAGTTATTCTGTTGATTTTCCATCATCGTATTTTTATTTTTCACTGAGAGCAGACCTAATACTAAGTTTCCATTTCTCTCCGGAATAGCGACTTGAAAATATTGTCACAAAAAATTCACTCGCATTACGTAATTTATATCTTTATATGAAATTATTAACGATCTTATTTTTATTTATCCTTTTGAATATTGAGTTGGTATCACAAATAACTGACAAGCAGTTATCCATGGGTTGGAAGCGTGATAACGCTCTCTGCAAATTCTCCTTCTGGTACTGGTATAGCAGAATCACAGGTAATTATGTACGACGGCCTGAACAAGAATGAGTTAGATAATGATTGAATGGTTTCAATGAATACATGAGCACTGGATATGGACCCTTTGAGACTTATAGCCGATCGTTCTATTGGCTCAGACGAAATTTTATGACTCAGTTAATAAAATTTGACGTGTGCCAATTTACACCTTATATTTGTCAGAAACATACATATATGTATATATTCAGGAGTAACAATAACATTGACTGTATATCTCATTTAGATTGATTCTATTAGATCAATATCATATTTGCGATAAGTTGACCGGAGATTTTAGCAATACTCCAAGTTGGGTCGGACAAAGACAAAAAGCTTATGAAAGCTTTACACAGTAAATTTTTATCCATGGACTTGGAACATTTTAGAATAGTAGAAGCTTAATCTTGCCCTGTTTCACAAGAGTTTTATGTGATGCAAATTGTTAAAGACCAAAACAAAAAGTTATGACTGTAGATAGGCCTAAGTACAAAATAATGGAATTTGTTCTGTGCTCCAAGTTGTACTCTCAGTTTCTATAATTCTCTGCAACCCGTATAGTCGCAGTCTGAATATAATAAATCAGAGAAAATTTTGTAAAATACTCGGCGTGAAAACTCACACTTTAAGTAGTCATGCATCGCTGAAAGTAATATACTGCTTTCCATATAGCCTTCTTGAAACGATTGTAGCATTCGTCTATTGAGGCCGTTGTCGTAGGAATGGTTGACACACTTCGATCTAACGTATCTGTAAATATCAACCTCTTGGCCTTACGGAAATTCCATTTAGGCTTCGGCGTATTATTCACAATCGGAATTTTCAAGCCACTTGTATAAGAATCGGTCTATGCTGACTTCGGGGAAAATTGTCCAAAACGGTTATCGTTGCTGGCTCAGCGTGACCGTTTCATGTTGTGACACAGCATAAATCAGGATTGTAGTCACGTTTCCATCGGGTTGAGTGAAATGTTCCTTTCTATTTTGAGTCATGCACTAGTCATAATCCCATATTTGAGCCCATTCCACCAATTTTTCACCATCGTGATGATAATTATCATATCCCCACTCTATATGATGACTATTAAAATCAGCGACGAATAATCCAGGATGGGGTAGCTCGGTCAGCATTGTCTTATCCCATTCCATGCTAGGAGGTTTGTAGACGTTCGCTAGTGAAAGTCTCCAACAGAGAACGTGTCGCAAAACGTGAACAATTGCCCCACTTTCTACATCCCATATGTTGTTTCTCGCGTACGAAGCTCTGCCTTATTTTGAGTGCAAATTTACGCATACTAAATCGTAACCTGGAATTAATAATAATCTATCTTCGTTACGCATAATGTGAGTTTCTTGCAAACATACGACAACAACTTTATGGTGTACTGCTAGTTGCTGTATCAAAGTTCATTTCGCGTGAGATGTAACATGTAACTACATGTAACTGCAGACTCGTAACGCTGGACCTAAATTAATCGCTGACTTAAACGATCTGTATCTCGATGACCGGGATTCACTGAATTTGGTCCTCTGGTTGAATCAGTTTTTGATCCGCTTGTCGGATCTTGAGCGGGAGCAATGAGCGTATTAAGGGAACACTGATTCATTGCCCTAGGAGGAGATTTTTTAGATGATCGGCCGAAGATGTCGTTATTAGCTTGTTTTCTGAATTTTTAATCTGGATCATATCATGGATATTTATTTAGTGCATTGGCTTTATGGTGTTTGATGCTATCATGAACGGTAGCAGAACACTCGATGCGTTCTTGTTTCTTTATATTGTTTCTTTAAAATGTCCGCCACTATCGGAACTGTTCGCAGTTGCTTGACTGATCTTGCGGTATTTGTAGGTCACCACGGTCGTTCTAAAGTGTCTATTCAATACTTAACCAGCATTCTCTGTGTCTGCACTCATTATCATCATCTTCTCTTTAATCCTAGTTTAACTAAGGTCAGGAAACGAATAGACCTTCACTCTTCTCTGTCACATACCATATTATCCGTAAATTACCTATTTTTTCCATTCGTTTTGGAAAATGTTGTGTCTCCACTCTGCTATAATATTTTACCAGCATCACTTTTTTATCAAAGAGTTAAAAGAGTATGCTAGATTCCATCGAATACAGACATTTAACTTAGAGTACCCATCTTGATGGACTACGACAATCCATAAGGGTATGCCTCTAATTAATAAACTAGTAAAGAGCTTAAAGTGATTAACTCTGTCAAAAGCATTTCTGAGGTCAAGAGCAGCCAGGAATATACTATTTCCTTTGTCTAAGAAATATTTTACGACTTCAGTCATCACGAAGATAGCCTAATTACATCCAGAATTCGCATTGAAACCAAACTGAAGGTCATTAGTAGTGAGATAATCTTTGCAAATTTCAAGTATGACGAATTCAAATAATTTCGAGATAAGAGGTACTAAAGTAATGCCTCTATAATTATTGTTGTCATTTTTGTCACCTAGCTTATCTTTAATAATTGGTACAATAACCCCAGAGCAGAAACCATCAGGAACACATCTCTGCGTAGCAATGCATTTAAAAAGGTTTGTTAAATGCTTCACAATAATTGGATGCGCATAGACTAAATTTTCTTTCATCAAGTTATCAGGTCCACAAGCTTTACCCCATTTAAGTTTCTGAATACATCAATCGAATAGCTCCACGTTTATGCATGCTAGGTCAGGCGAATAGGTATTGCAAAACTTAGACATAAACTTAAACTAAAAATACTTAGCTTAATGAAGTGGAAGAGAAGAAGAGTAGAGTGTCAGAGGACTCAAGAGAAGACCCATGCAGGATCTCAAGCACTGAAAAACCACACTCTCTGACGACCGGAACAGCAGTAAGATTAAAATATTTCACTTCCCTCCTAAACTAAGTGAAGATAAAGAACGCCGTAAGTTTGAACTTGACAGCGTTACCAAAGACAACAGTGGATAACTGTGTTGTTGTTATCATACTGTTACAACATGTATGAGAAGTTTATTTCATACAGGGGTGTATATTGTTTAATTGCAAGAATACATTACGGAAATCGTCGCTGTACTACGTCTTTGGGATATTTTTACGTACACATTGGTTTTGCTGGAAGAATCCATTCTCTTCCAATTCCTTGTCTGTTAAGAACATTTTAACAGACAGTTGGTAGATTTCCACTACCCTTCCTTTAAGCTGTTCAATTGCCTGCAAAATTTAGAAGTAAACAAGCACTGATAGCATATCGCCGGGCTATTCTGCCTGGAACTCACGAGGGACATACACAGGGCCTTGCCCATCTCCAGTATGAACAACCTGCGTCGATCATTGAAACGGCTTTGCCAATCAGGTTGACAGGCAAACCACACCACTGATGAATTATTTGCTACAATGTCCAGCAAAGAGAAGAAAAATGATAGAGGCCAGCGGCTGGTACCTCTCTTTGTTGAATATTGGCGACACATCTTATCAAGAGTGTCGACAGCGCCCTTCGTACTGTTATAGTTGAAGATGATATCTGGCTTCTTGTGATCTTCCTGAGAGATTTTGTTATCGTGATGCATTATTGTTAAGAGTACGACCGAGTAGTTTTTCTTTGATACGTACGATACGATTGTCATCTGACCATGGAAACCTTTCCTCTGCAGGATGATAGGATTTCGTCTACATTCACATGAGCAGATAGTTTGTAACATTCCTTACATTATACAGCTAATTTGCCGACAACATCACTTATAGCTGCCAGTTTGTCTGTTGGTCGCCTTTATAGTCTGGTTTCCTAATCATTGAAGCGAATAAATCGTAGATATTCTTTGAAACAAAGATTTAAAATATTTTTACTACCTGCTGAAAACAAACATAGCTAGTTGCTCTATAACCTCAATAGCTTTGGTAAGGAGAAACGGGGGAAGGCGTACTAGCCAAACCTGTTAGGTTTCCACTTTGAAGTATCCTCATACAAGCCAATAAACAATAGACAGGCTAATCACGAGATTTACTCTGCACACTGCAACACACTGATACTCAAAGATTTTAATTGTAAAACAATTAAAACACAGCAGCGCTGTGATCACCTTAACTTTAATCCGATGTTCCCAACAATTGAAAAGGCCTGGGTTAGTCAAATATTTGACGATAATGTTATTTTTGCTTTTGATAGTGATGGAGTTGTCTCCAGGCATTGCCGGATATCGAATAACGAATCCATCGGGTATCAACGTGGCGGCCGTCAAATCCAGTCTAGATGTGAGTAAGATTGACTTCTTACTTTAAACTTCTATTTCTTAAAAATTAAAGTATTATACAATTTTCAATCGAAGCAATCTTAAGAAGCCAAATAAAACAAATGCTGAGGTGCGATCCTATGAAGCTTCACTCAGAACGATATCGTAGCCGAAAGTCGCTTTTGCATATTTTTTGATTATTCCTTATAGTTACACTCATGACATACCGCATGTGTTTACAATGTTTCCTTTCTTAAGTTTCTGTTTTTTTGTAGTTTTCGTTATTTCCTCCATTCCTTTCCATGGTTATTAGTAATCGTTGCCTTTTGTTGGCGCTCCAGTAGCAGCCGTCGCGGATTTAAGAATAACCTCCAACACCTTAATATTATGAACAAGATGTCGCTCGGCATCTGGCTACATGTGACGGGAACTATATCTTCTCGAGATCGGGAAGACATTGTCAATGGAAGATTAAAACAAAGTCGTCGCCAGGCGGCTTACATTCAATCGTCGCAGGTGGCTCCAGCCAATAGGAGAGCGCGAAATCCGCGCAAACGTTTTGAATTCTTGAAAATATGACATAACAGGCTCAAGATAAAGTTGAGAATAGAAAAGTTTCACAAGATGCAAAAAGCAGATTTGTAGTTATCTCGGGGATTAAGTCAAATGGTAGAGATTGATGTCGGCGAGAATATCTTTTCGTTTTTAAGATCGGGTATTAGAATAGTATCGAAACGACGCATAAAATGATTTCTTCGGAGCTAATGAAAAAGTTTAAGCATCTGAAGCTTAGCCTTTCTGAAAACGACTTTGTTGTGTCGACTAATTGACCAATACCGACCACGATTAGTCGTAGTGTGTGTCTTGGACTTCGTAGTAACAAGAGTATGTAAATTCATTGCAATATTATAAGACTTCACAACATTTTCAACTATTATGCCTTCCGTTGTCATTTTGACACAAATGTCTAGCAGGTATGTTGATAAATTACATCAATACAATTATAGATTATATTTTCAACACGCAGATATTTTCTCAGACATCAATGGCTGAACTGAGAGCGAAGTCTAAGCTGCTAACAGCCTACCTGGAATACAGGATCATGCAAGATTTTCCCTCGATATCTGAGGGGGCAGGCCGATCAGGTGGCCCACTCTCTGTCGAGATCATCACCCCCAGGGATCCAGAGCAGAGAGGCGCCCAACTCTCCGTCAAATTCTCTCGTCCACTGACCGAAGTCTTTACTGAGTTAGCGAAGAGAGGAGTCGTGGTTAGTCTATAATCCTCTTAAAAAGTAAACACGCATTATAGTGAAATGATCAACTATGCTGATATCTATCACTTTTTAATACCACATGTTAAACCGTTAGGCAATTTAGACCATTTCGAAGTAAAGTATCGCCCCATACGACACTTGCAGAACCTGTCCAGTGAATGTCAGAGATTTAACTCTCAGATCAGCGCGGCTGGGATTCGAACCTACGAGGGTTCAATTCACCTCAGGATCTGCATTTAAAACTTCATGACGTTACCCCTACGCTAATTAGACATTCTAAGCTTTTAAACTCTTATTGATGCTCCAGATACATTTTATAGAAACTTAAGATTATTATACATATGGGAAGTTAAACACTAACGGTCGCTATACGTAATTAAGAGCCTCTCTGTCTTTCTGTCTCATTGTTTTTCTATTTCTATTTCTCTCCATTGTTATGCTGATTGTTAGGTTCAAGATATATATTCCTGCTTACATTCAGCTCTCATGTTCCACAAGAGCGCTCCATCGATCAACAATGTAATCCTTTAACAAAAGTTCATGGCTTAGTCACAATATATTTCCAAAGTGTAGCCAATATAGCGTCAATAAATATGGCTTCTGAGATGGTTTTCTCAGTAGTTTTCCTTTCCCAGTTCTAATTCCGTCGCCCCATACGACACTTGCAGTTAGCGGTTGGTCTATTAATGGATGGCCTGGCAATGACATCATAAACAAAATGACTTACACAAACGAATTTTTCTGATGCTTTTAGAATTGTGTGTATAATAAGTTATTTCAATAAGTAAGTTCAATAAGTTGATCCATTAAGTTAGTTTTCATGGCAAATCTTATTCATTGAGACCCCTTAAAGTATATTTTAGCTTTAAAAATAATCTATAATTTCTCGGATGTTATTTCTTTTATATTTGATTGCTGATTTGGGCGGCTTTGAAGAATCTTTAGGTTTCGTTTGATATGTTATCGAATTTGTAACAGATAAATTAATATTTAGACGACAATAAGTACCATTGATGTTATCAAAATATTAATCTGTTGTACGGTTGTAAATGAAAAATTCATGTTTGATTTTTGACATTTGTTAAAGGGATTCTCTAAACACGTCATTATGCTCTATGTTACAGATGGATACCCGGGAACCCAGCGTTATGAGACTGGCTGCCTGTCCTCTCTACAACTCTTTCGAAGATGTTCATAGATTTATGAGCATCATACAAGAAGCAATGCTCTCAGTATAGTCTATTTTTGGAGTATTCTACAAGAAGCAATGCTCTCAGTAAAATCTATGATTTGAGCATTCTACAAGAAGCAATGCTCTCAGTATAGTCGATGTTTTGAGCACTCCACAAGGAGCAATGCTCTCAGTATAGTCTACGATTTGAGCATTCTAAAAGAAGCAATGCTCTCAGTATAGTCGATGTTTTGAGCATTCTAGCTCTCAATATAGTCTATGTTTTGAGCATTCTACACTTCTTATCAGTAACAGCTTTAGACTCCTACTGACGATCATAGATGCACATTTTTACTTGGCTGCTGGCCTCACTCCTCCAAATTTATATTGAATGAAATTTATTTTGCTTTTATAGAGAGTGGATTGACCTTAACCTAGAGCGTATATTGTTAGGAAATGAACTGCTTAAATGTTTTATTAATGAAGTATTATATGTAAACATATCTGTAATTGTACATTCTAGGCATGTAGTAAGTCATCTTAATTTTTAAATACAGTATTTTAAGTGACACCGCAATATTGTTGTTGCCTACTTATGGGTATAGGCTTATCAGTTTTCTTGTATTATCTCACAGGTCGGTGGCTGTTTGACTGATTCGAATCATTATATGTTCTAATGTTTTATATAAACGTATATTGTCCCAGTTCAATTGTTTATGCTCCTGTATTTTAAATATTTAGTTTTTAACCTGTTCGCGTATATATTGTAAACGTTGAAAAATGATTAATTATTGATGATGTGAGTTTAATATCAAGAAGTAAAGCCCTAAAAAGTAAAGTAAACACGCATTATAGTGAATAATCAACTGTGTTGATATCTATCACTTTTAAAACCACATGTTTAATCCGTTAGGCAATTTAAACCATTTTCCGTATAATCAGTCCAGTGAATGTCCGAGATTTTACTCTCAGATCAGCGCGGCCGGGATTCGAACCAACGGGGATTCAAATCACCTCAGGATTTGTCATTTAAAACTTCATGACGTTACCCCTACGCTATTTAGACATTCTAAATAGCATAACCCTAAGGGCTTCTTGACGACAAGGCTTGTTCGTTTTAGAGAATCTATTACTAATTATGTAGTATCATGTAGTATCATGTAGTATGAAGAGAAAAGAAGAAATGAGCCTTAAACAAGCATCTGTGCTTCCTGACCCAGTGTGCCGTTATGTTATGTTATGTTATCCACTGAAGGACTGATTGCATGATTGGGCTGAGCCGGTGGCCTGGTGGCTTGTTGGCAAGTTGTTCGACTGCGGATCAGTTGATGCGTGGTTCAAATCTAAAGTGGCTCAAATCTTTCCCGGCCATTGACATGCCATTGATTAGGAAATATTAAACTTGGTTTAACTTCGCTTTACTGTACGGTGCACATGCACTGCGCATACCACATGTGCACATTACATATTCAACGTGTCAAAGTGGCATATTAGTAGTTCTGATAGTTTCCATGAATGAATCGCATGCATATAAAGTTCAATAACTTTGTCAAATCAGAACAAATTAGTATATATTTTTTATCCCTTTGGAAGGGAATGATTGTACTTCAAGATAGAATTAGAAAAAATATAAGATGCGTGTTCTATATTTTTTATATAAAGACTATTTTACGCTACATCTAATCTGCTTATACATGTAGTCCTCTACAAAGAGAAGTTAGAATACCGTATAACTATCAGTAATAAAAATGCACAGTATACATGTACATGCATGTATAGTTGTATATATGCATAAATTAAATAAAATTTTAATTAAAGTGCTACTGTCAAAAATAGCAATATCGAGCGATATTGAGACGAATTCATAATATATAATATGTAGCGGTTTAAAATAAAATGTTGCAATACGATAGTTCAAGTTTCATTTGGCTTTAAACTAAAATTGTCCAACTTGACAGATAATACAATGTATTCCCAACTGTCAGCTATTGATTACTTATAAAGATTTATTACATAAAGATAGCGCAATTATATATTTTATGTGATTGGTTACACAAAGAACAGTCTACGCTAGGAAATATTCAGAGATGATTAGGGAACAACTATGTGTAGACATAACGTTAAGCTTGAGAGAAATTTGAAAAGGCAGGTGAAGTGTGGCACTTTGGTAGATCGAGCGTGTACATCGAAATTTTCAAAATTTGGTTAAAACTCCAATTCAGCTAGCCAATTAATAAACAAACTCGATCGATAATTTACAAATAACAAACTCAATAATTGAAGAATAACCTTAACCGCCCTGATCATGAGTGAATATTATTATACGAGGCTGTGAGTCTGGACAACAATTGCAATTTTAAATATACAGAATATGCAGGTGGAAATCGTGCCCTACGCCGGTTTTATGCAAATTAAATATCTGGTAATTTTAATTTTCTGGTAATTAAATATTTGGTAATTTTTGGTAATATCTTCGCAATGTTAAGATTTTCTTTACAATAACGAAAAGTTTGGAGTTGCCATGAATAACGAACAATTGACGAATTAAGAATAGTCTTATTTTAATCAGCGATTGAGCTTGTTTAACTGTTTGTTTATTTCCGGAACCCTTGTTTGTAAATAAACGAAAATTTAATAATTATATAACTTATTTAAATCATATAAACATCATGGCTGCCAATAAGTGACTTAGTTTTGGAATCCACTATCATGTCCTTAGAGACTTGTGCATATTGGATTTAAATTTATGGAATGGAAAACAGCGGAATTGATATGCAGTCGTTTATTGAAGCCACATATCAACAATATTTTCCGGACGTATCTTATCAGCAAGCTTTTGCATCTCAAACGGCAACTGCACTGAATACGGATGACGTGCAAGTTACAAATGAAAATCCAGCTGTTTCTGAAGCTACAGATGTGATAAGTAAAACTGTACGCACCCAGACGCGCAGGAGAACGTCTGGTTCGAAATTAGTCAGAGCTTCGCAACAACCAGACTTTCCTCGTCCTTATCCTTGTAATGTATGTGGAAAACGATTTATATTGGCCCATCATCTGGTTTCTCATGCTATCACGCACACTGGACTCAGGCCATATTCATGCAACCTGTGTGAATCTCGATTTACCCAAATATCAAGCTTAAAACGACATAAGAATAAAATCCACAATATTACACAATCAGGTAATCAGCAATTTTTTTCTATATTTGTAATCTTAATCCATCAGTAATGACATTTTGAGTTATGAAATAGACCTTAAATTTTGCTTTAGCCTTGGTACATTATATAATTAATGAACAAATAATTGATTGTGTGTCTTGTTTTATCTCCATTTAATTCACTGAATGACATGATTATGTCATTACATAGTGGTTTCCGAGTGAAAAAGCGTATTTTGTTGCTTGTTTAAGACCTGCTAATGAGAACTGGAGGTTTTCTAACAGGGCCATTGGTTGTTTTGTATGTTGTGTCGTTCCTTTTCAACATGTTTCTTAAATTATTTATGACTATTTAGTGCTATCGTCATCTAGTGACTTTTTAAACTTTATTTAGTGCTTGTACTTGTTCAGTTGTTAGACAACATGCTTGTACAATTTTGTCAGATTGGTTGCACTCTACATCTTTTGAGTTAGCAAGCATTATGAGTTCCTAGCCAAATGATATAATGTTGCGACGAGGTTGAGCCAGTAGCTTGAATGGTTTGGTTTCTCCGTGCATCTGTATTTGCTGGGTTGATATCCAGATCTTCACACATCGCACACGTAAAACTGATGTTAAGCTCGGCCTTGGTCGTTAGCTCTATAAGCAAATTTGCTACTTGTAATATTAATGAAGTTAGGAGTTCAAACCTTTCTCAAGTACATTCTAACACTGCTTTAAACAGTGTAAATAGTCGAAATAAAAATAATAAAATAAAAAGAAAATTGTTGTGTGAAATGATTTAAATATTGATACATAATTATTGATTATCATGTAGATACTTTACTTGTATTTTCAGAGGCAGCCACGTCACCGCAGTTGCTGCAGTCATCTATGGTTAAATCAGAGCCTTGTTCAGAAGTCAGAGTATCGGGTAGAAGTCGTCCAGTGTGCATCACGTGTGGAAAATCATTTAAAACTAAGTTTACGTTAAATCGACATCAACCAATTTGTCCGGGGAAATTGATAGCAAAGGGAGATGGAAACGCTGCTTTTCAGTGTACAGCAGGGGTTGGTGGAAATCTATCTTTGAATGACGGTTTTTCTGGCACTGATATTTCCGTAATAGTCCGGCAAGAAGAGCAACGTGTTGGACATGCTAGCAGTAGCGAACCCGCTAACTCTATGTTTCTGCTCGGTAATAGAGACAGAGTGAAGCTGGGTTTAAGACGACTCAAGTCTGGTTTAGATAGCTTGACTGGAGAGATTAACGAATCTGATCTAGATGACGGAGAACAGAATGCTTTTGATCATTCATCCAACGAAAATGATCTCTCTGAAATTGATAGTCTAGTTGTGGATGCCTTGAAGGAGTGCAGCAAGTCAAACAACAATATGTCCTCGACTTCTACCAGCACCATAGATCCAAATCAACTGCGACAGGCAGACATGAACATTTTTAATATGATTAAAAGTAATCCTGCTATTTATGGCAATACGAATCAACCGCAAGTCCTTCCAAATTTTGAGGAAAACTTTAAACCACGCACAGAAATATCAAATCCCATTATTCCAACAACTGCGAACACTGGTAATATTAAATCATCGCTACAGTTAACTAGCACTCCAAGTCCACTGTTTCAATCTAATCCGTCAATCAATGCAGATGTAAATCAGAACTCAGCTACTGAACCTCAGGGTCGACGATCAGTTAGAAGAAGGGCTGCGGCACATGGAACAGGAACAAACAAGAAAATCTGCCCGGAGGACTCTGTTGATCGACCGTACCGCTGTCATGAATGCCAGTGGTCGTTTCGTCTGCAGCATCACCTGACCAATCACATGAGCACACACAGCAGTGCCCGCCCCTACACCTGCTACCCCTGCAGTCGAGCCTTTGCTCAGATTTCGAGTCTTAAGCGTCACGTTGATAATCACTGCCCCGCCGCTGCTGCTGCACATGACTTGGCCCGACTCGGCTGTGTCATGTGCGATCGTAAGTTTAATAATACTAGGGCATTGAAACAGCACGTTAAAATTGATCATAATTTTAGCGTTACTGCAGGCATAGAGGCCGTAGTTCATTAGTAGATTGGAAAATGTTTCTATATGTAATTGCTTAGGCTATGGAACGTGAAAGAAGAATGTGAGTGGGTGTATGTAGTCGACTTGAAAATGTTTCTATATGTATTGCGTGTGCTATTGGTATATATCAATCTATAGACTATATTAGGGCATGGGCAAACTCCCGGCAAAGCATAGCGTTTTGTGAATGGACGATGTGCTCTTAATGGAATGTGTAAGAAGAATGTGAGTAGGTATATGTACCTTTGATTTGCCACTTAGCAGAACACTAGAGGGAGAGAGAGAGATTAAAAGCAATATAAACTGAAATTATTCAAGGAAACTCTTTAACACGCGTGATGTGCCATGTGTGTGTAACCAAAACATAAACATGTCTAAAATTAAACTATTAACGATATTATCTTTTTGTGATATTATGTAATTAAAGTATTCACATGTACTATATATTAAGCTGCCTGTATTAATATTTAAGTGTAAAATATGGCCTTTTTGTTTAAATGATAATCTTTTCATAGGTTAAGTACTTGAAGATTTGTTGTCTGATGCAAATCTAATTATTAGACTTGGAAACCGAGTTTAAGATCTGAATTTTTGTTTAGATAATGAATGGTTGAAGAGTGAAGTTTGGCATAGTTAGTCTTGATTAGATTTTAAAATAAGCAATTAAATGATACTTTCTAAATATAATTATTTATTGTTTCATACGATTTTTAATGCTTAGTAGTTCTGCAGCATGTTGTAGGTGAAATTACAATTGTTTTTAGTATATTCATTTACTGTAGGTCTACTGGTATTTAGATGTGTAGTTATTTCACTGTTTTTTGTGCTTAAGCAGTGCTTTTTAAGTTCTTCTGTTTGCTAAGTACTTGATAAAGTTT
This sequence comes from Enchytraeus crypticus, assembly GCA_905160935.1. NCBI lineage: Eukaryota > Metazoa > Annelida > Clitellata > Enchytraeida > Enchytraeidae > Enchytraeus > Enchytraeus crypticus. Next base: position 3,662,493 of record CAJHZI010000903.1, on the reverse strand, counting down.
TACTTTATGCAGTTAAGGTCAATTTTGACTTGAGAGCTTATCTCTATGTAAAATAGAAATGTGGCTGGTTGAAGTGGTTGAGAATAGAAGATAATCCATGCATTCGTTTATCCTGGAACTGGAGTTCCCGAGTTACGATTCCCACTGTTTAAGAAACCTTATCTTTTTAGCGACCATTTTGGTTCCACAGTGTTATAATGATGACACTAGTAGTCTTATTTCTTAAAGTTGTAAATGTTATAAAGTATATTAAACATAAATATTATAATCAGATAATGAAAATATTAAATTTATTAAATTGTAAGTGATAATTAGGTAGATTTGAGCGAGGCAGCTAATATGAGATTTCAGAATGTTCGTTGTATATTTTAATATTGAATCTCAGACTTGTAATTTATTCTTTTAGAGATTTTATACATCACATAACTACTATTATTGTTATTGGTTTTTATTATTATACCGTGGAAAACAATCTTAACTAAGCTTTTTTACGTGTAATTTATCCCAATTAATTGAAGCAAATGCAATATAAAAAAAGAATTAGAAAACAATAAGTGACTGTAGAACTTGTACGAAGTTTAATATTTTTGGTTTAATTAAATTATAATTAACTAAATCAACTGTATAGCTAAGCGTCACTCGTGTCCGTCTAATGTCATACAAGGCGACCGAGCAGGAACCGAGGAAGGCAATGGCAAACCACCTCAGAAGCTGCATGGCTACATTAAGGTTTGGTAAAAGCTTAACTTTTGCGATGGGATAATGGGATGAACATTTTTTGGTCAGTGGAGTTTATCTCTTCTGCTGTGGTCCAAGCCCACTCTTAGTGAAGCGTCCACAATTTTCTGAATTTATTAATAATTCGCGGTTTTTCCGGTGTTGTGTCCGGGTTGTTTGAAGAATTGGCCAACCGTTGACTGCACGTGTCGTAGAGGCGACTAAAGCAATAAGATCCACACCAACGTCAGAAAGGGCATTCGGTTGGTGGGCCCTTAGGCTCCAGAAATTGCTACAAAAAGTTATACGAGTGGAAAAGTCTGAAATAGGGGATTGAGTGATGGATGATATGATGTAGGACAGAGAGGATTTGAGGCATCTTTTTATTATCCCGACACTAATTAAACTGGGATTCAAGGGAAGATGATTAATAATTCGGGAGTAGTTTTGCTTATTTAAGGTATATGTAAGAAATGTGGAAGCTCTGCAGGTTCTAAATGACTTAGAGGTCTACCGAAATAATAAAATTAGCTTGCATTGTGTGCTAACTGTAGATACTTGTGCAAATTTTGGACTTTCTATTACATGTGGTTCTTGCGTCAGATTTCGCAAATTAGATGAATTCCTGACATCTAAAAGAACAACTACTATGAATATCCCATACTAAAAGCAGAATTTGATAATATAATTTGTAATAATTGATTTAATGAAGCATAAATACTAGAACACTTGTTTTCTCAGCCGTAGCTACAAAGTCCAGCCGCATGTATTGTTATTTTGGAGTAATACACAGGTCTTAACCATTGGCAACTAAAAAGAGGTTACTTATATTACAAAGAAAATAAAATACCAATGCGAAACTGTTAATACAAAACAGCACCAATACAATCAATGAGACTCGCAAGAAACAAAACCAACTTATCTAATAATAACTAACTTATTTATCAATTCATACCTAGCAATTCATACTTAGCTTAATTTTCAATTAATTTTATCAATATTGTAATGGGTATCATCGCATTTGATTGGCATCATCACATTTGAGCCGAAGGAAACAGTGCAGCTGATATTAAAAGCTATTACGATATAAAGCTATCAAGGAACGTAACTGGCTTGTGAATTTTATTCTCCACTTGTTAGTCTATACTCTAAGCAAATCTGACTAGAAAATTTACGTATCTAAATTTAACGCCCATTCCTTGCTACATGGGTCCTCTCTGAGATGATCCAGTGAGGATTTGAGCCCATAGCCTTCTGCTTGTTAAGCCAGTTTCAGTCACCTTGATTTTCTTGAAATTATTCTAGTAACTTTTTAATTTAATTTTCTAGTAACATTTTCTCAACATAACTAAATGCTTAAGCTTATACTGCGTAAGTTTAACTTTGCACAGGTTCAGAAAAGTAAGGTTAACTTGTCTCATAATGATGCAAGTTATATAAAAGTAGTAAAGTCAATGTTAACACTTAATCTGCCGAATAAATATATCAGAACTAACTTGAATATTTCACTAAATAGTTCAAATAGAAGATCCAACTATAACATTTTTCGATAGCAATGACAACTTAAATCTCTCGAAGCGATGTCAGTGACGGGCGAGTCCACGATTTGAACCGATACATACTGATATGTGGTCGTATATCTTGCCGACATCGTCACTGACTCAACCACATTATGCAATATCATGTCATGTAGAATTAGTTCAGTCAAAGTCCAATATAATGAAATATGAAAATACAGCTATACTAACACAATATAGAAGATACAGCTGTAAGTATGTATACGTAAGAAATAAGTATGAACGTAGAATAGCATTACAGTATTATTATAAGAGATACTATAGCCAAATTGAGTTCAAATTACTAATAATTAATAATAATAAATGTAAATAAAATACACGTATAGACCTACATAACTATTAAACATTTCATTTTCCGTCGATTTCTTGCAGTGATATTTGAAGAGTGTCAGTTAAGGATATTCTAAAGAAGTTGTACGATATCGGTAAAATTACAAATTGATTTAAGCTTAAAGACGAAAAGGCTAAATTAAGTAATTTTTGGCAAAAGCATGTAGCAATTTTGTCATATACGAAGTCTACCTACAACATAAACAACCTCGTGAATACATAACCTTATATAAGAAAATAACTGCTGAATAGATATACCAAAACTAACTTGAATATTTCACTAAATAGCTCATTTAGAAGATCCCTCTATAACACTTCTAGATAGTAATGACAATTTTCATGCAAATGTCAGATAGATTATAAAATTGATTAAAGAGAATATTTATATATAATATTTCTCAATAACTCAATATAGGAAAAAATTACTACATTGTTCTAAATATTTTAGCAGCTTGCAAACTATACGGATAAAATATCAGACAAAAGCAATAAAAATTGTTCTAAATATGTTTGCCAGTTGCACGTATATATCAGTTCAAACTTGTACAAAAGAAATGGTCTAAACTTTACTACTCATCAGTGACCACCCAGGTCGTCGAATATTTCTCTAATCCTCTCGTTGTAGGGATTGACGGGTCCTAGGTATTCCGGTAGATACTTCTCCACGTGCGCCCACATATACTGAGCAAACAGGATGTTCGTCTTCTGCTCGCAACAACAACAACACAGGAAAATTTAACAAAATTATAGTCCAGTATCTACAGAGTATCTAAGAATGGATAAAAGACAGTCTATTCGTATCCCGACCCTGGCTAAACTGGGATTTAAGAGAAGATGATCATGATGATGATAGTAAAGTCTCTCTCTCTCTCTTAGTGCACTACCTACTGGCAGGTCCATGGTATATAACGCCTCCACTTTTCTCTGTCTTCCGCCTTCCTCTTCATTTCCACATATGAGTGGGTCTTCAAAATCATCTAACATACCAAATCTCGGCCTGCCCCTGCCTCTTTTTCCTTCCATTCTACCTTCTATGACCTCTTTTAATAGACCTTCCCCCTCCCTTAGAATGTGTCCTATCCAACTCTTCTTCCTATTTCTTAATACATTTATCAACTGTCTATCTGTGCCAACTCTCTCTAGAACTTCGATAGTACAGAGAGATGTAAATAGTACAGTGTCTACAGAGAAATAAAACAGATGATAAATAGTTTTTGTCGGTATTGCGCTCCTGAATGGGCAAGAATGAATTTTATACGAGATTGTGCTCTAGCCATATGATGATGATGATGATGATGTGCTTTAGTCATAGAAGTAGCCCAAGCATTATGAGACAATTAATAGATTTAAGCTCTGGTCGCGACAGTTTAAAGTAAATATTAAATAAACGCAATTAAATTAAATACTAACACAATAAATATAAATTATTAATTAATTTAATTAAATATGAACACAATTAAATTGGTATAAGAGGGGTTAGGCACCATATTACTAGCATAAGCTTGGCGTCGATTCAAGAAATGGCAGCAGAAAGGTAATCATCATCATCATCATCATAATCATCAGCATCATCATCATCATCATCATCATGATCTTTCCTTGAAATCCCAATTTAGCTAGGCTCAGGATAAATCTTATAAGTTATTATTATCAATTTATAAGATTAAAATATCAATCTATATTATTAGATCGACAAAACATCCATACAAGCAAATGGTTATATATTATTAACTATACGTAATTTAAGCATTAATAAATCAGTATGAAAATGACTATAGTAGTATTAAAAGAAATGTATTAAATTAAATGGATATAAAGAAAATCTAAATAATTGATTAACTCTTTAAAAATATTTCTAACAAAGTCTGCAGGTGATTTATATTTCAAATACCTTAACGATACTGTTACCTGAATCAACCAAAATTTTCTTAAGAAAGTTATTTAGAGTTGTAAAGCAATTCCTCTCTAAAGCCTTGAGAAAACAATGGAACAGATAAGAATGCAAGCAAAACCTTGTTAGGATGAAAGCCGTCAACTGTTTCAATCAACTGATAGGCAGTGTGCGGTCCATGCTTTTCTTCCCAGTCTACGAAAACTAAAATAGACAAACATTTTAGTTTGACTTCAGTTTACAAATTAAATTCATGCCCATTTTAAATTTCATGTAATACTATCGCTCTAAGCACCACGACAGTCATTCAAAAGTCCAACTTCGAGCTATTATGAGCTTAGTTAGAAACTGATTCACTACCACCAATGCTCTACTTAGGCAGACGTGATGGACGCTAAACTCAGTTTTAGCCTTTCATAGTCAACTCAGCAAAAGGTGGGTTAAAGGCAGAAAATTGCCTGCAATGCAAAACAATTGGATCATATTACTTATTTATTTAATTCTTTAGAGCATAAAGAATTCACTAACACTACTGATATATAGAGATATTCACGTAACAGCCCATATTAAAATTACCTAGATAGTATACTAGGAATGATGCTGATTTCTATCATAAATCAAATACACAGCCATGAGACTATTTTTTGAGAAATAAATCCGATACGTTCTTAAATTTCGTATTTTCGGAGAGGATTGAAGGATGTAAATAACTGGGTGATAACCGGGCATAACTGGTGATAACCGATAACTAGGCGATGAAATTTCACAAGTAACATGAGATAGGCTTATTGACCTGAACTATACATTTTATTCCCGTGGGGCCTGGACCGAATGAACCAAAATATGGGCGAAAAAGCCCACGGGGTATTATATGCACTCTAATTTCATGATCCACTCGTCTTAGTTCAGCAGTTAAGGGTTATCCAAGATGTCACGATTTTCAACACTAAACGATATTAAGAACATTAAAAGTCGCTGGATAGAAATTAATAGTAACAATTATAATAAACAAAGACTAACTCTGATTTAGAGGACAGTCAACATAGTTGACGTCAAAGTTTCGGTAGCTATGCTGTCTCTCCATTGCAACCTCTTTAATAGCTTGACTCAGTTCCCATGCTCTCTATTAGAAAAATACATCAAACAGCAACTAAATTCTCTCTCAGTGCACTGCCAACTGGCAGGTCCAGGGTATATAACAAATTTAGAAAATTTTGTGGCAATTTCAAAAACTAAACTAACAATAGCTCAACAATATTCAACTTCACGGAAATGATTATCCACCACGACATTCAGCACTTATTTGTCGATGTTTGGTGACTTTTTAAAATAAACATATGTACTACTACTTATCTGACAGAGAGTGTAATCTTTATTCTTTCTGCTAATACCTGAATCTCAAGGCGACTACATTTAACCTAAGCCTTCAGGTCCAAGTTACAAATTATAATTTTGAATACAGTTTTGCTGTCTCACTGAGACTCTTCTTCTTTTCTCTGCGTGACGTCACTTTGTGGACACAAGAACAGCCTCTTTTACCTTCTGTCTCCACTGAGACTGCACACAGATAGGAACATTTAACACAAGGATCAGTCTTATTAATTTTTAATCAGTTAAGAATCAGACTTAATTTTTCATCAGTTAAGTATCAGACTTAGGAATCAGTTGAGACTGTAAGGTTCACCGTCACATTCACAACTTGTTAGCGCGTACATCAATTATGAGTAACAGCGAGTAGGTCTGAAGTCAGGCTCAGCAATGAATTTACAGAATATCATTTTTTAATTTTTTACCCTGATTCTAAAACTATTTAGTCATTGGATTGTTATAAAATAGTTGTAAGCTTATAAAATAGTTACTTTACAAAATTACAAACGAATAAGTATAATTTGAAGTGTATTCATGGTAAGAATCAATTTTGGAAGGAATAGTATTATAGAAATTAACATCAGAATACATTTCAATGAACGAATGAATATTTTAATTAATTAATTCAAGAATTTATCAACCTTCGAGGTTAAGTCTCGTAAAGTAGCGTTCGTTGACATCCAGCCATTGCACGGATTAGCCTAAACAAGAAAAACAACGCTTTGAAAAATATCATCAAGATCTCTCTAAGCTTCCAAAATTTTACAGGAAAAAGTCAACAGCAACATTAAATGAACATCAAGTATATCATTTATATTAACGATAAGAATTAGATAAAAATAATCTTGATTTATATTGATTTATACGAGTAGCCTATTGCTAGAAAATTTAAAGTTCCACTCATATGTAGACATGAAGAGAAAAATGGAAGACGGAGAAGAGTGGAAGCGTTATATACCATGGACCTGCCAGTAGGCAGTGCATTGGAAGAGAGGGATACTGATTTACAAAATTTGTGATTATATCACATACAAAAAGTATATCACATACATTGAATTCTCACCAAAAATCATTTAGCCAAATATGCGGTTAGAAATTTCAAGTGAATGTTCTTTAGAGCTAATAATAGTGATGAGAAAGTTGCCGTTAAAAGTTGAGACCAATCTACAGAAACTTCCACAGTAAACAGTTAAGTCACACCAGCAGAGGTATTTACATCCGTCATGTGTATACATCCGTCAGGTATTCACATCCGTAAGTTTTTACGGCTATCAGTTATTTACGTTTATCATACATTCGTGTCCAGCCTATCGTAACAGCACTAAAAGAATAAAATATGACCACATCACACTGCGTGAATTGCACTGGCTACCAATACCTCAAAGAACAGAATATAAGATTTTGTCCTTTGTTTACAAAAAGTCTATACAACCAAGCGCCTCTATACCTAAGTGATACTTTCGTACCAGTTTCTACATTGGAGGGGCGTAAGAGTTTGAGATCTGCTGAACCTGGAATTCTCTGTGTTCCACGGGCTAGAACAAATATGGGGCCAGGGCTTACTACATATCTGGACCAACTACTTGGAATAATCTTCCCATCAGTCTGCGTCAGTCCGATCTATCCCTTTATAGCTTCCAGAAGAAACTCAAAACTGTTCTATTCGATCAAGCATATAATTAATTGTACTTACAGCGCTACTGTGGCATGTTGCATAAAGCAGCGCATATATAAATGTAATTATTATCATGATAATAATTACATATATATATGTAATTATTATCATGATAATAATTACATATATAAATGTAATTATTATCATGATAATAATTACATATATAAATGTAATTATTATCATGATAATAATTACATATATAAATGTAATTATTATCATGACTATTAAAAATCACGATTTTTAAACATTTATATGCTGAGACCTGAACACAAGTAAGATAATCGTAGAACTGCGAGTATTTGATGTTTTTGTTCAGTCTTCCTAGAGGATGGTATCTGTCGTGCAGACTTTCATACAGGATCCTTCCATCCGCCAATCCCATCAGCAGCACATGGCTTCCCTTCGGCAGATTCTCATTCTACATCGAGCAACGAAACTACAGAGATTATAATTATTAATGATCTAGGCATCGAGCGAGAAGATCTAGGCTTTGACCTTGAAGACCTAGGCTTTAGCCTCGAAGACCTAGGTCTTGACCTCAAAGATCTAGGCTTTGACCTAGAAGACCTAGGCCTTGACCTCAAAAACTTAGGCTTTGACCTCGAAAATCTAGGCTTTGACCTCAAACACCTAGGTTTTGACCTCGAAGACCTAGGCTTTGACCTCAAACACCTAGGTTTTGACCTCGAAGACCTAGGCCTTCACCTCGAAGCTCTACGGCTTGGCGCAAAATAAGTGTTGAAATAGAAGAAAAATGCTGAAAGATCAAAATATACTGTAAATTATTTTGTCACTGAGTCTTGATTACGGTAGTAATTTTAAAATGTAATATTTTAATAAAAATATATTAACCACTGTTCTGAATCAGCTACAGAATGCATGAAATTTATAACTAGACAATTTATTACTATAGAAGTAAAGAGAATCAAATTCAATTATAAGGGGTATAGAGAGGCCAAATGGGTCATGCACAACATATCAGTAAATATCCTTTGTGACGCATAGTGGCGCATTGTGACGCATTGTGACGCATTGTGACGCATAGTGACGCATAGTGACGCATAGTGACGCATAGTGACGCATAGTGACGCATAGTGACGCATTGTGACGCATAGTGACGCATAGTGACGCATAGTGACGCATTGTGACGCATAGTGACGCATTGTGACGCATTGTGACGCATAGTGACGCATTGTGACGCATAGTGACGCATAGTGACGCCTAATCTGAAACTTGAGAGGAAAATTATTTAATTATTTCTTTCCCTCTTAAGTTCAGAATTTTCCTTTGTTCACTGTATAAAACAGCTATATATACTTTAAATTATTATAATAGACTAATAATAGTTATTATAGTTATATATACAATAGAGTCCAATTAAGAATAAATCAGAACAATTTCTAACCAGAGAATCTAAAATTGTTCGAACATTCTTTTTCATCTCTTCTACAGTTGTCATGGCCGCTAATGTATCGTTTTGACTAAAAATACAAACAGGAAATATATCACAAAATAAAAAATAAAATTATATATAAAAACAAAAATCTGTTGAGTTAATGTAGTCGAAGAATTGAAACACTGATTCAGTAAAAGCACAATACATTATAGTTACAGCAAGAACATTGTGAACAACAGGCTAACCAAAATATACCACGAATTCATTAAAAATGAATGACTGCTCCCGTTAGATGAACAATTAAGCGACAACTTTGGAACAAGATTCATCCATATTTGAATTCTACATAGCCATGTGTCATATGCAAAGCCTCATACAACTTTCCTAAACAATATGTTCTGAGCCATATCAAAACTTATTTAATGATTTACGAATGTACACCAAAACCATATTGATTGTCAAAATCAGTAGATTTATTCAATGATAGCGACTGATGCACTAGTGAGAAAAGCTACTCACTAGTTGCAGACATCGTTTCCAACGAACTCAAAGACGAAATTGGCAGGATGATCGGTAGTAATATTTCTGCGCATGCTGCAACAACAGAAAAACAACAACAACTGAAATAACAATATGAACTATTACGAAAATTCAAGCGCGTGAGAGCTACTAAACAAATACATAACATTACTACATATAATGATTACAATATAATTATTTTACTATATATATAATTCTTCAATATACAGTAATGAATCTACTAATGATAATTAGCTAATTTTAATTAGTTAAATAGCAGCGATTTTTTAAGCACTTACTGTATTAAAACCTACATATACAGTATACTGGATATCCCTACATTCCAGTATTCAATCCACTCAGTCCTGTAAGTCTTGTACTCCTTGAACTGATTTTCTGGATTTTGGAATTTGCATCATTTTTGGACCTTCTTTTTGCTCGCTTGAATTTGTCCCAAGAGTTCTCGATGTTGTCATTGATGACAGTAGCACTCTAATTATTGTTGTTATGCTATGTTAATCTTTAACCTAGCAAATAAGCAACTACTAGTCCTAGTTTGTCTATTTCAGTATTCTTTTTAATATCTTTTTACTTTAAAATTTTTATTTTTTAATTCACTTTAGTTCATGACCATTAGTTCTTCCCGATGTTGTGTTCAGGTTGTTTGAAGCATAGACCAACCTGTGACTGCATGTGTCGTAGAAGGCGACTAAAGCACTGAGATCCAAACCAACAACAGAAAGGGCATTCGGCTGGGGAGCGCCTAGGCTACAGAAATTGCTACAAAATTTTCCAAAACGAATGGAAGAGAAAATAGAGGATTGAGGGATGATGTGGTATGGGACGGGGGGGGGGGGTGTGTGGAGGTCTATTGGTATCCCGACCCTAGTTTAACTGGGTAAATTAAAGGGTAAATAAAAAGGCGTGTTATTGCCAACTAGCCATAACATTCCAAAAGAATCTTACACAATATGCGAACAGAAATTAAGGTACACTAAAGCATATTCTGTTGCAGTAAAGAACTTACTTATAACACAGTTTAGATTCTTAAAAAAATACTAGACATGTTTAGCTAAATAAAATCCATAAATTGTAATGTTAGAAATAGTTGATAAAATATGCTAACCTTTTAAGATTCTCAATAGCAGCAAATGAATCTGCTCCTTAAATAGATAAAAAAAGAAAATTAGTTTAATATGATTAAAGTAAAAACAATTAAATGTTGAATGTTTAATACCAATAAAAGATTTCTAAAAATCTTTAAGTTAGTTTCTACATTACCCAAGTCTTTTACATTACTGCAACTTCACTACATACAATTTCACAAAATGCCTTAAAAACATTAAATACTACATAATGTATAAAATTATATAAGACATTTATTTTTATTTATGTTTGATTATTCATTTAATTCAGGCATGAAAGCCCATGCTCACACTCAACCAGAGCCCAATGATAAAATAGGCAAAAATTAAACATTTACATCTGAAGCTAAAGAGTCAAATTGATCATAACAGGCTATGGAAGTATGTTTCATACTAGAAATATATAATGAAACAACTCTTAGTCAATCCACTCATCTACAAACTAAACACAACTAGTAGCTTACCATTAACTCCAATATTCTGATAATCTCTGTGGTTGCATAGATTACGATCTCGCATCATCTGATATACAGATATAGTATCATCCTCAACTATAGACCATGTAATGTTCCTATAACCTACGTTTCCAGTGAAAATATACAAAGAAAATCAAATTCTGCATTTACATCATCATCATCATTCTTCCTTGCATTCTCATCGAAAAATGATAAAACGACATTGACCACATATTAACTAATACAATAAAGACTTACACAATTAATTAAGATGAGTTAGATATCAATAAACTATACTATACAATGCGAGATATTGTGTCAAGCTTTTTACTGTTTTTATTTATAAAATATGACAGCCAGTAGTATGACAGTCTTTCGTTAGCATTTGGTATTGCTAGAAAATGAGTAAAGCAATCAAATCAGAAAAATGTCTCTATCTCAATACATATACTTTTTTATTTTGGATATAAAAAGGACATGGATTATACAACTAAGCTAAGAGATATATCGATGTCTTCATTTGCATGCATTAATTAATGATAAAATAGAATGCCACTGTAGACAATGATAACGTCGAGCACTTACTGAACCAAATCAAAACTGACGAGCAAAAAACAAAAGGGCCTAAAAATGATGAAAAATTCAAAATCCAGAAACAAATCCAAGGAAACAGAATAAAAGGAAGCATTAGCGAGTCAGACCTGTACTAGCGGAGAGCATCGGCCAATCAAACTCGTTTGCTAGAGCAAATGGAAGATGTGACAGGGATTCCTGTGCAACAGTAAAATAGATTTAATTACATACTTAGGTATAATAAATTCATTATATATTCATACGAATTAAAATGTGACAAGGATTTCTGAGTAGCCATTAAATCTGAAACTTGGACTAATTAATTTACTTTTAGTTACATTTAAATGAATTATACAACATGTGAAAGTATTGCGCAGCAGCGGCTGGAAATGATTAATCACAAAGCTAATTTAATTTAAAATATATTTAAACGAATTACAAAATATGCTACTTACGCTCGAAAATTCAAACGTTTGTTTCTATAGCTAGAAAAATAAATGATTAATGATACAATCACAGACGATCTCATTCTAAAATGCTCAAATTTTGGCGTACACTTTTATCAGTGAATGTCAGTGTAGCTCAACCTCAACCTATTATTTAAAAACCATTGTTTTGAGTTATTTAAGAAATTACAAAATAATTAAGTTTCTATTTAATTTATTTATATATTACTTTTATATATTAACTATATCGCTGAAGTCATTCTGATTATCCCGACCCTAGTTAAACTAGGGTTCAAGGGATGATGATGACGATGAAGAACATGACGATGATATCGAAGACGCTGATGATGATTGCAATATAGAGTCATAACAACAGACACTACAATAAAGAATACCTTATTGATATTAGGTGGATAGAACCAATCATCAGGAATATGAAAATGTGCGCCGGCTGAGTCTCCGAGTAGAATTAATCCACGCTGACCGTAGTCCTCACAAAACAACTTCTCGTACGGTATACCAGTTTTTCTATCTACACCCTGCACATGCAAAATATTGACAAAAGTGCATACATGTATACAATTCATGTAGCTAATACAATTATGTAATAGTAGTGTCCATAGGCTAATAGAGGATTGGCTGGTGGTGTGGTGTAGGACAGAGAGGATTTGAGACATTCTATTCGTATCCCGACCTTAGTTAAACTGGGATTCAAGGGAGAATGCTAATGATGATGAGTGAACATTGACTAATACAATTACATAATTATAGTGTATATCGATAATACACTTATGTCCCCGTGCTTGAAGAATAGACCAACCGTGTACTGTACGTATTGTAAAAGGCGACAAAAAATCATATAAACCAAACTCAGAAAGGGCATTCGGTTGGTGAGCGCCTAGGCTCCAGAAATTGCTACGAAAATTTAGACGAATGGAATGGTAGTCGCAGATTGTGATTTGTGTTAGACAGAGAGGAATGGAGAAGGTCTATTCGTATCCAGACCCTGATTAAACTGGGATTCTAGGGAAGATGATGATGATGATAGGTAATACACTTATAAAGTTGTTTATTATGGCTGGAGACAGTGGCGATGTCGGTAAGATACTCAACCGCGGATCAGTATGTGCGGGTTCAAATCCTGGCCTCGCCCGTCACTGACATCGCTTTCGAGTGAGGAAACTGACGTTAACATTAGCTTTTTTATTACAAATTGATAAGACAAACAGCAAATACTGGCATAGATCAAAAGAAACGTACGATATAGCTGAAGCTATTCTGTCGTGCAGCAATTGTATCACAATGCAGCCGAACATAGATAAATAATTCAAATACATATCTAGTCGTAAAACGAAATACTTGCACAATTTTACACCGAACGAATGACTCGACGAGGATATAAACTTACATAAATGCCATTGCAGTTTGAATCCACTTCTCTGTCGTCATTGATTGGTCTACAAAACGAAATAAAATAACATAATGAAAAAATAGTAAAATTAAAAAATTAAAATAACATTCACAAAATAATCAGATATGATGTGTCCAGGATAGATTTCGTTATGACATTCAATTTGCAGTTTAGAAACACTTATACAAATATAAATAGTTTATAACATAAAAAGTAACTGTAACAAAGTAACTTAGTTATTTTAATTCTCTCAAAAATTATCCTCAGTTATTTAAGTTTAAGCAACCTTGAAGACCAAAGCATTCAGCTTTTTATTTTTATTTTTTTTATTTATTTTTTATCAAATTAACATCAGTTAACAGTAATGCCTTAACAATAAAGAAAATAAAGAGAAAAATAAAAATATCAACTTCTACCTTGAGAAAGACAGTAGCAGGCTCAACCTTAAGATATGTAAAACCTGTCTATCATGTTCACTTTACAATTGATGACAATATGTTTAACCTTCACTTTAAGATAAACAGCATTATTATCTAACCTTTAAGATAGATAACACTCATCATAACAGCATATCTAACCTCCACTTTCAGATAGATAACAACATATCCCACGTTTATCTAAAGATTGAAGGCAACATAGCTAAACTCTATTATAAGATAGATAAAACACATCTAACCTGCGACCTGGGTAATGAGAAGAATCTAATTCATTGCAATCTCTGCCACGCCAAGCATATCCACGAAGAGTCTGAAAAAAAACATCTAAACAGATACAGATATACTCAATGAAATGAAGAAGTAAACAAGCATGGAACATGTTGGATTATAATATCTGATAAAGAAACTGAAGCTAGAAAAACTAAAAACTAAAATAAATACGCCAATATGCTAGCAACATCTCTCTCTCTAGTATAGTCCTGGTTTCAATGAATATATTTCATTGAAAGTCAGCCTTCAAGCTTCATTAAGAAGAACCCTTTATAACTCTACACATTAATTGCTGCACAAAAGGTAATGCCTTATCTACACCCAAAGAATCTTTTATTGTGGAAAAAATATGTCTAAGTTGATTCCCCTTTACTTTTCTCAATTCTTATTTGTAGCCGCTAACAACACACGCAGTTTACGATTATTCTATTCTTCAGTGGCTCGATCAAGAGAAATAAAATATACTAACAAATATAAAAGGCAAACATGGAAGTAATAAACAGAAAAACTTTTTAAACAACTAAGTTCCTATACCAAACAAAAATATTTAAAGTTTTAACTTCATTTACTCAGTCAAGGCTTATGTTAGAGTCATATATTAAGAGGTACACAAAAAAAATAGAATAATATCCACCATATCTACCAAGGATAATAAATAAGTCATAAATAAATTTTTTGCTCAAATTAGATAAAAATTAATCACAGCCCAAATTTAGCTTAGTCTTTATACATGTATATACTCCAGTCTCTATAGTTATACATCAAATTACCTCAGCTGAACTGAAACCATCACCGTCAAAGTCAACTGTTGGAGTAATTTTGGTGAATATACTGCAAACAATACACCCGAAATACACCAAAATGTGATAACAGTCATGTTCCAATCAATCAGGAGAATTAACAATACAATATTATCCGTATATAGATAGATGTACTGCTATATAAAAATAGTTGTTATATCTCTTTCTCTCTTCAGTGCACTGCCAAGTGGCAGGTTCAAGGTACATATTCATACTCAAAGTCTGTTTTCTCGCTCCAAAAGAGCACTCCTTAGATCAACAAGTTAATCCCTTCTCAAAGTCAATGCCTTATCCATACCTTATGTAGCCTATAGCTTGGGAAAAGTATGGCTTCTGAGGTGGTTTCCCGTTGCCTTCCTCAGTTAGATGGATTAATTACCACTTAATCCTGGGGAAAATATTTCATGGTGAGGTGGGTCCCCTCTTGCCATCCTTAGCTCCTGCCTTTAGTCGCCTCTTATGTACACGTGGCAGATTGTTTATGGTTGCCCAATTCTGCAGTGGTCAAACCGCACCCGAGCACAACACGGGGACCCGAGCACAACACGGGGACAGTTATTATATATAAACTGAAAAAGAAAGAAATTTATTGCAGTTTATCAAAAATTTGATTAATCATTTCTTGGAAAATGTGTATTGTTGCTTCAGAATATAAAAATAGAAGATGAAAAATTAGCAGAAGGAATTGAGCATTGCATAATGCATATATCTCATCATCATCATAATCATCTTCCCTTAGATCCCAGTTTAATTACGATCGGGATCCGAGTACAGCTGTGTTACAGCGGTGTTATGAATAGTGTGTATATCTATAAAAAACAGAAATAAGGTACCAAATCTACAAGGATAAAATATAATAGGTCTAAATTTTTGGCCCGCTTGCCTTGGATCTTGGACTTGCACTGCTTTGATCTCGCTTTCTCTTGTGGTCTCTGTGTACTCAGTCGTCATCGTGTGGTGCTTTGGCGCTTGTTTGTGTAGAGTCCGCAAGGGACGTTCCTGACATTAACTTATGGCAAGGAACCGGACGTTAAAATCTTATTGATTGATTGATTGACTAATAATATACTGTACATGTCCAAAATATTTACACAAAAATTTGGACATCAAATCTACATAGATGCAAAATTATTAAGTTAACTGTACTTAAAGGATATAAATGAAATTTTAAAATAGTGTATACTATTGAAAGATATAAATATTGAAAGTTTGTACTGAAGTACCTGAAACTGGCACTATAAAATCAACAACAATATTAAGCAATATAAAATCACCTATTGAACAGTGAATGCTATATAATACACTACTATAAATATGGAGAGTACATGACATATATATTTGACTTACCCTTCTATTACTTTACACATAACGCTCACTCCTGGCCAATCACAGAATGAAGGAAGTTTCCAGTTATGCTAAAAATGACAGAAAAAAATCCATCAATAAAAGCAGAATAATCAAAAACATAACTAACACTGTTAACATTGTACGTACAATAGCTAAAGCTACAGAGTTCAGTTTAGAGTCTGCTGCATAACTCAGGTGTACCGACCAAGACATTCAGTAGGATTCAAACCAGTAGAGATTCAAACTAGTTTGCTGCCTTCGTTTTCCCGTACCTACGATTACAAGTGTTGCTTGCACACATCAGTGCGCAGAAATGCATACTACTACTACTACCGCTAGAGAGGAATAATATTATGTTTATTGAAGAAGAAACGTCATACAAAATTCATACAATCATGCAAAAAGAATGCAAAATACACACAAACATTGTAACAATCCAATCATTAATAAATGCACGAACAATAAGCCATCAAAGAGAACGCTACCCATTCTGTCTAGTTGAACACCTGTTATACAGAGTGAGTCCAGTAGTCCCCTGCTTATAAGACAAGCATGTTAACAGTTTGGCCAGCAACTGACCAAATGGCCATTTTTATAATATTTAGTAATTTTAAAACATAGTAGTCAACTGTAACCAATCAAATCATGCAATTCCCGTCCCTGTTCTTCCTCCTAGATGTGAAAATGAATGTAAATTTGTAATTTATTTGTTAGGAGTAATATTATTATTTACCATTGACATGTACTTGCTGACAATCAGTTCTCCCCGTTTCACAAGTTCTGTTGATTTCTCCTAGAATATTAATTTAGTACAACATTAAAAATTTAGTACAAGTAAATTAAAATCTTATCTAAATCCATTTGTAAACAAAAGGATGGATATCTTAAGAATATGTGTCAAATCAGAACAAACATTCAAATTGCTAATTTTTAAATGGGCCTAAATCTATTCATTGCTATGGCGACTTACACTGATCAGCTAGAAAGTATTGAGATATTTTCTTACTAGATCATGACAGATATTGTAAAACTGTATAGTATTAAATTATAAATAAAATTACATAGTTCTTTGAAGAAGCAAAATCCATTCAGAGTACTACAAGCTACAAATATCAACGCTGGTCCCAGTAAGGTTTCAAACTGTTTCATAATTTTATCTAACCTTGAAAGGGAGCTAAGAACAGAAGTATGACTAGATTAGCCATAACACCAGCCCAAACCTAATCGATCACTTAGAAAATCATAAGTTGGAAACATTTCTGACCTAAAAACATATAAAAATTACCTCAGGGCTTGGATAGAGATAGCAGGCAGGCTGATTCTGTGATGTATCTTTAGGACAGACTCTCAATGTTGTACACACCACGTCAGGTGGAATCCTCTCCCCAACTCTACGTTATATATTTCATACAGATCCAAACCGCATAAACCACCAGCACATAGAACAAAGTTAATAATACTGTGGTACAACGTAAGATAAATCTCTAAAGAAGAGTTAACTAACAATATTTAGATAATGATTTGTTTATTATACAATTCCAACGATTATTTGCTAAGTAACAAATAGAGCTAGAGCCATAATATAAGGCTAGAGCCATATGAAAGATTGGAAACCATCTCAGAAAAGTCATCTGTAGTAAGTTACAGGCCACTTTAAACATTTGATAGTGGCATAATGAGAGAGCTTTTGCCATAGGATCAACTGGTAGATCGAAGCAGATCTCTTGATTAGCATGAAAGCAGAAGTACCTAGATATATGTATCTTATGCCTGTCATGTGACAGAACACTAGAGAGCGAGAGAGTGAGAGAGAGAGAGAGAGAGAGAGAAAGGGAGACAAAGAGAGTTAGAGATATCACTAGATACTGAGCTTAGCACTTACAGTACAACCAGAATAGGTCCAATGAAACTAATCAGCTCATTACAGGAAGACTTGTGTGACGGGTCACTGAACAGATGACAAACTCTATTAAGTTCTTCAGCTATTGTAACATTGTGCACTTCCGACAGCTGCAGCACCAGACTCAATCCAATCGTACAAGCTGCGCAGTAACAATAATATATACACAGAAATAACCACTCTTGATCACAAGCTTAACTATTTAATCATTTAGTCACTTTTTGTCTAAACTCCGAAAGGCAACAACAAAAAGCTAAGCTAATAATCTATAATAATTATAATAAGCTATTATGGGAGATAAGCTGGTCATATGACCAGCTAATCTCACATTATAATTTAGTTACGCATTTGTAAGCTTTAAATACCATCAGCTTAATGTAATTAGGAAGTTTATAGGATACTAAAAAGATTATTGTGCATATTATATATTTTTAAATATCTAGTGTCAATATTTAAAAGTTAAATAAATTTTTTTTTGCTTTTTCAAGATACATCAGCTGACTGCAGTAACTAACCTGCGCATTTGAATCCCGGCTCATGCCTCACAGAATCCTGTTTCTGCACTGCTATAACACAAGCACTGACCGTGAGTATCACTAGTAGTGTTATCCCTTTCATTCCGATTTGATTAACTCCTAAATTAAGCATTTTATGTAAGAAATCGGGCGTTTATTATTCTTCACTCTTTGTTATTGTTTTTGTTTTGTTTACAATTGGGGTTATTTGCAACAGG
This sequence comes from Enchytraeus crypticus, assembly GCA_905160935.1. NCBI lineage: Eukaryota > Metazoa > Annelida > Clitellata > Enchytraeida > Enchytraeidae > Enchytraeus > Enchytraeus crypticus. Next base: position 3,643,503 of record CAJHZI010000903.1, on the reverse strand, counting down.
GTTAACCTTATTAATAAAAATGCCAGACTCTAAATTTTGGCATCAGCATCAGGATAGAACCTCTAAGAATATAACCAAAGTTCCTTGAGTAGGACTTTTTGACCACTAAATTCTACCTATAGGTCATAATTGCTGTTAGGTGATGATATAAATTTGAATCCGAGTGTCTGTTCTAGAAAAATACGAAAAGATCAAGATTAGATCAACTTGATGCCTATGATAGGGAAGCTTAATTACGTTCAACAGTTACTGCTAAAAAAAAGTAAACACGCATTATATTGAATAATCAACTATGTTGATATCTATCACTTTTAAAACCACATGTTTAATCCGTTAGGCAATTTAGACCATTTTCCGTATAACCAGTTCAGTGAATGTCCGAGATTTTACTCTCAGATCAGCGCGACCGGGATTCGAACCCACGAGGATTCAAATCACCTTAGGATTTGTCATTTAAAACTTCATGACGTTACCTACGCTATTTAGACATTGCTAATTCAACTTCGCATTATACAGCTGCATATGTTCGCATCATTGTCCTGTCACATTGAGCTCATCGGTTGGGTCTGGTTGTTCCGTAGTCCTCAATGTTCTCGCGGACAACAGTAGCACTCTATTATTGTTACTACATGTAAATGTCTCTCTATGGTGGGAAATCGATTCATGATCAACCTTATTGAAGAGAATCTGACCGAGACTCCATGCAAAGATTTTTAGCAGACTGATAAGGCAAACCAGCTATATTATTCCATCTTACTGACCCGGACCCACATCGCTCCCCCTCTTCCACTCTTGAAGCTCGATCGGTCAAGTGTATAATTAAGACCCTGAGGTGAATTGAACTCTCGCGGGTTCGAATCACAGACGCGCAGATCAGAGAGTAAAATCTCGATCGGACATTCACTGCACTAAATTGTTATACGGAAAATGGACTAAATTGCCTAACGATTTAAACATGTGGTATTAAAATTGATAGATATCGACTTAGTTGATCATTTCACTGTAATGCGTGTTTACTTTTTTAAGATGGGCTCTAATTTTTCATCCACGTTAATTCACTCTCATTAGCAGCATTTCATCGATCCAATAACAATATATTGTGCGTTATCGGAATATTAACCTAGAAAAATGTCAAAGAATGAATTTGTTATTGTCAGAACCGAGCTTCAGAAACAGTCGTTCAAAATATCAAGACGATACCAGAAGCTCTAATTAGGCTAATCGAAACTTAGACACTAACACTAAGGAATAGAGCCAACATGTAGTAAGCTACTAATAATAAAATTAATTAAAAACACTAATATAACTAATAAACTGGTAAAACAAATAGTCAACGAAGATACGAGTCAGAATCATAACATATAATTACGTTATTACCACATTATATAATCGTTAAATAATTATATTGTATATGACCAATGAGTACATCAACCAGTAAATAGTCCATTGATAATTGCAATCTAATCATGTGATAATTATAATAGCAATTAATCATCATTTGCTATAAATATTCGATTTGCACAAATTTTCATCATATATATATATATATATATATATATATATATATATATATATATATATATATATATATATATATATATATAATTTTTAAACGAATGAAAATGTTTATCCCGACGCTGGTTTGATGATGATAAATACAAAACGATGATTACTTGTTTGAAGATTACTGGTGATGATGAATGGTTTACGGAATACTAACCTGTAAATGATAATGAATTATAGTGATAATGATAACGTGTAAATGATAATGAATTATAGACAGCGTGCCGAGCTTATTAATTATAATTCAGCTCGTTATATATAATCTCTCTCTCTCTCTCTTAGTGCACTGCCACTGGCAGGTCCATGGTATATAAATGCCCCCACTCTTCTCTGTCGTTCATTTTCCTCTTCATACCAACTTGCGAGTGGATCTTTAAATCATCTAACATAATATACCATTAAATATAATATAATATAATACACAAAAACTATAATGCTATATGATCCGTATAATCATAGCTGATTATCATAAGATGTAAACTCAATATTGAATTCGTTATGAGTGTCCGAGACTATACAAATGAAAGGATCAGTTATGCGTGACGAATTCAATTTCCACCGGCCACGGAAGTTTCGATGTCCTTCAGTATTCTAAGACACAGTTCTTCTCGGTGAGGTAAAGTAGCAACTTGCACACTCACTGGTAGACCTACGCTGTCCGCCATTGCCTGAACATATAGAAAGTAAACACGCACTGTAGTGTACTGCTATCTATCACTTTTAATATCACATGTGTAAACCGTTAGGCAATTTAGTCCATTTTCCGTGTAATCAGTCTAGTGAATGTCCGATATCTTACTCCCAGATCAGCGCGGCTGGCATTCGAACCCACAAGGGTTTAATCCCAGTGATAAGACACAGTGATAGAAAACACTGACACTTCAATTCAAATGGCCTAGAAGTATCGCAATATACCGCCAATAATATTATGACATCGCGACATTGTAACTGGCTGGAGCCAGTGGCAATGTCGATAATTATTCGACTGCGGATTAGCATGTGCGGGGTTCAAATCCTGGGCTCGCCCGTCACTTACATCGCTTTCGAGTGAAGAAACTGACGATAACGTTAGCTTTACCAACTTTTAATTTTACTGACATTTTAAAATGTTAAAAATGTTACGTGTATGTTAAATTGCCGAAATTTAATAAGGGTGATAATGTACAAGCATTCTAATTCCCCTCTGTAAAATCTTATTCATACACAAGAGATTTACGTATATTTATATATTTTATTATATACTAAATATATCTTGAGCTTAAATAGTTGTGGCAGCTTCAAGTTTAGTTAGCAAATTCATGTTGTTCTCCTTACATACTTGTGTTTCTGTCTCTGCTGTTCGATGTGCATTGCTTTGCATTCCTTCGACACTGTTTAGCTACATGTTATTGAAAAAAATCCAAAATAAATTTTCTATCTCTGGTTCTCATCCCCCCTCCCTCATACTCTGTCTTTTCCCATCACTTTCTCTGTTTCTCTCTCTCTCTCTCTCTCTCTCTCTCTCTCTCTCTCTCTCTCTCTCTGCCTTATGAGAGTATTTTCCTGCTTCTGTAATGAAAAAATAAATATTTCAATCTGTAAACTCTCTCCCTCTCCCTCTCCCTCTCCCTCTTTCTCGCTCTCTCTAGCTACACTTGCCTCACGGATCATGCCGTACACCTGGGAGTCCGGCAGGCGCGATGGATAGCCGGATAGCTGAGTGACGTCCGACTCCACAACACGGGATACCGGTACAGTGCCCGCCACAAAGTCCAGAATGTTGTAGACATTCATATATCCGAATCCCTCTATATAAGCAGAATAACACAACCACGTGGATTTTTATAAATATAATTATATGCCAAGCAAACAACAACAACATCAGCAAAGTAAATGCTGTTTCTGATGAAGAAAACTATCAATTCGAGAAAAAGTCAAAATTACCCGTCACATCTTCTTTTAGAATCTTTCTTGTCATACCTTATTTGGAGCGAGAAAGCAGACTTTGAGTATGAATATGTACCTTGAACCTGCCACTTGGCAGTGCACTGAAGAAGGAAGATCTTATTTTAATGTTCGGACAGGCTTATGTACGATTACTATGGCGTTATCGTTGTAATGCTGATGGTGTAAACATTGTAACGCTGATTGTAAAAACATTGTAATGCAAGATTGCTCCAATTGCTTTGTATTTCTAAACAATATTGGTCCGAAATGGCACTAACATTTGGTTATTACTTGCAAGATATATTCAATGTTGTAACTGCGCTACGTAAAACTTATCTAACTTCAATCGGTTTCATCTTTTTCTTCAAAGACGAAACCCATTTAAAATTATTAATAATTAGAAGAGAGCATCAGATTTCTAACCAGCTAGATATTGGTAGAGGCCATGAGGCACGGCGACGGTGGGGAATGTAGGACTGATAACAGCATCGAGACCCTGCTGCTGCCAATCTTCTATCACCTGGGTCTGAAGGGTCTAGATAAAATATACTACAAATAGTCACATTTCCGTACAACTAATTCACTCAACTTCATAGGCCGTAGTATCTAGATACTAATTAGAAGAAGATAAATTGTAGTGAACTCCTGAGCTCTCCCATCACTGATATTGCTTTTGAGGGAGGAAACTGACTTTAACCTTAGATTTACCAGCTTTAACAAAGATGAGTCATCTGACTGACGGATGATGCTCTGACTTTCGTAGAACTTAATTATTAACCAGCATCGGTACCACACTGGATCTAAACTCTAGAAAAACAGTAGATTGAAAATAATTTAAATGATAAATTACAAGTACATTAAATTAAAAATAGACGTACATTTTTAATGTTAATGTTAATGGTTTTTTTATTTTTATTTTTTTGTTTTTTTTGTTTTAATTTTTTGTATTTATCCGTGTTGTGTCCGGTTTGTTTGAAGAATTGACCAACCGATGACTGCACGTGTCGTAGAAGGCGACTAAAGCACTAAGATCCATACCAACGTCAGAAAGGGCATTCGGTTGGTGAGCGCCTAGGCTCCAGAAATTGCTACAAAAATTTAAACGAATGGAAAAGTCTCAAATAGGGTATTGGCTGGTGGTGTGGTGTAGGACAGAGAGGATGTGAGACAGTCTATTTGTATCCCGACCCTAGTTAAACCGGGATTCAAGGGAGGATGATGATGATGATGATGATGAATTTTTTGTATTTATCAAACGAAACTATAATTTTTAGAATATATATTGCAAAAAACAACATACAATATACAGTACAAGGTAGTTTCTATATTATTTATATTAGTCATTTGCTATTTTATTTCATATGTCTTGACCGGAAATTATTTATATCGCTTTGTCATATCTTTACCAAATTTTTAACAATGTGAAAAGATATACTCCAGACAGATATTGTAGGCAATAATAATTTTCAATGGTGTAGACAATGCTAAAATGCTTTATTGATGCCGACTACATATTAGTTAATTTAAAGAAAAATTATATAAGAATTAAATACAAGATCAATAAAAATATAATTAATTATAATGATTATTATTAGACATTTCAATAACCAAGATTGTAAAACCATTTTTTTTAAAACCATTTTTTTTAAATAGATCATTTTTAAATTATAATAATTAGGCTAGAGTATAACGAATTGTTGTGTCATATCATGCCATTTTGTGTCATATCATGTTGTGTCATGTCATGTCATGTTATGTCATGTTGTCTCATGTCATGTCATGTTATGTTATGTTGTCTCATGTCATGTCATGTTATGTTATGTCATGTTGTCTCATGTCATGTCATGTTATGTTATTTTGTCTCATGTCATGTCATGCTATGTTATGTTGTCTCATTTCATGTCATGTTATGTTATGTCATATTGTCTCATGTCATGTCATGTTATGTCATGTTGTCTCATGTCATGTCATGTTATGCTATGCCGTATCACGTCATGCTGTGTCATGTCATACCATGTCATGTCATGTCATGCCAGGTCATATCCTATAATGTCAAAAGCATCTTTTATATAGTTACTACAATAAATTTATGTTCATGTTTTTAAATTTCGCAATGCATTGAGTACATTAAGTAGAATACCTTGATCCTATAGTAATGCCTCCAAGCAGCAGCTCCGTCACTGAGTGTGTATAACACAGATACAATACATTAGAACTGAAGGCAATCAGAAAATATATTCATTTCTTTATTCGTCAAAAACAGACAGGAAAAGATGCATCACATATACATATATAAACAAACATACACACATACACATAAGAACATAGAACAATAAAAAAATGAATTATAAGAAGCTTAACTAGAGTTTCTACTAATTCCAGCACTAGCATGAAACGCTTCACAAATTATATACCCGCTTCTACCATAAGGCACTCTATTGTCCAGAACCATCGAACAATTTATAGGCAATCTAAAACAATCACAGAGTTTATCTAGTTCCCTCAGCACATGTCTAGTTACAAAGTGTTTAAAATTATAATTCTACTGACTCCATGTAGGCTGTTTCTAAAGAAATTAAACATAAGCTTAACTCTAATATGCTTAAAATCCATCTTACCCAACCCTAGCATAATTGGCTTAACAGATTCCCATTTATGAAAGTTAAATAGCTTTCTATAAATACTGTTCCAGGCAACATTTAAATCTTGAATTTGATCGTTTCTAAGTGAATTTCTAACAGTGGCACAGGTTAAAATGGGCAAGCAATAGGACTCTAAAAGATGTAATCTTGTCAGCTCAGTTAAATTAGCTGATTTACTCAATATATTATCGCAACTCGAGTAAAATTTTCTAATAATCAAATTGTTATCAACCATTAGATTTTTACCTGCTGTAAAAGTAAGACCTAAGTATTTAAAACAATTGACCCATTTTAGTGGTCTTTTCATTAGAGACATTGGAGAAATTATTATTATTATTATTATTATTATTATTATTATTATTACTAACATGCACATTTAAGCATGCAAGATTAAATAAGAGCACGAGTGAAATATGAACAGAATGGATAGGGTTCAATCTGCTGCTTTTCTTTACTCAAGCGTCAAACAGTTGCGATCTCCATCATAGATTCAACTTAATTATCACTTGAGCAATAATACTTATCACTTATCATTTATTGCTTATTATTAAGTTATTAATTATCTTTCACTCTCCCTAAAACTGGATGGCCACCTTACACTCTCAAATCTATCTATCTCTCTCGCTCTCTCTCTCTCTCTCTTCTCTCGTATCAACTGATTATGCAAATAGTTTAGAATGAATTGACTGTGATACGTGCTGAAGAAGAGACTCAGAAAATACTGCATCATCGCGCGATAACAATGCGGACGCTAAAACCTCTCAACTCTAAATATTTATTAAAGCTCGCTATAAATCATGATTTAATTATATAATGTAAAAAAATTAAAATGTAGAAAACTTTAAACAGAACTTGGTCTTTATCTGAAAATTAAAACAACATCGAAAACTAAACCAGCGTCGAAATTGAATTAAACCACTGCAGCAAACCAGCTTAAGCTAAGTACATTATCTTAAATTTCACATAACTGGCCTAAAACAGGTGAGTAAATATATTATATTTCGGTACAGTAAAAAGGTTAACATTAACTGTATTACCTGAGCCCTAACAGGAACTCCATCTTTGCAGCGAAAGAGGGATTCTGCATAGAACAAAAATTGAATTAAGTTATAGCTTGCGGGGATGCAACGTATACGACAATTAGAAAATTCTGAAAGAATACACAGCAGAATCTATGTCTGTAAAACATTATAGAGATATGATCACGTATAATGATATCCTTACCTTCTTTTTGATATTTCCTTTAATTTGATATTTCAAAAATCACCAGTGGTGAAATTGGTGGGGGAGATTGCGTTCCACTAGCTCTCATCTTGCTGAGGTGCGTTCTCCTGGTAAAGGCCCATTTTAGATTCTAGGAGACCTGCATGTAAATACATTACAGGTATCGAAAAATTCTAATTGGTCGCCTAGCTCTGGATTCTGTAGAGCCTCTTACGCAGGTCTGAAATCTAGAGCCCCGAGGCGTCATAAGTGATTATCAGTGGCTATCAGTGACTATAAGTGATTATCAGTGGTTTTCAGTGATTATCAGTGGCTATCAGTGATTATTAGTGATTATTAGTGGTTATCAGAGATTATCAGTGGTTATCAGTGATTATCAGTGGTTATCAGTGATTATCAGTGGTTATCAGTAGTTATCAGTGATTATCAGTGGTTATCAGTAATTATCAGTGGTTATCAGTGGTAATTATAATTGACTATCAATGTTTATGAGTGAAAATATCAACAATATATTCTAGCGTGAAGACAGTGAGTAGCTAGTCATACCAATATCTTACAGACGTGATAAACCGCCTTTCTCAAGTATAGCGGCTTGCTTAAAGCCATGTAGAAAAGTATCATAGCGTCAGTTACCTCATCATGCTTCCTGCATCGAATAGTCAAATACTGTGGTACAGAGACAACCGGACGTGCAGTGATAGGAAATGTCAGATAAATAAGTAAGTATTTTATAACTTAACCTGCTTTCATATAGTCTCTTTTCAAAAGATAAAAATGACAGACAAGACTGTAGGTAAGTATTGTAAAAAGTCCAGACTTGTCTTCCATTTTTATCTTTGGAATAGAGACTATTGGAGAGCAGGTTAAATGAAACCAGTAAGTTTTCATGAGAACAAACAAACTATGATGCTATCGACTTCTTCGATGGATCGATGGGACGTTCATCACAAGCTGTCCTGATGAACTAAGTTCAGCCATGATCTGCACTTTTTAAGGACTTTTTCTTGGTCTGCTTTTACGGGTTATATTTCACGTCGTTTACATTGGACCTAGCATATTGCTCTGCGATTTGGTTTGGATTCATCACAGATTACTGTAACTCCAAACTGGCCAGTTTCCCCTAAATGTCTATTGACATAGCAATCTCTAGGTGTATGCCTTAAAGTACAGTTAACTTTTAAAAATGACGCGAAATAATAAAGAATAAAAAAAGTCCCATCTAAACTAGCAAAAATGTCGTTTTTTCTATTCCGATTTCAAGTTCTGAATAGGAATTTTATTAAAAAATCAAGCTGATTTAAAGTAGAGAAATCATACATTTAGAAGCTAACACTACAATGTTATTTTCAGTTTAAATATATACAATTAATATTTGCAAAAATCATTAATAGTACTGTAATTCGGACATACAGCAGTCCATATACTTCACTTCCGGCGTCACCGAACAAACTCTTCAGAAACAGATCCCTTAGCTCTACAGATACTCCCTGAAGATAGTTCCATGGAACAACCTGCACATAAAAACAAATTAAATTAATAATGAGCTCAAAATTCGCCTGGAAGTTGTTTGGCAATCAATTAATAGTCCAAATTAGGATAGCAGGCACGGGCGGATCCAGGAATTTGTAAGGGGGCGGGGCCCGAAATTATTTTTTGAAGAGTGTACAAATTTTTTACTTACGCCCCACCTTCTACGGGACATGTGACGCAACCAGAAAAAATGCTGTGTGTGGGGGGGCTCAACATTTCAGCATATTGCGATCGGCTCATAGAGTGAGTGTATCGCCGTATCTTACTCCCCCCGCACTCATACCCGTACTAAAGTGAGAGGAAAGCCTAAAATGCCTAAAATCCTATATTTGTTTAGGAAAAAATTAGGTTAATTTTTTCACCTCTGAAGAAACTTAGCGGATATGGATCAACTGCAAGTGACTTAATTTTGGAGGAAGGTGGGGGGCTTAAGCCCTCGATCCCAGCCAAGGCTATTTGCACCACTGCTGTGGGACTGAGTTCTAATTTTTAACTTACACCCTTTTTTCTCTTATACAGTTGTTAAGTGAATATTGAGAGCTAGTGAAACCGTCAACATTTTCCGGGCTCCCTTCCATTATATGGACCCCTAATAGGGCCCATATTTGAAAAAATTCGAGGTAGTGGGACTGTTCGAGTTCCCTCTCGTACCCCGTTCCCCCCCCCCCCCCCAACATCCTTAACGTCCTTAAAACAAATTTACGCCTCGAAATTGCCATAGAAACAATGAAAATATAGTTTAACTTTTTTTTCGTCGGGCCTAAGGGAGGGGAGCCCGGGCCCCCTGGGCCCCCCTGGATCCGCCACTGATAGCAGGTTATAGCTAAACGTGGTGCCCATATAATTTAGATGTCGCTGAATGACATCGTAAGAATCATTATTTAGTTAAACTCTAATATTCAGGCTTAACGCTATGGACTTATTTAAAGTCAGTTAACTGCATCACAAGCGTGAGAAAGATTCTAACTGAATCAAAGTGAGCAATAACGTGACATATCAGACATTGAAAAAGAGAGAAATGGGGAGTGAGAGAGAGAGAGCTAGAGAGAGAACTATCTTCTTCTTCAGTGCACTGCCAAGTGGCATTTTCTAGGTACATATTCATACTCAAAGTCTGTTTTCTCGCTCCATAAGAGCACTCCTTAGATTAACAAGTCAATCCTTTCACAAAGTCAATGCCTTATCCATACCTTATGTAACCTATAGCTTGGGAAAAATATGGCTTCTGAGGTGGTTTCCCGTTGCTTTCCTCAGTTTGGTGGATTAGTTACTATTTAATCCTGGGGAAAATATTTCATGGTGAGGTGGGTCCCCTCTTGCCATCCTCAGCTCCTGCCTTTAGTCGCCTCTTACGTACACGCGGCAGATTGTTTGCGGTTGCCAAATTCTGCAGTGGTCCAACCACACCCGAGCACAACACGGGGAACTATATTTATTTCTAATTAATTTTATTTCAAATTATTTTTATTTGTAAATAAAAACCTTATTGCTACGAGCCAGGAATGTTTAAGTTGAGTTCATTGATTACGCGGCCGGGTAGATATAGGCCCTCAATTAGCCTCTACGATCCAATATTTAGCTCTACATAGATTCCGTTATCAAATTTTGCGAATCCACAATAATCTAACAAATTCCCTCATTTAGCCTACGCACATTTAGCCTCAACATTACCGCTACATTCCTTTCATAAATCCAGAACTGGTAAATAAAAAGCTGGATAATAATAACTACATAATAGTTAATGGCAACAGGAAATGAGCGGAACCTTGTGGCCTAGAGAAGCGAGTCTGTCTCTAGTCTCGTGAACAGCGCGGATCACGGCAGGCGTTGCCTCAAACTCACCGTTGAACTCATAGTAACCGATAGTAAGCAGTCTCTCATCTTCCAGTACCTAGACAATTAAAATAGCAACATCTCCTCACACTCAACAACAACAACAACAATAACAACAACAGCAATACGATTAGAATTCTAGTGATGTCCATGACAACATCGAACACTGCGGAAAAAAATTAAAACAGATGAGCAGAGTGAGAGGTCCATAAACGGTGCGAGCCAAAATCCGGGAAACTTGACTCACTGTCAGATGAATCAGTCTCGTTCAGTTAATTGCGTGTGAAATATAGCATGACATTCGTAGTGGAATACTGGATATATGCAGAGAAGTTGTAACTCTATTTTTATTAATTCTTCTACTTGACACACCGAAAGGGTTTTGTGAAACAGTGAGAATCACTAAATAGTGCCTGACACAAAACAATACCGAATAATATAGACATAGAGATAAATAATATGTTTATTTCTGTCGAGACAACCAACAATGCAACACAAAATGCATAAATACAAATATCTATATCTAACAGCAATTCTAGACGTTCGTTAATTAACTAAATTTATTAAGAACAATTATAGTCGTAAAAGAACAGAGTAAAAAAGTGAATCAAAAGTAATACAGAATATTTATTCATAATTGTTATCACAATAATAGGAGATGTTAAAGTTTAATTATAACCTGTTTTAATTTTTACATTCAAATTTCTCAAGTAGTAGAGGTTTAAATTTTCTTGATGTGTTTATTGTGCCCAACCAATTCATTACCTCTAATAGGTCCCTGACGTAATAATTTAGTTAGATGATGAATTAATTGATATTTAATTATTCAGTGGTAAAAGTCATTAAAACATTAAAAGCAGACCTACAATAAATCATTTCAACATTAATCTGTTTACATCTTTCGCGTTGTGTCTGGGATACCGAAGATTAAGCCAACCGTTAACAGCACGTGTTGTAAAGGGCGGCTGAGCAAGAATTGAGGAATACAATCGGAACCGACATCAGAAGCCACATTTTTCAAAGCCACATTAGGACTACATAAGGCACAACCTTTTGCGAAGGCATTAACTTGTTGAGCTATGATTATACTCTATAAATTATGGAACATGAAAACAGTCTCTGACTTGGAATATACTATGGACTCACTACTTGACAGAACATTAGAGAGAGAGACCTGTAAAAACAGGAGGCAGAACCACACACGCAGTTGTAATAAGCATTTAGATTGTAAGTCTGTCCGTTATAGTAACAACATAAATGAAAGTTATCCTAGCTGATTTTTAACAGAGTCAAAGTCTAAAGAATCCAAACCTCACTGTCGAAGGGTTGCACCGGGAGAGCTGGGTCCAGCTGATACATGAGCGGAGATCCTGTCAGAGCCTTCATCAACAGGATCAATCCGTCAACAGTCCTCGCCATCGGTCCACTGCTCGCCGGAACTAGAAAAGCAACAGAAGTATTGCAGTATAAGTAGCTAAACGATGAGTGCTAAAGAAAATGAGTCCGTATGAGGTGTTACTGATAATATAATTATAGGCCTATACTCAAGTAATAATTTGCTACTTCAGAAATTGATCACACATGAATCATGTGAAATAAGCATGTGAAACAGCTATTAACTATACTGACCATCTCTCTGTCCTTTCAATATGCTCTGCTTGCCTTTTGCACTGCATGGAATACAAAACATTACACAAAATGTACAAGCATATACAGGTATATAGGCCTACTAGTAATTTAGGATAATTAAACATTAATTGCTACTTTTTCTCTACAACGTAAGACTTGTTTGGAGAACAAAATTAATGCTTTATTAAACTGAAAAATGCCTACAGAGCCCTAGTAAGCATATATCGCCTTGAAGTGATGTCTACAATTCATAATGCGGAGGTAAATACATGTAAATAATAAAACTTCAAAGAGTCCGGAAAAATCAAAGCGAATGTATCCAGAGATAGGTAATTAGTAGACCTACTGCAAAATATATGACTACCCAAGCAGCTCCGAATTAAGAGTATCAGCTAGCTTTAAGTACGCAAATCATGATATTTTATATAATCGATCCCAGGGGCGGATCCAGGAATTTTTCAAGGGGGGCCCGAAATTTTTTTTGAAGAGTGTAAATATTTTTTACTTACTCCCCGCCTTCTTCGGGACATGTTCGGGACATGTGACGCAACCAGAAAAAATGCTGTGTGTGGGGGGCTCAACATTTCAGCATACTGCGATCGGCTTATAGAGTGAGTGTATCGCCGTATCTTACTCCCCCCGCACTCATACCCGTACTAAAGTGAGAGGAAAGCCTAAAATGCCTAAAATCCTATATTTGTTTAGGAAAAAATTAGGTTAATTTTTTCACCTCTGAAGAAACTTAGCGGATCTGGATCAATTGCAAGTGACTTAATTTTGGCGGAAGGTGGGGGGCTTAAGCCCTCGATCCCAGTCATGGCTGTTTGCACCACTGCTGTGGGACTGAGTTCTAATTTTTAACTTACACCCTTTTTTTCTTATACAGTTGTTAAAGTGAATATTGAGAGCTAGAGAAACCGTCAACATTTTCCGGGCCCCCTTCCATTATATGGACCCCTAGTAGGGCCCATATTTGAAAAAATTCGAGGTAGTGAGGCTGTTCGAGTTCCCTTTCGTACCCACCCCTCCCCCTAACCTCCTTAACGTCCTTAAAACAAATTTACGCCTAGAAATTGCCATAGAAACAATGAAAATATAGTTTAACTTTTTTTCGTTGGACCTAAGGGGGGGGGGCCGGGCCCCCTGAGCCCCCCCTGGATCCGCCACTGATCGATCCTGAAATTAATGGACAAATTGAGTTAATTGACGTGCTTATAAATTACAAGTTTGAGATTGATATGCTTCTAATGTAGCAAGTGACAATATTTTTGCACAAGAAACCACCAAATAAATTAAGACAGTTTCTACAGCTAAATATATTTCCATACATAATCATTTAAAGACTGCTATTTTAAATTTTGCATTCCATTATTATAGCTATCGTTTGTGATCGGAAAGATTGCAAATCTTTATTATTATCTAACCGCCATCTGCTATAATGGCGAATTTGACATCTCTCTTTCTACAGAATTAAAGAAACAGCTATTTGATACGCTAGAAAATAATCATTTACAGCGCTGTATACTATAACAGCAATATTAAAGACAGTACAGCTATGGCTGTTACTATGGCTGTTGAGTTACGACACTTATTATTGGTGTTGTTTACGTACACTGACAAGAAGCAAGAAGTTTAATATCATTCTTATTACTGCTTCACACTCCGGCCGATGTAAACAAATCATATTCCAACACGTAATCTTTAACAAAGTTGCCGATAAGGTTTATATCCTGTAGTATAAAGTTCAGAATGATCATTGTCGCAGTTTTATATTAAACATTACTGTTACTAAATTTGGGGGAAGATATTTTCAGATTTTATGAATTTCTAGAAATATTAGCGGAACCTATAATTACTGCAATTCGTTTTTTAAAAATACATTTGAATATCTTTGGAGTATTTTTCTGGGTTTTGGAATATAAACCAATTTGTACTTTTTTAGCTCACCGGCATGGTATTGTCTCAATAGTGCTCCATGTTGTCATGGACGATAGTAGGACTTTAATTGTTGTTATGCCATGTAACTATGTTACATCAATAGCAGAATCTCCAGTCTTCTATTGAATGACACCCCAGATAAAATGACACTTCTACCGCGAATTCGGCTTACATTTAGTCTTACATCTTACATTTTCCATGTTTCTCACATTCAAACATTGTGCATATAGTAAATCGAAAAGTATATGAAGTTATACAGTCAGAATGACTAGAATTATATTGACCCTTTGTGATTTTGAATGATATATACCTTCATTATCTTCGACATTGGAGAAGTTTAGATATTTGAAAAATTGCTCTGCAGCTCCACATAAAATTGAACCATCAAAAATTTTACCCCTACGAAAATATTTAAATGCATATTTCACTGTAATCTTAAATTTATCCCGAACATAATTTTCGTATATTTATCCAGAACATAATTGTTTATACCATTCTTAAATAAAGTTATTTTATCCATATATTATTGTTTGATTTATGTTCAGGTAGTACCCAAGACGTATGGCTGTGAAAAGAAATAAGAAACAAGAGCTATCTGTGGGACACAACAACGTGTCTTCTAAATTTGAAGTCAGGGAATCGAGTAAATTTTATCCTCTACACTCTATTCTCTCAAATGTAAAAATCTATGCAGTATTCATTGCCATCCTCTCTGGTTTAGCGATCTACAAGGGTTGGGATAATCTCGTTAATTGGTCTCAACTATCACTCGCTAGTGTGTCTGATGTGGCGCACAATAATAAAATGGTAGTCGGATGTTCCAGTGATTATGATAGCGAACAAGACATATATAGAACCTGTGCACCAAAGATATGCCAAAGAGTTGTGACGGATGATGTTGTAACATCAAATGATGCTTTGAAATTACTCGATATTGCTAAACGAGCATTTCGGTTAGGAGGCTCCCACGGAGGTGCATCAATTTTAGACCTACATTCTGGAGCACTTTCTAAAGGAAATAAATTTATAAACATATATGCCATGCTAACTGAATCTAAAGAGAAATTATTCTCTGAATCAGACTTCATACTATACACCAGAATAAAAGAAAACATTCGTTCTGCCATTGCGCAACAGTTTAACATTGATAGAACTTCGTTATACTTAACCAAGCCTACTTTTTTTAGTCGCATAACAACTCATCCTGCCCAAACCATTCACGACGAGTACTGGCACATTCACGTAGACAAAGAAACTTACGGCTCTTTTCATTACACCTCTCTACTCTATCTGAGTAACTACGATAGTGACTTCACAGGTGGACGGTTTATATTCGTTGATAAGGATGCCAACGTAACTGTTGAACCGCGTGTTGGTCGACTTTCATATTTCACTTCGGGATCGGAGAATAAACACTTTGTGGAAAAAGTTCTGTCAGGTGTACGATATGCAATAACTGTATCGTTTACCTGTGACCAGTCGAAAGCTATTAAGGATCCAGAATTGCCACAGTGAAGGCAATCACTGTTCACCTCATGCCAAGTCATAATGTTTATTAGTTTATATATATTTTGTAGCATAAGATTATTAGAATTCAGTCAGCTTAAGCTTAATTGAATTACACTTTATTGAGCTTAATAGCTATTATAGTATAAGATTTTTGTATTACTATCCAGCACTTGATTCAAAAATGTTTATATGGACCAACAGCAATTTTTCGACTGGTCTTACAAGTCTTACGACTTCCTAAACCAGTATAATTAAGTTAAGTTTATTTTTATATCTTCTGTAATAGTCGATGAGAATGCAGATTCTTAGGAGGTTAATGAAGAATAAGCCTTATGCTTCAGCTAACAGCTGGAATTTTAATTTTAAAATAATGGGATGCCTCTACATATCTTACCACGTTGACATGCAAGTTTAACATATTAGTCTATGGAGAAGTTCTCATTTGAGAGTAAATGCCAACTGTACGCTGGAAAATAAACCATTAATCACATAGAGTTCTTTTATCTCGCATGATCAGTATTCCTATGCTTTGGCCTCAGTTTCACAACCAATAAAGATTTCAATAATTTACAAACTGCTCCTGGATTTATTGAAAATGTTAGCCTTGTAATCGCCTATAAAGTAGGAGATCTGTGGACCTGTGAGCTTATAAAAAATCAATATTTTAATTACCCCAAGGATTAACTAATTAATTATTGTTTCATTGATCCCTTAAAGATTTAATATAAAAAGAACCTCGAGCCTATGATTATAGCTATGGATCACTTAATTATATATTTCTAGAATAAATTTCTAGTAAATAGATAGATGACAATTAATTTGTTCCTCTAATTTGTATCATTTGTATCATTTGTATCTCTAATTTGTCATTTAAATGAATTAAACTGTAAAAAGGTACATGTAAATTGTTTATCTGTATAAGTGTTAATATATAACCAGTAAAAATATTAATAATACATTCGATATTTGTTAAAGTTTCAACACAATCCAACCTCGTTTCTTGTGTGTGTATGAAGACTTTATAATATTAATAATGATTTAGCGTCCATTTTCTCATACAAGGATGATGTCGGGGACGTCCTCCAGCACATGACATTACAAATTATCCATCATCCAGACACTGATGATGATTATAATCATCAAAATAAGTAATTATCAGTAAATATGCATAAGTGTTAAAATTAGTTTCATTGTGTAAAAAATTGTATGGCGTGGTTGTGATACAATTATATCACAGTTACAGTGCAATGTGACATTTATATTTTAAGATACAATATGTCGCTTTATAATGTTTGTGATATTTTTATTGCTATTTCTTGTAGAAAAGAGAATTTGGTAAATTTTTTAATCTGCGAGTCTATGTGTAATTTTCTGGAGGGTAGAGTTGCGGAGATAATCAGAGCTAGGCCTAGATGAATGTTTAACCTAGTAGAATTAAACTAATTAACAGAATGAAATTGATTGAATTTAACAATAATTAATTTGATGTAAACAATAATTAATTATGTATTTAGCATGTGAATAGAGTAATTTGAGAAATGGTGTAGAACAGTTTTTCCCATAAAAGTTATAGAATAATTGGATCACAAGGCCTAGTAGTTTGACAGAAAAAATGGCTTTCAAAAAATGGATTTTCAAAATGTGAGCTAGGTCACATGTTGCTAACGCAAGAGGAAAATGTACTGACATAGACTCGAGATCTGTCGGTAAGAACTAGTGGAGAAAGCACTCCTGCTTTGCGAAAAAGTTATTTTATAGTTAGACAGTTTGTTGCTTTTCAAATTGGTCAGATCTTCATACTAGAACAACTTTGTTTATGTTTATTTCATTTCAATAGTGAATCACACCTGATCCTAGAGCTCGATGGTTTGAGCGCGCACACACCGCAATGAGCTGCTGGACAGCGCACGCTACCACCAATGTCTGATCCTATACCAAGAATCGAACCTCCGGCTGCTATAAGAGCAGCCTCGCCACCTGATGAACCGCCGGATGACCTCTTTGTGTCATGAGGGTTGACTGTTCTGCCAAATATTGGATTCACTGACTCCAGGCTTCAAGCAAAATATATTCGTAACAATGACAAAAGATATATTCATCAAGGAAGAAAAGATATATTTAGAGGAAGGCAACGGGAAACCACCTCAGAAGCCATACTTTTCCCAAGCTAAAGGCTAAAGGTATGAATAAGGCATAGACTTTGTGAAGGGATTAACTTGTTGATCTAAGGAGTGTTCTTATGAAGCGAGAAAGCAGACTTTGAGTATGAATATGTACCTTGAACCTGCCACTTGGCAGTACACTGAAGAGAGAAATTCATCAAAATGAGAATTACTGAAGAGCAACTGACAAAGGCAACGGTAAACTACCTCAGAGGCCATACTATTCCCAAGCTATACACTACATTAAGATGGGGATAAGGCTAAGCCTTTTGTGAAAGGATTGACTCGATCGTTAATCGATGAAGTGCTCTTAAGGAGCTTGAATGCAGCTTGTGCAAGAGTAAGAATATGTGCCATGGACTTATGGTACATATTCTACATAATGTAACTCAACAGAACAATAGAGAGACAGAGAATGGAAATAAATATTCAAATCAGTAAATATATAGGCCTATAGTCGCTATAGCATATTAGAACTCACATCGTCATCATCATCTTCAAATAAATCCCAGTTTACCTAGAGTCGGGATTAGACAATTTGTGAAGCCCAGGCGTTCACCAACCGAATGCCGTTTCTGACGTTGGAAATATATTGCACTTCTAAAAGTATTCAGGACAATATAAGTAGCATTCACAACAGTAGTATTAGTTACAGCAACTGAAACACAAGTATTTGCAACAATAACGATTAACTAGCATACCTCAACATTGTCTGAGGTATATTGGTTTTAACGAACGGAATTGCACCTTGCTCCTTCAAAACCTATGAACACAAATTTCTGTGAGATAACAAATTAAAAACCAACAAAGTATTGTCACATACGCCAATATGCAGCATTCGGCAGATTATAAATCTTATTATATACTGGATTATGTCTTTAAAGAGAATATTGGTTCAACATATAATTAATTAGCAATTGTTCTCGAAGTCGGGAAATGGCAACGGATCGAGTATTCTGTTGCGGAATTCATATAATGTTCACTATGCATTTATTTATTAGCACAACTTGTGCAAACTATAAAGCTGAGAGAAAAATCTTTTTAATTTGGAGGCATGGAAAAGTTTGTTATCTATCAAAAGGATTACCAGAATAAATAGGACATACAAAAACGTCTTCATATGATTTGGGCAAACAAATCTGCACAGTACATACAAAAATTGCATTGCTACTTATCAACACACACTGTAGTAGACATCAGATCCGAGACTAATGCAGATCTAGATAAAACTAGGAATGATAAATCATGATTATCAGCGTTGGGCATATGATTGGGCCCACTGAATAAGAAATCAGGAACAAATACTTCGACCCATACTTAGATGCATTAAACATGTAAAGCTAATAGACACGTAAGTAGTATAAACTATCTTTGTGTAAACACCGTAAAATAGGTGGAAAACTTCCGTCGGATAAACAAGACAAATATCCATTCCATCCAAGGCACAAATAGGTTTCCACTTATCATCAACGTTGGGGTTAAACAATATAAAGTGTAAATTAAATGACAATACTAGGCTCACAACCTGTACAAGGACCGCATCCTCTTTAAAAGGCTGACCAATGTACATAGAGCAACCAATAGTGCAGTCATAGCCCTGCACAGCACAAACAAGCATCAGCATGCATAGATGAACTGCTACAACTATCAACGTTCCTTAGTATTTCAATCACAATCAAATGATTGTGATTTCAATCATAATTAAATGTTAACAAGAATTTAAATTCCCTTTTGTCAACTGTAGACTGCAAGTTGTGCTCTTTGAACGCAGACATTTCCACACTACCAAAATATATAATAAAAGTAACAGTTACATACAAATACACGTCGAAGTAATAATAAAACAGAAAGCAAGATGCAAAACAGTGCAAGTCCATTATCCTAGTTTGCTTTGGCAGAACCTCGTCGGTGAGCGAAGAGTCTGCGCTTTTGAAACTTAACACAAATTTAAATGAGCATTATCGCACTGAAGATCTAGAAAGGGATATATGCTTCCAGTAAGCGTACTAGTCAAAGATTGGATGGTAAAATTTCGGCCTCAATAGCTGAGTTACTAACTGCAATCTAAAAAGATATATGTCAAAAAGTAGTCACTAATATGCACTGCGAGCGTTTTATAGAAAATTGAAATCGTGAGATAAAAATTTCGCACGTTGCAAACAATGTGTGCATAATTATACGAAAAGAACGGACTTCTAAAAATATGTAATAAAAAATAAACGATCAATTATTTCTATTGCTCGACATTTCTATGAAATGGACGAATAACTGAACAATACTGCTTCGGTTGATCAGAATACCTTTATGCCGAAGCAGTCCTTAATGCTAACTGGCATTCCATACAGAAGCTGATCCTTGCGCTTGATGAATTCTGCTGTCAACTTCTTCGCTTCTTCCTGATCACCAACAAAAGATTTCTTTCTTAACTATTTAAACCGGATTACACTATAAACTCTTCATAAAATGCTGTATTTAAGTGATTAAATCCGGATAAAGCTGACTTTAATAGATGTATGATACAATTGCACACTGCAGATAGAGTATAGATGACTAATACAATGTTGTGTTAAGAAACTAGCGCGTTATGAAAGCATAATATGCCCTTAATCAATATACTAAAGAGGTGTTGATGCAGGCACCAACTGATAGTGGCTCAGAACCACTGAGAAACAGTTCTTTTTCAGAAATATATCCTAGATTTCAACATGTTATTAATAAATTAATTATTTATCATGCACTAGCTGGAGTCAGTGGCGAAGTCGGTAAGATACTCGACCGCGGATCAGTATGTGCAGGGTTCAAATCCTGGGCTCACCCGTCACTGACATCACTTTCGAGTGAGGAAATTGACGTTAACCTTAGCTTTACCAGCTCCTTTAATGTAACTGATTAAACTAAACACGAAATTACTTCTTGTATCTCACCTGAGCGTCTAATATTGGCTCGACAATACTGTTAGTTATCTCCTGCACTTTCAAAGCCTGCAACACAACATTTAACAACTTTTTGTGTCCTGTGTTAATACTTGAAGCGAAATATTACGTTAAACCTTGCAAGCACTAACAGATCAAACAGACAAAGTAAAATAAAATAAATGATTAACAGGTAAAATCACTACGACAAAGGTTGCAATGGAAAATCACTGCGATAAAGGCTGTAAAGTTAATTACGAGAATCGTTAACTTTCGTAACGAAAGATGTTAGATTTTAAACAGAATGACGACGCTACAGAGCTCGAGATCTACTGCGGTATTAAGGCATGCGTGCTGCAGAATAAACTCATTAACTAAACGTATGATGCCTAATACAATGCATCTGATGTCTTTTGAATTCGAGACAGATCCAGATTTCGAACAATTTCAGCATATGGTGCCACTAAATCAGGATTTAATGAATTCAATATTCGATTGCGATTTAAATGGCTGATGTGATTTAAATGTTAGATGCATTTATATACATTGATGTGATGTTGGAATAATATTTAGATCTGTATGATGTGATTTCTTTCTTTTTTTATTTTTTATTTTTATTCTAATAAACTCATTATTATTATTTGAAAACTGAAGGCAAAGCCGAGGTACAGTACAATCCCGATTAGCTTCGAATGAAACATTAATCGAATGATTTATTTGCAACTATTATACTAGTTAAAAACTAGAATGAAAAAACTACTATTAAAAACTATTATATTAGTTGTAACAAGTTATCGCAGAAAGTGTAAACTTCAAATTCGAATCTCTACCACATGCATGATAGTGTACACCGAATGAAACACAAATAAAAACGACTGCGAGTCACAGCTACATGCAGTTTATATAAGCTCAAATTTTTAATTGAATCTCAGAACCAATCAATATCGCAAACTGAGAGCTTAAGTGGCAATAAACTTGCAGAGAAAGCGAAGAATAAAAATCAGTTAATCAGATGCTTATTTCTAAAATCCAAGGCCAAGTTTAACGTCAGTTTTCTGCTCGATAGCATGTAAATGAAGGGGAGAGCATTGAACTTTAGATCTGCACTTACTGATAAGCGGGCAAACAATATGGTAACAAGCCACCGGGTCAGCTTAATTAAAGCTACAATAAAGCTCAATACAAAGCCCTTTTTGACTGAAGAAGCTACTAGGTCGATGGAGCAGCTTGATGAATTAGATTAAGCTGGTGAATATCATGGACCTGGCATTTGACAAGACAGAGGAGAAAAAGATCATATTTATGTAATGCTCTTGTAACAAAATACATGCCATACCACGTCTATATGAACTACAATTACGTCTCCATCTCAGCTATATAGTTATACTGAACTGCATAAATTTAGGAAGATAATAACATCATTTGATCTAATACCAAAGATCAACTTATCACTTACATTTCGTTGATACGCTTCCAGAACTCGGATTGGAGTTAACCCGGATTGTATTCGAGCCCTGAGCTCTGAATCTGTTAACCCAACAATCTCCTGGACTTCTGCTTCAGTCAACTAACAACACACCAACAGCCATCATTCATGATTTAGGGCAATCTACTCTAGTAGTTTGAGTTTATAGATTGAAGTATAAGTGTCAATTCACTAGGTTTGAAGAATCTAGTGTTGAGCTTGAATCAACATCAGTCACAGAGCTTCATTCAGTAAAGCAACTTAATCAAAAAATATCCTTATTGGGAGAAAGTCAGTCAAACAGTGATTTTTTCGCGATATGCGGCAAATGCCATTCCGAGAAATTCGAGATAAACAATAACAAATCGAACGCATGAGCTAAAATACTGTTCACAATAACTCCTATAAGAGTAGATTACATCAGACCTAGGCTATACCTACGTAATTATACGTAGTGTGTGTACATAGCTAAGACATTATAGCCTATGACATAATAGTCGTCATACATAGCTAAGCCTATGCCACATACAGCGTTTTGTCTACGACTATATTAGCATAAGCCAAATTTCATACTGCACTATGAATAACAATAATTTCAAATACCTTAAGATAGACATCTTGTATTCTTACAAGTTAGAGAATTAATGGGTAACAGGTTCGGAATAAAAGGAGGATCTCACTCGCTAGTGCTCAGCCAAGTGGCAGGTCCATGGTACGTATTCCTATTCACATGTTGCTTTTCACGCTTCATAAAGAGCACACCATCAATTAATGAGTTAATCTCTTCAAAAATGGCTGTGCATTATCCACAGCTTAATGAAACCCATAGCATGGGAATAATTTAGGTTCTGAGGTTGTTACCTTTCGCCTTCCTCAGTTCTATAATGGACTCATCATCATCATCATCCTCCCCTGAATCCCAGCTTAACCAGCGTCGGGATACAAATAGACTGTGATAGTTCTATAATTGGCTATCTTCATTTAATCCTGGGGAAAAAATTCATGGTGCGGTGGGTCCCCACTGCCTTCCTCAGCTCCTGCCTTAGTAGCATGGCTCTAACGTACACGCGGCAGCATGTTTGCGGTTGCCCTATTCTGTAGTGGTCCCAACCACACCCGGACTCAACACTGAGTAAATATAGGAGAATATGACTACAAATGACGCCAGTCATTAGGGAGGTCATTCATGCCATAAGTTGCACTTTTAGGACGAGTAAATAGCATTCGTTAAGTTGTCCGACTGCGGAACAGTAGGTGCATGGTTCAAAGTAAAAAGCTAAAGCCAAGTTTAACGCCAGTTTTCTGCTCGATAGCATGTCAGTGACGGGAAGAGCACAGGATCTGAACCCTGCACCTACGAACCCGATGTCAAATAACTTGCCACTGATTCAGCCGGCTAACATGAGTTTGCAGCAGTAAACTCCGCTATTGAAAAGCTTTCCAGGCAGAAAGTTGCCGTAAAGCCAGCCTTTCGGCGTTAACCATTACTGACACTTGTCTTTCAACTAGGCCTACTTGACTTCAAACGCGAATATATACATTTTAGTTTACCTCATATTGATTTAATTTCGGTTTTAAAATACCAAGTTAATAACATAACAATTCCAATTGATGTAAATTACTTTAACAACAGCACGATCAGAGTTCAGCAATTGTCCAAGACAACATCGGGCATCAACATTGCTTTCATTTAAACGAATATGCATTGGGCTAGTCCTGGGACACATTTAACAGTTGTGATCTCTAAGTTCTCAAGACTCAAAGTTGTCCTCAGTTACAAATTACTGTATGTAGGAACTCTCAGTTTTTATTAGTCCTCAGAAGTCCCTGACATCTCCTTGAGGCATGAAACCCGACGCTAAATAATCTAATAATTTAACTCAAACTAATCGAACTAACTTGGCTGTTGGACAATTGTTGTTTCAGAGCACCAAATCTTTGTTCTCTCTCTTCTTGCTTTCTCTGCCGCAGTTTACTCAATCTGTCCCTCTCCTTCTTAGACGCGATACACGAGGCAATGACGCGTACTAGTGACGTCAAGCTAACAGATGCAGCAGTGAACAAGACTATGTGCCTTAAGGCGACATCTCTCTTTATCACCGTCCAAGCTTCTCTTAGTTCCCATCTTACCAGATATTCCCACAGTTCGCTTTCTACCAGATTAACCAGAGCCATCTGAAAGTGGAATAATATTGAACAAATTGAACAAGGACCCAGAACCATCAGATAATAATTTTCTAATAGTCGACCTTATGTAGCCGCATCTTATGCAGTTTTTTTTACATCCGTTAACACGACTATCCAATAAAGAACATCACCTGGGACCGTGTCATGACGTTTGTGCACTGGCGTCTATAGGATTTCTTCTAATTACACAAGATTTACAAATCAAAACACATAGGTATAGTAGGATAAAGTACTGTAAACTACCATTAATAATTTTTTAATAATCAATAAAGTACCTTTAATAATTCGTTGTCAAATCGTTTCAACAGCAGCAACAACAACAGCAACAATACGATTGGAGTCAAATATATGATTATAGTGTTACTGTTGTCTATGACAACATGCATCCAGCACTGTGGAAAATAGTAAAAGCAACAGACAACATCGAGCACAGTTTCATAAACGAGTAGTGAAATATTGTCTCAGCTAGTGGACCAGTAGACCTAACACAAACATAACATAACAAAACATAACGGCACACTGGGTCAGGGAGCACAGATGCTTGTTTTAAGACCCATTTCCTCATTCCTCTCCATGGCTATTAGTAATCGTTGCCATTGATGGCGCATTGATTGCAGCTGGTTACACGCAGGTATCCAAGTTTCGCTAGTAAAAAAGAAGTAAACACGCATTATAGTGAATAATCAACTATGTTGATATCTATCACTTTTTAATACCACATGTTTAGTCCGTTAGGCAATTCATTCCATTTTCCGTATAGCCAGTCCAGTGAATGTCCGAGATTTTACTCTCAAAAATCTCTGACATTCACTGGACTGGCTATACGGAAAATGGAATAAATTGCCTAACGGATTAAACTATTAAATTATTCAGATTAGTAAATAGTAAAGATAGGAGCTATAAGCTACGTATAAGCTACGTATAAGCTACGTAACGGCGACTATAAGCTACGGAGCAGTAAGCTACGTAACTGCGGGATCTAGCGCACTTGGTTTAGTTGCGCGTCAATTATCGAAGTTAAGCTACATCGACCTCGGCTAATACTTTGTGGGTGACCGCCTTGGAAGACCGAGTGTTGACAGCTTAGGAAGGAAAAAATCCCAGGGTGATGGAAGGCTATTCTTAAGGAAGGAAGAAATGGGCCTTAAACAAGCATCTGTGCTTCCTGACCCAGTGTGCCGTTACGTTATGCTATGTATAGACTATTATAAATCAGCTAAAATCAGCGGGCTGCACGTTTCAAGAACTACAACTTCCACTTGACTAAAGCTTTCAATAATAATGATACTAATAATTATAAGTACATTTATATTTATATACGCGCTGCTTTATGCAACATGCCACAGTAGCACTACAAGCGCAGTGGATATGATTTAATTTGTTTATATAAATGCCAGAAACACTGCTTGAACTGAGTCAACTATAGCGCCTTAAACTATGAAGTTTTGAATATACATGTAGAAGAATTACGGTGAATTGAGTTACTGCAAATCGGTATAAATTACATCCGGGCCTAGTAACAGATAGTAATCTAGCTTATTAGTAATAACTAATAACAACTGATTATTGTAGACTATTATGAAACAACATTGTACAGAAACTTCCTACCTTTAGGTAGAAAAATTCAATGAACAGTAGGCCAGCTGTATCTAGAGAGAACCAGGCGATCAGGGTTATTAATTAAGTCAATAGACTCTAAGATACTATAGGCCTATATACAATATACATTCGTCCTCTAGCTGTATATTCCTTCAGGCCTATCTATACGTATATACATGTAGACTTTGCACATGTTTACTAATATAGGCCTACCACCCTGAGGTATAAACATAAACTTTTGAATCGTTAAAAGTATTAACGGCTCTCATACATTACTACACGCAACGACTATTCGATGTGTATATTTACTATGTTGAACGCTAGCCCAGAACAAGTCTGCTCGTCCAATAAATTGACCTGCGTACTGGCTTACTCCGTAGGCCAGGTTGTAGGCCTACTCAGTGTTCTGAGTAGGCCTACAACCGCAGCAGTGGCGCCAATCTGTTTTCGCCATTGGTAGGGCAAATGGAAACGAAAATTTGAATAAATATAAATACTACTTTAGTAAAATAGTAAAATAAATTTAAAAAAGTAACTACTTTATAAAATAAATAGATATTACTTTATTAAATAATTAAGAATTTATAAAGATGAATAATTTCAATATGTTAATATAACCTTTATCGATTCAGTGTTTGTAACAAGTCATTGCACATTTTGAAGAGAGCACATTATTAAAATGTAAGCATATTTATAAGTTTATTATTGAAGGGATATAACATAACATTACAGTGTCAGGAGAAGTGTCTTAAAAACTTAAATTAAATATCCTCTAGTTCTTCTCTCACTTAAAGAGGTTAATCCTACGAATTTTAATCTATTCTCATAACTAAATTTTTGATAGTCAAATACCAGCCTTGTTGCTCTGGCTTGTACCCTTTCTAATTTATCGATATCTTTCTTAAGATATGGGCACCAAGCCTGAACGCAGTATCCAAGTTTGGGCCGTACAAGAGCCTTAGCCTGGGCCTATATAACCTTATCACAATATCATTCTTTCTACATCCAATTGTTCTTTTAATCATTCTTAGTACACAATTAGTACTATTTGCAACTTTATTACAATTTTCACTAAATTTGAAAGAGCTATCCACAAAGACTCCTAAATCCCTCTCACTGTGGATTTTAATTTTATATTGTTTAATGTATATTCTATTCCTAAATTATTATTTCCTGTATGCATAACTCTACATTTCTCCATTTGATGATCATGATCTCAGGTTGCATTGATCTCCATTTGCCAATCACTAGAATATTTTTATATCATACTTCAAAATCACAGCATCTTCAATGTTATTTACTATCTTTATTACTTTAGAATCATCAATTTTGATACAATATCTATGTCAATGTCATTAATGTAAACTAAAAATAACAGAGGTCTTATAACAGAGTCCTGTGGCACACCACTCTTCACTGCTGCCCATTCTGAAAACTCGTCCTCGACAAACACCCTTTAAAATTGTTTTCTATTGCTTAACTAATTGCTTATCAACTTTAAAAGTTTGCCCGTTATGCCATATGCTTCCAACTTACAAAATAATCTTTCATGTGAAACTTTATCAAACGCTTTAGCAAAGTCTAGATATAAGATATCAATGCTATTTTTATGGTCTACTTCCTTTGTAATATATTCTTTAAAAAATCTTGAAAATTAGTTAAACAAGAACGCCCACTAATAAAACCATGCTGACTATTTCTAATTAAGTTATATTCTTCCAAGAAACTAATTATTTATATAGCGGATATAGCGCGCGACACATGCAGTGGATGATGAAATTTGGACGGGGCATGACAGCGCTGCTCTAATAATGAATTAAACGGTTAATATCAAGGGTTGATTGACAATTAACACTTCTTTATAGTTAAATGGCAGTAGGCCTGTACTGTGCGTTGCATTATGCAACTACATCGCTTAAAGGCCGATAACTAGGTCTCCATTTCACTTTCGAATATTTAAGTTTAATTTATATCTCTCATCTATTTGTTCGTGTTCAATGTTTTTAAGTAGTAAGCACACGTGTAAACTGTACAACCATAGAAAGTTGCATAATGATCGTTTGTAAATGGTCGTCAGATAACACTCTTAAATTGGCTTTAGCCTTTAGACTGTTTTTCTGAATTTTGCACCGGGTTTGGTCCCTTTTATTTCATTCATCGGCTTGGATTTAGTTCACTAGTGTTCGATGTTGTAACTGATAATAGCAATTAGTTGTTACTATTGTTGTCACCTTCGTGTTGTCAAAAAATCCTAAAATGATATCAGTTATCTACGACAGATATTGTTAAAATCGGTTTATTGAATACTTAGCAATATTCCAATTTCTATATTATTCAATAAAAATGTACATTATTTTAATCTATTATTATTAAATTAGGCACACATTCTGTTTATTTAACAATTAATGAGACTTTGTAAGGGTATAAAATAAGTGAATTTTCTTTGTAAGATGATCCTAGTTTTAACTTTCTCTCTCTCTCTCTCTCTCACTCTCTATCTATCTCTCCTTCTTCTCTCTTCTTGTAGGCTCGTTTAACTGTGTATGTGCACACTTTCACGCAGTCATGACAGCTGCTAAAGATGGCGTCGATGAAGTGTTCAGGTTTGATTGCTAGACCTGCAGAACGAGGTCCAGAATTAACAACACTGCATGCCGGTGTAAGGCAGCTTTATATTTATTTTACAGAACTGAAACATAACGAAAGAAATTCTACTGGCCAATAGCTCGGAAAACTTAGGGCATTAGCTCATCTACAGCAATATAGGTTATCGCTGTTTTCTCGTATAATGATGCCATCGATAATTAATCCAACTGGGTTTCGTATCCGCGCCTATCAACCTTCAAGACAATTGTGTTTCAACTATGCCACTCACACCACCACTGAGATACAATAATGCGCTAACTTGAGATTACATAAAAATTATACAATTAACAAAACCAAGCACACACCCCATACAATGCACTGAGCTCATAATTATACCGATTTGTTCAAAATTAACTGACAACTAAAGAGCCAAAAGACCGCAATTACTTCACTAACAGAAATAACAGTAGTGATAAGTTGATAACAACGGTTTAACCTCCGTTTTCTCAATCAAGGAGGTATCAGGGACGTCCCCACAGCACACCAATTTAGTTAATTATTCATACAGAAATCTTGAGGTATTATTAGTAAACTGAACACTTTACTATAACGACCCCTAAAGTATTGTTCTTAGAAAGGCTGAGAGTCGAGGGGTTAGAGAGTTCAGTGGTATGATACCACCCGGTTTTTATCAGTTAATCAGCATACTATCCAGTGTAGTGTCCGGGAGGACCGGGACACTAAGGAATAGACCGACAGATAAGTGCACGTGTCGTAAGAGGCTACTAATCAAGAACTGAAAAAGGCAACAGGAAACAACATAAGAAGCCATATATTTCCAAAGCTGCAGTATATGCTAAATAAGGTATGGATTGAGTCATGACGTTTACCCCTTCTGTGAATGGATCAACTGGTTGTTGTAGATCTATGGGGTGCTCGGTGCTCATTACGGAGCGTAAAAGATGATTCTGGGCATGAATACCTTGGCCCTGTCAGATGACCGAACACGAGAGAGAGAGAGAGAGAGAACCAGTAAACTACACGTAGCTAGACTCAGAAAATCACAGATCACTAGGTAGAGAGCATAAGGACAAATTGTCACAAAGTACTAACAGAAATGCTTGAATGTTTATCTGAAATTTCATTTTCAATCACAAACGTCCCACTTTGAATTGCAGGAAACTTCGCATGCAAGTAAACATAACCCCTCTCCCAGAAAATATGTAGCCTACGTAGCCAATGTAGCCTACGATGACGACACTGAGTTACAAAGGGTCAGTTTCGCCTAAAGAAATACTACACTTGTCGATTTAAGCCAATTACAGCGTCATAGTCAAAGCAATAAAAACAGATTTTTATTCAAGCAATCGCGGATCAGGACTATATACTAACATACTGAAGCCGCTCAACCTGTTTTCAATTATTTCCCTATCCTCAGCATTAATTGGACAATCATACAGATCAAGAGTTTAGCAATTTTTAGTAATATTCCTACAAAGCAACCGGGTTTAAAGTTAGTAAAACTGCACAGGACTCGGATAATTTTAAATTAATATTGGGCGTCTTTCCAGGAACATAAATATATATTAGTTTATATCAGCGAAATTCGACACAGTGCCGAAAAATTCCAAATTTTCTTAAAATAGGCACACCAAACATACCAAAAGAGAACCATACTGCGAGAACCACCTTAAACAATACATAACACACAATTACACTTCATAATATCTACCAGCTACGATATGATTGCTACAATAATTTTAATAGAAGAATTTAGAAAATTCTTCATAATTTCCTATTAGCTGCTTCGCCACTCCTTAGCATCCACAACTTAATCTCTATCTTAAGTAAGTTCTTTCATTCATAGAAAATTACTAGAATGACAATCGCCGATAAGTTAGACCGAGAGATTTACTATGATGCTAACAGAACTAAATATGCCATTAAAACAGCGCCACAACCAACGTTAGTAATTATATACATGTAGCTAGTTTAAGTGTACTTCAACACATTTAATAGTTTAACTATGCTTTAAACATTTTATATATTAACCATCTTTACCCATTTTACAATTTACGAAGAGTACAAAACTGTCATAACAAGAGATTTAACATATAGTACTCCCTGTCTTCAAATTCTCTCAGCAGCCCTGCGAACGTTCTACAAAATTACCAATGTTTCTTTTCACACGTCATATGGATGCAGTCAGAGACGATCCAGCAGGGATTTGAACTCATGTCATTGAGCTTTATCATTACACAAGTGTGCTAGAAGTTCTATCAGACAACGTCAGAAATGATTAACCAACGTCAGAAATGGCATTCGGTTGGTGAGCGCCTAGGCTTCAGAAATTGCTACAAAAACGTAAACGAATGGATAAATTTGATTGGAGAAAGTCTATTCGTATCCCGACCCTGGTTAGACTGGGATTTAAAATGATGATGATGATGTGCTGGAAGTTCGATGCTAGAATCATCGAGCAGTCTTACAAGTTACTGCAACAAAGTTTTACTATCAACGAAACGATGATTAGCAATAAGAAGCAAAAATAGCCTCTTACATTGGTGCATCACTCATTCGTTCATCTTGACCCTCAAATTTCACTCATTTGTCAAATAGTACAAACGCCAACTGATACGTGGATATAAATAGAGAAATAACATTTATTTACACATAAAAATATTCTTTAGAAATAAACACATAAACCTACATAAGTTACTTTTTAAATTCTACAGCGCTTGTTATTCTTAAGCTTACAAGCGTACTGTTACCAGCATTATATCAAAAACATTACAGCACACTTATATAAGCATTAAAATCCAAATAGAGACCTAGAAATTTGTCATAAAATAAATGATAAATACCACTGTCAACTGATGAAATGGAAGTTAAATCTATAATGTATTTCAAAGATACAACACAGAACGAAAGCCTAACGAATATCACAAGAAAACTTAAAGTAAGCCTCAGCACGGATACGAAGTGAACAGATATTATGTATTTTAACAGTAAGTTTGACATCTATATTTTGTTGAATACACTCGAGTGTAGTCTTCACATTCTCTCTGTCACAACACAATAACGAATGTTTCACGGCACTTGATACAGATAAACAACATATTTCAATATTCACAAACATCATGAACGACAGGTAACGGAGAATGTTTAGATGAAACTTTCCCTCAAAACTACAGTGTTTTGTAATGATTGAAAGGATAGCCTCTAGCCCTCGACTTTACATCCTTAGCCTAATCAAAATATTCTAGATCTGACACAGCACAAATGGATCACAAAAAAACATTACAACAACAACAGAGCTCTGGCTGATACATATAATTGACTTATCAGCACTGGGCCTTCAACTTGAATAAAGTCGCCGCCAAAGTCAAAGAAGCCACCAAAGCCAAAGAAGCGCCAACAGTGATACAATATTTTACAAGTGCAGATAAGGTGCAATCACTCTAGAAGCCTCATTTCTTTCAGCTGACATCATTAGATTAAAAGATAGGAGACATTGAGAGCTAGTCATGGAATCTGTTAGTTTGATCCTTGGGATTACAATAGGAACAAAGTGCAGATTAGCTTATTTATCCCACTGAGGTGGGCGCACCATTCAGTGGACGACACAGAAACATAATCGAATCACACTTTTTCATGTTCATTTACAATAACTGAACAAGAGAAATAATAAACAAAGACTATGCTGCAGACAAACGGATCGAAGGTGCAGTCTCAAATATGAATCTACATACATTAAATGTCTTGAGTACAGCAACGCAACATAAAATATTACGAGAAGGAACAGAGAAAGGCGGAGAGAGAGATAGAAGGGGGCGTGATACTATAAGATTTGACTGGCAGCGCTCTGGCTCTGATATATGATGGCACCGACAAAATTAACGCCCGCAGCGATAATAAAAACAGGAAACCAACGTCCGTGCGACTGGGTGACCAGCTCAGCTGTCAACGGACCGCACATAATGCCTGGTATAGTAGCCTGCAGTGAAAGCAATATAAATATAAATTGGCTTCACATCATGTCAGTAAGAATTGAACTTGTTAAATATAACAAATATTCATAATTTTAGCAATTTTATCAAATTTAAACTATATATTATATTTTGATACAAATAAAAATTAAAGCACAATGTTACAAGGTAACAATATCAAATCGTATAAATTTTTATAAAGTAATGTTAGCAAAGTCTTTTAAGTTTTCAAACAGCAGTTTTAATATCTCTATTTCACAAATGGTAGATAGCAAATTTACAGAGCTTCCTGCTTTATGCTGATCAAAAATTATACTTTTGGTTTTACTACTTCACAATTATAGCAATAGATTAATATAATAAAACCAATAAGCTAAAATTACTATATAATACAGCATATTACCAATAAAGATTTCCATTAATCTTGCAGAAATAGATATTTCCAACATCCTCTCTTAGTGCACTGCCTATTGGGAGGTCCATGGTACATAACGCCTCCACTCTTCTCTGTCTTCCGCCTTCCTCTTCATTTCCACATATGAGTGGGTCTTTAAATCATCTAACATACCTAATCTCGGCCTGCCCCTGCCTCTTTTTCCTTCCATTCTACCTTCTATGACCTCTTTTAATAGACCTTCCCCCCTTAGAATGTGTCCTATCCATCTCTTCTTCCTATTTCTTAATACATTTATCAACTGTCTATCTGTGCCAACTCTCTCCAGGACTTCCTCATTTGTAACCTTTTGAGTCCAGCTAATCCTCTCCATTCTTCTCCAAATCCACATTTCCAATGCCTCCAGTTTCCTAATATCTTCCTTCCTTAAGGTCCATGTTTCACATCCATACAATAGCGTGATCCAAACCAAAGTTTTCACTATCTTTATCTTTGTGTCTTTCTTTAGACCTTTTGTTAATAGTTCTTTTCTACTACCAAAGGCTGCTTTTGCTTGTGCAATCCTACTGCATATTTCCGTCTCACATTTTCCATCATCGGTTGTAGTATGACCCAAATATTTGAAACTCCTTACCTGTTCCAGTTTCGTACCATTTATTGTGATATTAACTTTACCTTTATTATTGGACACTCTCATAACCTTGGTCTTTTTTTATTAATCTTCATGCCATATCTTAGGGCCGTATCATTCAGCCTATCCATTATCTTCTGCAATCCAATCTCGCTGCTCGCTACCATTCCTTGGTCATCTGCAAATCGTACATCTTGTAACAAATTCCCTCCTACTTTTATCCCTTCTTCCAAGTCTTCCATGGCTTCCTCTATCATTGCCTCAGCGTAAATGTTAAATAGCAGCGGCGAAATGCTATCATCCAACATCCTATAATTATTATTTTACTAACTGATCTCGGATCTCAACCAAGATCTAATGATTTAGAGCTTAGCGCATTATCCACTACTAACTAAGATAGTCCCTAAGATAAACCTTTCTCCCACCAAGGCAACACATACTGGATAACTTAAGTTTCTGACACTTTTTTTCAAAAAGGCATTAACATTTTATTTAAAATAATTTACTTTCCTTACATTTATTTTAGTGCCATTAATGCCACATCCTTCCCCATCAAAATAAAACATAGCAAAATATAAAATGTAACTTTTGTTTCTGAATTCATTTTAAAGCCAGAGAGAGAAAGAGAGAGAGAGAGAGAAAGAGAGAGAGAGAGAGAGAGAAAGACAGAGAGAAAGTGACAGAGTGAGATAAAGACAGAGAGTGAGAGAAAAAGAGTGAGAGAGAGAGTGAAAGAGACTGAGAGAGAGAGGCAGAGAGAGAGAAAGAAAAAGAGACACAGAGAGAGAGAAAGAGAGAGACAGAGAGAGAGAGACAGAAAAAGAGAGAGTGATAAAGGAATGGTCTTACGATGGTGTTAGAGACGGCGAATGTGATGCCGGCATGGTTGGGAGCGATGTCTGGGTGGTTGCTGAGATGACCTGAAGAGTTACATGCAGTCAGTGCCATCGACAGCGACACAAATCTACATCAACCAGTCCACGATTAAATACAGAGAATGTATGCGACTGCTTTACACCAACACTGAGTAGTCAATGAAGAGACGTCTCTCTCTTAGTGCACTGCCTAGAGGCAGGTCCATGGTATATAACGCCTCTACTCTTCTGTATCTGTAGAGATGTGTGCTGTTGGGGACGACCCTGACATCATCCCTGGATGAGGAAACGGACGTTAAACCTTTATTATTATTATTATTATTATTCTCTGTCTTCCGCCTTCCTCTTCATTTCCATATATGAGTGGGTCTTTAAATCATCTAACATACCTAATCTCGGCCTGCCACTGCCTGAAGAGACATATACACTGTGTCTTTTATAACTGATACCCCAAATTGTTTTAACAATAAAGTAGTAAGAAGTTGACCGATGTTCTTGAAATTTACGGTACTTGACCAGCAGCCAATTCTACCAAACATAGAGAAATGTTGTTGTAATATCTTTAATAAGGTGAAAGTTATAGTTTTGCGAATAGGAGTGGGGTCAGAGAAGAAATTTCCAATACAGGATTGCGGTCGTGTTATACTTAGTGTAAAATTATCTCTACAAAAATAATAGCGAACACTTAATATAAAATTTCTGCTCAAGCTATTTTGAAGAGAAATTACTTCTTTGCAAAATGACGTAAAATACCTACTGATATGTTCTTAATTTACAAAGTTATTGAACTTTTAATGCATGCATTGCAAACTATTATCACCGCAGCCACTGCAGCCGTGTCCTCTAGCACTACAGTTACAATGACTTATTCGCTTATTCTCTTCATGCAATGCATGCATTAAAAGATCTATTTTGCCCTTATTCATTCAAGAATTCAGTATGGCATTGAAATTTATGGCAAATCATCTCTTAGGCTCCTACATCCACTTCATGTTTCATGCAATAGAGTTGTAAGAACATTGCAAGGTCGAAATAAATATTATAATGTGAATAAACTATATTTAAACTATAGAACTTTACCAAATAAATTACTCTATAAACTATCTATTTGTAAACTAGTTTATAAGTGTCTGAATTATGATAGTTTAATGTCAACGGTTGTCAGAGACATATTTAATACTCTACAGTTATCTCACCCCTATAATACCAGGCTGTCAAATACAAACTATACATATTCTAATGCCAACTCTGCCTATTTTAAATCTTATATTTATGACTGTGTCTTCGAATGGAACAAAATTCCTATTGACATTCATAACTCTCGTTCACTAAAATTGTTTGTTACTAACTTCAAAAATTATCTTAGTTTATTGCTTGAGTAGTGTTTGTTATCGGTAATCTTGTTTTTTCCATATCTTTATTGGTATGTCTTGTAATTTCATGCTAAAACGTTTAACTTTTGGGTATACGAAAATTTCTTCTTAGCACTAAGTGCTTATGAGATTATTTGAATATGCATTTCTGTTTGTGTCTATGTACCTATGTTTATTTGCATGTATGTGCTTTCTATTCTTTGAGTTATTCTTTCATTGAGTTCTATTGAGTTGAGTTCTATTCTTTGCTTCTATTCTATGAGTTGATTTGTTTTGTTCATTTTTAGTTTGCATACTCATTTTTTAGTTTGTACTTTTATGCATACATGATGGGTGATCAACTAGATAGGTTTTTTTAAACCTCTTTGACGGCCTAGTTTGTGTGCATATTTGAGTGTATTTTTTAAAATAAAACATAGTTCTCTCCCCTATCCATTATCTTCTGCAATCCAATCTCGCTGCCTGTTCCATTCCTCGGTCATCTGCAAATCGTTCATCTTGTAACAAATTCCCTCCTACTTTTATTCCTTCTTCCAAGTCTTCCATGGCTTCCTCCATCATTTCCCCAGCGTAAATGTATACCATTATTTTCTTGGGGGATATGCTTTTTGACGAGGTGGGCTCCCTATGCCTTCCTCAGCTTTGACTGACATTTACCGGGCAGGGGGCGTCATTCCCTGAGAAAACTATCCTGTTTACCCGAACTATCCTGTTTACCCGCACATTATCTAGCATAGTGTAATACAGTTAACAATGGAGGATGAACCTAACAAATTAACAAAAGCCTTATCCGTGCTACAGATCATACTAGATCAGCATAACACTTTAGCAACAACCATAATTATGGCAAACCTCTTAATTCTCAAGTGGATATAAATAAATCTCTCTACTGCAAGAAAAGCATAAGTCACCTCTTAAAGGTTTCATGGTAATTGTAGCCAAAATGAGTTTTTACTTTCAAAACATTATAGCAGGACGTCAAAATTTATGAAAATAAAACTTATCTTGAAGCATTGTAGTCAAATGTACCACATTATCTAAATATTTGCAAAGATGGCACGATATTTTCTCGAATATTCACTGTGCATTGCAATATATTTTATATTTGTTTTTATTTTTGTGAGTGTGCTATGAATTAGTGATAAGACAGCCTTACAGCACGGCTAGCGCAAGATGATTGACAGCGCTGAAGAACAGGAGGAATATGCCCGGCCCGAGCAAACCCAGGCACGTCATCAAACGTCTCACAGACAGCACCGTCCACTTACGTCCTATCAGCGCATCGGCAAAGTGACCCGCCACTATCAATCAATCAATCTATCAATCAATCAATCCATAAATACATCATTCAATCAATCAGTCAAACCATAAATACATCAATCAGTCAATCAATCAATCTATCAAACCATAATTACATCAATCAAACCATAAATACATAAATCAATTAATCAATCAATCAAAACATAAATACATCAATCAAACCATAAATACAAGCAAGCCCAGACATGTAAAGAGGAGGTCGTCTACTTGAAGAACTCCACATTTGGAACATGTGCAGATAATGTGCATAAATTCAATTAATACATCACGCTAAACGTTGAATAGGGTAATATCCCTTCAGTCGAAATAATAAGATTGGAAAAAAGATGAAATGTAACTAAAATGTCCACTAAGAAAATTACGAGTGCTATAATAAAATAATTAATTAATACAAAATATAAAACTGTGATATAATTGGAAACAATTAAGATATAAAATAAGTGCAACCACTTCTGAAATACAAAAGTATAGAATTATCTATGTGAGTCAATTAACTGGCCAAAACTTTCAAAATGTACCCACTAATAAGCAGGCATTGAATGGCAATTCAGATTGTAAATTCGGACAAAAAGAAACTTTAAATTTTCACTTATTGTATGAGTTGATGGACCTGCCTACGATGATTGAAAAGAAAAATTGCAAACAACTAGCTAACATCAAGTAAACAATTGCAAAACAACAAGTAGCTTAAAACTGTCCCGTTTCAGTTCAGTATAAATATTTATCAGAAGATCATTAAACTCTACACGCTTAAAATATAAAATATTACAAATGTTTCTATCTTCAACTGATCGCATGTGTTGTACAGCCGTTCATATGCCGATCAATCATGCTCCATTATATCATAATTTATAAATTGTACGTACCAACTCCAACAATGGAATTAAGAAAGTACGGCACAGCGGTGAACATAATGTCTTGTTTGTCTGCACCGAGACTTCGAGCCATGTAAGTGGGTAGCCACTGCATGATGATGTAGTTGGACCAGTTCATGCTGAAATGAGCGATGTATATGGACCACAGCGGCCAGTGACTTATGAACTCCGTCCAGCGAGGGCTACTGTTGGGTATCTGAAACATGAAAATCTCCAGTATCTTACAACTGTCGACAAAGTTATTACAAATTGCAAATAATTGATTGATAAGAAAAAACTAGTAACATTACAAACTGTTAATAATTGATTGGTAAGAAAACAGTTGCAATTTTTGCTGGTTAACTTCCAATTGAAGATTACATGAACTCAGAATTTTAAATTATAACTTGAAAGCTTATTTGTACATTTACTAACTACTCTTATTTAATTTTATTTAGAGTACTTACAAAACTAATTGGATGTGAAAATTCAGACACAACAAGTTTATTTTAAACAATTATGCAGGATGATTAATAGCACCTGCAGATGTCAAGCACTGCTAACTAGCATTTCTGAAAGCAGTCATATACTACAATCCTTATCGAATTGTAGTATTTGACTGCCTTCGGCTGGAGCCAGTGGTAATGTCGGTAAGATATTTGACTGCGGATCAGAATGTGCGGGGTTCAAATCCTGGGTTCGCCCATCACTGACATCGCTTTAGAGTACAGAAACTAACGTTAACATTAACTTTTTTATGAATCGTAAGTTGACTTGTATCAAGCGTACATTAATTGCTTTGATTTCGATTCCTGTTAGCATAACCAAATCAGCTGAGATCACAACAAGAATTAGAAACCTTGGGTGGTTGAATGAATTCCTCCTCAAATGGGCCACGCACTTCGTGATAGAACACCATCCACAGCAGCACCCAAAAGAAGCCTAGAGCTCCAAAACTGTAGAACATCATCTTCCAGTGTAGGTGAGGGCACACCTGAAGCATAAATTGCTTTTTTTGGTCTAAATTTAAATATCTAATTTATACTGTGAAAGAATTAAAATATATATTAAAAACTTAGACTTCCAATATATTCTTAAAGTATGAGAGGCTTAATTAGGATAAAAAGAATAAGTAAATGGCAATGATTAACATAGCCAAAATGTTAAATGACTTAATTACTGATTTAGCAAGTAGAATCAAATAGCAACAAATGGTACAAGAGTAAAGAATCATGACATTAATAATACTGCAATAACATTCCTTAAAACATATTCATTAACTGGCAATACTGACAATCCTGACATAGCTTCTTGAGTGATACAAACTTCATAACTCGCATGATACTAAGTGATACTATAAAACTAATAACTATAGCTAATTCAATCATGGTTTAAAATGCATTGTTTATAATTGCATTACTACATGATATTATCTTCTCGTATAGTGGATAGTGTTATTATGTTCATATGTTCTGTGATTATCAGATTGCTTTGAAATAAACGAAGATATATATTAATGACACTGTAATAACATCCCTAAAAACACATTCAGATGAAAATGGATTAAAATCCTCAATAAATTACTATAAAGTTCGTGCAGCACATATATAAAATCCAAAAAAGCTAAAGCTAAGTTAAATGTAAATTTCTTGTCTTAAGAGCATGTCACTGACTGCCAGAACTAGATTTGA
The DNA here is from genome assembly GCA_905160935.1 of Enchytraeus crypticus. NCBI lineage: Eukaryota > Metazoa > Annelida > Clitellata > Enchytraeida > Enchytraeidae > Enchytraeus > Enchytraeus crypticus. The sequence continues at coordinate 3,603,671 of CAJHZI010000903.1, read as the reverse complement.
ACCCTTCAGTTACAAAATCGAAGTTAGACACCTTACCGATATACTACTGGCTCAGCTCCCTTACTATTACAAAATAGTACGCTAAATTTACAAACCAGAGTTGCTATTGTTTGTCCCACGGAACCCAGGGCAACCAGGTAACCAAAAGCTCTTGATCTCTCTTCCACCGGTACAGTGTGAGCAAAGATGTGGAAAACTGTCGGTAGTCCTACATGTGACAATAATTAGTAATAATATTAGTAATTTTATATGTAATAATAATAATATTAATACCATTTATAATAAGTTCATGTCCCTAGCTATACTGGGATTCAAGTGAAGATGATGATGATTAATAAGAATTTTATAAAACCCAACTTAAAGTTAAATGGATCCTAAAGTTGTAAAGGGATCCTAAAATCGAAAAGTCCATGATCTAATGCTTTACAATTAATAAGATGACTACAACTGGTACGTCTGAAAAATGTTAGAAAGTCCTAATTAATTATTTAAGTGTTGACAAATTATTAACAGGACAAAGGTGCAATCAAACTGAAAGCAAACGTTAAAACAAGTAATACATACCAAATCCTTCTCCTATGCCCAGCAGAACTCTGAGAAATACAAGCATATAGAATGAACTGGCGAAGAACGGAGTAATGAACGTTGAGAGGGACCACATGAACACGGCTAATGCTAGAATGTTCTTGCTGCTGTACTTCTTCGCTGCACTGCCACCGATCACCTGATCAGCCAACAGATAAAATTAAACACGTAAAATCTATGAGATGTCAAACTTGACAGTTCTATGAGGCTATAACTAGGAACCTGTAAAGCAGTTTCAAAGACCCTGCACCGGCCATGACACCACTATAGAAATTGTCGGAGGTTATTATTATTATTATTATTATTATAAATTAATTTGAAATTATATAGCGTATACTGCAATTAAGAATACAGTATTCAAAATGAAGTATTTACTAATATTAGCACACATTTTACTATATATATCTCTTACTGCAATTTTTAAATGATTTCATTAATACTTTTATAGTGCTCAGTAAAAATTCTTAAAAATATATATATATACATGTATGTCTAAATAAATGACGAAATACGTTATAAAATTTTGTAGACATTTTAAGTGTAGTTCCCAGCCTAAAATATGACAAAAACTTAGAGGCAGAAACATCAAATTAAGCAATTTTAAGTTAGGTTGTATTATAATTGGTTATATTAAAATTACGCATGAGCTGCAGAAAGATGTAATATAGTTCCAAAGAAGAATGCAGCAGCCAGCGAAAAGAGTTGAAGACAGTCCGAAACTAAGGATATTAGATGATTTGATAAGAAATTCTAATATAATGATGAACAAGAAGGCTGAGAATAGAATACGTTTTTATGCCACAGACCAGCCATTTAGGCAGTGCACTAAGATATGTATGTTAGCTATTGAGGCCCCTATCTAGGCTTCTACATACCAATCATGTAGTCATATAGAATGAAATATAACGGACAGAAAATTAAAAGGAATTTAGACGTTATACATTTTTATTGATTTGTGACATTTGAACTACTAAAACATCAATGAATAAAATAGATAAATTAATATTATTGTCTGCTGCTCTACCACAAGGAATCTTGCAAGAACAGTCTCTATGGAATTAAACCAGAGATCTCCGGCTTATGGACAAGTGTTCTACCAACAATGCCATGTCACTGAAAAAGCCAACTATAAGCTCTCTCGCTCTCTTAATGCACTGTCTACTGACAGGTCCATGATATATAACGCCTCCACTCTTCTGTCTTCCGCTTTCCTCTTCATAAGCTATAAAACTAATATAAATCAATCAATAAGAATTTAAAGTCCGGTTTCTCGTCAAATGAAAACATGAAATTTGTCACAAACTATTACAAAGTAATGATAACATGATAAAAAAGACTTTGTGCACCTGACTACTCAGATATCCGACAGCGAAAGCACTGAGAATCCACCCCTGATCATGAAGGCCCCACTTAAACTCAACGCTCATCTGTATTATAGCGATAGGCATAATAACACGATCAGCGGAATTGATGAAGTTGGCTGCCGAACACAAGGCAATGGTGCTAGATGTTTTCGTAAATTTAGCCATACTCGAATTTAGTGATGTTACAAATTGAAAGTGCAATAAAGTAGTTCTGTCTTTAAATCCACAGCATTTAGATTTGATCACAAATAAGTATCGTTGCGGAAATGAGTCCGGAATGTTTGTTTCATGATGGAATTATGTATTTACCCACATCTGTTAAGTACAGAAAGAAAAGTAAAATTAAGTCAATTGATAAATATGACGACTTTAAATATGACGGCTCCAGAAATTGTTACAAAAATTTTAATGAATGGAAAAGTCTCTAATAAGAGATTGACTGGTTGTGTGGTGTAGGACAGAGAGGATTTGAGACGGTCTATTTGTATCCCGTCCCTGGTTAAACTGGGATTCAAGGGAGGACGATGATGATAAATATGACGACTTTCAGCTTAATCCCAATAAGTACTGTAGTCAGGAGCTTAGATATGATCATATTTTGGTTCCAAGAACCAAAAACATCCTTCTAAAATATCCATCTAAATATCCAATTTAGTGATCGATATCCAAGGACCATCATTTTTGATTAAAGTGATCAATAATTCATGAAAGTTTTTTACACTACGATAAACCACTTAAACACACTAGTCAGTAACTTTCTACCCAACATAATAATACAATAATAATGACATTTAAAGTGTTGTCATCAAGGACGACATCGAGCACTATTAAAACAAGTCCAAGGCAGTGAGCAAAAAAGGTCCAAAACTGGTGCAAATTCCAAAATCCAGAAAATCAATTCAAAGATAAAGGGAATTAAAGAAAAGGAGGTTTGCGAGCTGGTCGTAACTCATGGACACTGGATGGAAAAGAAAGATGGCAAAGGTAGGTCTTCGACCGCCTACGAAACTACTCATGGGAAACTGCCTAACATAACTAGTTTATCTGCAGAACTATTAATCAAACTAGTAAGACCAGTCGAAAGAATTCAGTTTCAAACAAGGACACTCTAGAGTAAGCACCTTCCATGTGTAGTACAGAAATCGACACCTTCAGACACTGAACAGATAGCAGAAAAGCAACCTTAGTATTTGACGTAACGAATTGGCCTGAATTAAGTTTCACAATTTAAGAAACCAGGTAACAAAAGAGCCTTACATTTTATACCTATGGTTTTCTGGATATAGGACATGCACCATTTTATAGTATATTCATTTTCAAAGTGGGCTTAGATCTTGCTCAATCACACTCAGTGTTGTCATTGACGACAGTAGCGCTCTAATTTTAGTCACTGTTGTTAAATTCATTGAATGTCAAAGGTACAGTCCAGTTCATATTATTTATAAAAAAATATGCCCATATTTTAACAATCCTACATCAGTAGCCTGACGTAAAACACTAATTTTAATACCATTTATATATGAGAGAAATCTGTCGTAGTTTTAGATTGTGATATTTCACATCTAAATATCAATTATTCACAATTCACGTTAAACAACAAAACTATTATTTTTCTAAATAAAATATGTAAACAAATTAAATAACACGTCTCTCAGCGTTACCCACTCGAGTACGCGTAGCAACAACAACATCTTAAATGTAATTAACAACAGCACACTGGGTCAGGAAGCACAGGTGCTTGTTTAAGGTCCGCTTCTTCCTTTCTCTCCATGGGTATTATTAATCTTTGCCTTTTGACGGCACATCAATTGCAGCCAGAGTGGAAATTAAGAGCAATCACCCAAGATACGGAATATAATTCTTTAATTTTTTAAAATATAGAAGTAATTCTTTAATAAAATTACTGAACAAATTGTAATTTCATTTAAATCAGTTTATTCAGAGCACTAGGTATCGAAATGATAAATTATAGAAGCCTTAGGACTACCTTCTCAAAGTTCAACTCCATAAATTACGAATGTTGCGGCAATTTTTTGGCCTGTAAAGTTAGTTTTGGCAATCTTTGGTTTTAGCCTGTTGGTTAGTTTAGCTTGCTTTTAATGATCTTAAACAAGCTTCATTTTTTTGTAATTGCTTCCTGACTCAATACATTATGTTTTGTAGCTTATCTTAGTTCTTAATTTTATAGCGGATTGACTGATATGGGACAGAGTGGAGTGGAGACAGTCTATTCGTATCTCAACCCTAATTACAATGATGATGCGCCAGTTCTTCATTTTTAAATACCTAAGTTTAAATTTTTACAGCATTCACATTAGAAGAATCAGAACACACAATCATAGTTTAGTGAAATATTTGGAATGTAGATTTTCCTTTACAATTTTGATGTTTGAGCAGGTATGAAAATGCAAGACTGGTGTTACAAGTCTTACTGAAGCAGTATAATTTTAATTAAGTTTGTTCTTAAATACGTTAAGCTTAACACTTTAATATTACTAATTTAGACTATCCATAACTCCTTCTAATGAGTGTTTGAACTCGGAACCTAAGAACTTTCCAGATTTATCTTTAATATACGCCATTCATACCTCGTTGAAATAGCTATTAGCTATAGCTTCATGTCGTTCCACTACGCGTAGACTTTCATGCCTCCTCAACTGAAAGAGCCTACGTGGCTAGCTGCTAAACCAGAGAATCGGTGATACACTCATTAGTTACAGTATGACATTTATTGGATGAACTAACTGCCAAACCAGAACCAGCGGTACCAGCATTAGTTAAAATATGATGTTTATTGGATGAACTATTTTCAAACTAGACTTTAATATTTTTCCAGTGACTACTCGACACCGCACTTTTTTCTTATTTCGCAACTATCATATAAAAGAGTAGGAGATACGGAGATTCAAATATCTTAACACCAGTTGTGAAAAGTGTTAATTTTAATTACACACAACCAATTAGTGAAGAAGTAAGCTCTGGTATCACTGAATGAATAAACTGAAGCTGTCTTATAAAAAAATACCAGAACACCGACACAAGCATTTAAAAAGCTCGTTAAAGATTAGATTTCAGACAAAGTAGGAAGCAGACTGATTCAGCTGAGCAAGCTGATTCAGAAAGATGCATATAATTCACACAGCTAAGTGGTATTAGTACTAATTTAAATCAGAGTTACTTCATTACATAATTATCAAAGATCCACACATATAGACAATACTCAACACTACATAACTTCATCCAACAACATACCGCCGGCATAAAATAGTGAGAATAGCTTGCCTAAAATTAATTGATCACTTCTAAAGGCCTATTATTACCGGGATAAATTTTTCTAATGCAATAGAAATGTTTCATTTCGTTAAGTACGTACATTTCGTTTATATATGTCCAAAATTATTATAAATACATTTTAATCAGTGTATAAAATATTAACTTAATAATACGTTTACTGTCCATTACTGACTCTTAAAAATAGTGCGATTAATTATTGTTTAGGTACAATAACATACATGTATATCCTCATTAAGCAGACATTTGTCTTACTATATATCATAGCTCATTCAACAAAATTCAGTAAATTTTACAATTTATACTTCATAAATGCTATGCAGAAATATAAACATATTTCTGCATAGCAAAAGCCACATTTATTATGAAAAATAAAACAATGCTAGTTCAGTAGAACACCCAAAAACCTTTGTAATTGTTAAGCCTTGGCCTTTTTGTGACACAAATTGTGACACAATTTAGCTTTCCGAACGCTTAGCTAATATTAAATAAGCACAGAAAGTTGACAAATTAATAAAACAAAATGAAAAGCTGTCCTTCAAAATTGAAGCAATCTGCATAGCAGATAAACGTAAAGTTGGAAAGAATTAAAAATGATTAGACCAAACATGATCCAATACTCTGTAATTTTCTATAAATTGAATGATGATATAGAATACAATCTTACATTTATTTTAAGCACATAAACATATAAGTCAAATTCAAATAATAATTTTTAAATCCCGTACAGAATGCTTACATTTATTACTCAAAGAACATTTTTGTATTAATAGCATAGCAGGTATTAATGCTTCTGTCTATTTTCAATCTAAACTTTTAAATATGGACTGAGTTATAGGCGTCTAGAAGCACTAGCAAGATTCAACCCCATCTCAATTACAAATAAGCTAACCATATTTTAATATTGAAAAAAGTTTAAAATCTACGCACATTCATACGGTAATGGAATGTGTAATGTCACAACAAAATGCAAACAAGTGGTTTATTGTGGAATACAAGAGATGTTATTTTCATATAATCTGCACTGGTTGAAATGCTAGTCATCAAAAGCATCATATTTGCATATTTACGTCGCAAAAATTACAATAAACAAATTTAGCAATTTTTAAGGCCTTCACCGAAAAATATCAGCTTTAAAGAACTGATATTTAGTTTAGAAACTAATTACCTTGAAAGACTACACCTAACATTTTAAGAAGCACTAGAAAACATAACTGAAAAAATTAGTAAGTCCTATTATAGTCAGAGGCAAGTTAAAGCAACTGAATACTTTTGAAACATACGACACGCCTGTCTCAAATCAAATGTCATACATAATGCTATACAGACACCCAACTAGTAATAAATTTAACAGTTAAATATTTATTACAAAGCATGACAGCAAGTATAATGTATTCATTCATACAGTTAAACAGCATCCTGATGTGTAATAAACACCTCTATATTCCTTCTGCGCTCTATTTTATTACAATTCAAGATATGCAAATTAGCAAACTCTTACACAGAAAACAGTATATCTGTAACATAGAAATATTAATAGGCAAGCGAATAAAAACAATTTAATATTTCACTGGTCTGAAATGGAATTTACCATAAAATCCTTAAATTCAAGTCTTGAAATATTTTATTTCGAAGCATTAATAAGGTTTCACAACAACCATGTTTAATCTTACATATCTACGCGTTGACATCATTAAATGCACCAAGCTACAACTGAGCAACAGAAGAGCAAGGTAAAGCCTTCAGAAGTTTTATGATAAACTTTCACAAGCAGCTTTACGTTCTATTTCTACTCTCACAAAACTATATCGGCCTCATCGAATTTGTGCACTAATTCTACAGACAGACAACTAGTGCACTAGTTCTACAGACACACAATTAGTGCACTAGTCCTACAGATAGACAATTAGTGCACTAGTTCTACAGACAGACAATTAGTGCACTAGTTCTACAGACAGACAATTAGTGTACTAGTTCTTCAGACCTGTGTTGCAAAATTTCTTAAAACTATACGAACGGCTCCCGAACAGCAGAGAATTTAGTGTTAAATTAATTACATGCATTTGTTCAGCACTAGCTACACATGTATTTCACAGTTGGCACAGCAGTAGGAAAGTAGCACGACGACAGACGAGAACAGTCAATGAAAATAAAACTCTTACAGAATATGTGCAAGATGAACTTCATAACACAGCCTGTCAGATACATACTGCCACTATACAGATATATACTATCTCATTAGTTTCTCTACCCGCATATAGACCCTAGGCAAAATTCATAATCATCGTTTCACTCTGTATTGAGGAAAGCATCTTTCGATAACAGCAACTGTAGTACTTTATCCCTGGGCCCCTGAAATACACGCAACTACGTAAGGATTGCTGAAGTTGTTAATAAAATATCAGACGTACGAGGTGATTAAACAATATTTACTGAGGAAAGAGAAAGAAGAATACCGGTAGCTAGTAAAACGTGTAACCACAGAAAATGGCAATGTACCGCCATAGGAAATATACATCTTTAATCAAGAGAAATGAGCAGACAATGCCAGACATACTCCTCAACAAATTAACTACAAGTCAAACATTGATACAACACGCAGGAATGCATTCCAAAAAGACATCTAGAAGATGATTTTCCCGACTGCAATGCCTATGATGAGGAAGACAAACAAGAAGACGTAGTATTTAGGATCAGTGCCTTGAGCTCTGCGCTGCACCGGTGCATGATGGGTCACCCCGGTAGACACCGTGCTAGCCACCGTGCGCTTGCGCAGCTCCGTCTCCTCTTCCTAAACACAAACACAACAAACTATGCTAACCTTTGAATCATTTCATTTCTTAAATTTAAAAGAATCGATCTTTTCGGCAGTAAACTTAACGCAGATCAAAGAACTACTAATAAGAAATAGGAACCGCGGTTCTGCCCTAGGCTTTTGCACATAGCGAGACTTAACTTGATTTAACAGGTTAATCCAAATTCCAACAATATTTAATAATATTAATATTACTGATATCCGTTGTTACTAGCGAGATATTTCACGGTTTAAACCTTAACAGAGGCGTAAACTATGGATTAGTCACAATTTGGTATTTGGCAAGCTTCACAACAAGGTTTAGTTAAGGCACAGCAGTGTCTCTGTTTACATCGCGATGTAACTTTACTTTTTTGTTTATGAAGTAAGCTGATTGGCCAATCAGCCTGAAGGACAGTGCTATCATTGGCTGAGCGCTATAATTTTTGGCGGGTAGCCTAGAAGTTAATAACCATACAAAATTACTAATGAATAACAAACTTTCTGATTTATAATTTACTCTACATCATAGCCGTAAATGATTCGTGAAACAGGGCAAGTTTAGTAAATGCCAGCATAATTAAGCTAATTCATTCAATCCTCAGAATTTTCATACCACCGGTAAATAATGATAATAATAAAAGTTTATTTAAAGTCCACTTTTCTAGTCCACACTGACCGGTCGGCTAGAACGTAACCACTCTAGATGGTATAGAGTAAAAATGCATGAACCAAAGATTCCTAATCAGTAGTAGATATAACTTTTGATATATAAATTAATATATGTTTTGAGTTCAACATATCTGTGTTCGATTATATATAGTGATATAATAATATCACATTATTGTTATATTTCAACTATTGTAGTATTTAAATACATATGTACATAATACATGCAATAAATATTGTATTATGGCATATTTAAAGTCATTATAATTTGAGAATTTAAACAAATTAGTCTACAATGGTAACGTTCACAGCTTCATAAATATTACATGACTGTAATGCAGACTTAATTTACCTTCAGTTTTGCATTCTCTCTTTTCAGACGCTCAATCTCCGAACGTAGCGACATAAAATCTTGAGGCACCTTAGACACATCAGCAGTGTCACCCTGATAATAGAAAAACACCCGTTGCCTTATAGTGTAATTTAATAAAATATTTTACATTTTTTCACAACTCTTAAAATAGATATCGTACTTTCTAAACGTCGTACAAGTTTCATAGTACATTTCATAAGCTTCACACATATTACAAGCTTTTGTTTACAAACTTCAGAAATATAAAAAAGTAATAACATTATATTCTTACAAATTCAATACCATTCTTAAATTTGTAACTATTCTTAAATTTTGAACATCTTTTAAATTAAGTAATGGAATCCAAATAAACCTTGTTTAACTTAAGCATCAACTCTTTTCATTCATTAGTTATATAAGAAAGGATTGTTTGATTAGCATACATAAATTTAGCAGCAAAAAAATTTGTTTCCAGTGTTAGCACTGTCAAAGCTAAATCAATGTCTTTTAATGGGGTCAGCAGTAGTTTGTAGGTACACTTCAACATTCAATGATGAATGCTTCATCTTATTTCCTCTTTTACTCTTTGCAGTGTCCTATCAAGTCTCAAGTGGTCCAATGTACATATTCCCACTCACACAGCTTGCATTCACTCTCCATAAAGAGCATTCGAATGATCAACAATTTAATCCCTCAATTAAATCCTCTAACAAGGTAATCCCTAATTTACTCAAATCATATACAGGGGCCTATGTATATTGGATTTACTACTTATAAACTAAAGAGCATAAAGGAATTAGTACACTATTGATTTAGCTAGTAATATTGAGCCTTTTTATTTTACAGCACTCTTAATTATAAATCGTCTCAAATAAATCAGCTTCTCCGCAACAATTGCAACATACAGACTTCTATGGATTATTTCATTTTCCTGGAATCTTTCAAGGCCATTTAAATTTTTCAGACTTTATAATGAGTGTTACAACGAACTTTTGAAATCTGAATCAGGATAAGAACTCAACAATTTCTATAAGGTAGTGTACGAAGTTATAAAATAAAATAATTTACCTTCTGATGGCTGGTATGACTTAAGTTCTTGGTGAACTGCTGAGGAGCCATGTTATCATCGGTGCTCATGTACGAACTGTTCAGGTTATTCTGTACAATCACATAAATCATGGCAAGACATCGGCATAACACAAAGATAGTATAAAAATAGACAGAGATTATAGATGATTGACTGATTCCCCGTATTGTGTCCGGATTGTTTAAAGAATTGACTGCACGAGTCGTAGAAGGCGACAAAAGAACTAAGTTAGAACAACAGCAGTCTATTCACAATTACTTACTACGATCCACTTACTTAGTCTATGATCCATTCCAATCCATCAATTCAATACTTAATCTATCCATGTATGACGAGTGATTTCTAATCATACTTCCCAACTTCTTTTTTCTATTTCACTTAGAGTGCAAGTCTCCATCCCATCTGTTTCTGTTATTTGCTTGGTCACTTTTCAAGTAATATGACAATTGTTTGTATGACACCATAGGATGCAATGTTTCCAGTTTAAAGGCTTGGTGCATCAATGTAAATGTGTGTGTGCATGTGTTACTGTATGTATTCTGTACCACTGGAAATGTACTAAACATAGTTCTCACTCTCTCTCCTATCTCACCATACCCTCTCGTTAACAACTTCATTTGTACCAAATATCTAAATTTAAAACAGCTCTAAAGCTATAATAGCAGCTTTTTCCTTAATTGTAAAAATATCAAGATACGGACACTTAGAATTGTACAGTAAAACAATTAAACGTTTTCCATGTTACAGTCTTGCTTAGTATTAATATGTATGAGACAGACAATCAACAGGCTGAGATTGATATACATAAAGACAACTAAGCCTCAATCAAAGTCCACTGTTCTTTCATTCGAACTGCTCATCTGTAGGCACAAGGTTAAAACGAAAATAACTAACCACACTGAGGGATGAAGAAGGTAATTCAAAAACACATCTCAGCTTAGTGTCCATCAGCTGTTCAGGAGTAGACTCCTTCCACCACACTTCCTGCTGTTGGCTGGTCTGAAATGTTCAAAGACTATCTTAGTATAAATCAATTAAACAAAAATCAATTAAATAAAAAATCAATTAAATCAATTAAACAAAACAACGCTGCTTCGTCCATCAAACATTGCCATCATTCTACCTAACAGAGTAACTAGTTCACAGCTACCAAAAAATTCTGCTATATTTGCACTAGTTTGTTTAAGAATTATTAAAATTAGAAAGTGCTTTTCCAGTTTAAGAAAAACTAAAAACAACACATGTTTGTACAAGTACACTAAAAAAGAGATTTTGAAAATGTTGTTATATGTTACGCAAGAACTTCTCTATTTCCAGATTAATGTTCCATGCACTAATATGCATATTAGGCTTAGGCTTTGACAATGAGATCAACTTTTTACTTGACGTAGTGCACACTATAGACTGTATCAAAATGTGTCTCTGGGCCTCCAATTTATACCCGTTAGAACTAATGCTTAGATTAATTAAATATATACACCTCCAATTTATACCTGTTAGAACTAATGCTTAGATTAAATACATCATGGTCCGGAATAAATTAAACTACTTTGAAGGCTAATAACTCTGACAATTTTTATCCAAACATCTTACTTGAAACATTAAATCAAAGCCAATTATCTTTTCAATTAACTTGTTAACTATCTAAGAGATGCTATTACACAAGTTTGAGAAATTATCATTAGTCGCCGATATATAATTTTCAATGAAATTGCGTGAAAACTGAAGATATGAAAATAAAGAATTTAACATTATGTGCATTAGGCCTTAACTATTTCGGAAAGCGCATCGCAGTTTCTATCCATGTCCTAAATGAATTGAGAATTAATTGAACTAATGTTCAATGTGTCCATCATGTGCCCGAATTGAACTGCATTCACCCGCTGGGACCACTGACCAATTTTCGGAGTCCACGAGTGCCTGGCTGATCTTTGGGTCCAGTGGAGAACATTGACTTGTTTCAAATGTTCAACGTCGTGTATCGGTTCATGATAGACTAATGGCTGAGGACAATAGTAAACAATCGAATAGTAAATCGGGTTCAAATCAGGAGGAGGGCTGTTAGGTGGCCAGTTCTATGGTTCAATAAACTCTGGCAGGTTTACTTTCATACAGGCGATCATAACATGAAAAACATCAAAATTACATATCTGCGACTAATGATAATTTCTCAAACATGTGTAATAGTAGTACTTAGATAATTTGCATGTTAATAGAAAGGAGAATTGTCTTTAATTTAATGTATAAAGTAGGACGTTTGGATACAAATTGTCAAAGTTATTCGCCTTCAGAGTAGTTTCATTTATTCTGGAGCACCCTATATATACACTTCCAATTTATACCTATTAGAACCAATGCTTAGATTAAAAATATGCACCTCCAATTTATACCTATTACAATGCTGAGATTAAATATAAGCACTATACAAGACTCACAATATCATCAGGGTTTTCAATGGATTGTTCCGGAGCAAACATCGACTGCACCATAAACTTGTGTCTGTTCTTGTCATTGGGATCATAGTCAAAAGGCTGCAGCATAACTGAAATTAAAAATCAATGCGTTCAAGTTAGTCTTAACTTCTTAAGTTCCATTTCAACAATCCAGTTGGCAATAGAACAACAGATTATTATAACAGATATATAACCTAAAGTGATTGCTAAGTAAAAATTAGTTACTTAAGCAATTAATGCCAACATTTAAGAAACGGAATGCTTAAATAAGGTAAATCATAAAAATGAATAGTAATAATAATAATAGTAATAATAATAAAGGTTTAACGTCTGTTTCCTCATCCAGGGATTATGTCAGGGACGTCCCCAACAGCACAAATCACTACAGATCAATTCACCCAGACCAATCTGCGAAAGAATTGTGCTCAGGAGAAGTAAGGTCCTAAACGAAAGCCAGTCCGGTGATCAAAAATGGTCAAAGTAGATAGATTATGTCTATGGTGGGAAAAGGTAAGTTTTAAGCTTGCTAGAGAATGTTGAAAGAGAAAAACAAGAGCGAAGATTAGCAGGTAGAGTTCCAGATTGTGGGTGCTGCGTAAGAAAATGAACGTCTGCCCAATGACGTGAGAATATTTGGAACTGAGAAAAGATTGGCATCGGTGGAGCGAAGTGTACGTGAGGGGCAATAGGCAAGAAGAATTTCAGATAAATAAGAAGGCTTGCCAAATCGCAGTTTTGAAAGTTAATAGAGCTATTTTATACTTTATGCGTTGATTAACAGGGAGCCAGTGAAGACTGCGAAGAAGGAAGAGAAAGAGAGCGAAATGGAAGTCGAGAGGACTTACAAACGTGCAAGAGAATTTTGGACGTCATGCAAACGATTGAGAGAAGAAGTAGGCAATCCATGTAATAATGAATTACAATACTCGAGCTTTGAATGAACTATAGAATTAGCAAGGATAGTGGCTGAATTTCTAGTAAGGGAAGGACGTATTTGCCCAATCTGACGAATCTGAAAGAAAGAAGCACGACAAACAGAAGAGATATGGGATTTAAAGTCAAGGTTTTCATCAAATATGAAAGAGCACGATTCTGAAAATTAACAGAGTTATTGGTAATTTTACTTCTTTGCAAAGGAGTGCCAATTAAAAGGTATTCAGTTTTGGAAGGATTAACAGCAAGACGGTTAGCACAAAACCAGGAATAAACCTTGTCTAGAATGGATGAGAGATGAGCCAGTTTCTGATCGGAATCATGATTAGAAAAGGAAATTTATAGTTGTGTGTCGTCTGCATAGAAGTGAAAATTTGCAGAGGTCTGAGCAAGCAGGTAGCTAAGAGGAGTGATATATAAAAAGAAGAGCAATGGACCTAACACTGAACCTTGAGGAACACCGCGTAGGAGGGGTAGTTCAGAAAAGCGATTTTGACCAATAACAACCGATTGTGTGCGACATGAGAGATATGATGTGAGAAGGGAAAAAGCAGAATTAGATATGCCAAAGCAAGATTTACGCCTATTTATTAGGATGCCATGGTCAATTGTATCAAAGGCAGCAGAGAGATCTAGAAGAACCAAGGCAGAAACCTGTTTGCTACTCATGGCCAAGCTAAGATCATTATGTATACGAAGAAGAGCGGTTTCAGTAGAGTGGAGTTTTCCATAGGCAGATTGATAATGAGAGAGGGAAAGAATCAAGATGAGTGCATAAACGGGTACAAATTACCTTTTCAAGAAGTTTAGAGATGTTAACATTGGAAATAGGACGGTAACTGGAAAAATCATCTTTTGGTAGAGAAGGCTTTTTTGGCAAAGGAGATACAACTGCTTGTTTGAAGGAGGTCGGGAAGATACCTTCTGAGAGTGAGAGGTTGATTAAGTAAGTAATAGGAGCAACTAAAACATCAATACAGGATTTCAGTAAGCGTGTAAGAATAACATCAAGGCAGCAAGATGAGTCTGTAGAGCGAAGAATAAAATTGAAGTATGAAGTATATACAACACAGTTAATTTAATTCAGTTAAACTCAGTATTTTAAATATTTTTATTTCAGTTAATTTCAACAATAATCTATTAATTAGTTCAATCCTATAAGTCAAGATGGAGTCATCTCAAAATATTCTTTGCTGTAAAGTAATAATAATAACAACAATTAGAGTGCTACAGTCATCAATGACAACATCGAGCACTATTGAGACAAAATCAAGCCGGCGAGCAAAAAAAGGAAGGTCCAAAAACGGTGCAAATCCGAAATCCAGAAATTCAGTTCAAAGTATCACTAATACTTTTCTCACTTCTCAGCAGATTTTATCAAAATTAATGATGTATTAAATATATCCAGAGAAAATAACTTTCATTTACAAGGAGACACAGAAAACAAACCATTGATAATAACTTGTCCCTTTGGCTGCACGATTCCCCCATTCGGGCGCACACAGTAACGCTTCGGTGCCGTTGTCTTTACTTTAAAGAGAACCATACGATTAGAAGGATTCAACACTTTTAGTTCAGTAGAAACTATAGACGTGAATGGACCTATTCAGAAAAATCAAGATACAAAGATGTCATTATAAACATAAATTTTTAAATAAATCGTTTCTGACCGTTTCTTTAATCTCTAAATCAGCACCATTTAAGATCTTGTCTCTATCCCTCGTCCTTAATTTTTTAAATTGGTTTTTACAAAATGCTTTACATTGAATTATTTTGCAGAGATATTCGAAGCAGGGATATTACCGGTATCAATATATAAATAAATATATATATATATATATATATATATATGCATATATATTATATATATATATATACAGTATATATATATATATATATATATATATATATATATATATTATATAATAACAATAGCCCAGGGCCCTGTACAGCCAGGGCTATTAAAAAATAAAATAAAATAAATTTATTGTTAGTTTTCATATTGAATGGCCTTATGGAGACCTATCTTTTAATCTCTCTTTGCCTTTGAATTCATAGAGTAGCACTCAACGGGTAAACCTTTTATAGTACATTATTCTTCGATGGTATTTCTGGATTAGAATCTTTAAAACGATACTTTATTATTTCCTCATCCCATTGACTTCATAGTGTTTCGTGTTGTCATGACACTAATTACTAAACTACAGTACTGTTGTTGCACAGAAATCCTATAAGTATTCTAATAAACAATTCACATCATACCTACGAACGACAGCTCCTGTGCCGGTTCCAGAACGAGAATTTGCTCCAATTTCGCCATTTTGACACCGCTAACAAACCAATAGAATGATCGATAAGGTTAAGATTAAGAATATGATTTAAAATATTGTAAGATTGAGGTTAGGCAGAGAAGTTGACCGGATCAATAAGTAAAAACTAATCACAAGATAACGTCAACTTTGCTCTCACACCTAGCACAACATAGGGCTTCCCTTAACTGCTTTTAAATCCAGTAGCATTTGAAAGGAGACATTTCAGATTAAATTCAGTCTACAAAGAAATTGAAAATATCGCCTAAAAACGATATTAGATGTACTATGTTAATATAAGTATTTTATATAGTGATATGAGCAAAAGGATAATTTGCTTTAAATGTGGAGTTGCATAGATAGCAAGAAATCAACGTTTTATCATTCTTTTCTTTAGGGGTCCATGACTCCATGACTAGAGCTTATGGGTTGTTACAAATTGTTATCGCATTATTAAATTGTTTAACCATTTTCTATTTTTCTCTTTGGTTTTGGCTTTGAGTCCAGGTTGCTCGATGTTCTTATTAACGACAGTTCACTTCTAATCGTTACTTTTCCCTTAACTAAATACCTCGTTTGATTTTTAGATTTTGAACCAGTTATTTTTAACTTTTTTAATTTTAGCTCTTCGGTCGGCTGAACATGGCTTCAAAGTTCTCGTATTTATTATGGCAACTGACAGTAGCACTCTAAATACGCTGTCGTTCTCCATTCAAGCGTATGAATCCTTATTTCCTTATTGAATGTCTCAATTAATAACGCAGTAGTAAGAGGTATAGAACACACGTGGGTTCAAAGAAAAAGCAAAATCTCCGACATTCAATGGACTTGTTACATTGAAAACGAAATAAATTGCCTAACGTATTTAAACATACTGTATGGTATTAAAAGTGATAGATATCAAATATAGTTTATAATTTCACTATAATGTGAGTTATTATTATTATTATTATTATTATTATTATTATTATTATTATTATTATTGTACTTGGCTTGTAAAAAGACAGCGTTCAAACCTGTCCTGGTCCTTATTTGAAAGTAGGCCCATCCATTGTGAGACGCATGTATGCTAACAGAATTAACTTTAAACAAACCAGCTTTATTTTACTATTAATTATTATTATTTTATTTAGTTAGACATCTTGACATATATTTTGTTATAATACATTTAAATGAAGGAAGCAATAGAGCCATATTTAGGATACAGTATCTTGTCAGAAACCCCTTAAAGTCATTTCGTAAAGCTGGATGGGAAACTGATATGGCCAGGGCTGTAAATTATCCAAAAGGATAATTTACTAAAAGGATAATCCTTTTGTAAATTATCCAAAAGGATAATTTACAAAAGGATTGAGCTAACAACAAAACACCTTTAAAGTAATAACTAAAGTTAAGCTTATAAATATAAATACCTTTTTATTGAAATTTTTTGTCTGTAAAATGATATTTCATTGAAATTTACACAATTTAGAATGGCGAAATAACTTGTGTATCATTACTTCTTTTTGAGTGTCTTCTTGAGGATTTAAATGACAGATCCTGAGTTGAATTGAAGCCTCGTGGTTTCGAATCCCAGCCGCGATGATCCGAGAGTAAAATTTTGGATATTCACTGGACTGGTTTTACGGAAAATGCCAAACGGTTTAAAAATGTGGTATTAAATAGTTTATCATTTCACTATAATGTGTGTTTAATATTAGTTGGTTTCCCTGTACAACTGCTTGATTCGTGTTGACTACTTGATTTGCAGGGCTACAGCTTTGTAGTCCAGCAGGATGGTCTAGGTCAGTGTCCTGGTGACATGGAAATAGATCTTTAAAATTAACACTTCATCAGAACAACAAACCTAATCTGTGTTAAGCTGTCGTGCTCTGTTGCTGAAGTAATGCATAGTTGGCTAATTTAATTGTAAAATATTTGATTTTTACTTAAGTTTAAAAAAAATATTTAAGGAATTAAAACTGGCCTGCTAAGACCAACCATTAATTTTGTCCTGACAGTCTAAGAGTATTTTTAACTAAAGATAGGCCTAATCCAATGATTACGTTTAGGTTGCAAAAGTAAATAATTTCAACTTCTTATAAAGTAGTTTAAAGTATATTACTTATAGAAGGCTTCTGATCTAGTCTAGTGACTAAATTATTAAACTAGTTCGACGGGCTTAGTCCTCTTCAGCCTGCGGAAGCGGCGTTGTTGATTCAGTAGTTGAAGAGCTTGCGGATTGATGTGATGACCGAGTCGGTCTTGATGTCTTGTTGCTGAGTTTCTTATTACTTCTACTACCAGGGGTATTTTCAGATCACAATGAATATCATTATTTCTGATGTACCAAAGAGCATTTACAAGGTTTCTTAACACCTTATTCTGGAACGTCTGGATAATCTTAGTATTAGATGATTTGATACAGCCCCAAATTTGACATCCATATAGCCAGACAGGCTTCAACACTTGGCAGTATATATAAGTTTATTATGTATCGAGAGTTTAGAATTTCGTCCAATAAGCCAGTAGTAGTGCCTATATCTAAGGTTGAGCTCATTTCTTTTCTTCTTAACATGCTCTTTCCATCTCAGCTTATTATCTAGATTCATACCAAGATATTTGGCATTATTTTCATATGGGACTTCTGTACCATTGATAGAGAGCCTTTTCGGATTCTTTATTCTTTTATTTGTAAAGTTTACGTGAATAGACTTCTATTCATTTAACTTTATCTTCCAAGATTTAGTCCATTCCAGAAATTTATTACACCCTGCTTGTACTCTGCTCGTGGATGGGGCGAGATCTTTGCCAGTTGCGATTATTGCTGTATCATCTGCAAATGTTGCCAGAGTAACTCATCTCATAACTGGAATATCGCAAGTGTAGAGCAGGTAGAGGATTGGTCCTATAACACTTCCTTGTGGGACGCCTGCATGCATATCTTTGAGATCAGTATATTCGTTTTCATATTTTACTCTGTATGTTCTATTTGAGACATATGACGTTAAAATCTCGGTATACTGTGGCGGCATCTGCTGCGTGAGTTTATGTACTAAGCGTTCGTGACAGATCTTATCAAAAGCAGCAGCTACGTCAAGGAATATTGCTGTGCAAACTGCTTTTTTCTCTAGTGTATTCTCAATTATATCAGATATACGATGTACCTGTTGTATTGTAGTATGCTTTTTCCTAAAACCGAACTGAAAATCAGGGATTAACTTGCGTTCTTCAATGATCGGTTTCATTCTATTCAACAGTAGCTTTTCAAAAACTTTCGATATAACTGATAGAAGAGAAATAGGCCTGTATGATTTAACATCAGTGGGGGGTTTGCCTGGCTTTGGTATCATAATTATCTCTGCCACTTTCCATATATCAGGAACATATCTTAGTCGAAATGCAGCATTAATTAAGTCAACATGACTAATCCTTTCCTAGGCAATTCTTTCAAAATACGTCCAGTTATCAGATCGAAGCCTGGAGCCTTCTTTGGACTTAAATTTGTTTTTATCTCATGAGCCAATTCGTTAGGCGTAGTAAATGGAATATTTTCAAATTTGCCATTTGAGATAGAATGAAGTGAAATATTGCTCCGTATTTGATTTGGTTGAAAAATCTCATACGACTTTCTGCAAAAAGATCAGCTTTCTGTTTATTGCTTCTGGCCCAGGGTTCAGTTCCCTTCCTGATTGGAGGAATTGAGACGACAGGTCTTTTAATTTTCTTTGTAGCTTTCCATAGAGAGTAATTGCCATCACGGTTTGGCGTTAGATTACTTAGATATGAATCCATAGACTCTTCCTTTAATTTCTGTATTTCTCTTTTCAAGTTATGAGTTTTATTGTTTAGAATAGTTTTATCTCCTGGATCTCCAGTTTGCTGCCACCTTCGTCTTGCCTTTCTTTTCTCAGTCACAAGCTGCCTAATTGCAATCGGATAGTTTTTACCTGGAGTAGAGAAAGTTCTTTCTCGAGTATTTCTGAGAGCTGCATTCTGTACAATTCTTACAAATTTCTCAGCTTCTTCTTCTAGCTGCTCTTTTGTTTTTAGAGCAATTTTTAAGTTAATATTGTTTTGCAGATCGCATTTGAAACCCATCCAATTTGTAGTTTTATTTATCAATGTTGGTCTGTGTGATAGCCAAAGAACTTCAGATGCGAAGACAAGAATCTCAAACACCTAAAACAACTACTGCTCTCTTGAAGCCTGCAGGTATTGTCCAGAACGGTATCACATATTCCATGGCAACTAAAGTACAGCAAAAAGTTCTTGCACCCAGTGACGTCCAGGCATCTGATATAAGACAAATGTTTATGCATATGATGGAGATATTTAACAAATTTGGTGAAAGACTAAATGTACTAGAGGCTGATACAAATTCACCAACTAAAAACTTAAATTCTAATAATGGATAGAACAGATTTAAGAATAGCACTCTGGAATGCTAACGGCATTCTGAACAAAAAGACTGAATTGGAAGTATTCCTACAAACTCAGTCAATAGATGTCTGCTTAATCACGGAAACACATTTAACAAGAGAATCATACCTAAAATTAGGATACAAATTTTCTCATACAACGCTTCCAGAAAATCAGGTGAGAGGAGGCAGGGCAGTTATCGTTAAGGGTTCAATAGATCATTATGAAGAAGAATATTTGCAAAAGCCAGAAATACAGCTAACCCTAGTTTCTATCAAATCAATGAAACAAACTTTTATTATAGGCGCTGCCTATATTCCACCCAGACATAACCTTAAAGCAGCACAATATAAAGTACTTCTGCAACAACTCGGTGAGAGATTTATTCTTGGAAGTGATTTCAACGCTAAGCATGTAGACTGGGGTTCTAGAATAACTACAACTAAAGGTAGTGAGCCAAGAAAAGCTATCAAAGAACTGGGCTGCAACTTTCAGTCAACAGGTAAACCAACTTACTGGCCAACAGATACTAATAAACTTCCCGATCTGTTGGACTTCTTCATCACCAGGAAAGTTTCATCAAACTTCCTCCACACGGATGATAACTATGCTCTCGACTCTGACCACTCTGCAGTACTTCTCACACTAAGTGAGAAAATAATCAAAATTAAATCTCGACCTACATTGATAGATTTTTACTTATGTGTGACAGAAATAGGGCAGGGCCAATGGTTGGTGGTTTGACAGCGGATCAGTAGGCGTAGGGCTCAAATCCTGTTTTCTCCCCAGTCATTGGCACGCTATCGGGCAAGAAACAGATTTAAATTAATAGATGTCCTTCTTCGTTAGTTTACAAAATTATTTTAGAAGAGACATTAAATGTAATACCTCATTCATTCCGTCAAAGTTTCGACTACAACATCAAGGACATACCTTGAATTCTCGATGGTAAAAGAAATAACAGCATTCAGTTTGAAACAGTTTTAATATGCTCAAATAATTAAATTTATCAACTATGTACGTTTAGATCTATCATACATTTACAAAGTAAGAAACAGAATAATCACAAAATGCATAAACTGCGCCATGCAACAAACTCAATCACTCCACCATACGGCATGTCCAATATGTTCACAAACGTTGACTTTGTCCTCCTAAAATCAATGGACTTTAACTAGTGACTACCTCAACAGCGAAAAAAACTTATTCCAACAAAGCCTCTACCATACAAACGCCGCTCGAAGAAATGCGGCTTCACCGGCTTCAACAGTGTCTCACCAGTAATAGCGTTAGCCATTCACAGCAACAGTCGAAAGCAATTGTACAGGTTGTAGGGGTAAACTCACTGCACGATAAGGACCTCCATTGCACATCGAGCAAAGACGACACTCTAAGATAATATCTTAATGATATGGAAAAATATCCTCAAGTATTACTGCTTTGTCAGTACAAGTTACAAACTAGACACACCTTGTTTCAGTTTTCTTACAACAAGCTGATAAAGGTTCAACATTTCAGTAAATAGGCCTGCACTAATACAGCGTCACTTCTATTACTCAACTTATCACGCAGGCATACGAGCGGAATATTTTTTAACCACAGCTGATTAAAAAATAGAACATTTAGTCACTCGTCAAAATAAATTATCATAAACATGCATTTAATAACAATTTTGAGTAACACAGCACCTTATATAATTATTATAGGTCCCTACATCTAAAACTATTGTATTCATACAATATTGTTGTAAGTTGGTATAGTATAGAATAAATTTTGAGTTCTGAGCAAATTTGTACAAAAGGTTCCATCACGTTTAAAATTGCTACTAATATGAATAAATTAGAAAAAATAACTACTAAAACATTAATAACTGAAAAGATTAGTTTTCAACTACACATACATATTATAGTTGTCTGAATAGTGCCACGAATAGAATAAGTTTTATAATAGGATAACTCTTGTGCAAAAAGCCTTTGTAGTTTAGTTATAAAATTATTAGATCTTCTTCAAATAAAAATTTCTTGCATATTTTCAGAGCTACAGGTTTCATACTGACTAAAGTGATTTGAATTTTTCAATGAAGTCAGTTCCGTAAGTATACAATACACTTAATACTATATCATTCTAAAATGCAGGTAACACAACCATTCAGTAAATATTCACGTAAATTAATATTGTCAGTACCTGTTCAATTATTAATTAGATTTTCTACATTTTGTTCAAAGTACAAATATGTTCGGTTATAATTTAACAAAATCAGTGACAGGTGAAAGTGAAATTCATTCTTAAATAAAAATCATCATTTATTGAAATAAAACTTTAAAAGCTAATTTTGAGAAGTTATAATAAACAAAATGTACACTACATGCTTTGCTTTAGGAAATTTCACCTCAGTCTCTGTGGTCAATGTATTCTTAATCACTAGGTAGGTCTAAAATCAACCATCAAGTATCAACCACACACAAGCACGAAGCAATTTTACTGCATATTTATTATTTTTTTTAATTTGGCGTATGAGTTAATCCAGATTGTTGCTTCACTTGTAAGGCAACTTAGCGTAGACAGTCCACCCAGTAGGCAGGTTAGAGGGCACTCCTCAACGATTTGTTTCATGTTTTGCGATTGGCCGCAGTCGCAAAGCGGTGAATCACAAATACCCCAGCGAAACTCACTTTCTCTGCATCTATCATGACCTGTACGGAAACGATTTAAATGGCACCTACTTCCTCTGCAGAGATCCATTCCTGATAGCGCTTAAGACGGATCCTGAACCAGATGGTGGTTTCTAACATCAGCAATTGACCACTCTAATCTCCACTGGGATAGAAACGCCAAGGGATCATATTGTTGCAAAATCTCCTAAACAGGATATCGAGATTTGAGTCTCTTCGGAGGAGAATTAGATAAGTCCAGTGATAAAGGGAGGGCATGATTTTGACGGACCCTCTGCAGTTGCTTGTGTGTTATCTCCTTACGACGGATGTGAGGGGGCAGTATGTTATAAAGAACTGGGAGCCACAGCGTTGGAGTCGATTTGATGGTCCCAGAAACTATGCGCATGGAGTCATTGAGACGCGCATCGATGAGTTTTGTGTGAGGCGAATTTATTAATTAATTAATAATAATCTTAATGCTACTGCAGCCTGCAAAAAGTCTAAACTACAATTACCCAAGCTCTATCCACACTGTATCATGCGTAACACAGTACATGAATAAAACTATACAACAAGCAGTCAAAAACCTCTGTACAACAAATATAACAGAACGTTGACCGAATGTTGGCCTAATAACCTTCCAGAATATATCTGACACGTTAGACATCAAAGCCTAAACCAATTAGCAACCAGTAAATCCTTACCTAGCATCTTAAATAGATGTACGTTCATGGTCGTTCAGCTCTTCATCATCATTACACGTGCATACTAAACCACAACAGTCCTTAGTGCTCGTACTCACACATTTACAGAAATCAGATACACTTATTAATCGCGCTGTTAACCATCATCAAAGCTTACACTAATCGTTTAAGTAAACATAATGAAAGAGGAATAACTTAAATGTAATTTCTTTCACTTGCACATTTGCTACGGTCATGCGGTAACTAATACGTCAGTTATATTCTGCATTCTGACGACCCAACAGCACCAGCTCTCTATTACCAATCAGCAACCAAGTGTGTAGTGACAACACTCTGTTTTCAACAGCAAGTGTTCCGGCTTCAAACAATGCAACCAGCCCTTCTGTTCCAAATCAGGATCAACTGTACTCTAGTCTGCAAAGTGAATAGCTACCAATTACAACTAATCTGGGTGGAGCCAGTGGCGATGTCGGTAAGTTATCTGACCGCGGATCAATATGTGCGGGGTTCAAATCCTGGGCTGGCACGTCACTGACATTACTTTCGAGAGAGGAAACTGACGGTAACATTAGCTTTACCAGCTTTACCTCTGTCAAATGTAAGATCATTACCGAGTTCCATTCTGGTTAACTGTCTTGTTGTTAAACGACGACAACATATGCATCGATGAATTCTCTCCAGATCTGTTAGTAGCTCGATCATGGCCGAAGGTTGCGGTGACCGAGCTCAAGAGATCTAGTCCACAAGTGTCTGTATCCGCAGCGGAGCTCACTCTATCCAATGAGACCCCTCCCTGCTGTACATCACCGCCCTGTCTCGCTGCCGGTAGAAAAGCTAATCCTAGTCTATCACCGGCCACATGAGCATGGTGGTTCCCCACGGCAAACTGGGAACCCAGAGCGGCCATCTTGACGTCCCTGCTGTCTCTGACACCCTGCCACAGGTTGTAGTCGTCCTCACACAGCTCTATGTCGTCTAGATCAGTCGGCTGACTCAAGTCACCCTCAACGCTCAATGCCGCTGGAAGACTGTCCAACAGACTGCTGCCAGCTAACATCGACGCCATGACATTGGAATATCCCGCACCCGTCGCTATTCTATCGTTCTTTGATTTAATCGCTCGCCCATATCGGTCATTAAGAACGCTACCAGCCGATGATAATTTCAACCTCTCAGCGCTTCTATCGACTGCGGCACCGCGCGACTGATATTGCTGAGAGTCTCTCACGGCTCCCGGTGAGGTGTGCGAGTCAATCCCATTACCAAGGATATCCTGCAGAATGTTATAATCGCTACCCGGCTTCAATAATTCAGCTTCGCTCGCCATATCCATATCTATATCCTGCAACGTAGAATCAAAGTTACACAGATCTGACTGCGTCAGCCTGTGAGGCGAGAATTTATTTGTGCGAGACGTTCCTCTATACGCATGCCTCTGCCTCGAGTCACTCTCGGCGTTTAGAGAAACACTACCGGTATTTCCTGCGCGATGAGACGAGGTTTGCGCACTAAGCACCGACTCGTAAACAGAAGAGAAGCGTTGTTGACGTGGAACGCTCTCAGTCACTTGATTTACTTGCGCCGATGGATGAAGTCGAACGACTTGGCCAGATAACGTCTGACACTCTTGAAATGCGGACACACCTGGGGTTCTCATGAAGGATTCATCGCGTTGCCGTTCTACTTCCACACTATATCTATCCCTCGACACAGGCGCAGGTGCCTCGTAGGGCACTATCTTGCAGTAGTCGTGTTCCTTGAGTGGATAAATAGTCCACACTTCAGGGTACATCGCAATAGGAGCTTCAGGAATGGACACGTCAATATCTTCATCAAACCCTGGTGCCACCGACTGAGTCGCAGGCAATCTCTGCTGCCACTCGTCGTAAATCAAAGTTCCACCGTCTTCTCTCACAGCGTGTCTGCGCTTTCGCTTGTCATTGCTGTAGTCTTTAGCAGGACGAGTGCGGGCGCAGGACGTCTTCTGCAGACGACGAATTCTATCCTCTATCTCTCTCTCCAGTCTCTTCAGCCTTTTCCTCTCTCTTCTACCCTCAGCATCGTTATCCACCCAGCCCGTCTCAACCCACTCGTCTCCTTTAAACTTCCTCTTCCGTTCTCTCTTGGACGACACCGAGAGATCTGCGGCACTGTTGGAGTAGCCTGCACTGCTGTGAGATTGGATGGAAGTAGAGGGCGCCGCATGACAGTATAAATGCTCTCCTTCCTCATCTTCAAATGCAT
This sequence comes from Enchytraeus crypticus, assembly GCA_905160935.1. Lineage (NCBI taxonomy): Eukaryota > Metazoa > Annelida > Clitellata > Enchytraeida > Enchytraeidae > Enchytraeus > Enchytraeus crypticus. The sequence goes on along the minus strand of CAJHZI010000903.1, from coordinate 3,577,831 downwards.
CGTCGGTCTCCTCATCGTCATCGTCGTCAAGTTTATCATAGTTTTTATCGCCGTCGGAGAAGTCGTCGTCAAGTGAGGGTGTGTTGAGAACGAGAGAACTTTCTAGAAGATCTGGGTGGTGGTTAGACACGTGCACCTTCAGCGTTAATCTAACACAATCAATCAAACACTTAACACAATCAATCTAGCACTTAACAAATGAACATTTAACCCAACACAATCAGTAAAGCACTTAACCTAACACAATCAATCAAACACTTGAAACACAAAACAAATGAACATTTAACCTAACACAATCAGTAAAGCACTTAACCTAACACAATCAATCAAACACTTAACACAATCAATCTAGTACTTAACCTAACACAATCAATCAAGCACTTAACCTAACACATCAACATTTAACACAACATAATCAATCAAACACTATCAATGAAATATGATTTCATTAACCATATAAGTTAGTGAACTCAATAGCAACATATTTTATTTCCTCATATGGTTGTTACCATTGTAGTTGACAATAATTAATTACAATTTGTAGTGGCATTTTAATGTATATTTATTTAGACCTACAGTGGGAATATAAAGGAATATTATACAGTATACACCATATAATTACTGCACATATACAAGCTTAAGTTGTATTCATTAAAGAAAGACATTAAACAAGATAATTATACACATCTATTATACAATTCTCCTTCACCTTCACCGTCGTTTATATATATATATATATATATATATATATATATATATATATATATATTCAGGCTGTGCATTAAAAAATATCCCCCTAGCATAATTACGATAACTTAGCCAATTATGGATATTTCGCCTTGTAGTTTTCAGGTTCTCTTGTGGAGGAATTTAGCCACAAGCTGATCAAATTTTGCAAAAATATTTTTAAAGGAACTTGATTTATCCAGTTTTGCTCAAAAAATTGATTTTTCATTTCGCAAAACTTGGATAACTCTGGTTCCTTTAAAAATATTTTTACAAAATTTGATCAGCTTGTGGCTAAATTCCTCTACATGAGAACCTGAAAATTGCAAGGCAAAATATCAATAATTGGCTAAGCTATCGTAATTGTGCTAGGGGGATATTTTTTTAATGCGCAGCCTGTATATAGTAAAATTTAAAAATCTAATTAATTTAAGCATTCCACACAGCACACACAAAATTGTATTAATCAATAATATAATTACATACCCACTACACACATTACTTTTATTCAAAAAATCTATGTCAATACCAGGCTATCAACAGAAACAAAAGTTATTTTATCCTAATTAGATACTAAAGAAATACAGTAGTAAACACACACTCTCTAATACAGCCAAAACTTTCACAACGCATAAAAAGCGTCAAAATAAAACTTTACATATCAGTGCACGGACCTTGATTTACACGTGTAATCGCACTCGGGGCAGGCGTGAATTTCTTTCTTGGATGCGTCGGCAGAAGCTGCATGTTCAGCCTGTAGGTGCTGGCGCAGATCAGACTGGAGCTTGAACTCCTGCTCACAATGCTGACACGAGTGGATGGAGCGCCGCGCGTGGTGCGCCATGTGAACTCTGAGCTGACTGTACAGGTTAAAGCTCTTGTCACACTCCGTGCACGCATGCTGCTTAGCCTGGTGCTGCTCCGCAACGTGCGCCCTGCGCAAACAGTGACGCAGACTAAACGTGCACTTTGTAGAATAGCATTGAGCATTTTTAGAGGGTATGTAAACACTTTGTCACGATAAATTGCACGAATTCTGATGCGACGAGTGTTCAGACTAACGAAACCAAGTCCGAATATAACTTAAAATTTATAGAATTAAATTAAAGTTAATTATTTTTTAAAATAGTTAATTTAGTTATTATAGTTAAACTGGGGATTCACGGAAAGACGATGATGATTAAATTATAAATCAACCTACTCCTGAATGATACATTTGCATAAAAAACAAATTAAAAATGAAGACTAAAACAACCTGGTTTGCTATCCGTCTCGCTACTGCATATAGAAGACTAGGCTATTTCACCACATCAAATACATTCACATTTTTCAGGAAAATCTGATATTAAATTCACTATTCTGGACAAAAGTACTCGATGTTCATATACAATTACTACAGCCAGAAAAACGACAGTGGCTAGATATCGCCTAATATTGATATATAATTCTAATCGTAAAAAGACACCAGCAGGCAGAAGAACTTACTTGAGACTAGCTTTAGTCGTAGCAACAAAGCTGCACTTGTCACACGGCACCTCCTCCCCATGTGCATGTCGCACGTGCCAATCGTGAGATTTCTCTGAACGAAACTGGCGCAGACATTGTGCGCATTCTACCAGCACATACGGTACATACACGTGCATGCGTATCATGTGCGCATTGAACTGGTCATACGTTTTATACTGCACCCCACACACGCTGCACGCAGGCGGCTTGCGCTTTATTGGTAGCGTGTCGTGAAACGGCCCTATCTTTGCCTGCATGATCTGTAATATACAATAAACGGTTTGACTAATAATATTGTCCAGATATTGCAATAAAGACTTTTGAAAGGGATATTGCCTTTACATGTTAAGCTAGTTTAATAGAAATTTCTCTCTCTCTCTCTCTCTAGTGTTCTCCCAGGTGTCATGCCCATCACGGTATACATTCACATTCAAAGTTCACTTTCATGCTCCATAACGAGCGATCCATAGATCATCAAGTTAATCCCTAAACAAAGGCTATATCTTATTCATACCCTATGTAGCCTATACCTTGGGAAATATATGGCTTCTGAGGTGGTTTCCGGTTGTCCTTCTCAGTTCTTGCTCAGTTGCCTCTTACAACACGCACAGTTAATGGTTGATCTATTCTTCATTGTCCCATAAAAAAAATCAAGTGAAAATAAACATTCATTCCCATTACAACAGCTTGAAGATATCCATAACATTAGATTTGAACCAGACAAATTATTTAAATCGTTCATTTAAACAACATCGTCAATACCTTGGCATGCTTCTGTTGATAGTGTTTGCGCAGTATCTTCCAGTCTGACCACACGACCCCATCCTCACATACAGTGCACGTGAGCCCAGAGTCAGCGTGGGACAGCAGGTGCAGGTTGCGTATCGTCTTCTTGTGGAACACAAAAGTGCAGTAGGGGCAGCCGAGATTAGTAGCAGTCTTGCTGCGGTCAGAACAAATCTCAATATGACGCTTTACCTATCAAGAACATAAATAATTGCAAAATATAATCACATGATAGTTACGTAATAGAAGACTTGAATAGTTCTGAAATAGCGCTCATTTTTATGTTCTCTTGTTAAATGCTAGTGTAACGTTAATTAAGAGTTATTTCAAGTAATTCAAAAGAAATTTTTATAAATTAATATTGTATCTTTTTTGTAGGCATTCTATTTGAAACAATGGCTGGCAGTTATGAAAATTTCCTAAAACTATTGAATTGTCCACAGCATCACTCTCGAGTAAGCTACATGCCCTATTCAGTTGCATTCAATATTTTCTGTGTACATGCTTGACTTACAAGTAGTGATGCTTTATTTTAAATATGTTATATTTTCTTGAAGAAAAAACAACCTTTTGACAGCTAAATTGAACCCAATACAGTAAAATCAGCATAATGTATACTCTATAGATAATGAATAAATTTTATATAAAGCAAGAAATTTTAGGCTAAATGGCGTTAAGTACCTGATTCCAGGTTAACAGCAACACTCCGCAATGCACGCACTTGTATCGATTGCTGAAGTGGAAGTCCATATGAGAGATCTGCTGCTCCTCATTCTCAAACGTCAGTCCACAGTAGCTACATGTATTTGCCAGTCGAGATATCATTATGTCATGCTTTGAGCGAAGATGTCTCACCAAATCAAACCACTGAAAGAATGAGAACGACATATCCTCGCACTCCGGACAGCGAAGGTTTGTCGACGTCTCATCGCGAGGAAAGTGAGAACGACTGTGTAGCAGCGCTGCCTGCTTAACTTCAAAACACTGACTACACTTAGCAATCGTACACCTATACACGTGCTCTCCCGTTGGAAGGTACTGGAATTTTCCATACAATCGACATGGCTTCGAGTTCACAGTTTTCATTGCGTCAATGTTCTTACTGCTAGTTGATTTGTCTTCATCCCTCCTTGCAGAATCTAAACCATTTAAAGTAGCGATATCTTTACTCTGCACAGCACTTAATTGAGATTCAGAAGCATCAGATTTATCGCTTACAAAATTACTGGACAGATTAGACATGGAAACATTTTCATCAGTCTTGTTATCTCTTTCCACATTAGTTCTAACTTTTTCAGTCTTACACTGGCTTTCCATTTTTGTACTCTCATTTATTCTCGTTTCAGACGATACACTGCAAGTATTCTTATTGTCGACTAAATCTGCAACATCAGACAACAGAGAAGCATTTTCTCCAGTAGTCAGATTAAGTGAGGAGTTATTTTCGTTAAAATTAGAAGCATTTATGTCAGGAATAACAGGACGTTGTAGAATATCATTCATAACATCCCATGCACTTTCTAACGGTTGATCTGATCGTTTAAGAGACAATTTAGAATCTCGATAATCATTATCCTCATCAGAATCATCTAACTGCAGCCACAGCTTTGTAGCCTTTTTCGAAGCTAAATCCTTATCATCAAGCGATTCACTTAAAGTCTGTTTAGAATGCACACTTATGCACCCAGGTGAAGAAAATTCATCATCAACATCAGCATTATTCTGATTTTCTACCTTACTTACACCTGATAAATGATTTATTTTCTGAGACAAATGTTTTCTTGTAGATTCAATCTTGTCGCTCAATTTTGAATCCGGGCTATCACCTTGCTTAGATTTTTTATTTGCATGCAACACTTCATCTGCAGTGGTCAAGCTACTTAGCTCTTCCTCAGAATTTTCTAATTTCTTGTTACAAGCAACAAATCCATGCATGGATATTTTATATACTGATCTACTGTTCTGTCCATTACTATCATTTTGTTTACCCGACTGATCCAGTAGATGCACAGGTAAAGCATCAGCCCGCTTAGGTGGACGAAAGAAGTTAACAGACTGATTAGATTCGTTGCATTTCAGCTGTGAGATCTGTGAGATATTAGGACTAGGTAACGACGTTGCCAAAATGTTCGTATCACCAAGCAAACTCTGCGGCTGTGAAGTAGCGGACTGCGCAGTGCCAACAGAATTCTCAATAATAGGAGCATTATTACTGGAATTCAGCAATGCATTGGACCCAGCGTATGCCAAAGCATTAGAGTTCAGTGAAGGAGGCATCGTCACTACTGTTGCTTGACTAATGTACGTCTCTGGTAGAGTAAAACTTAAAACCGACAAAGGTACTGGTGTTAACTGTTGTACACCTGAAGGTATTGGAAACGCTGGGACAGCTATTAACTTGACGTTATTTGCTGGCGAGGTAGAGAAAGTAGTACCACTAGTTATCGCTGATGACGTAGCCATTAAATTGTTTGCATGATGTTTAGAAGGAGACTGAATATCAACCTGAGTGGCTTTCTCACTAACCGATATAGCGTATCCTACGCACGATACTAAATTTTCTTTACCGGTCCGTTTACAAGTACAATCAGGGTTCACAAAGCCACAGTTCCGACATATTATTTCGTTATGCAAATCTAAACTTTCCACTAGTTTATCCCTAGCCTTCTGAAATGCTGCACAGCACGGCCACACAGTAAAAAGCGCCAAAAGTAGAGAAACCGGTAAATAGGTGCTGCAACAGTTTTCATCGTTATTTATAAACGGATTTTCATTCGAATCGAATGGAACCTTGATATCGATTGACTTCTGAACACAGAATTTTCTTTGAAGACTAGCGATAATCATTTCTGTTTCTTCTTTCTGTTCAGTAGAAAAGAAATTAAGAATATCTGTCATGCGAACATATCTGTTTTGTGCTATATCCAGAACTTGTTTGTAAATAGGTAGAGGACTTGATGCTGTGTAAACATCGGAGGTTACAGGATCAACAACTACAACGGGAACCTCTTCCAGGCCCGGCCAATTTAACTTGTAAATTGAAGTCATCATTATAAATCATACACCTTCAACTCATAGCATGGGTATACACAAACCTGTGCAAACAGATCTACAAATAAATGGCATATTACATTAATGACATGTAACGCTTGAGTTCTCATGCATTGTGCTCAATGTTGTCAATGTTGTCATGGACAGCAGTAGCACTCTAATCGTATTGTTGTTGGTATCTGCAACATGTAAAAGTGGTTTTAACGCAAATACAATTCAGATTATATTATATCAATACAAAAAGATTATAATTAAATATTAATAAAAAAGGAATATAATAATAAAATCATTACAATTAAATAGAAATTAAAATAATAATAACACACATTATAGTGAAATTATCAACTATATTGATATTTATCACTTTTAATACCAAATGTTAAATCTGTTAGGCAGTTTGTCCATTTTCCGTAAAACCAGTCCAGTGAATGTCCGAGATTTAACTCTCAGATCAGCACGGCTGGGATTCGAACACACGAGGGTTCAATTCACTTCAGGGTCCGTCATTTAAAACTTCATGATGTTATCTACACCTCTAACCATTGCGCTATTGAGCCATTCCTGTATTAATTAGTATTAATTCTGCACGTCAGTAAGTATGGACAGATCTTCTAGATTTTGAATGGTGATATACAAAATACAATAATAGTCTCACCAAAAACTTAACCAACTTAGATACCAGTGTTTAGCAAAGAATACTTTAGAAGTAAAGCCATTTTCTAAACTGTGATGCTGTATAATACTACCATAAATAGTCATGAATAGTCATCTAAAAAGCAAAAATACTTTCAACTTCTGTTTAAAACTTATTCATATTAGAATGATATTTAATTTCAGATATCCAGATGTTCTATATAAAAACACACTATTAGCCTACTGAAGTTACAAGTCATCTTAATATTCGATACCGTACAGTTAAAAGTAAAAAATAAAATTATTAGTCTAATACAAATTACATTTTTTGGCCAAACAATAATATTTTTCTGACTAATTATAAAAAAGGGGAGCCTTCACAGCAAAATATTATAAGTATTACTGAATAAAACATCAAGATCTCGTTTTGTTAAATATTTGTGACGTCAACGGATCGGTCGAAGCTTTGTCCTTATGCCGCCATTACTTTAGGCATAACGAGCACGCATTTCTTCAGAAAACCTTTCTTTCCTCAAATTAAAAGTTAAACCCTATTTTCCCGCCTAACACGTTAGTTTGACTTACTTCGATACCATACAGCTGCACAGTTTTAGGAATCTCTGTCTAACTTTCGTATAAAAATGAAGCGAATATAAATGTCCAGATGGCGGTTAAAAGTACACCAGCGCCTCACAGGATGTAGCGTCAATTTTTGGAAATATTTACCTAATCGCAGCATGATAAACAAATGCAATCGAACACAACAAAAAGATCATTATATGAAAAAATCGATCGCAATGACTGAAGAAGTCTGGAATTATTATCCGTATACGCAGCAACTCGCCTAATTTATCATGACATCGAAATATTACTAGATTTGTTTATTTTAATGAAGAAAATAAATATAATATTAATTTATTGACATTGCGAGGCAGTGAAACAGACTAATGTTTATGTACAGCATAGAATAGTTTTTGAACTGTAGAAGCAGGCATAGTGTAGAGCAATAACAACAACAGTTGGTCAATGACAACATCGGGCACTAATCAATCAAAGTCCAATCGACGAACAAAAGTAAAAAAGCTCTACATACGGTTCAAAATATACGGCTGTGTGAAACCGGTTTGCAACTTACATTTCACTTTTCATCTAACTTTTAGTCTACTGAAATTATATAAAAGGATGAGCCTGCAAAGGTTTAAAACTTTACCGATAGAGGCGATAGGACTTTCGTATATTTGCATTTTTAAAAGCTATTTTTGCTACTTTATCTAAATCAATACGGCCATAATTAAAAGCGTTACGCATGACAAAGCGAAACTTTGCTGCTGGAGCGAATTTAAGTATTTAGCAATTTTTTAACTGGGGTTTTAAAACATATTGTTATTTTACTGGCCTTGAATTTGAGAATCAGATTTGACGATTTTGACTGATAAACTTTGACCCGTGTGTACAATTTAGCGAATAGTGCGAATACCAAACCCATAAACTATATGGCCCAGTCTAAACATTGATAATTAAAATCATAATATCTTACGATGTATAATAATATATTATGTATCTCATTTTTATCGCTACGTCAAAATAGTTAATATTACAAGATAACAATTAAGATTGATTATGTCTTGATAAAAAAATTATCGTGTTGTGTCCTAGGCATTAAGGAATATAGATGTACATGTATGCTTATATTAATTTAGACTAAACCTTAACTCCACTATTTGAAAGAGACAACGAATTAAAGCAATTAGAATTAACGAATATATAAAATATAAATAAACTCTAAAATAAAATAATAATAAATAAAATAAAAATAGAGAAAACTCTATATAGGCTTACATTTTTACATGTAATTTTGCTTCAGTATTACTTCCATATGAACCACATGTTTAGGCCTACATGCAGGCATGCATGCCTGTTTTCGAATATCCAAATTTTCCGATTATCCAAAACAGGGGTATATCCAAATTGTCAAGAGAAGAGAATAAACTACGAAAATTCAATTCATTCTAATTTTCCAACTCATACATGTAATGAAATTATATGTAATTACGTCTCGTAATTTTAGATATTGAAGGCATCTAGGCTATATATAGAATATATAGACTAGGCTTTATATATATATGTATATATATATATATATATATATATATATATATATATATATATATATATATATATATATATATATATATAGCCTATATGCTTAGAACTTATAGAACATATTTGAGGCTGTGAGCAAGAGTACGAACCGCATAACGTGTCCACCCCCCTCTCACTCGAATTTATGGAACCTCAACGGGCTCTTGGAATCTTTGGAAATCGACGCGTATATGGTTAGAGAAATTGTAAAGGTTTTACGCCTGGTTTCATCACCACATAAAGAGCGCCAACAGAGCATTGTCTGGTCCACCGACAGAGCAACTTTCCGCTGCTACTTCCGATTGATCAGTTGACTGGTCGCTGCAGTAGTGACAGCGTGGACTCCTGTCAGTCCACGAGTGAGCCTCTGTATGGACTTCTATATCAGTAAGGTAAGACCAGAGTGGGCCTCTAGATGGGCTACTGTATACGTGGGGTAAGATCAGAGTGAGCCTCTAAATGGGCTTCTGTACCCGTGGGGTAAGACCAGAGTGGTCTCTAGATGGGCTTCTGTATACGTGGGGTAAGACCAGAGTGGGCCTCTAGTTGGGCTTTCTACAGGCACTTACTTGTGCACAGAGAGAGAGAGAGAGAGATAGAGAGAGAGAGAGAGAGAGAGAGAATTTCGCTATTAATTGAAATTTAATGTCTCAATAGAGCAATGGATAACGCCTTGAACTTTTAAATGACAGATCCTGAGGTACATTGAACCCCTTTGGGTTCGAATCCCAGCCGCGCTGATCTGAGAATAAAATCTCGGACATTCACTGGACTGGTTAAACGGAAAATGGATTAAATTGCCTAACGGATTAAACATGTGGTGCTAAAAAGTGATAGAAATCGACATAGTTGATCATTTCACTATAATGCGTGTTTACATTATATATATATATATACTGACTTCCCTGACATCATCCCTGGATGAGGAAACGGACGTTAAACCTTTATTTATTTATTTACTGTGCATATGTACATGTATATATATATATATATATATATATATATATATATATATATATATATATATATATATATATATATATATCTTCAGTGCACTGCCAAGAGGCAGGTTCAAGGTACATATTCATACTCAAAGTCTGCTTTCTCGCTCCATAAGAGCACTCCTTAGATCAATAATTTAATCCTTTCATAAAGTCTATGCCTTATCCCTACCTTATGTAGCCTATAGCTTGGGAAAAGTATAGCGTCTGAGGTGGTTTCCCGTTGCATTCCTCATTTAATATATATATTTTATATATATATATATATACATGTGTATATATATATATATATATATATATATATATATATATACATACTTGTATAATGTATATATACATGTAAATATAGGCCTACATGTATATGTACAAGCAATCAAGCTGAATGTATAAAAGATGTTCGCAACCGGAAGGGAAGAAAGAGGTGGCGACATGATCTGTTAGTGTGCTGGCAAATATTACATGTAGAGGTTTTTTGAATGAGAGAGTAGTGATATGTTAGCATGTTTAATATGAAGGAAAGTTTTTCGTAAGCTAATGCTTTAAGAGACGCTTGTTCTTCACATTCTCTTTTCAAGTGACCACTTTACCATTTCGAAATCTCGGTGGTCAAATTGAATTCCTCAACCCTCCCAAAGTTTGATGCAGGTTAATTCGCGGCTGTGCACTTCTATACTCCATATGCGTCAGGTATTGAATCTTGTGTCTGTACGTCTATGTTTGCGCAGGAGCTCTGTGTGCGGGTCTTAACGGAAGAAGATAGTGCATTGATCAATAGTCATCGAACGATGCTACAGAAATGCTTTGTTTTGTACTTTCTGAGACCCAAGACCTGAAAGTATCTTTAAACAAATTGCCAATCTAAGATCTCGCTCCGTCTAGTATATTTAAATTCATATACCGAGATATGTGCTTACAAAACTGAACTTTGGTTTCCTTTGTTTTTTAATCGAATGAGTTAAATCTCTCGCAATAGATTAATATTTAAATAAGAGTAAAAATATATGAAGTGCTGTAAATAAGTGATACGACAGAGTCGTTACCTTTATATTAGTGTAGACCGATGTACTCTTTGCTGCCTTTCTTCGTTGCTGGGGTATGATCTCAGCTACAGAGAAATGGATTTGGTCTCACATGGCTATGCCGTGTGAGATGTCCAGATCTTTGGTGCATTTGATGTGATGGTCCAAAAGATCCTGCAGCTAAGAAATGTGCCGCGATAAAGAAAAATTAAATCACAAGCTCTAAAAAGGTGCATTATGTTAACTTTTAATTAATGAGTTCGTCATGCGAAGGGAAGCCTTGCCCAAGAATTAAGACTACTACTAGCTTCCTGAACCTAACCCAGGCCTAACCCTGACCTAGCCGAGGCCTAACCCTGAACCTAGCCCAGGCCTAACCCTGAACCTAGCCGAGGCCTAACCTTGAACTTAGCCCAGGCCTAACCCTGAACGTAGCCCAGGCCTAACTCTGAACCTAGGCCTAAGCATAAGACTACTTAACGCCCATGTCAATAATAGTTCCCTGAGGATTGCTCCCTGTGTCACACTTGATAGACGAGTGAACCAGATCGATTAATCGATAATTCTTGTGAGATTCAGCAGTCCTTCACACTGCTATTAAAAACTGCCCCTGATCAAAGTGCTGCAGTCTATATTGTGTCGTATTTGAAATTATCTGTAATCTATTCTGTATGAACTTTTCTCACTGAACTAAGAAATTAGATTGCACCTATTGATTCGCTATCTTGACCTATTCTCAGGATGGGTTTTATATAAACGACATTTCATATATTAAGAAGTTATATGTGAAAAATTGGATCGAATCTTGTCTACTTTTAATATTTGCAACTTATATACATACATACATACATACATATATATATATATATATATATACAGTATATATATATATATATATATATATATATATATATATATATGTGTGTGTGTGTGTGTGTGTGTGTGTGTGTGTAAAGGTATGTGTCAAGGCATCAGGTGTCTAGAGGTCGTGTCGTCTAGTAAAAGAAAGTAAACTCTGGTCTTAGAGTCAAGCTGAAATTTTTAACTAATCGACCAACTAGAGATATATTTTCATTGTGCGGAATGTCAATTCTATAAAATTAATTATATTTACATTAACGACCCACCTGCGCTTTTTCTACTTCTTCATAATCAATGCTAGTAATTCATGCACTGGATTCACACGGCCTACAAACAAACAGCTACATGTATCTGGTTATGTTGAAAATATAAATGTAATATCATTAAGATTTAAAGTTGTTTGATTAACTGCGTGCATTTAATATAAAAATTTTAAAATTATTAAGTTATAGTAATTGCTAATTAAAATTTGTTAAGAAATTGTTACGCTTTCGTCACTTTATCGTATCATTGTGATCTGTTGCAAGGGGGTTTATCTGGAATAGTTTGATCTAGCATTTGCAATATCATAAATGTGAATAAGATGTGAATAAGGTGCGAATTCTAATGTAAGATCAGTCAGCAGAATATAGAAGCCTTAAAGCGGTGAAAAACTTAATCATATATTCGGCATTTTGTATAATAATAAAAGATTATGATTTGATAAGTATGATTAGTAGATACAAAATATCAATTGCTGAATCATCAGAGAAAACACAAGTCAACAGTAATATGCTTTTTTAAATTTTTTAAAATCTACTTTTAATTTTAATTTGTTAATCTTTTAATTTTTAATTTTAAAAAATAAATCTACAACTTCTAAATCACGCCAGAGTAACTTGAATGTGAAATAGAACTTATTGTTAATTTGATGTAAAATTATTGATATAATATTTAAGTTTTAAAATTCAAATTGAAGAGAAACGATGTAACTGGTTGTAAATATTTACTATCTTTAAAACTGAACAGTTGTAAAAATAAATAATTCCACAGGGCCATTATACGAATATTTGTGTATGCGTTGTTTATGATGCACAATTCTTGTTCAATACATTTTAATCCTAAACTTTCCCATTACTCCGACGCAATATTCAATCTACTCTAGCATCTAATTCTCATTAATTAATTAATCTTCGTGGGTTCGAATCCCGGCCGCGCTGATCTGAGAGTAAAATCTCGGACATTCACTGGACTGGTTAAACGGAAAATGGTCTAAATTGCCTAACGGTTTAAAAATGTGGTTTTAAAAGTGATAGATATAGTTGATTATTCACTATAATGAGTATTTACTTTACTTTTTTAGCACGCATAAAATTAAATTAGGCACTAGCTTCACCATTTTCCTCAGCAACCACTCACTCACTGCAAGATAATAGTTTTCGCTTCAGCAACAAGAACTCGTGGAGTTTCTATAAAAAAGTACTGCCCGCCTTGCCCCAACAAAGTTATTAAATTGTGTTTCTGCCACTGAAGAAGACGATGGTGATGATGATGTTGTCGATAATGATGATGATGATGATGATGACGATGATGATGAGAAGTTGGATATAGCGATGATGATGTTGTTGATAATGATGATGATGACGACGAAGATAGCGATGAGAGATGATGATGATGATGACGACGCGATGATGGTGATGATGATTTGAAGAGTTCTTGACACAGGCGATACAATGTTTACAGAAAATCTCTGCACAGAATTATGACGCTCATTACGCAGTCTCAATGCTCTGCTTCAGCTCCGCAGGTAAACACGTACCATTTCTCAATTGTAACAAAAACCTAGAAAAATATATAGCTAGTTTTATTTAAAAATCACAACTAATTACATATATAGACAAATGCACAGATTTTCTAACAGCAAAATACATTATTTTTTATTTCTTTATTAAATAAAATTTAAAAACTTTAAATAAATAATTTTTAGCATTTATTTCTCTATACATTATAAAGAAATAAATTGAGTTAACATATTCTGAGCTTTTAATGTATTAAATTAAGTAAATATTAATAGGGATGTCGCTCTAAAGTTTAAAGATTAATGCTAATAGCTCATTTTATGAAGGGGTAAAGCTTTGCGATATACTACAAGAAGTTATTTTGCGGTTACCTGAAAGATATTACGGTCATCGAGCAAGACATATTATTATTAGCAAAATTGCAAGAACAGTTAATTGCAAGTATAGAACCAGAACGATATATTTGCAAGCAACTAGCAACTAGAAACAAGCAACTAGCAACTAGCAACAAGCAAACTAGCAACAAGCAACTAGCAACTAGAAACAAGCAACTATGTTTCTTCTTAATAAGTTGGCGATAAGAGATTAATTTTGAAACTAGACATTAAGCACCAGACGTTATTGCTGTGAAATATATTAAAATGATTATTTATTAAAGTTATTAATTATGCAGATGATAAGTAGGTAAAGAGTTCCAGATTGTGGCTGCTGCATAAGAAAATGATTATTTACTAATTTATTAATTTATTTAAGGATTATTGTCAAAAACTCGTACTGTGAAAGAACAAAGCTTGCTGTAAAGTAAAACAAGAATTGTAGTGAAAAGATCAACAATGTTGATATCTGTCACTTTTAGTACCACATGTTTAACCCGCTAGGCAATCTAGTTCATTTTCCGTATAACCTGACCAGTGAATGTCCGAGAGTTGCTCTCAGATCTACACAGCTGAGATTCGAACCCACTAGAGTTCAATTCATCTCAGGATCTATCATTAAAACTTCATTAAGTTACCCCTACGAAATTGAGACATTCATATGTATAGCGATATGTAGGATGCATACGATTTACAGACATATACATGTAGATAGACCGACATACAGGAGGATCGATTCTTGATAGGCATTAGAACACTTACAGGCGTGGGAAATGAAATAGAATTAAACAAAAGTGGCAAGTGCTAATGCTGGCTGCAGCAGAGGGTGTATACCATCGATTTATGCCGTCTCATCAGTTGCAGCAAAATAAAAGTAGTTGTTTGGACGGTTCTTTAGATAAGTGGTTGAATTAAGTATGAAGCGGATTATCGGCGAGCCAGTGTCGCGTATGTAGACAGGATAAGAACGAGATATTATTTCTCGAGCATCTATAGTTTGGTTGTACAAAATGCGAGAATTTTAATTTAATCTTGCAAATAATAAATTTTAACACATGCACAGACTTAATCATTATAACAAACCATAACTTTCAGACTTTCACGTAGAGAAATATATAATATTTTATTGTATTAGGAAATACTATTGCAAGTGTTTTGGCCGTGGTACTGTAGAATAGATCAACCGTAAACTGTAGGTGTCGTTAAAGATGACTGGGTAAGAAGTGAAGACAAAGGGAAACCATCTCATAAGCTATACTATTCTAAAGCAACAGGGCATTGGTAAGCCATAGCTCTTAGTGAAGGGATTAACTCATTAATCGATTGATGTTCTTTATAAAGCGTGAATGCAGAGTGTGAATATGAATAAGCACCTTGGATCTGCCAGGGGGAAGAACGCTTAAAAACAGAAGAACTAATAAAATATCTCTTTTGCATTTTTGTTAGGAAAAGTTTAGCTCAATAGACAGAGCATGCCTTATAATCTAGTGTTCGGGATTCAAATCTAGATTATCAGCGACAAATAAATATCCAGCTGTTGGAAGATTATTCGAAAGAGTTGGCTGAAAAGTAACGGATTATTTTAGGCGACTGTAATGATTTGTATAGATCAGACCGAAGAGAAATATCAAAGCACAAAACCTAAACGAAAGAAAACAAAAAGAAACAGAAAA
Source organism: Enchytraeus crypticus (assembly GCA_905160935.1). Taxonomy (NCBI): domain Eukaryota; kingdom Metazoa; phylum Annelida; class Clitellata; order Enchytraeida; family Enchytraeidae; genus Enchytraeus; species Enchytraeus crypticus. Next base: position 3,562,281 of record CAJHZI010000903.1, on the reverse strand, counting down.
AGAAAGACAACACGGAAAATGCGTGCGTTGCGTATGGCATGCCATTGCCTGAGTAATTTTTTAAAGCCTTTCATATGCTCGACATTTAGCTACTTCACATGGGAAGCTTTGACAGTACGATAAGCTTCCAGAAACGCTTTCTCTGAGACGGTTAACAGGTCCATCGGATAGAAGACTGGAAAAGTAAATATGAAACGGTTGCCATATCTTAGAAAGATGTTATCGAAATTTGTAAGATATGACTGAGTACGGGTCATTATTTTTAGCGACCTATTTAATTAAATTTTCTTGTTTCAAAATTTATACAATCAATGCCTACGATTTAATAATATTTTTTGTATCTTTCTGACAACTGTTCTGGTCAGTTCGCTCTATGTGTGCTTTAGACAGGTGCTACAGACACATAAACCAGTGACCTTAAGTAGGCAGGATATCTGAAGCACCATAATCATTTGCTTAGGCTTTAATGTTACCTCTAAATTCAGATTATATAATGGTTAAATTCATGCCTAGTTAATATAACACTGGCTGATAAATAATAAGAATTAGAATTTCTCTGGCTTATTCCTTATGATACTGATTCAGAAATGTAATTTAGAAATATAGCTTTTTATATATCCGCTTAGATTTTGCATTATAATAATAATAAAGATTTAACGTCCGTTTCCTAGTACAAGGATGATGTCAGGGACGTCATGCATGCCTCGAGAATCCCGGGCTCCTATTGTATGGCATTGCATGGTTGCAGGGACTTAAATGTATCTATTGATATCGCCTTGCTAGTCTGTGTATTTAATTTAGAATAATTTTATTAAAAATAATAATAATGCTTTTTCGACAGTATGATGAAATAAAATGACTTTATAGCTTGTATTCGTGAATTTACTAAAATTAGATGTAGATAAGATAGATTGAAATACATATATGTGCTACTTCAATATGTACTTACCAAAGGTTAGGACTACAAATTCGTGACATTGGAGAAATGTAACGCCGACCTTACGGAAACTTTGTAACAAATTTCTGATAATTTACACAACTTTTGCAGAATCGTGACCGTCTGATAAATTTTTTCAAGTGAACTATCTAATTTAGGTAAGTACACTATAAATATTCCAATTGCACAATACGAATGACTGTTATAATTTTTTTGTATTTTCTGTTAATTTATATATTGACCTGATGATGTATAGTATGGAAATTTTGTCGAAGATAGGCCTACTTGTTTATTTTGGGATTCGGATAAGATTTGGTAACGGAACGCCTCCTTGATAGGCTACTGGAAATTGTTCTCCATCATGAAGCACTAAAACAAGTCAAATGGCGCAATCGTTGTGCAGTCTAGACATTTACTGAGGATTTTACCTCCCATGACACTGATAGCTCTCTGGTAATCTCACAATGAATATATCCACGTTTTCATTTATTGTTTTAATTTATCTTGTATTTGTCCTATTTGAAATCTATATTTACTCAAATAATAGATCACGCCTTTTTTCTCTTTCTCTCTCTCTCTCCCTCTCTCTATATATACATGCATATATATATATATATATATATATATATATATATATATATACATTATATATATACAGTATATATATATAATACTATATATATATGTACATGTATATTAATTAATTACACATGTATAATACTATATATATATGTACATGTATATTAATTAATTACACATGTATACAGTTATTTGTGCTCGTGTTGTGCTCCCCGTGTTGGGCTCGAGTGTTGGGCTCGAGTGTGGCACTGCAGAATTGGGCAACCGCAAACAATCTGCCGCGTGTACGTAAGAGGCGACTAAAGGCAGGAGCTGAGGATGGCAAGAGGGGACCCACCTCACCATGAAATATTTTCCCCCAGGATTAAATGGTAATTAATCCACCAAACTGAGGAAGGCAACGGGAAACTACCTCAGAAGCCATATTTTCCCAAGCTATAGGTTACATAAGGTATGGATAAGGCACAGACTTTGTGAAGGGATTAACTTGTTGATCTAAGGAGTGCCCTTGTGGAGCGAGAAAACAGACTTTGAGTATAAATATATACCTTGAACCTGCCACTTGGCAGTGCACTGAAGAAAAAGACAGTTATTTACATTTGATTGATGTTTTGCAATATATTTTAGGTATAAATTTGCGGCAAATAATTTACATATAGGCCCAGTTTACATAGAGATGTAGACCCCATGCACTAACAGTCGAGCAGTGTCTATTCATGTACTTGTGTTCGGCATTAAAATTCTAGTATATAAACACAAATTCTAAAGATTTACAAATCATCTTAAAGTAATGATGTGATGTAATACATACTGTAAAGAGAGGGAGAGGATGATTTGCTGAAGGATCTAATATAAAAACGAATGCAAGGGAAAACTCAAAACGTTCTATTTATTTAAAAGAATTAGAAAATCTGAAGAGAATTAGAGGTTTTTGGACTATTTAGTAACAAATTCCTATATAGAGATGTAAAATAAGGCAGAGGATAGAATTTGGTTGAAAGAGTTATATGCCATGGACCTGCCATTAGGCATTGCACTAGGTCAAAGAAGACGCTTGAAAGAATTGCAATGTACGCTTGTATTATAATAATTTACTGTATGTAGGCCTAAATAAATAATTATGTATAAGTGTGCTTCATTAAGATGATCCAAAGCTGCAAATTGCGTGAAATGAAATGATAACGTAATTTATTCCAAACGTCCCTCCCATACTTGCAATTTGTCTTAAACCCTTCTCGTTTTAGGTCTATTTGTAAATTCTTCTCATAAAATTGAATTTAGCCCCAGTGGTCAAGACTGCACAGTTGTGCGTTCTTCGTCTAATTGACGAATCGTAATGAAAAGTCTTAGACTTGAAGAAGTTCCGAAACGTTTTCTCGCGTTTTGGCTCCTATTGGGTTTCTCTTATTTGATGTTCTTTAATGTCTGAATGGCTTCTCCTGAATGAGTATTAGGCGTGATCAAAAGACACAGAGACTTCTGAATTTCTACGCTTAATTTAGTCTCAAGTCTGAAAAATCTGCGAATAATTGTAATGAAAGACTACGCATATTTGCAAAAAGCAAATAATTCAAATACATATAGAAGAAGGCAAAGAGGACCCACCTCAGATGTGGATTATTGCCAATATCTTTTTCAATGCTTCAGGTTGTAGTATAGACGATATGGACGCTACGTTGTAGTATACGGATGTGAACCAGGGGCTTTTTACAAAGTGGCTCGAATTTCAAACTCTGCGTGGATCAAATTATTTAAGCTACTCCATAGTGTAGACTCAGGATACGAACAGTGTTAATTGTCGCAGAAAAAGACAAAAGGTTGTTTTGCACTGACTACATGTATATACATGTACATTATACATATGGGCGTACATGTATATACATGCATGTATGCAGTATATATATATATATATATATATATATATATATATATATATATATATATATATACAGTGTTAGGTCCATTGCTATTGTGTTAGGTCCATATATATATTGTATATATATATATATATATATATATATATATATATATATACATACAGTATATCATCATCACTCGTTTATTTCAGACAACAGTCCATAAGACATTGCCCGATACAATGACAGCAATAAGAGAAAAAGACAGAGAATTACGTAAAGCTAAAAAAAGCTAAACATAAAATAGTGATCGCTTAGAGAGAACCTTGATATGGAGGAAATATCAAGAATATATAAGAATTTTTTGCAGCAAGTTGAGCTTTAATTTTTTTGAAACGGCGGAGCCATTTTGCTGAATTTACAAAATTCCAGATTGATGCCGCTCAATGTATAAGCGGCAGTAGTTACTGTGATGGATGAGTAGAGGCATAAATAACAGTTTTGAATGCACGAGTGATATGGAAGACAGTCTGAGGAGTAGAGATATTAAAATCGGGTCGTTGGATGTCATGATATTTGAACCTGGATGCTCTTACATTTGAATTGCGCTGAGTGCATTAGAAATACATAAGCGTTTATTGTAACCTTTTTATTGCGCCCATTTGGAAACTCAATCTAACCGTTCTTGAATTACATATAAAAGTCGAGCTATAGTAATAATAATAATAATAAAGGTTTAACGTCCGTTTCCTCATCCAGGGATAATGTCAGGGACGTCCCTAACAGCACACATCACTACAGATAAATTCACCCAGACCAATCTGCAAAAAGAAATGTACTGAGGAGAAGTAAGGTCCTAAACGACAGCCAGTCCGGTGATCAAAAAAGTTCAGGGTAGATTGACTATGTCTACGGTGAGAAAAGGTAAGTCTTTAGCTTGCTAGAGAATGTTGAAAGAGAAGAACAAGAGCGAAGATTAGCAGGTAAAGAGTTCCAGATTGTGGGTGCTGCGTAAGAAAATGAACCCAATGACGTGAGAATATTTGGAACAGAGAGAAGATTGGCATCGGTGGAACGAAGTGTACGTGAGGGGCAATAGGGAAGAAGAATTTCAGATAAGTAAGAAGGCTTGCCAAATCGCAGAGTTTTGAAAGTTAATAAAGCTATTTTATATTTTATGCGTTGATTAACAGGGAGCCAGTGAAGATTGCGAAGAAGAGAAAGAGAGCGAAATTGAAGTCGAGAGGACTTACAAACAACATGTGCAAGAGAATTTTGGACGTCATGCAAACGATTGAGAGAAGAAGTAGGCAATCCATGTAATAATGAATTACAATAGTCGAGCTTTGAATGAACTATAGAATTAGCAAGGATAGTGGCTGAATTTCTAGTAAGGGAAGGACGTATTTGCCCAATCTGACGAATCTGAAAGAAAGAAGCGCGACAAACAGAAGAGATATGAGATTTAAAGTCAAGGAAAAATTAACAGAATTATTAGTAATTTTACTTCCTTGCAAAGGAGTGCCAATTAAAAGGTATTCAGTTTTGGAGGGATTAACAGCAAGACGGTTGGCACAAAACCAGGAATAAACCTTGTCTAGAATGGATGAGAGATGGGCCAGTTTCGGATCGGAATCATGATTAGAAAAGGAAATATACAGTTGAGTGTCGTCTGCATAGAAATGAAAATTTATGGAAGACTGAGCAAGCAAGTAGCTAAGAGGAGTGATATATAAAGAGAAGAGCAATGGACCTAACACTGAACCTTGAGGAACACCGCATAGGAGGGGTAGTTCAGAAGAACGATTTTGACCAATAACAACTGATTGTGTGCGACATGAGAGATATGATGTAAGAAGGGAAAGAGCAGAATCAGAAATGCCAAAGCAAGATTTAAGCCTATTTATTAGAATGCCATGGTAAATTGTATCGAAGGCAGCAGAGAGCTCTAGAAGAACTAAGGCAGAAACCTGTTTGCTACTCATGTGCAAGCTAAGATCATTATGCATACGAAGAAGAGCGGTTTCAGTAGACTGGAGTTTTCTATAGGCAGATTGATGATGAGAGAGAGAAGGGAAAGAACCAAGATGAGTGCATAAACGGGTATAAATTACCTTTGCAAGAAGTTTAGAGATGAAGTTAAGATTGGAAATAGGACGGTAACTGGAAAGATCATCTTTTGGTAGAGAAGGCCTTTTTAGCAGAGATACACTTCTTGTTTCAAGGAGTTTGGGAAGATACCTTCTGAGAGTGAGAGGTTGATTAAGTATGTAATAAGAGCAACTAAAACATCAATACAGGATTTCAGTAATCGTGTAAGAATAACATCAAGGCAGCAAGATGAGTCGGTTGAGCGAAGAATAAAATTGCGTATTTCTTCCGATTTAGCTGGTTCAAAACTAGAAAGTAGTGATGGCTCAGGCATATTTACAGAAATGGTGTTGTCCATGTCGATAGAGTTGGAGGGTATAGAGATACAGAGTTTGGCAATTTTGTCATCGAAAAAGTTGAGGAAAGAGGTAGCAAGAGATGATGGTGAGGAGCTAGAGGGGAGTGACTTAGGAATGGTGCGATCAAGCAGAGAATTGAGTGCTCCCCATAATATCTTGGCGCAATTTCGATTCTGCGAGATTAGAATTTGATAATACAAGCAGAACGAATCATTTTATTTAACAATTTTCTTTGTTTGAGGTATTTGGACTTAATGTCTGGATTTTGTAGTTCAGGTGGATTTTTCAGATCCTTCCTGAACTAGAAGGTAAGTATGTGTTGTATGAGTTGACTGCGCTTCAAACCACATCTGAGCTAACACTATTAGTATGCCTATATATCTAATTCCTAATTGCTAATCAAATTATTTGTTAAAATTCAAAAAAAAATTACGAAAGGATCAAACGAGAACTGCCAGTGATAGCTAGAGTCAATCACATCAGTTTCTAGGACCTCCAGCAAAAATGTTTTGAAAAATATTCCTCGTGTGTCCGGATTGTTGAGTAATAGTAATAATAACGGTTTAACGTCCGTTTCCTCATACCAGGATGATGTCAGGGACGTTCCCTATAGTGCGAAGAATTGAGAAGTGAATATAGCTAACGTGTCACTAATACGTATTGGTAGAAGAGAGAATCTCATTTAGGCCAAAATGAACTGTTCGATGAACTGTTGATAGTTTGCTTTTTGCTTCATTATTAAAATGGTCAAAATTCTGATTTAATTGCACGAAGAAGACTAACCCATTGGTTAAAATGGAAAATAACGGTTCAATGCGAATATCTATTATTCAGTTATAGCTAATGTGTTTGAGTTTTCTTAATTAGGTGTAGGCCTATTTGAAATTGCGTATATTTATTGACTGAATTTAACACATAACTCGTTGAAGTTTATATCAAAACTTTCTATGGCTGTATCGTACTGCTGTCTCACTCTCACATCATACAGAGATTGTACATGTACATTTCTAAACCGTGACAGTTTTATTCCATGTTTCTATTTATAGTTTAAAACATTCTTAGTGCTCACATGAGGGTGTTGCTAATTACATCTCCGGTCTCAAGGGAGTCTTATCGTACTGGCGGTCATTAGGTTGACTCCATGTTACCCCATCCAGCGGCAAAAATTCCCTAACAATAGTGAAGAGAAGGCGGATACTTGCCATTATTAATATAGTGAAATTTATGTACTGCCTCGTGTAACACCCATCACGGTGTAGTAGCATATTACTGCATTATTTACATTGTTGTTATTTGTACTGCACCACCTTCTGTGTGTGTGTGTGTGTGTGTGTGTATATGTGTGTGTGTATATGTGTGTGATGCATTCTTATAATAATAATAATAATAATAATAATAAAGGTTTAACGTCCGTTTCCTCATCCAGGTGTGATGTCAGGGACGTCTCCAACGAACAGATCACTACAGGTGAGTATGACTTATTCACTTATTAGAATATGTCGAACTCATTCAACCATCGCTTGTGTTAAATGTCGCTGTTGAAAGGAGAATGGTCGAGATTCTAGAAATTGACTGTGAAATTCAGCCGACTATGGTCGGTTCTATTCTGTTGACAATATTCATCTATTCATGTATCCATGTTGAATTAAAGAAGAAACATGGAAGCATTTAATGATAAAAAGTAAAATACTTTCGATTCAATTTCATGCAAAAAGCAGGATTCATAAAAATTACTCCCATGAAAAAAATGCACGAGGTTCAGGATAAGAAAAAGAAAAAAGAAAAGCAAAGCTGGTAAAGCTAAGGTTAACGTCAGTTTCCTCACTCGAGATATCAGTGACGGGCGAGCCCAGGATTTGAACCCCGCACATACTGATCCGCAGTCGAGTATCTTATCGACATCGCCACTAGCTCCAACCAATCAAAAAAGGATAATCAAAAGAAGGATTTAAAGATTTTTTTCAACAGAGTTCAGAGCTCTTTATCATCGCGAGTTGCCAATGATTAGATACCAAGCATTGGAGCAGTGATAATAAATGTTTACCAAGGCAGCCTAGATCCCTGAGGGTTATAACAAATTGCTCTGTACGCAGGCAGAAGAAATGCATTAAGGCTTCTTTTTTGTTTCGTTTCCTTGGGATATTTTAGAATTTCGTATTCAAAAAGCTGATCTTCATATAATGAAACGTTACAACAAATCCGGTATAAATGTACAATTGAAATTCAAATTTTCTTTCATACCGGGGGTGAAGAATCCGGGATTCGATAAAACGATTCAAGTAATACATGTCTAAAACCTCTCGGCTACTCGAGGTAATCCATTTGTTTAAAATTATTATTACTATTCTTATTATTATTATTATTAGTAGTAGTATTATTATTACCATTATTTACCAAAATTTCAGCTATGATACCAGTTTGATGGTCGGTTGGATAGAGCACTAAGCTAAAACGCAAGAGTCAATAGATACGATACTCATGACCGTCTCTTATAGGATTTCGTTGTTGCGCGGAAACATGCATTAAATAGATACTACAGCTATACCTTCATCATCTCTTCTTCAGTGCACTTCCAAGTGGCAGGTTCAAGGTACATATTTATACTCAAAGTCTGTTTTCTCGCTCCATAAGAGCACTCCTTAGATCAACAAGTTAATCCCTTCACAAAGTCTATGCCTTATCCATATCTTATGTAACCTATAGCTTGGGAAAATATGGCTTCTGAGGTAGTTTCCCGTTGCCTTCCTCAGTTTGGTGGATTAATTACCATTTAATCCTGGGGGAAAATATTTCATGGTGAGCTGGGTCCCCTCTTGCCATCCTCAGCTCCTGCCTTTAGTCGCCTCTTACGTTCACGCGGCAGATTGTTTGCGATTGCCCAATTCTGTAGTGGTCCAACCACACCCGAGCACAATACGGGGAAAAACCTTCATCATCATCATCCTTTAAATTCCAGTTTAACTAGGGTCGGTATAAGAATAGCCTTGATTCCTTCGTTTATGTTTTTGTAGCAATTTCTGGAGCCTAGGCACTCATCAACCGAATACCCTTTCTGACGTTGGTAGGAATCTTAGTGCTTTAGTCGCCTTTTACAACAGGTGCGTATTTACACGGTTGGTCTATTCTTCAAGCAACTCGGACACAACACGGGAGAGTTTACAGCTATATCAATTAGAAATTATTTTAAAGAATATAATACTATATATTTTACCTCCATTTTGCCAATAAACCATTTGCCATGTAGACCTATGTTCTTGTAGTAGGCCTACTACCGGCTTTAATGAACTATTAAAATTCTATATTTACTTCACTTTAACAAACTAAACAGTGAATTGTTCATCATAGTTGCTACTTGAATTATACATAGTGGTAGCCCGATTTAATAGCAAATAATTTAACGCATTAATCACTATCTAATCCGCAACGACCTGTGCATATTCGGACCTGTTTATTATAAAATTTGGTCAGTTTTAATTTAACGCATATTTCGTTGACGTCAGACAGAGAATCCTCGCAACAATAACCTTAATCATCGGGTTCGTGGCATAAATCATATTGTGTGACAGACTCTCTTGATGACGTTTTACGCGAGGCCACGAGCCAATGAAATTAAATTTATTTCAATGCGGTAACATGACGTTAGAATCTCTGCGACTATTCGACTATTAGCCCCAACCTGTTCCATTAGAGCTTTAATGAACTATTTATAACATGTTCTACTAGAGCTTTGATGAACTATTTATAACATGTTCTACTAGAGCTTTAATGAACTATTTATAACATGTTCTATTAGAGCTTTAATGAACTATTTATAACATGTTCTACTAGAGCTTTAATGAACTATTTATAACATGTTCTATTAGAGCTTTAATGAACTATTTATAACATGTTCTACTAGAGCTTTAATGAACTATTTATAACATGTTCTACTAGAGCTTTAGTGAACTATTTATAACATGTCCTACTAGAGCTTTAATGAACTATTTATAACATGTTCTATTAGAGCTCTAATGAACTATTTATAACATGTTCTACTAGAGCTCTAATGAACTATTTATAACATGTTCTACTAGAGCTCCAATGAACTATTTATAACATGTTCTATTAGAGCTCCTCAGTGGCAGTGCAAGCCTATAAAGCAGAATAATTACTGCAATCTTTACAAAATATTTACATTTCGTAAAAGAGCTGCAGTATTTCCGAAAATGTTGTGAAGGTATGGAAAACGGTGGATCTACAATGTTCAGATTCATGACAATAGCAAATTTAGTGATATTATATTCAGAATGTTCTCAAATTCTCTACGGGGGGGGGGGTTAATCGACTACCCCCTATCCTGCTCCTTTAAATCCCTTGTGTATCCCATCTCTCACAAACCATCACCCCCGCCGTTCAGTTACCCGTTCACCATTGTCCACAACTCTTCATATATAGCACCGTCATTCTGTCATCTTAAGGGTCTGCAAACCACAGCGGCCTATTTCTGCTCGAACATCAGAAGCCAAATAATACACAACTAAACTCGGTCCGGATTTTCCTATTAATTACAGGACAAATGTGTCAAGCCTAGGATTGTTAACATCGCTCGGTTGCTCCTAATTCCGCTGAGTTATGATTTAGATTGTTTAGGCGACTCATAAATCATTTTCTAAATCATATTCTTTAGATTATTTAAATTTAAATTTTATTTTGTAGTTGCGTGATGTAAATATAGGCTACAGTAAATAGTGAATGCGGTAATCCGTAATTTCAGTTTCACAACTCAGAATATCTCCTCGTCGAAAACGGGAGAAATCTACGACAGATTATTTTATGAATAATGCAAATTGTCGAAAATAAATAGTTTGTGTTTACTCAAATTATACTAAGAAAATTCTTAGTAATAATTGCATAATTTAATTATAGTAACTATAATAATTGGACGATCGAGACAAGGGGAGTTGGACGATATTTAATAAAATTCATTTGTAATAAAGATTGAAAGAAAAGCAGTAGTTAGAATTAATTCTTAAAGAGTTATTGAAACTTCAGTTATCCATTCCAAATACATACACACTTAGAGAGAGAGAGAGAGAGAGAGAGAGAAAGAAAGAGAGAGAGACAGGGGAGTGGGAGAAGGGCATACAATTGGTAGTTTCTTTATCAAATGAAAATTGCTAATTACGTCACAAGAGTCATAACCAATCTAGATTCTGTGGCTTGTATGTAGAGTTGTAGACATACGCGTAGGATTTGATGGATTAGAGTTAGAGTTCATTATACGCAGGCTTTGTGGAGTTAGAGTTTTGTGGAGTTAGAGCTTTGTGGAGTTAGAGCTTTGTGAAGTTAGAGCTTTGTGGAGTTAGAGTTTTGTGAAGTTAGAGCTTTGTGAAGTTAGAGCTTTGTGAAGTTAGAGGTTTGTGAAGTTAGAGCTTTGAGGAGTTAGAGTTGTTGTGGAATTAGAGCAAGCCCTACTTTATCAATTAGTTATTCTATAGATTGTCAAGTATGCCTAAACTGAAGGGGATTCTGAGAATAGCTAATGTAGCTAAACGTACTCCACTATTCTAGTAGGCTCTAAAGCGAAAAAGTGGACGACATGATACACCAAAAGTGAGTTGCATTTATCAACTCATCTTTAGACTTAATTTGGGATTTACTATATTTAATGGACGTTGTGTTGCCATTTAACCCGATATCATATGGATGTGGTTTTGGTGTTAAAGTGCTCAATGTTGACATGAATGATCTCGAAGCTTAATTTATTTGTTTTGGTCTTGTAGCAAGTCACGTGGTTAAATTGCCAGGTCCTGTTATTTCTAACTCCTCCTTTCCATTTCTCACGTATTTCATCCAAACCTTTGATCCTTTGTAAATCTCTAATTATTAATTCTAGAAATAATTATTACAATTAGTATTTCAATAGATGCTTTATATTATTTATCGACGGGGAGTTAATACAGTAACGAGAGACTGGAAGAGAAATGATCATAATCTATCGATGTCTACAATCCCTGCGTTATTCCATCATTGTCATGATTCCTCTATAAGTCCCTAACGTACTATACCGATGGTCGAACTCCTGGTATGACTGGATTATATCCAATTCCTCTTAGTGGTGTAGTTGTTGTTATTTGCAGTGTAAGAGCCGTATTGCCAGTGCTGTATCCGGGACATTGAAAAATAGACAAACTGTTAACTGGACGTGCCCTAGGAGGCGACTAAGCAAGAACTAAGAAAAACAACGGGAAATTCCCGCAGATACCATATTTATCCCAAGCTATAGGCTACATAAGGTATTTTTAAGGCCTTACCTTTTAACATAACATAACATAACATAACGGCACACTGGGTCAGGAAGCACAGATGCTTGCTTTAGACCCATTTTGTGAAGGGATTAACGTGTAGATCTATGGAGTGCTCTTTAAATAATTAAATAATTGCTGGATAAGTCACATATAATTATTTAAAAATTAATTAGTAATCAATAATTATTAATTAATTGACAATTAAGAATATTAACTGGATAATTAATTTTGGTGTCTATAGCATTAGACGCCCATATAGTTATTAGCCTGTATAATTACATGCAGTTAAATGCCTGTTGAGTTATTACGGAAGTTACTGTTAAGTTCAGCGAAGGCTCTTGTCATGTTTTCATTTTCCTCGTCGTGATGTGTCGATGGGAAGCCCAGTAAAGTTCGGCCACCCATCGAATGATTTTTTCTTTTATTGGTAACACACTCGATGGAACACTTATCGGCTGCATTTATTCCACTTTTTCTGCCATCGTACACGCAATTCCTGCTGGAAATACGGTCGACACGAGGACGCTATATAGTTGGAGTGATTTTTATTCGATATTACAGGAGAAAATAGTGGAGGAAACTTCAGTAAATTGAATAATATTCAATTTGTTGAAGTTTCTTCAACAATTTTCTCCTATAATATCGGAGATATTATAGGAGAAAATATATTTGAAGCATTTATTATTCAATTCATTGTATTTAAATCATTTTGAAATTTTGAGCTACTGTGATATAATATTATTCCACCGAATTATAATTCAGCTTTTGCAAATAAAATTTTATTAACTTTAGTTTGAATTCAAGTTATTTTCTATTCATTCAAAGTATGTTATTGGATAAGGTAACATTTCTTGAGAAAAATTGAAATTAAAGTTATTGCTATTATTATTATTATTATTATTATGAAATTTTGATTAATATTTTTAATTATTGCTTTCTGTCTTTCTATTTTTTGTTTGATGTCAAAATATAATGAAAATGTTTTACATACAATTCTGAAATAGATTAATATTGTATTAAGTTCATTTAATTTGAGTTGGGATTGTGGACGAGTTTTTGACAGCGGATCAATAGATGCAAGGTTCAGATCCAGTGCTCTTCCCATCAACGATATGCTACCTAGCAGGAAACTAACATTAACCTAAGCTTCGGCTTGTAGCTTTAGCACTCGTGTGTTTTGACATTATATTTTTAATTTTCTTTAATGGTTTTGCAATTTCCAAAAAATATTCTTTTCATAGAAGTAGTTAGGCCTAGTTAAAGATAAAACAAAGAAGTGCAGTTACGGGGGATGCTTCTCTTTTAGACCCAAAATTGACACTACTAATTTATTTGTTAAAGTAATTGCTTTTTTCTAGAAACTTATGCAATTCTTCTTGGGACACACTAGATACAGCGATGTTTCAATATTTACAATCACTCCTCTTTATGTTAGAACTTTTATAGACTGTAACAGTAAGCATGAGCCAGTACCTGAGAAATTTCCAATAGCTTGGTCCACTTGATTTCCATTACCTGATTTTGAAGCGAAATGGGTTACAGTTGTTCAAACTGCTAAGGACGGTTGATACGCTTTTTAGAAAGTTAAGAAATCAAAATTTACTAAAAGGATAATCTGAGAAAAGACTAAGATATCGAGATTTTAGTTGTTGATCAAGTGAACTACTAATGAACTGTTAAATCAAAAGCATGACTGAAATTGTGCATATCTTAGCTTTAAAATTTCAAGGATCGCCGAGAGATCGTCCTTCACTTTAGAGAGAATTTCGCTTTATAGGAATGTAACTCGTATTTGTGTTTACACTTAGAGATATTAAGACTTTTCTATAAAAATGAACAAATAAAACTATGTTTAACTCTAATGTACTGCCACAAGGGATACTTTAAAAGTGATTCGGCCTGGATTAGAATCGACGGACTACAGTGTATGAACCATTTTTGCAGCCGATTATTTAATATAATCGGCAGCGTAGAACCCGCGATATAGTTCATTCACATACGAGTGATTCTCATCGTCATCATCAATTCCTTGCGTTCTGAAGAGAACATAGGGCGGCAACATTCCTCCATTCTTTTCTGTCTTCAGCAACTTTCACGGCATCTTCCCATGGAATGTTCAAAGTTTTAAAATCTCTGTCGATCATGCCGAACCAAGTACTTCTAGGTTTTCCTTTGAAAATGATTGACGAGTGATTCTACAAGATCTATTCAATATATGACGAATAGGCTATGATGGATGATATATTTTGGCGTTTACTTTTGAACATGTATTATTTAAGTCTCAAACGATAATCAATGGAAACTTTATGAAGTCCAATCATTATTCGTGTATAATATTATATACATGTATGTTATTCGTAAGAAAAACTTGTGAAATTGTCCAAAAAACATGTCTGCCCCCTATAAAATTTCTGGATTAGCCACTGGCTTCACTGTATATTTTGCTTAAATTGTTTTAAAATGTTCAAAATTATATTTTTTCGGAGAAAGCCTGTAATTAATTGTTAACTAACTTTTTAAGGTGGAACATAATTACGAGTATAAAAATATTATTCAAGCTTTACACATAGTATCAAACTCTCTGCCAAATGATGTGTACATCCGCTATATATTTATATCATCTCACACATTTATGACGTAATTAATTCCCCAGCTCTAAAAGTACTATTGTACGTACTATTAATAATCAAAAATACAGTATGAAATATGTACATAATAAATATGTATGCATATATATTAAATTAGTAACAAAATCATTATTTGTTTTACTACACAAATAACGTTATTATCAATAAAAATATAATATATATATATATATATATATATATATATATATATATATGTATATATATATATACAGACTGGGGCAAAAAAAATCCCCTAGCGAAATTTCAATAACTTTAAGAAAACTCAAAATATCTCTGCGAAATTTACGGAGCTTCTAGGGAAGGAATTTCTACGTATATCCTGCAAATTTGATAAAAATCTATTGAGCAAGAAAAATATTACAGCGTTTCTACGAAAAAAGTGCAAAATCAGTTTTAACAAGGCTTTTTTTACCAAAAGTCTTAATAACTTGGACAAAACTCAAAATAGTTTCACAAAATTTTCGAAGCCTCCAGAGGAGGAATTTCTACAAATATCCTGCAAATTTGGTGAAAATATATTCAGAAGTAACAAAAATAAAGCGTTTCTTCGAAGAAAATGTTAACATCAATTTTAACACGGCTTTTTAAAACCAGATATTTTCTTCAAAATTTAGGAATAATTTTAACAGAAAAACGAAATTTAGGCATCTTTTATTGGAGTAGCTAACAAGGTAGTGCAGGCTTAAACTCCACCACTTAAGTAAACGGCCCTTTTCAGAGTCGTTATTTTCTTTAAAAGGAATGACTGACATTTCGAAAAGCCTTGTTAAAATTGACTCTAGCACTTTTCTTTTAAAAACGCTGTAATTTCGTAACTAATGAAAATATTTTCATCAAATTTGCAGGGTATACGCAGAAATTCCTCTTCTAGAAGCTTCGTAAGTTTCGTAGAGATATTTTGAGTTTTCTTAAAGTTATTGAGATTTCGCTAGGGGATTTTTTTCCCCCAGTCTGTATATATATATATATATATATACAGTATATATATATATATACATGCATATTTATACATATAATAATAACAACAATTAGAGTGCTACAGTCATCAATGACAACATCGACCACTATTGAGACAAAATCATGCCAGCGAGCAAAAAGAAGGTGCAAGAACAGTGCAAAATAAATACTGTATACTTGTATTCATCTTTGTCCTGTTACGTAAAATGTTTTTATATAGAAGAAACTTGCCAGAAAAATGGCGCCATTACTGGAATACTTTGGATAACGGATGTTCGACTAGCGTCACACAAAGCGGTGAAAGTAATGCTAATCATGGTAGAGTTAATAAGAACTCTATTTAGCGACACCTGCATTTATTGTTGTGCATATATTTCATGATCGTCAGAAGTAGATAAAGTCACATAAAAGTTGCCATTATTCGTATATTAACACTTCCATTTGCTATTCTAGAAAGGCCTAAAGGTGTTTTCGAAAACATTATTGCATAGTCATCTTTTCGTAGTTTCAATAAACAGTACGTGTATTTCTTATATAGTGAGGCAGTCAGCTTGGTACGGAATATCTCCTTTTCTGTTTGTGGAATGTATGTAAAAAACAACTAAAGGTAGGCCAGTACTAGGTTATGTACTAAACTAAGGAAATTTAGTGTAATATGCGGGACGATGCCTAAATAGCCCTACTGTTTTAAAATAAAGGAGATATTGAAAGTGTGCTCTTCAACCAATTGTAAGTGTTTACAAGTGCAAACCTATGCTAATCGTATTAATTAAAAGACTATACATATCTTGTGTTCAGAAGAAATACGAGCTAAATGGCATATGCATGCAAATATAGGTTAAATTAATACGAGCTCAATGATATATACACAAGATATATATAACTATTCGAAATGGCATTTGGCCTCTATTGCATAATTATAATTGTTGATACAGTATCATTTATTATTTCTTAACTAATTCTATTCTCTTCAGCCTATTAAAGATCAAAGCTACTTAAGTAGAGATTATTTAGGTGGACATCAACAGCTAATATTGATAGTTGATCGCAATTCCATTAAGCAACTTCAATTTTAATCTATCAGATAAATATTTGAAAAATACCAACACCGATAAACCATATAAGCCTATACTATTTAAGATTATCACCTAGGCCTCTACTATTTAAGATTATCGCATAGGCCTATGCTACGTAAGATTGTCGCCTAGGCCTATACTACATAATATTGTCGCCTAGGCCTATACTACGCAAGATTGCCACCTAGGTCTATGCTACATAAGATTGTTGCCTAGGCCTATGTTACGTTAGGCCTATTATACGTAAGATTGTTGCCTAGGCCTATACTACGTAAGATTTTCACCTAGGTCTATGCTATGGAAGATTGTCACCACGAGAATTATAACGATTATTTCTGTAGGAAGACATTTCTTTATAAGATTAATCCTTTCCGTGGAAGAATTTTTACTTGAGGCCAATCAATCAATTAATTTTAATATAAAGTTCTTTAACGGCATTCCGTCATTTATTTACCTGTGCTATGCTTTCTAACTTTCGAGAAAGTAAAAAAATTCAATAAATTGATAAATTATTTTAAAAATGTTCGCAAATTTATCGTTTCATAATTAAACTAGAGTTATCAAGACCTAAGGACGAATCATCATCCTATATAGGTCCATGGGAATTTAAGAAATTACTTTTAGTTCCATGCATCAACCCGGAATAGCCTTTAGTCAAAGACGAAGCAAAAACATAAATCGTCAGTTCTCTTATTTCTTATCAGGCACTTTAAATCACAAACATTGAAGCAATTAATTCAGTAAATTCTATTATATCTGAGCGAGAGCTAATGTGAAAGGACTAAGACTCAAAGTAAAGTATTATATGTAGACTTACGGTCACAAAAAACAGGTATTGATTGGCTTTATGTCAGACACTGAGACTTAAACACCTGATTGATCAACCATCCGCAAGTTTCAAATGAAAAGCCTTTGTGACATTTGCTATCAGGCTAAAAGATTGAATTCGACAGATTACTAAGAACAGCTTGCATACGACAATTTCCTTTAGTTTTTACTTCCTAAAATGTAGAAATAGATCAACCGCATGATTAGATATATGATCAAACACTCTAATCCTAGGATGCAAATTGAAGTTTATGTTATGTTTATATTCCCCGCGTTGTTTCCGGGTTGTTTGAAGACTAGACCTACTGGCACCTGCACATGACGTAGAAGGCGACTAAAGCACTAAGATCCACACCAGCGTCAGAAAGGGCTTTCGGCTGGTGAGCGCCCAGGCTCAAGAAATTGCTACAAGATGCTACAAAACGAAAGGAAGAGAGTATATGGGATTGACGGGTTATATGGTATAGGATAGAGCGGATTGGAGAAGGTCTATTCGTATCCCGAACCTAGTTAAACTGGGATTAAAGGAAGGATGACGACGACGATGATGATGATATGCATAAATAAATAATTATTTATCGTATTGTATAAATCAAAACACTAGCTGCCGGTCTTTTACAATGAACGAATTCCTTTATATAGCCTGTTAAAAAGAACACTTTTTTGAAACACAGGATATCTTAGCTTCGAATCACAATATCACCTTGTCTGCCTCTTCTTTTAGTATACTATGATTCTTCGGTCACTCCTTTAAGATTAGGAAATTCACATTAAACATGACATTTTCTTTCTAATTCGTATTTTTGGTCTTTTGGTAATTATATTGACCTGCATTTGTTTTAAAAATGCAGTCTGTATAGCACCCAATCTAAATTACTTGAAAGTATTTATTGAGAAATTACATATAATCTTCTTCTGGAAGCTCATAATATGTGTAGAAAGGCATATTCGAAGTGTTCTATTTAGTCTTAATCGATAATACTTAGTGCCATTGTGCAATTTTGTTGACATTGGTAATTGCTGGTTACGTTAACAATTTTTTGTTTTTTCATCGTAAGCTTGCTGTTGCTACTTTCTAAAGTAAATACATGTATTGCTTATTGACTTGGATAATGAAATTTGTTTACTATATTAGTTTGGTAATGACTAAGTAATATTCATCATCATCATCCTCCCTTGAACTCCAGTTTAACCATGGTCGGGATACAAATATACTGTCTCAAATCCTCTCTGTCCTAAATCACACCACCAGCCAATCCCCTATTTGAGACTTTTCCATTCGTTTAAATTTTTGTAGCAATTACTGGAGCCTAGGCGCTCACCAACCGAATGCCCTTTCTGACGTTGGTATGGATCTTAGTGCTTTAGTCGCCTTCTACGACATTTGCAGTCAACAGTTGGTCAATTTTTCAAATAAACCGGACACAACACGAGGAATGACTAAATAATATTAACAGTAGTAATTTCATTATTAATAGTACAACAACCAATGAAAAGAATAAAAGGTGAGGGATACAATGCTAAAATTGTACAGATAATTTTAATACTCATAAAAATAGCAAAAATAATGATGATGATAATATCGACTACAATCATTAAAAGAAGCTACTATATATTTAGTACACCTTGCTTTGGATTCCCTCAGCCATACTATATCTGTTGCCTCAGACTTAATATATGAATTGGGCATCCGAATATTTTTTAATCCAGCCTCGGATTCTTTACACTCGGGGTAAAAATTTAAAGAATAACAAGTGTATTTGTAAATGCTAGGCTAGTAATACTAAATGCTAAACTATACATTTTGATTACAAAAATGTGTACATAGAATTAGGCATCTTGAAAATATAAGAGAGAGAGAGAGAGAGAGAGACAATGAGTGAGAGAGTGATCTGTAGGCTTGCAATCAAATATCTTTTAATTCCCTTAGAATGTGATCGTATTGCAACACGTCTTAAGAGAATTTCCTTCAGCTTTGCGCGCAACTGACGACTTTCAATTGACTGAGCGTTTCTCAACTGGTGGAATTAATTTATCGGGAATCAAAATTATGTTTTACAAGGAGAGCCCTCAGGTTTGCGGCTGAAAGCTTTAGCCGTCGGCTTAAACTGTCTCAGCCATCAGTGAAATTATTAAAGATTAACGGCGCAATCATTTACATGCGCTGCAGCATAAAATTATGTTAACCATATCGATCAATTCAAATATTCGCTAGAAAGTATGTACTTTCCATAAAGTGCGTTAAGTTTACACTTTAAGAAATGCAGTGAATTTAATCTAATTTAAAGTGTGAGAGTAAATTATTTCAACTGGAATTTGTTCTCGAAAAGACAACTCTACAATTAGTTTATTTTATATCTTTATAATTTATAGTTTATTACTAATTTGTTAATGTAAGTTGAAGTTAATTTTAGTTAGAATATTTATCTGATGAAAATTTGCCTCAACGTCAATTAAATATCGCTCGAATTTTAAACATAGGACAGATGAAATACAATGTGTAATCTAATGGTTGCCTCATAGCAAATCATACTAATTTTATTAATCTATGATCTCCTGCAGATTTCACATTTAAATTATTCATCATCGACTTATTTATTTGCCCAAAAATCTTACGTTTTCAATGCGCATATTAACATAGCTTTTACAATAAGTCAATAACGTAATGGATGGTTAAACCCACGTTTCACATCAGTTCACTGATAGAAAAGCGTGTCACTGGAAGGAAGAGCACTGGATTTGAACTCTATACCTACTGATCCACTGTGGAACATCTTGCCAACATGTCACCCAGTCAATACTTCATACAACAGCACCGGCACATGAATGTAGGACGAGTGTTATGCTGTAGTGGGAAACGAACAGATGACCTCTTGCCCTGCAGGCATGCGTGCTACCTGTTTCACTATCAACTCATGATCTTTAATCAGAGAGTATTATATCGGAACAGTGAGATAAGGTTTTTATAATAAATGGCAGTTTCCAACTGTACATTCATGTCTAGTTTAATTAGCTCACATTGCATATATGCTTCTTTGAAAGCTGCATATTGAATTAAGTGGAAAAATGTCGCAGTCATCTTAAATAATCTCTGGCGAATGGAAATGAAATTCACGGGAGACCAGAACAAAGGAAAGTCTGACAATGCGTCCATTTGCGAAATAAATTTCTTCAGCAAATCTATTTCGATAAATAACACAGCAACAAATTCCTCGATAAGATGATCCAGAAGCATGTCGTCCTATGTTCATTTATATAGTGCAATACTACGTATGCTATGTTCATTTATATAGTGCAATACTACGTATGCTATGTTCATTTATATAGTGCAATACTATGTCATACGATACAATAAATCGCTCTCTCTCTCTCTGCGATTCAATACAATAAATTATGAAAGAATAGTGTGACATTGCATACAATGCTACATTAACATTGTAACATTTCTCCCTCTCTATTGGTACATTGTATACTGGCGGGGCACCCCATCCCGGGGCACCCCATCCCGGGGCACCCCATCCCGGGGCACCCCATCCCGGGGCACCCCATCCCGGGGCACCCCATCCCGGGGCACCCCATCCCGGGGCACCCCATCCCGGGGCACCCCATCCCGGGGCACCCCATCCCGGGGCACCCCATCCCGGGGCACCCCATCCCGGGGCACCCCATCCCGGGGCACCCCATCCCGGGGCACCCCATGAGGCACCCCAAACCACCCCGGGGCACCCCAGTGCCTCGGACAGACCGGTGCCCCTCGGACAGACCACCCCGGGGCACCCCACCCTGGGGTATCACACCCAGGGGCACCCCACCCGGGGCACCACATCCGGAGTACCCCACCCCTGGGCACCCTACCCCTGGGCACCCCACTCCGGGGTACCTCACTCCCCCGAATGCCCCGGTATCCCGGGCATCAAGGAAGCCCTTGATGATTTTTCCTTACTTAACGAGCTGAAGCTCGTACCACCAATCTCGGACGAGAACGTCTCGAGATCGACGGTCAGACAGAGACGGGACTGACCGTGGTCAGCCCTTGTCTACCGCCTCAAGGCGTAAGAGAGCTTTGCGACCCCTTGTTACCGTCTCAGTAACTGATGACAACTATGGCTGAAGCGCTGATCGCTCGCCTTTTATACTGCCAGTCTCAGAGGCGCTGCGATCACGTGACCGATTACAACTGGTTATGAGCTGGTTAACTGGTTATTGACCGCTCAATCTGAACGTAGAGTGTCCTAGTTTGGAAAATGTAGCCCTTAGCTTAGTAAAATATGCATTCTGTGGTGGTTTCTCGTGGCCTTTCTCAGTGATTGCTTTGTCTTCTCTAACGATACTTGCAGTGTTTGGGACACTGCAAGTATCGAACTCTACACTGACTGGGACACAACACAGGAATAATAGTGATAACACTGAGACATGAAATATATTTGTAAAATTTATTATTATTATTATAATTATTATTTTATTATTACTCCTACTCTTTATATTTCTTATTATTATTAATAATAATTATTATAATTATTAAACAAATCACAATGTTATTATTTTTATTAATTATGATATATTATATTATTATTATTATTAAAATATGTCAATATAATATATAATAATTTATTTTAAATAAATAAAATTTAGAGATTAGAAAAGACTATTTATACAGTTTCTTTTTGTAATATTATTTTATTTATTATGAGAGATTAAATGAGCACAGAAACGTAGGTTGCTAATATCATCTCATTTAGGCGCCGTATATGAAAAACTGAAAAACATGTAACGCTTTGATCCGCTATTGTAGCGGCCTGCAATTATATAATTGCATATAACTTTAATTTATATAAGCCTATTAATTGCATATAACTTTAATTTATATTTATATAATTTAATTTCCATGCAATACTTTCTATCTCATTTGTAATGTTTTGCGAAGGGGCATCTCCTAATTACACGTTTACACCTAAAATCTGCTGTCACTTTTCATATAGAGCATTCCATAGATCAACAAGTTAATCCCTTCGCAAAATGCAATGTTTTATCCATAACTTAATCTGTAGCCTACAGCTTGAGAAAATATGGCATTTGAGGTGGCTTCCCTATACCATTCTCATTTTACGGTTAGTCGCCTCTTACAACACGTGCAGTTAACGGTAAGTGTCAGTATTCAGTGTCCTGGACACAACACTGGCAAACAGATTTTATATTGAGTACTAAAAAATGCCAAAGGTAGGCCTACTTGTAGATAATGCTATGCAATAGAAAATTTTACATCAGTAAAGCCTAATTAATTCTTTCAGTTTCTAAGCTGTAGATTACTCTTATTTAAATTATCTCATGTTAAATTTAATTTTTATTTATATTATGCACTCTAACACACAAGAATTGTCTTGTATTCTAAGCAGTTCAGATAGGACCTACCTGAAACACAAATACAATCATACACTACCAGGAATCCTAGGTGTGAACCAAGGTGGTCATGAACTAAAGTGAGTCAAACTTAACACGATATTGAGCAGAAATACTTAAATACTATCGTAGAGCTGGTTTTTACTGGTTATTGAATCTCTATAGGACACTAATGTCACGGAACTAGAAATAACTGATTACAAAAGCATTTCGATTAATTGACTAAATGTAAATCAGTCAAGCATAGCCTATAAGATGCGATCAGATCATGTGATTAGGCTTACTAGACTAAGTTGACCTAATAATGAAACACTTACTAATATTTATTTCGTTCAATAAATAATATAATAGATAAATAGATAAATAAATAAATAGATAAACAGATAAATTGATAAATAGATAAATATAATATGAAATAAATAAATAATATCTATTTCAGATAGGACCTTCCTGAAACACTAATATTAAATAATACTCTTACTTATTTCGACTCTTGAACGCGAAAGCCACAAGTGTAACTGGTTTGCAAGAAATACCCCCAAGTGTCGCTTACTGAGCTATCAATTTATGGCATCTGCCTGCATATAGGACAACATAATAATACGTGATGTATACGCCAGTGCTGACCAATATCCTGATCTGTTAGGTACATTGTTGTAGCTCACTAGGGCACAGGTTCAAGCCCGCTGTCCTTCGCGTCATTGTATATTTTCGAGACTGATATTAAACTCGATTTGTGATTTGTTGATATTTGATTTTAAATTTATTTTTCATCATAAAAATATTGGTCTCTTGTCATAAATCAATAAAAAAAATTTGTAAAATAATTTTTATTTCGATAGTAAAATTATCTGCAGTAAGGCAGATATTGTATATTCGTTGTTTTTGTAGTCAAACTAATGCCAAAATTCGTGGTGCCAGTTATTTTTCACGTTTAATTTTTCTCTTTTTCATTTTGGAAAATTCAGAAAAAATCTGTACTAGCTTTAAGATCCGATTATTAATTTAAGTACCACCTTTGACATAGTGTGTTCACTGCCTTACTTTTACTAAAATAAGACAAGTACTTTTCTTTTTCGTATTATTTAAGATGCAGATTTTTTTGATGGTACAACAAAATAAACGTCATTTTATTGTGGCATTGATAATCTATATTTTTGAAGACATCTAGGAAGCCTGTAGCTTCTTGATAAATAAAGAGATCTCTAGAGAGCTCGAAGGTAAACTGTAAGAATATGTAACTTGGACCTGCCATTTGAGAGAGCTCGAAGGTAAACTGTAAGAATATGTAACTTGGACCTGCCATTTGACTGAACGCTTTAGAGTGTACCTAATATTATTGGCTTTACAATTTCATAACTCGGACATCGTAGGTTCCGATTGAACGGGTAAGTACTTAACCGGTTCATAATCAGTTGTAATCCATCACGTGATCGCAGCGCCTCTGAGGACAGCAGTATAAAAGGCGAGCGCTCAGCGCTTCAGCCACAATTGTCATCAGTTCACTGAGACGATAGCAAGGAGTCGCAAAGCTCTCTTACGCCTTCAGGCGGTAGACAAGGGCTGACCACGGTCAGTCCCGTCTCTGCCTGACCGTCGATCTCGAGACGTTCTCGTCCGAGATTGGTGGTACGGCTCGTTAAGGAGGGAAAATTCATTAGGGGCTTCCTTGATGCCCGGGACACCGGGGGCATTCGTGATCACATATTTCAGGGCTGCCCGGTGTGTCCGAGGCACTGGGGTGGCCCGTGGTGGGCTGTGGTAGGGTACCCCAGGGTGGATGGCCCGGGTTGGGGTGCCCAGGGGTGGGGCCCCCGGGGTGGGGTCCACCCCAGTTTGGGGTCCACCCCAGTTTGGGGTCCACCCCAGTTTGGGGTCCACCCCAGTTTGGGGTCCACCCCAGTTTGGGGTCCACCCCAGTTTGGGGTCCACCCCAGTTTGGGGTCCACCCCAGTTTGGGGTCCACCCCAAACTGGGGTGGACCCCACCACCCAGGTTGACCCCACCACCCCAGGTGGGTCCACTCCCTGGGGTGGACCCACCTGGGGCGGGTCCACCCCAGGGGGACCCACCCTAGGTGGACCACCCACCCGGTTGGGGTGCCCGGGTGGGCTGCTCCGGGTGGGCTGCTCCGGGTGGGCTACTCCGGGCGGGTTGCTCCGGGTGGGCTGCTCGGGGTGGGCTGCTCCGGATGATCTGCTTCGGGTGGGCTGTATAATAAATTATATTCTTCTTTTGTTTAGTACATTTTGCCAGACATCATACTTTCTGGGACAGTATTGATTAACCGATGGGCAATGATTTCACGGTATTCTTGCATTTATAAATTCATGTAGTTCTCATTTTATGGTTTTTATTATAAACCTAAGTGGTTGTCGCACAGGTTTTCTTCCCTTTGCTTGTTTGCTTGTTTTACTTAGTTTTTGCTATGGCACGATAAATTTACTTTGCAGCTTTATGATTATATGAACTTGGGAACAGATTTCAGTTCATGTGGCGCCATCGTGCGAACTAAATGAATTATCGCTCTGGGAAGATTTAAAAAAATCCAAAGAATTCGTCATTCCGCTACCTCTAAATGAATTTATGTCACAGAAATGAAGTATTGAAGGCAAATGCCAAATTACAATGTAAATTACTATAAGTACAATTACATGTATCATTTCTTTGAGTGATGGATGTCTTAATCTGTTGATCTTAACGATTAATGCAATCATTAATAGTGAATTTTTAAACAGAGCATGTAAGCTATATGCTTTCCTTTGTTGTAAAGTAGTTTCGAAGATGAGTTCGACCATGTCAAGACTACGTTACAAATTTGTGTGAATGCAAAATCGTATTGGTTAAGATTTTCATAGCAGTCAGACGCCAATCTGTTATACGAATCCAAGCTTTAGTATAATTTTTGCGACAATAGAGAATGTGAATAGAGAAATTGTTTATTGGCAATTCATATTCAACACATCTTTAGGTCAAGATCCTGCACTTGTCAGTTCTATCCTTGCAGCTGCCTGAATTGTTATCTAAATTCTTAATTCTTATATGACACAAGTCATCTGTCTGAACTCAATCCTGTACGATTTCTTAAAATTTTCTCATTAATTTCGTTCCAATGGGCATGGAAGCGCCACGGGCGTCCTCTCCCCACCCCGTCATTCACTCCCGGTCTTATGATGTTTCGCCCCTCCCTAAAGAAATGCCGCAACCGATTGCCGTGGAAACTATCCGCTGCTATGGCAACGACAGCACGGTGAGTAGGACATGGAAATCGTAGTGTACAGCTGACGATAGAGAAATGAGAGAAGAAAGCTGAATACGTCGAAAGGGAATATATGAAGTTAATATAAGAAGATGAGGATGATATCTTTCGTGTAGAATGATGATGATGATGATGATAATAATAATAATAATGATAATAATAATAATAATAATAAAATATTAAAAAATAATAATAATATAGTAAAAATTATTAAAACTTAATAGATTTCAATATAAAAAATGATGACAATGATAATAATAATAATAATAAATAACAATAATTAGTTTTATTATATTTTTAATCCCCTAAGAAGGGGATTCTTTGTTAAAATTTATTATTATTATTAATAATATTATTATATTAATTGTAATAATCATAATAATCATAGCCTTCGAGTATTCTTTGTCGTTAAATAGCTGTTCACATTAACGAATTGTCAAGCCTCTATAGTGTAAACCAGCCCCATATAGAAAAACACGGAATCCTAGAGTTTGCTGGAGCCAGTGGGCGAAGTCGGTAAGATACTCGACCGCGGAGCAAAACAATATGAGCGGGATTCAAATCCTGGGCTCGCCCGTCACTGACATAGCTTTCGAGTGAGGAAACTGACGTTAACACTAGCTTTACTTTTTACAGGAAGCCATAAGTTTACAATCAAATTCTTTTGATAAGATGAGAAATCATGTGATCAACTGATTTTCATAGTTCTTGACTAGGTCTGTCACTGATGGGGCCTCTGGGCGATTAAGCTGTAAATTAATTTTTCTCTGTCACGGGAAATCCCAAACTGACATTTTCTACGTTAATTATGGATTCCAGGGATATCAAAAGTTCTTAGGCTCTATCGCATATTCTAAAGTAGGTATCAAATTTTTCAAGGAGCTCTGTACAGTGAGAATTTAAGTGAACGGCAGCTCTAACTAATTTCTTTGCTCCTGGTGTAAACTTCTTAATAAATTTAAAAAATAATTTAAATTCACATTGTTAACGATTCAGTTTATTGTAGTCGATTAAGGAGTTTTTGGAAAATCTAATATATTGTATTGTGTTCTAAACACTGAATCTGAATTTAAGATCGATTTCAAAGCTCGAATGGCACGAATTAACTACGAGAAGTGATTTCGAATCTTAAACCTCGAGGCTCCGCAGGTGGATGCCTTACCATCGTGCTACTGCCGCAGTTAAATTTTACCAGCTTAATAGATATAGATATTCACCTGATGTATTTATTACTCTATTCATTCATTTATTTGATTATTTATTTCGATATTTATTTACTTATTTATCTATTTATTAACTTATTTATTTATCTATTTATCATGCTAATATTGGTCTAATAAAAAATAGACAGACACCATAAAAATTTTCAGCGTCGATTCCATTGATACGAAGAAACGGCCACGACAATTATGACTCATCGGTCCACTTGATGCCCTGCTAAACATAAAAACGTTCTGTTTTTTGCAAAACTGAGCTGCTAGTGATAACGATGAAATATTATAGAATCCTTCGATCTCTTTTTAAGCCAATTTTAAACTGATAACTGCTATCAAACTAGTAAACATTGTACTTAGAGTCTGCACATTTTTGATTTTGTCATTTTTCGGAACTGTTTCAGTCTAAACTTGAGTGATTTCCTCAGTCTACGGTTCTCTGACAGTGGCGTAAACATGCGTTTAGTAGAACAATTCTCTAATAAAGTAGCAATTGTTAAAAATTAACTTAAATGTTGCTAGTTTTAATAAACTATATGTGAAAGTATGCGTAATTTATAAAATCAATATTTTGATCTTTATCGCATGCCATGTCTACAAAAATAATAAAATAAGGTATTTAGTAAAATAAATTAATTTATAGTCTAACTTAAGTACCAGCATGACTAAATTAACCCAATGAATGGAAATTGCAAGATGATATATTGCTAGGTTGCAGAAATTGTTTTGGAATTACTTTTCACTTTTTAACTGCATAATTTCGTGGGAGTATCTATAGCATTGAACTTTTATTTCTACACGCTTACAAATTTATTAAAATATTTACTTTTTTATTTTGAATTTTTATTTAATTTGTAATACTTTTACAAAAGTGCTATGAATTGCGTCAATTCTAATTAATTAATAGTAATTAATTAATTACTATTAATTCTAATTTTTGAGTTTAGTTCAGATGTTAAGAGCAACATAAAAATGTACCGAAAGTCTTTGGAATTATTTAGAATATATTTAAAGGATGGCAAACTATTTTTGACTACAGTTATAATTAATGTAGGAGATTTCACACTGGCGTAACATTAAAATAATGACGTCTTTGACATTGCCTTATGGCGAGGAACCCGACGTTAAATTCTTATTGATTGAAATAATTCTCAAACAACAGCAAGCATTGTATAATGGTTTCTCATTGGGGACTTTCTGTTGGATTAGTTGCTTCAGTTAATGATTATACGGAGTACAGGTTCTATTTAATTATATGGAGATCATAACTGCATCTTATTTTGCACAACTTCTTCACTTTGTTACATATACTACAGAACCATGTGGAGAACAGTTAATTACAAATTTCTCAGATCATTAAGATTAAGCTTTTTCGAGTTAGGCATGAAGGCAAAGATTTAGCTTAAGAACATTTCATTCAGGAATGCTAAGTATACAGGTAAAGCAATTAGTTTATCAATATAGTTTATCAATTAGTTTATCAATTAGTTTATCAATGCTCATCCTAGATTTAACTAACTCTTATTAACCAATTTTACAATTCAGCCTGTACATGAAAGTCTCGCCAGAAATAAGTTGTAATAATGAAGAGAAACGCCTCCACTCGTTTGCGTAGGGGTCGCCAAACCCAGCAGTCCATTTCAAAACTCGTCTTGCCGCTGCTGGAAGGTAAGTCGTTTTAATACGTGTAATGTTGTAATACCGCTGCTTGAAGGTAAGCCGTAGTAATACGTGTAATGTTGCAATATCTCTGCTGAAAGGTAAGCCGTTGTACACTAGTACGTGTAATGTTGTAATACATATTCTGGAAAGTGAGCCGTTGTAATACGTATAATGTTGTAATACGTTTGCTGGAAGGTCAGCCGTTGTAATACTTGTAACGTTGTAATACCGCTGTTAGACGGTATGTGGTTGTAATACTAGCAATTTTGTAATATCTCTGCTGGAAGGTAAGCTGTTGTAATACTTGTGAAGGTGTTATATATCTGCTAGAAGCCTAGAATGATGTGCTAGAAGCTGCTGCAATACACTCTTGTAGCGTGAAGAGTTATGCCTTCGGTATTACGGAATGTATGCAAATTTTTAAAAGCTTTAGGCATATGTGTTTAACTTATTGAGTCAGAAAAGTTTTATTGAGATTCTTCTGTAGAGTCGTATTCGCTTCTATATATTTATTCCTGCTGCAGTTTAAAAGCTTAAAGCTTCTTTAGTTAAAAAAACAAAGAGTTGTTTATTTTAATCATCTAATAGTCCTAATCTCGGCGTGCCTCTGCCTCTATTTCCTTCCATTCTGCCTTCTATGAAATATTTTAGTAGACTTTCCCCTTTAGAATGTGTCCAATCCAACTGTTCTTCCTATTTTTAGTGCATTCATCAACTGTGGATATGTACCAACTCTCTCCAGAACTTCCTCCTTCCTCTGGAGAGAGTTGGTTAAATATATATATATATATATATATATATATATATATACATGTATATATATATATATGTACCATAATAAATATACATGTATATATATATATATATACAGTATATATATATATGCTGTATATATATATATATATATATATATATATATATACAGTATATATATATATGCTGTATATATATATATATATACATGTATATATATATATATATATATATATATATATATATATATATATTAGCATATCAATTAAAATTTGGCTATAATTGATAGAATTCAGATACTAATTTCCCACGTAATAACGATCGCTTATTAGCATGTGCAGCGTAATTTGCTTGCGAACCTATTAGCATGCTTGGTCGCCGACCTGGGAAGCTTTGTTCGAAGCTGAGGCAGAGCGAGAGGGATTAGAGTGCGATCAGCTGTACCTCACCGTCTTATTACTCCACGCCGTCATTAGAGGCAGACCGGACTTAATCCTCGAATGAATGATGACCGACAGTGGATAAGCTCTGACGTGGTACAGAGTCGACCCGCTGCGATGTTACGATGGAGTAAATCTCTTAACCAATATTAGCAGCTCGCTTATTGAAAAATGAGGACATCAGAAAATAGTTTGCATATTTATCAAGCGATATAGTGCGTTAAAGTCCCAAAATATGGGATTGGCTGGTGGTGTAGTGTAGGACTGAGAGGATTTTAGATATTCTAATTGCACCCCGACCCGGATTAAACTGGGATTCAAGGGAGGATGATAATGGTATAGTGCGTTAAAGATAGTGAACATTTTGGTTTGTACCACGCTATTATACGGATGTGATACATGGATCTGAAGGAAGGAAGATATTAGGAAACTAAAGGCATTGTAAATTTGGTTGATTTGACGCATTGTGTTTTTGTGGCTCTTTTAATCTTGACGATTTCGTGTAATCCCGTAAAATAGCATTTAATGATTTCTGACCTAGTATTATTAAATACATGTAGAAGGCGTGAAACTTGTCAATACTGATGGCATAGGCCTACTTAGTATAAATATCTAATATATAAATAATATCTTTATTTAATCAAATACATGACAATTAATAACGTTTGATGTGTGGAACAAGCTCTTTACTTGCTTTTTTTTAATTAACAGCAGTTATTTTTTAATCATAC
The DNA here is from genome assembly GCA_905160935.1 of Enchytraeus crypticus. NCBI lineage: Eukaryota > Metazoa > Annelida > Clitellata > Enchytraeida > Enchytraeidae > Enchytraeus > Enchytraeus crypticus. Next base: position 3,531,207 of record CAJHZI010000903.1, on the reverse strand, counting down.
ATTGGAGATAAATCTATACAATTACATGGTGTGCTAGTCATTGAAGTTTTACAAAGTCCTTGAACGTTTTCCTGCATCTAAGGTGCTAATACAGTCCAAAGCATTTAATTAAATGTCGTCAAATGCTACAAATATTATCGTTAGCATCACAGACGTTTAGAGGTTTTAATGCTTTAATCTTGCATTCAATAGATTATGGAGTCTTTTCTTTTGTCAATCTTTAAAGAATCTAAAAAGGAGAATAATCCATGCCCTCTAATGTGGAAAATGATTCTTGGAATAAAATGTTTTCAGTAATATCGCATACCGACCAATTCATTGTTTAGATATTGAAAAGTTTATGACAGACCTTTGTTATTCTTTGTCACAAAAATGACACTATAATCAAAATGCTACAGATCTACCGGCGGCTCTATTGTACACCGATGAAGCTCGGAAAGAAATGTTAGACTTTTGCTCAATTGCATGCACTAAAGCGTTAGGTTTATTTTTAGTATTCTACAATTTTTTAGCATAAAAAATAAAAAAATAATTTATTTTAATCCGTGGGCGGAGTTGAGAGGAAATAATATTATTTGAGTGACAGGCGAGAGTGTGATTCCTAGATGATCATACAGTTTCTAATGTATGGCAATGAGTTAAAAGGTGCTGAAGAGAATATGACTCCCTCAGTATCCAAAAATACTTTACATTAATTTCTTTTCTTAAACCTCAGTAACACCTATGATCACATTCAGTACCCTTTCACTTAGGCCTACTGTAAATATTCCAACAGCGTAAATCCAAGATAATTATTCATATTTAATCTCAAGCAGTTAGCTTCCATTCTCTTAAATGCACCATATCGGTCATTTAGTCAATACTTATTACTTTGTTAAAATTTAGTGACGCCCTTATAGGGTTTGATAAACTACGTTCATCTCCATTGTCCATCTCCTTCGTCTTCTTCAATTGCCGTGCCTGTTCCAAACCTGGGCGGTCAAGGTCACGTATGTTTCTCCATACGTCTCTGTCCATTGCTGCTCTGATCATCTCTGTTTCCGTTATTAGCATCCATTTGCTTAGGTTCTTAATGAACGTCATCCGCTGCCGATCCTAACGTCGTTTGCATTCTATTTTTCCTGTCACCGCTGTATTCTCTATGATTTCCTATTGTCGATAATAAATGTCATCTGCACACATTTGATTTGACTATGACACTAAAGGATAATCATTTGAGCTTAATTATATTTCATTTCAATTGACTATACGGTATAACTTAATGGCAGAAAATTATTTAGTGTAATCTGCCAAAAGTGTAAGAAAATTTTGAAACCCCCATAGAAGAATGTCTGAGGCTAGACTCTGATTAACTCGTTGATGGGAGCAATTCTACCATAGTATTGACTTTATTGCTAGTCACCATGTTGTGCAGCCGGAAGCAGCGTGGACGGACACACCCAATGAATGAATCCAGGCGTCTTTCAACTGAACAGCCGTCGACGCCGCCATTCCTCTATCCATAGAAGCCATATTAACCAGTTGGAACATCTCGATTAGTTTTGTTTAACAGTGATCATAAGCAATCTCTCTCAAGTGCTTTGCTAAGTGGCAGATTCACAGAACATATTCGTACTAGCATGCTGCTTTCGCGCTCCATAAAGAGCACTCCATCGATTAATCCCTTCTCAAAGGACTACGCCTTATCCACATATTAATGTAGCCTATAGCATGGATATAATGTGGCTCCTGATGTCGTTTCCAGTTGCCTTTCTCAGTTTTTGCTCGGCCGGCTCTTACAACATGTGCAGTTTACTGTTGGTCTATTCTTCAGTGTCAGGGGCACAACACGAGACTTTACGTAATTGATCTGACCAGTGACTTGCCGGCTAGACATTCTTAAGTTATTGTCTATCATATCTTACTTGTAAAGTGCAGAACTAAAACTATGCTAACTAGTGTGTACCTGTATATGTTATGTGAACATTTCAGCATATAGACGTGTCTTGGTATAGTTAAATAAGTAACATGTAATTTAGCATTCTTATCATTTGCATGTAAGTAGCATTATAACCGGTGAATTAGATAAGAGACGCTAAAGAGAGGTTAAATTTAAAGACAAATGTCTCGTTTAAAGACCATTTCTTGCCTCGAAAGAATGTCAGTGATTGGGAGAGCACTGATTTCGAATCCTGAACCCACTGAACTGTAGTGGGATACCTAAAGGATTTGCTATCTGCTCAACCGAATTAAGAGTGTAGAGCACAAGGATTAGGAAATGTTTGAGCTGACTCGCTATATGACTCGCTTTCGTATTTATGAATAAGATTAAGTGACTGGATCAGGCAGCATAATTTGAATTAGCTTCCACCACCACATTTTAGAATAATTAATCTTAAATAAAAATATAAAAAACCATTACATATTGCTGGAAATAGGTTTAATTTTAGCAATAAATTCTACGAACGTGTCGATAAAACGCAGAGATTTAAACTAGTTGTTAGTAGACAATGTGATAACGGGGTTTACTTGGAGGCAATTTGCCCCTGAAGACGAGTTTGATCCTCACCACAGCCCTTCATAGGCATTGACATCATTGCATCTTCTAATACATTTACCCCCTTTTTGCTACGTCTCCACATCACTTTGTCTAACCCAACAATCTCCCTCTCGAAATCTAAATCAGATTACACCCATCTTCATGATCCAAAGCGACTGTTAGAGCTGCGCTATAATATATCATCTAATATATCACGAACTAACACGAGTTGAAACAAAATTATTAACGCGATCTCTTGTTAGAAATCCTACGACCGGTTTTGTCCTCGAAGAAATTGGGAGACATGATCTATAAGGTTTTAGCTGAAATCTGTCACGTCACTCGTGTGACAAAAGCTTTCAGACCAACAGCGTCGTCGCCTTTAATTTCAGTTTACCTGAAGGAATTTTACGCTCGACGTGCGGCTTGTTCGCCGGCACGTAATCGATAGCATCGGTATCGATTCGACAAATTTTTAGTAACAGGAAAACTATTGCGACGATATCGATGAATAGAAACAAATGACGACGAAAGGTTAGATCGTCAAGACAATGTTTGAGTTATAATTAGAAGCGATAAAAATATTTGAAGATCTGGTGTTTTGTTGACTTGGCTACTCAAAAGATGTGTTAAGAACTTAACATGTGAACGTTTGAATAATATATTAAATCATAAATTGTTGTTGTGTTCAATTACATGGCTATTTTTAGAATATTTGGCACAATTCGTTTTATGCACACCTGTTTGTTCTATAGCTTGTGTAATATAAATTTCAGACGTATAGCTACTTACTTAACAATTAGCGTTTAAATAAACTACTACATAGGTCACTTGAGAAAGAGAGAGAGAGAGAGAGAGAGAGAGAGAGAGAGAGAGAGATAGAGATAGAAATAGAAATAGAGATAGAGAGATAGGAAAGAAACAGATATAGAGAGGAAGAGAGAAAGATAAAAGAATTGAGAATTTAATGTAAAAAATCTAAACAAAGGAATGAATCTGATACGTGAAGTATTTAGCAGTACAGAAAGTTTAATGTTTCAGGTGCTAAGACACGCACGTATTAGCCATTAATCTATTTTCAGTGCTGAAAATCGATGACATAATTTAGCCGTGAAGAACTCGTTGTGGAGAGAGTAAGTAGCGGCCTTAATGACGTGTCTGCATTCTGAGCGAAACACGAAACTCGTTAAGCTCTGCTTAGAAACTGTCGGCCAATGCCGCGAGAGGAGCTCTGGTGCTTAGCTGAGTAACATTGGCGTCTGAAACACTGTAAGAGTTCTCAATAAAACACTACTAGAAACTAAAACTAAAAACTGAAACTAGAACACTAATGAGAGCAGAAAAGAGTTAACACTAAAATATTACTAGAAACTAAAACTAAGAACTGAAACTAGAACACTAATGAGAACAAAAAATAGTTAACACTAAAATATTACAAGAAACTAAAACTAAGATCTGAAACTAGAATAATAAAGAGATAAGAAATTAATTGTAACTAAAACACAGGTAAATTTTAACACTTAGAAACACTTGCAAATTAACACTACCACTGATAACACTTTAATTTACTGCTTCAAGATGCAAGATTTTAGATGATTTCAAGTTTCATAAGGAAAAAGTTAAATAATTATGATGCATGTTATTTTCCTGGATTTCTGCGACAAAGTCAACACAAGATATCACATCAAATACAATTTTCTCAGTTTGTCTGTAGCAGTATTTTCCCGCATTAAAATATTCATTGGAAAAATGTTCTAAAATAATTATATAATTATGTAATTACCTTGAAATGGTTTCAATTCGGCATATAACAACACATAACTAACATCTCTGATGTCAATTCGAAATTCAATGTTTTCAAACTGAGGATGGTCCGCTACTGCTTAAAAGCGGATTCATTTAAATAAGCTACCTGGGCACCGACATTGAAAAAAACTATTAATAGGCCCTACAAAGCCTCAATGCTTTTTAACTGTAGCAGTTCTACATTGTAACTCTCAACTGAACCTTGTTAGTTTAACTTTACACTCGGAAACGGACAGAAATTTCTGTTTACATCCTTTTATGAGTTCAAAATCATTACTAATATTTAAAAAGCACGATGGTTTATTCAATTATCTTCCAATATATAATGGGTTGCCGCGTAATTATTATTTTTTATAATATTTAATTGTCTTGCTTCAATCTTGAAACTAGATTATCTGAAAAATCCAATTTAAGTTTTAAATTTAAAAATCTTCAGCCTAGAATAGGATTTCTTCAGTCCTCGGATTCCGTTAGTAAGCTGTCTGATTTCGTTGAGAAATATCTATATTTAGTTTTTAGCATCGTTAAATTCTCAGCTTTACACAATAGAATGACGCTGAAATTTCACCGTGACGCTTAATGCTTCAATTAACTGAAAACTATTGCTCTATAGAAATTCTAAATTTAATTTCTCCATACGTTCAGCGTTCATAGTTGTTTACAGAAGTCGCGATCCAATGTTACATCCATGTTGGTATTATGGCAAATAGAAAGTTTTCTTCTAGATCGACGTAACTTGCTGCGTAAATTGAGTTAATTTTCGATATTTAAATATGTAGATTTAATTGTATAAGCACGGACATGATGTCCGTTTTAATCCGAATTTTTATATGCCTCTTTTAGGTAGTAAATATATGTTTATATTATTAGCTTAAATTAGGCCTAGATCACGAAATATATATTTTCAATAAATTGTATGAATTATTACTTATGTATATACATTTATTATATATATACATGTATATATATATGTATATATATATATATTATACTTCGTTATTGTGTACAGAATACTAAAGCAATGCTAATTTCTGTCGCCAAGTATAAATTAGCCCATTGGCAAAGGCTATAATAAATATTAGCAACTTAATCAGTCTAGTGCAAGTCTAGCATAATAATAATAGTAATAATAATAATAATAATTATAATAATAATAATAACAATAACAATAATAAACTTATGCACATTCTGCGCTCTAGTCTGAGCTTCTCAAATCCGCGGCTTTTAGACTACGGCGAGGCTATTAGGCAATGCTTGTGCGCCGTTATCAACGCAGATTTGTCTGATTTGCAGTGGCAGCAAGCCAGTCTACCGGTGAGCAAGGGTGGTCTTGGAATTCGTCTTGTTTCCCATATCGCGCCTTCAGCCTTCTTGGCATCAGCGATGGGAATGAGACAGTTGCAAGACATCATCCTTCATAAGTACTTCCTTTCTGCTGATAGATCCATTGACGTTGCGCTATCAGTTTGGTGCAAAAGCCTCACTTCCATTGCTCCACCTTCTACCTCAGTCGGTAACCAGAAATCATGGGACCGTCCTATAGTGGATCGGATCTATAACAGTCTGTTAGAGTCCCAGTCCAATGCAGGAGATAGAGCACGACTCCTAGCTGTATCAACCAAAAGAAGCAGCGACTGGCTTCACGCTCTACCTGTTGCTTATTGTGGGTTTTTTTAGACAATGAGGCGTTTCGAGTAGCCCTTAGATTCCGTTTAGGGGCGAAAACTTGCGAGCCTCACATGTGCCCCTGCGGTCATGAAGTCGACGCTTTAGGTCTCCACGGCCTCTCCTGCAAAACATGCTCAGGTAGAATGTCTCGCTATCACAAATTAAATGACTTAATATGGCGAGCACTTTCAAGAGCAGGCATCCCTTCCTCTAAGGAACCAAGTGGGTTGTCCAGATCAGACGGCTAGTGTCCGGACGGCATGACTTTAGTGCCCTGGTGCAACGGTAAATGTGCCGTATGGGACGTCACGGTCAAGGACACTATGGCAAACTCCTATATGAATACGACTTCAGTCACAACCGGTGGAGCTGCTGTTCATGCCGCCTCTAGGAAGTTGGATAAATACCGTGATCTGTCCTTAGGATATGAAGTTGTTGCGGTGGCCATTGAAACCATGGGCCCGATGAATCCCGAATGAGTTGACTTTATTAATGGCATAGGCAGACTTATTGCAGAGCAAACCGGCGATAAGCGAGAGACATCTTTTCTTTGGCAAAAGGCTTTCCATGACTTTGCAAAGATTTAATGCAGTCTGCTTCAATAATTCTTTTAAGCCGATTGATGACCTCGAGTAGCCGGGCGGCGATTCAGCATGTATTGCTTGAATCGTTTTTATCAAACCCCAGGTTCTTTACACCGGGGTAAAAAAATAAAAATAAAATAATAATAATAATAATAATAATTATAACAATAATAATAATCATCATCATCATAATAATCATAATCATCATAACAATAATAATAACAATAATAATAATAATGAAGGCTTAACCTCCGTTTTCTCATACAAGGATGATGTCAGGGACGTCTTCCGAGAGAGTAAGAGTGAAAAGGCAGTCTAAATACAGATATCAGTAGACCAGATGCATGGTGTCCACATTTCATTCACTACATCAAGAATTTCTAGACATTTAATATAAAAATCTCTCTCATTTCAAATTCATAATTCTTTATGCCTGTTGAAGGGCCAATATAGTGCCTATTATAATGCCAGGTTGATTGACCTACACGATAAATATACTGATTTGCTCCGTGGCTGCTGAAACAACGAAAATGCTGACTTTAGCGCATTTTTTGTATTGTGTTTAGTTAAGAAATGTCATTGACTTAAGACTAGTTGAAAAATTGTTTTTTACTGTGGATTCCTCAACGTGAGTCTGAATATATATATATATATATATATATATATATATATATATATATATATATATATATATTCAGACTCACGTTGAGGAATCCACAGTAAAATACCATTTTGTATATATATATATATATATATATATATATATATATATACATGTATATATATATGCATATATATATATATATATACATGTATATATATATATGCATGTATATATATATATATATATACATGTATATATATATATATACATGTATATATATATATATATATATATATATATATATATATATATACACTGTGAGACATAAAAAAAACATGTGCGCAGTATTTCGTCCACAACTTTGACACTTGTGAACCGATTTTGAAAATATTTTTAAAATTATTAAGAAGAAGAAAAGTATTAATATTGAATCTAGTTTTGCGATACTTCCGGTTTAAAATAAAGAATACCAGACAATTTTACAAACATAGTCTGTTTTTTGATGGAATTTTAAAATAGTGTTTACTAATGAAGATAAAGCGCTCATAAAAAACTTGTACCTCTTAAAGGGTTATGGCGCACATCGGTAGATTGCCGAATTTCCAACAAAAGACTGGACGCTGGGAGGTCTAGATTGCTTAGTAAAGAAATTACGCCGGACTGGGAGCATCGATAGATAGAAGGGCGGTGGACGACCGAAGATCATAAGAACAGAAGAAAAGTCAGAGCATTGGAGGAGTTGATTCTGAGTCAGGAGAACAAGCCACAGACGCATCGCACTGCTTCAACTCAAAAATAGTAATTAACAGTCACTTAACGTTAATTATAGCAAATGTTATCCTGATCATATCCATGCAATTAGTTAAAAAATTGGTTTACTAATACCAAAGTTGTGGGCGAGAGACTGCGCACATGTTTTTTTTACTCACAGTGTATACATACAGTATATATATATATATATATATATATATATATATATATATATATATATATATATATATATATATATATAGCCTATATATAAATAATAATGTATCTTATATAGAAATATAGAGAAAAACAACCGATTAAATCTGCGCAAATGGGTGATATCAGTAGATGGCTTCGTTGTTTATAAAGAACAAGAATTTAGTGAAGCAGCCGTGTTGTGCAAAATACATTTTATAAATGGAAGTTATTTCTCGTCGCCATTCAACGGCTTCCGATTTCTTTGAGACTTCTCATCGAGTAATTCTTCAAAGAATCTTACGAAATCTTGTGTGTAGAAGCCATAATGACAAGCTCATATAAACCCAATACATTCAGTAATAATAAAAGATTTTCTTAAGCAAATCCGATTTAGAATTTGACCAACTTTTTCCGTTTGGGAAATTAATATTGAAATGCTGTTAAAAGATGTAAATAAATTTCCGGTTGGATAATGGACTTATTCTCAGAGTTGGTCTTGATTGCTCGCGTGTTTAGATAGACCGTGAGTGTTCGGTGTCACAGCTCGTTTCAAATTCTTTAACACATAGGATTATTTCTATTAAGACTTTTAAACTAGAATAGCAGGATAGCGATGATCAAATTAAACTAAATCTAACACGATTTAAGCAGTCGATGCTGTATAGATGGCCTATGTTTTGCTAGTTAAACATAGGCGCTCTCAACCATCGAAAAGTTGTGAGACAATAAACAGCCTTGTATATCTGTACCTTTTCTTGTAAGAACAATTCAGCGCAGAAAGTAAAGAAATAAACATGATCAGCACCGCAATGACGGTGTTTAATAAATGAACACTGTTATTTCGTAAAAATAGTGTATTCATGTAATTTTTACACTGCCAGTCGTTGTCAAGGAGCTTGAGAAATCGGAGTAAAAGCAGACTTGGTCTATGCAGCTGCGCTGGATCTTAGGAATACAGTGACAGATCAACCTGAAAGACTTGCCTTCCAGTCTACATTACAGCTAGATAAATCCGCAGTATTTAGTTGTAAAATAATCTACTTAGTGCTCGAATGGTAGACAGTGATTGCGGAAGAAGAGATGGAATCATCGGGAATTTGTGCCTTAGATCTGACATTTAACAGAACACAGAGAGTTAAGAATATAATCGCTGTGACACATGTAACATACATTTTTGTATAAAATGTAACTTTAACATCTATTTTTAATTATACTGTCTTAAAGGAGAACGATGAGACTTCTTGAAGAAAGCAAAGCGCAATTAGTACCACTGTGATCCGCTGAAGTATGTAAAGCGTTACCATGGTAACCTGCCGTTATGAGCTGCAGAGTATTGTCACGTGACAATGGCTTCGAGGTTTGAAACAGGTATTCAGAACAGGTACGGACGAGCATTTGTCAAGCTCGCTTAATGCTATCCTGGATACAAGGCGATTGGTCGTAGCTGCTCGTCAAAAACCACTTGTTGCAATTCGTGTTGAATGATTCTGAACCCAAATGTATTTCTTTCCAGCAGTAATGGGCCCGAATCGGTCAGGAAACAGAGTTTGTGATACCTTAATTACAATCAGTAAAATATTGATTTTAGCTAAATAAAATTGAACTTTGAAAACATATTTTATAGTATACATATTCCAATTGTCAATATTAGTTAATCGTCTATAACATTAGTTTTCAGTTAGTTTATTTCAACAATTTTTCAGTTGTGGTTTTTAGGTGTGGTCTACAGTTTTTATTTCCTTTCTATACTTGTGTTAAGTTTTGAGCTTAATTTAAGCAAATACTACTTACCCTACTTCCATCATATTTTGTGTCATTCATTTAACATTATGAAAATTGAGTGAACGCATTCTAAAGTTTAAATAGTATAACAGTATCATATATTTTTATATACATATTGCATTTCCATTGTATTTATAATATTGTACATGTTGGCCTACTTAATCATATAAAATAATATTTAATTATGGAGCGCAATTATAATAATTATTAACAATTAACAATTAGTAATCTATTTCTAGTATTTATGTATTATTTGTATCTCTCTCTCTCTCTTAGTGAACTGCCTACTGGCAGGTCCATGGTATATAACGCCTCCACTTTTCTCTATCTTCCGTTTTCCTCTTCACGTCCACATACGAGTGGATCTTTAAATCATCTATATAGCATTCCTTTTGATTTTCATTTCATCTGATTATCTGAATATAATAGTATTATCAAATAAACAACCTATTAGGTACATGTTACATCATTCATGCACACTTCATAAGTAAAATCAACGTCAAATATATGTGAAGTCATGTCCAACATCAGGAATTTTCATTTTAAATTTCAGGTTGAGATTTATGGAAGCAAACCTTAGCTATTAGTTTCGTAGTAATAATTAGCCTTTAGTCTAAACTCGACTTCAAATGATCGCATGAAGCAACATTTAAGCGAGTCTGCTCCTGGTTCATCGGAATAAATGAAAAGGATTAAACTGCCTGAAATGGTCAGCTTGCAAAATTTAATGAGTTTTCTTCAGTCTCACTGACTTTCAAACCCTAGCTGTCTTTAAGAAACGAGATAGCTTAATTCTCCTCGAAAGCGTCCAAAATAGCTTTAAGAACCAAGAAACGAAAATTAGTTCTTGTGAAAATGAAGCAGTAAAAGTTAAGTTGAGCTTACCAATATTTGTGATATAAATATTCACAAAAGTAAAGTCTTCAAGCCGTGTCAGTGACAGATCTATTACGGATAACTGTCATATTCGGATTCCTTGTTAATCCGGGTAGTTGTAGGATTTGCATTAATCAATGTACTAACAAGTTTACTTGTAGCCTATATACTGAAGATTACAATCAATTACAATCAATTACAATCAATTACAATCAATTACAATCAATTACAATCAATTACAATCAATTACAATCAATTGCAATTGATTGCAATTGCAATCAATTGCAATCAATTGCAATCAATTGCAATCAATTGCAATCAATTGCAATCAATTGCAATCAATTGCAATCAATTGCAATCAATTGCAATCAATTGCAATCAATTGCAATCAATTGCAATCAATTGCAATCAATTGCAATCAATTGCAATCAATTGCAATCAATTGCAATCAATTGCAATCAATTGCAATCAATTGCAATCAATTGCAATCAATTGCAATCAATTGCAATCAATTGCAATCAATTGCAATCAATTGCAATTACAATCAATTACAATCAATTACAATCAATTACAATCAATTACAATCAATTACAATCAATTACAGTCAATTACAATCAATTACAATCAATTACAATCAATTACAATCAATTACAATCAATTACAATCAATTACAATCAATTACAATCAATTACAATCAATTACAATCAATTACAGTCAATTACAATCAATTACAATCAATTACAATCAATTACAATCAATTACAATCAATTACAGTCAATTACAATCAATTACAATCAATTACAATCAATTACAATCAATTACAATCAATTACAATCAATTACAATCAATTACAGTCAATTACAGTCAATTACAATCAATTACAGTCAATTACAATCAATTACAATCAATTACAATCAATTACAATCAATTACAATCAATTACAGTCAATTACAATCAATTACAATCAATTACAATCAATTACAATCAATTACAATCAATTACAATCAATTACAATCAATTACAATCAATTACAATCAATTACAATCAATTACAATCAATTACAATCAATTACAATCAATTACAATCAATTACAATCAATTATAATTACACTCCTAGCCGTGCTGATCTGAGAGTAAAATCTCGGACACTCACTGGACTGGTTATACGGAATATGGTCTAAATTGCCTAAATGGTCTAAATTGAACAGGTTTAAATTGTAATTTAAACCTTTTAAAAAAGGTTTAAACATGTTGCATAACAGGTGATAGATATCAACATATTTGATAATTTCACTATAATGCCTGTTTACTTATAAAGCATTCTAGCTACATTTTGGACGCATTATATGAATTGCGACATTTTGCGTAGCATTTCAAAATAGAATTTCAAAGATAGCTTTTCATAAGCAACAGCTGATATGGTAATTAGTTTTAAACTTGTTAGTGTTCCATGTTATTAATCATAGCATACATGAATATATAAGAATATTTGACTAATCCAGTGTAAGCCAGTCCAATCTTATCCAAGTGTAATTGAAAGAGTTCTTAAGAATAATCAGTTACTTTAACAATATTAAAAGAATTATTTAGAAAAAGATGCAAAAAGGAATCAACGAACAATCCACGAATAATTTAATGATAGTCTGAGAAAAAAATTAAGAATAACCTAAGAAAAACCTATTTTATAAAAGGATCGTTGAAGTATGAAAGGTCCCAGTGATATTCGACGTGAAGGACGTTACGTAGTTTTATCGCGACGACGTGATAAAGTTGACTGATTGTCCTGTTAAGAAATCTCTATCATGTTTTTTATAATCTCGCTCAAGCCTTTCAAGTGTACAGTGTGGTGCCAGTAATAATTTTGTGAATCGCATTGCAATATGTAACCAAATGTATTGATGTCTGAATCTTCTGCTACAGAAAATCTTCTTATTTTTTATTTCGTGCACCTGAAATTGATCTTAGTTGATCTTAGTTGATCTTTATAATAGATTAAAATATGGAATACATACAAGTGTAACTGTGTCATCATCATCATCATCATCATCATTCATCATTCATAATTCATCATCATCATCATCATCATCATCACCACCACCATCATCACCACCACCACCACCACCACCACCACCACCACCACCACCACCACCATCACCACCACCACCACCACCACCACCATCATCACCACCACCACCATCACCACCATCACCACCACCACCATCACCACCACAACCACCATCACCATTATTGTTGCTCCAGAAGATTCTCCACTGACTAGACTGAATTCGTCTTTTGTAACTATGGTGAACATGATTGTACATGTCCATTAGATATCATTTCACTGTTTTATATCTTATACTCAGACCAGTTGATAACGCGAGCTGAAGCGAGTCCACTATTTGCAAGTTTGTCTCCATCAATCATATTTCAGATGACCACCGTTAGACCCATCAGATGATTTAAGAGTTTGATGAGTGATAGAGTAAGATGGATCAATTTTGACGAAGATGCTACGCATCTATGTTATAGTCGGTAGACTTAAAATGATGAATAACAGCTGAGCAAAACGAATTTAAATCTAAATACAAAAAACATGTGTACATAAGTGAAATTGAAAAATGGATCCTAGGAAGAAAACGTTAACTGCGTCAGCAGCGTACAGTATTACATAAGGATTTGAATGCTACTAAAAGATTTTAGGTTGAATGAATAATGATGAATAATAACTTAACAAGACGATTTTTAATCTAAGAAAAATATTTACTGTAGATTACTTATTCGCATTTATATGAAAATAATCAGCCAACACTTCCATAGTTCTCTGCCATGATATAACTTTGCTTTTGATGTCACTCATTAAGGGTGTAAATCTTTACGAGATGTACTGGAATAAAATAAGAACCTAGCTGAATTGGTTTTGACCTTGGAGTAATAACTGATCGCAATGTATTTCCAGGTAAGCATCACAATTATTAATGTGGTACAAGTTCCATGGCTTCGGTGAGAAATCTGGCAGAAATTCCTATCAACCCTTACTTCTGATGACGCATATATCATACAAGTATTTCAATGAAGCTACATGTTCTTACTGTAGATTAGTTGATGAACTGGTTTGATTAATCAGATTTTGGCTCAAAATGCAAAAATTCAACCCCGATAAGTGCGTGACTTAAATCCTTAGTTTTCAATTTACTGATATTAGGAGCAATTCAAATTAATGTTCGCTTAGCCTTTATCATGCAAGAGAATTTTCACTGGTTTAATACTATTATGATTACACTTCATCAAATCGTAAAGCGTTGTTGACTTAACTCACGTGTTATGCATTCGTTTAAACTATAGCTGCTAATGAGACCTGAAATAGACAGAAGTAGCAGAACTCTTTGGGTGACCCCCAAACTGAGAAAGATTTTGCTTCAATCTCTTACACATTTTAAAATAGATTTGGGTGAATCGACTTTTAATGACACAAGGGAAGTCCCTTATTTTATCAGATTAAAAAACAGACTTTAAATATTTACTAGTGACTACTACGAATTTTAGTAGAACTAGCTTAAACTTGTTTTCGGATACAAAGAAGTTACTTTAATCTGATTCTAGAGCGCAAAAAATAGTAATACAACGTGGGCGAAATTTCTTTTACCCAACTAGACATTCGTCGTATGTAACAGCCAGTCCTTGGATTCATGGAACTCAGACGGACTGATGATCCTCCTGAGGAACTGAGTCTTCAGTGATCGAAGACTTCTTGACCTTTCTTACATTTGAAAAAACAAATGTTAGCGTCAGTTTCCTCACTCGAAGGCAATGTTAGTAGTGGGCGAGCCCAGGATTTGAACCCCACAATACTGATCCTCGGTCGAATATCTTACCGACATGGCCACTGGCTTCAGCCTAGCTGCAGCCGTGCCAATGTCAGAGTTTATCTCAGTGGAGGTTGGAGTGGTCAGCTGCTGACGTAAGAAACATCGTCTAATTCAGGATCCATCCCAAACCCTTTCAGAAATGAATCTTCGTAGAGGAAGTTGGTGCTAACGGAATCATTTCAGAACGGGTCATAGAAGATGCAGAGAAAGTGAGTTCGGCTGAGGTATTTGTAATTCTCCACTTGTGACTGTGACAAATCTCAAACCATGAAACATATCGTTGAGGAGTGACCTCTAACCTGTCTGCCGGGTGGTCTGTCTACTTTAAGCTGCCTTGCAAGTAAAGCAGTTACATGGATTAATGCGTACGCTAAATAAAAGTGAAGGCAACGTCAGAAATCATACAAACTGGGTTTCAATAAGTCAAGAAAATATTAAGAATCTTACTTTTATCAGAAAATATACTCCAAAATTGGGACATGACTGTTACAAAACCGTCGCTAGTCATCAGCTGTCAAAAGATCTCATCGGATTTTAAATATTAAACGTAGTATTAAACGTAGTTGTTGTACATAGCCGTTATTCCATAACTTTTATTATTTTGACATGATACGCTTAAATCTTTTTCAGACGCTTATAGATATCTGTTGAGCGAGTAATTGTAAGAAAATCGATATTTATGAAATGTTAAAGTTTGAAAGGAGTTTAATTACTCTATCATAAATGTCCTTAAAAACTCAGAAGCCTTGAAGGTGGTCCTATTCTGTTTTAGGAATTAGAAACCAGAAGAAGTTATTCTTATCGGAACTCAGATATATCTAATTCTCGCAGTTTTCTTTAAATGTAGAAACGTTGAAACCAAGTAACAAAAGTTTGCTGACGGATCTGAAGAAATTTGATATTTCTAATTACAGAAATTTGGATACAAATAAAAGAGTAATAATTTGTATCGTATTGCTTCAAAATGAGTTAGTTTAAATTTTGAACAGTAATAGATCCTTCAACTCTATGGTCCTACTTGTTAATATACTGCAAATCTGGTCGAGAGAGTAACTTAAACTTACTTTTTTTCTACTTCGGTATAGCAGTCAACAGAATTAGGCCCAAACAAAACTATGACGACATTTTGATCACACGAGGCCTTTTGATGTTCCAGCAAACTTTAAATTCGTTTGATTGATCAAATTGATTGCTTTCAAATGGGTCTATTATTCGAATGATGAAATTTTTATCTAAAACTACGGAGATTCGCGGCTTTATGCGACAGAAGAGTATTTGGAGATAGCCTATACCTTTTCTTTCACTACTTTTATATTTATGATTTACATTAATTAACTCTGTGAGATAGATTTTGACACTATAGTAAAATAAAGCTGGCCTATATCTCTTAGGATATTTGCAGATAATAAATTTGTTAAAAAATCAGATGAAGCATAAAATCATACGTCTTTTGGAGATGGGAATTTTATGAATTTTCAGAGTTCGGGTTCGGTTCGTTGAAAATAAGAGTTCGGTTCGGGTTCGGTTCGGGTTCGGTTAGCAGTTGACAATTTGAGAGTTCGGTTCGGTTCGGTTCGTTGAAAATGAAAGTTCGGTTCGGTTCGGGTTCGGTTCTAACAAGGGTTCGGGTTGGGTTCGGCTTGCTTTCCAACTAGCAGGAGTTCGATTCGAGTTCGAAATGGTTTGGTTTGGATAATGTTGCAATTGTTTAACTTTATTTATAATAATCATGGTTATAAAAAACATGTTTAAAATGTTTTATGGTAAATATGCTTAAAAATTCATATTTTAAAAAATAAATAAAAAGAATTAAAATAAAATTAAAAGTCCTAATAGTTGACACATTTTTTCACCTGGGTAAAAATATGACAATGAAAAAGGAGAGAAGTGCTATTTATTCCTTTACATTTTTTAAAATATTGTAAGTTTACCAACAAATGTTCATAATATAGATATTTAGCTTTATTATTGCATCTGGAATATTCTCCTTGATTATAACGAGCAATTAGAATGCTTCATCGGTTTTTAAATTTTTTTGTCACTGTAGATATTAGATACGTTTATAATTAAGTGGAAATGTCTTGGCTACAATTTGATCCAATATTTCAGAGACAAAGTGCAATTTAGTAACATAAAAATGTCAAATAAAGATATTTGTTAAACACGTGTACTTCCTTAGAAAAATGATCATAATATACACCGTTTGTTATCAACTGACCAGTAATAAGCTTCATGATGTACCTTAGGGTTTCAAATTTCAAACTGTCAGATCAATTATGAAGTTACGAAAATACATGTAGTTATGAAATTATTGCATTGCTATGGTGCAAAATTATTTTCTCCAGATAGTCTTAACACATTTAGAATGTCATATATAATTATTTGTATATCTGGTTGCAAAAATAGTACGCTAATACACACTAATATTATAATAAAAATACACACTAATATTAGAAAAAATTCATAATTTGAAGTTAAGAACAAATCCACCTAGATTGAGTCAAGCATTTTCAGATTTTTATGGAATACTCTCATCACTTTTGTCTCTTTGATGTTAATCTTCATTCCATATTTCAGTGCCGTATCATTCAGACTATCCATTATCTTCTGTAGGCCCGTCTCGCTTCCCGCTACCATTCTTTTGTTCCGCTACCATTTTAAAGTTTGTGTTGGAACCAGCCTTACCTGAATATATGCTGTTAGAGACTGTAGCACATTTAAATACAAAAACTAATATATATTTGTATTGTTCTTACTACCTTTATTTAATGTCAGGCTGGTGAAGAAGAAAAAGACTACAAGAGTTTGGTTCAGTTCGGTTTGGACGAAGTCAGGTTTCGGGTTCGGTTTGGGTTCGGCCAGAGTCTGAGTTCGGGTTCGGTTCGGCCAGAGTCTGGGTTCGTGTTCGGTTCGGGTTCGGTCAGAGTCTTGGTTCGAGTTCGGTTCGGTTCGGTCAAAATTCTAGATTTTAGGGTTCGGTTCGGTTCGGGTTCGGTTCGATTCCCATCTCTAATGTCTTTATTAACTCTTTGTTATGAATGTAAACTAGTAGCCTAAATTAACAGATTATTAAATTAGTAGTTTATATTAAATTGGTTTTTCGTATGCCAAGTGCACACTTTTAGATAAATTACACTACACTATTGCTTAAATATATTCCACTATTAATTCTCTCTCTTTCTGTCAGTGAACTGCCTACCGGCAGGTCCGTGGTATATAATGCCTCCACTCTTCTCTGTCTTGCGCTTTCCGCTTCGTGTCTACGTACGAGTACGTGAAATCATATAACAATGCTCATTCTTATATACTATTTTCTTGGGGGATTCTGCTTAAGACAAGGTTGGCCCACTATGCCTCCTCAACTTCGACTACATTCACTAGGCAGAGGCGTCAATCCCTGCGAAAACTATCCTGTTTACCGTAACATAATTAATCATGTCATGAATATTAAAACTAAGGTTAGCGTCAGTTTTCTCACTCTAAAGCCATGTATATGACGGACAAGCTCAGAATTTGAACCCCGAACATACTGATCCGCAGTCGAATATCTTACCAAATTGGCCACTGGCTCTATCCAGTGAATATTAGCATATATTACAGAGCCAATCGTTCGACTAGAATAACTTAACTTTTTGAACACTATTTGAACAGCAGCTAACCACCCATCGGCTGAACCAGGCACCTCGGATAACACCAGTGCCTCATCATCAGGCGGAGGTCCCTCATCCACAAGTATGATCGCTGGGTCTGGAAGACACTTCCGCCGTCGCTCGTCGATCATGGCGGCCTCCATGCGGGGTTCGCTGCTGTCCCGACCCTCCCTGGACGTGACGAGGGAGGAGAGCCTGATGGAGGATGACGAGGAAGGAGGTGGGAGCGGCAGGGGCTCGGTGTCTAGGAGGAGGGCCGTGGACTCTTCTGATCTGAGGTCCTGCGCCATGGTGCAATCAAAACTGAAGAACTGGAAGACCTTCTCTTTCTCGTGAGTGGATTTGATTCGATTGATTTAACGTTATTTATTTGATTAATTGCACTTATTGAGATAACTGCACTTATTGAATTAATTATATTTATTGAATTAACTCAACTTGTTGAATTAACTATATTTTTTGCATTAAATACACTTATTTAATAAACTGCATTTATTGAATTAATTGCACTTATTGAATTAATTGAAGGTCCATTTATTGAATTAGCAGCACTTATTGCACTTATTGAATTAACAGCAATTAACTGCTGCGCCAAGTGGTCAAAAGTCATTGTGAAATATTGTTGTGTTCGAGCTCTAGCAAACCTTCTGTAATCGATTTCGCTGTGCATTCACCAGATGGCAGAAACTTTGTTGTCAATCAGCAGTTTTCAATATTGAATGTAAGAAAATATTAAACAGCCCTCCTTTGATTCACCAGATGTCAAGTCCAATCGTCAATTTGTTGCTAAAAGTTTACTATAGCGCTCAAACAGGTGCACAAGCTTCAGAAAAATTTAGGACATCATCACAATACTAAATCACTTTGGATAACATGTTTCATGTGAAATTTTTTCGGGAAATGAACTCGTTTCTGAAGTGATTTCCCACTGTCTTCAGATTCGTAATTTGATTAATAATGTGGTCAGGGGCGGATCCAGAAATTTTTAAGGGGGGCCCGAAATTTTTTTTAGAGTACACATTTTTTGCTTACGCCACGTCTTCTTCGGGACATGTGACGCAACCAGAAAAAATTCTGTGGGGGGGAGGGGGTGGGAATTTTTCACTACTTCGCTCGACTCATAGAGTGTATTCCCATATCATAACGCCCTCCCCCAAGTCATACCGTACTAAAGTCTGGGGAAAACCTAAAATGCCTAAAATCCTACATTTGTTTTGGAAAAAAGCAGGTTATTTTTTTCACCTTCGAAGAGACTCAGCGGATCTGTACGAATTGCAAAAGTGACCTAATTTTGGCGGTAGGGGGCCCCTTCCAGCCATGGCTGTTTGCACCACCACTCCGGCACAGAGTTCACATTTTTTACTCGAACCCTTTTCTCCTCTTATACAGCGATTTATGTGAAAATTAAGAGCTAGTGAAACGGTCAACCTTTTTCGGTCCCCCCATCCATATATACAGGCCTCCTAGTATACCAAATATATGAGCCCCTAGTGGGGTCCATATTTGAAAAAAATGAACTATAGTGGAACTGAGTTCCCTCTCGTCCCCCCCCCCCCAACCACCCACTGCTCTTACAAATATATTTACACATACAAAATGCAGGGGGGGCCCAGGGAGCCCGGGCCCCCCCTGGATCGCCACTGAATGTGGTTAATATCATCTTAGATTAATTGACAAGTGTCTTCCAAGATCAAGTTCAAATATTTTCTAAAATAAGATGACGGAGCCGATGTTAACTGATATAATTGTAATACGTGATTATACGTCTGTTTACCTAAGTTGTGAAATGTCCTGAACCTTCACGGTGAAATGTCCTGAACCTTCACGGTATTTCCTATATTTTAATCACCTATGAGCGAAAGCAATAATGCATGTACATGTATATGTAAATATTTAACGATAGATCTGCCAATTACTAATAATACACAAGAGTGAGAAAGAGGTTGAAAGAAGTAAAACCATAGAAAGTGAGACAGAGAGGGAGAGAGAAATAGGAGATAAAAATAAGTAAAGCAAGCTATAGAGACAAATGAACCAGAAGCTAATGGTAAAGCCAATGTTAGCATCAGTTTCCTCACGCGAAAGCGATGTCAGTGACGGACTAGTGCAGGATTTGAACTCTGCACATACTACACGGTCGAATATCTTACCGACATCGCCACTGGCTCCAGCCATTGAATCAGATGAAAGAGAGAAAAATATGAAGAAAATGGAAAGTTTTACTCGGTAAATTTCATAATTATAAATTACTGTGAAAATTCAAGATAAAGATTTTGGAGTGTTTTGATTAATCTAAGATAATCTTATCAGATGATCTTAACATCACTGAACGGATTTTTTACTGTTGACTACTCTTCGATACTTGACATTTTATTCCCGAACTCTATGAAGGCTAGAGCTCTTAATCTGTAGTTTTTATTTTATCGGCTTACCGATATTATGGTTAGTTCTGCTCTTGTTTAGAGCTAACGATCTGTATTTCATTATCATGCTTGACAGATATGACTAAGTATACAGTTTCCTTTTCACTTCTTAACTTTTAGCATTCAATAGTAACATATTTCGATGATAAAAATTTACAAATTTTATCGACGAAAGAGATATTGAATGTATAATTCCCTGCTTGGTTGCTGTCGGGTCATATTCTGAAATGATGATGGCGCGTTCTAAGTTATTGGTATCGATTGAGCTGAAAAACCGATGACTTTAGTTTGATTGTCCAAAATATTCAATAAAAATTTAACAGAAATCCATACGAGGCAGTAAAGTGCATTGAGCTTGTGGAAGCAGATTCAGAATCATTAGGATGGAGCATAACACGGTAATGCGACATAATAATAGTAGTAGTGATAATAATAATAATAATAATAATAATAATAATAATAATAGTGCTACTACTTCTACTACCACTACTACTAATAATAACAATAACAATAATACTAATAATAGTAATTTAAAATATATTTATAAAGCGCCACTCTATGCTAAATGCCACAGCAGCGCTGAATGGACAGTGAAGGTCAAGTAGCCTGATGATATAGATAATGCCACAACCGGTGTAGTGATTAGAACTCTGCAAATCGGGAGAATGAGCGACCAATTGGACTAAAGCACAGAAATCAGCACCACGTGGCTACTAGTCTCTTCACTGTCCTACCTGCGTCAGTCGCCTCTTACGAACACGCGCAGTTGTCATCGTTGCTCCTATAGTGTCATGATTGTTGCAATCTTTAGGGTTTTGTTGCTCCTATAGTATCGTGGTTATTGCAATCTTTAGGGTTTTGTTGCTCCTATAGATTCGTGGTTGTTGGACTAATGTGCGGTCGCGCTCCGGGTCAACTTAATGCAATCCACTAATGTAATTCACTTACGAACCGGAATAGTCTTTCACTGGAAATTTCTTGAGCTAAATTGACTTTCGGACACATGTTAGATTCCAAGCAAGTTTTCTGAGAATTTCCATCTCTCCTTTCTGCGCCGCATGAGACTATTTTCCTTCATGAATTCAAACGCTCCTGTTGAATAGAAAAGAAATAATATTATAATGTCAGGGAATGTTATGCATTATTGATTATAGTAAATATTTAAATTACACTTAATACTGATAATATTTAGTATTAAAATTCATAGAGTATGCAATTGTAAGGAAGCATTCAATTAAAGAAAAACTGGATTATAAAAACAACTAATAATATAATAAATTAAATATACAGTGTAAAAGAAAATAAAAGAGTACGGAAAACTCATTTGTTGCGGGGTTCACAGAAATTAGTTCACCGTAGAGCGTGCATGTCACGAATGAACTTAGACAAAGTCGGACAGGGTTAGTATTTGGATAACCCTAGTCGACTAATGTACTTACCCTGCCAAACCCTAGTTTGGCAGGGTTAGTACATTGGACGACTGTCTGGAAAGACTTCGTGCGGACGGAATTGAACACAAACTCCAGGGTGTTGGAAGATTATTCTTACATCCGCTCCAGCTGCAATTTTTTCATAAATAGTCAACGATTATTAATAATCATTGACAGGAAGGAAGAAATAACGAAAACTGTAAAACGTAATCAAGTAAACGCTTCCGCAGAGCTACGTGCATTTATTTATTAACGAAAGTGAGGTATTCAAAATGAAAATTATAGTGAAACACATTACCCTTTGAAAACTGGTCTGCATTATTTTCCATTTACTGCTCAGAATTAATCGAGCTTCGACCTGCTAAGATTTTGAGTGCAACAAAATATTTATTTAAATTATGTTATCAGTTCGAAGATAATATTACATCATCGGAATTATGAAGTGCACACAAAGTCAATGTTTCGAATTTTTTGACGCAGTCTGTTTAAAAATTTAAGATTTAAAAATGACAACTAGGGAAATAGCATAAAGTCTCTACTTACATTAGGCTAAGACTGCATTCAAAAGGTATGAAAAGTATAGAAGCAAAACGACCATTAAAATTATTAAAACCAAGAAATCCAAAAGAATCACAAAACTTTCATGTAGATTTGTCTCGAAGACCCGTTCTCGGAGACTGATTACCGTAAGAAATGGGCCTATGGCTAATACATCGAGTCTTTTACGAAGTAGCACAAAATTAGTCATCCCCGTATGCATTCTTGTAATGATTCAAATTGAAACGATTTTAACGGCCGATTTTAATTAACAGCAGACTGAGGAGAAGTTTCTTTCTGAGCAGCAAACGGTTCGTAGTAAATTGCTCGAAGGCTTGACTATAGAACCAGTAGTCATGGATTCAACTTAAGGTCTCATCGCAAATGTTGATCCAATTTGTTTTCGACGTGTACTCATGAATTTAGAAATTTAAAATAATTTATTTGCATAATTTGCATAATTTATTTTCTGACATACGTCAGAAAAAATTGTATACGCAAACAGTCAAAGCTAATTCTTTTCGTGTGCATTTCAGTTTAAATGCAGCAGTACCTTTGAGGCTGCAACTGAGACCTGAGTAGCTAATGCTACCGCTACAGAGTAAATTGCTAATGGATTTATTGTTTTAGCTCTTCTGTAACTGAACATACTGAAAGGGTCCATTAGTAATTTAGCAACAACAAAATCCATTGAGAGTCCCGTATCGCTTCAAATAACCAATTTCTAAACAATATCATGTAATATTTCACGAAATCATTATTCGCTTACTGATTCAGTTCTGTCAATGCAGTTTGGGGCCGAGGTTCAAGCATTTAGCAGCTTGAAAAGTGAGGTTGGTGTGACAACAGAACCCTTAAATTGTTTTGCAAAAAAATTAAATTTCTATCCTGCAAACAATGAAAAATATACTCTACTTTCAAGAAGGAGACCAGAAGGGATTCGACCCACTTACTCTCTTTCTATCTGTAGTGTTCAACAAAGTAGCAGGTCCAAGGTATATATTCGGATATTCCTATTCACATGCTGCTCTCAAGCTTCTTAAGGAGCTCACCACTGATAACCAGTAAATCCCTTCACAAAAAGCTCTACACCACACCTTAACGTATATTATAGCTTGGAATATTATTGCTCCTGAAATGGTTTTCTCTGGCCTTCCTTCGATCAGTCGCCTCTTACGGTGCCCAGGAAGTATCAATTAAAATCCTAACAGGAACGTTTGCAATAATAACCCCTGTTGCATCAAACATGAACTGAAACATGACAGCGCAGTTAGTGCATGGAGCTAATATCTGTTTTCTGTCGCTTTTCTCAGTTCTTGCTTAGTTGCCTCTTACCGTGCGTGCAGCTTACAGCTGGTCTAATCTTCAGCGTCTCGAACACAACACAAGAAAGCATGTCCCTTTTACAGCGACATGTAATTCGCGCCCCGGTCTGGGCCGTGTTTGATTAGAATGTTTACCGACCCGACCGATCGCTGTGAATTGTGTATTGAACTGATTTAATTGAATCTGCCAGGAATATCGATTTATATTGTCCTAGCTATATAGTGGGAGGAACATCCGGTACATGGATTCTTTTAGCATGTCAACGGGGACAAATTCTCCCAGCCTTTAAGCCGTAGGTTTGCCCCCAATAAATGCTAATTGCCCCCTCCATCGATTGAAAATTTTACATAAAATATTGAACTCAAAATGGGCATAACTTTGTTATCACATAATCACATAAATAAAGAATTTTAAAATGGACAAAAGGAGGAAACTTTACAATGCGTATTAAGTATTTAGTACCCTTTTAAGGAAAGTTTGAAATTTGTACTACTTAATAAAAATCTTAAGCGTTTCGCAACCTCTCTCGCCTAGTAAAACTTTCTAAAAAGGCAAAAGATCCGATACAACGGGACTAGTGAAGACGATTGTCTTAAAGTATTCGAGAACCGGTGATGACATGAAACATTTGTGCTGATATTAGCTTCATGATGACATATAGGCCTAATGTTTTTTGCTGATATTAGGTACATACATGTAGTGACATGGAACATTGTGCTGATATTAGCTACATGATGTCATAGAATATTTGTGCTGATATTAGCTACATGATGTCATAGAATATTTGTGCTGATATTAGCTTCATGAGACAACAATATTTGCGCAGATACATGCATGGAACTATGAAGATATGCTTCAGTTGTTGTTTGTTTTCAGTAAAAGATATTGATAGAAACTGCCTTTCTGGGATTCGAACTGCTATAACCTGCGCATCTGAAAGTGTGCTTCCAAATCTACAATTCTACCAGTATTAGTTAGCTTAAAGTCCGATATTAGAAAATTACACAATGCACCAGCTATCTGTTCTAAATATAACACTTAAAGATTAAACTCATGAACTCGCGAATTATTTAAAGATTTATAGCATAAGCCTTTGTAGCATAAGCTGATTAAACCAATAAATTAATAATTAATAAAACCGATAGCTAATTATTTCCTTTGATACAATCTACATGCATATAAAGGAAGATATTATCAAATTTTTCTGCATCCCTCATCTTGGTCTGCGCAGGCTGCCTTTGACGCTTTTGTAATTGTTCCTTCAATTACATCACTCAACAACACTTAATAGGTGACATTAGTTAACCAGCTCGTCCTTCCATTTTAATGGGATTTCACCCATACGCAATAGTTTATAAGTTAATACCAAGAGCTAAACTATTATATTAATAGTGTGGTATAGGGATATATACCCCTCTCACCAGTTGCGGATCCAGGGGGGCCCAGGGGGCCCGCCCCCCCCTTAGCACCCCCGATAAAACTTTTTAAACTTTATTTTCATTGTTTCTATGGTAATTTCGATGTGAAAATAGACCCCATGTTAGTAATGGAGGTGGTTAGAAGGGGGGGGGGGGCGGGGGAGGTTAAGACAGGGTATTTTTTCATTGTTTCTATGGCAATTTCGATGTGAAAATATGTTAGTAATGAAGGTGGTTAGGGGGGGCCGGGGGGGGGGTACGACAGGGAACTCAATTCCAATAGCTCGATTTTTTTTCTAGGATATACTAGGAGCACTGTATAATGGAAGGGGGTCCAAAACAAGGTTGACCGTTTCACTAGCTCTCAATTTTGACTTGAACCAATGCATAACCACTGCATTAGAGGATAATGGGTGTAAGTAAAAAATATGAACTCTGTCCCGTAGCAGTGGTGCAAACAGCCTTGGCTAGAATGGACTTAAGCCCTCCCCCACTGCCAAAATTAGGTCACTTTTTCAATTCGTCGAGATCCGCGGAGTTTCTTCAGAGGTGAAAAAATTAACCTACTTTTCCAAACAAATGTAAGATTTTAGGTTTTCCCCTAACGGGTATGAGCGGGGGGGGGTTAGGTACGGGAATACACTCACTCTATGAGCCGAACGCAGTAGTGAACAAATTTTGAGTTCCCCCCCACAGAAATTTGTCTAGTTGCGTCACACATGTCCCGAAGAAAGCAAACAAATGTACACTCTCAAAAACATTTTCGGCCCCCCCCCCTTAAAAAATTCCTGGATCTTCCCCTGCCTCTCACACTGCCAATGCATCGTCAACCTCAGCTTTCGCCTGGTCCTGGAACTGTGTTAGCCCTCCTCATCCTCAACTCCTCTCTCACACACAGTACCTCGCAGTACCACAATAGTTTATAATTAATTATCAAGTTTATTTGTAAAGATCTGCGTTACGTAAATACATGAGTATTTAATCAGAGAAGCGTGAAAAATATTTCAAATGAGTCTAAAATAGACACAGAAAATTAATTGGCTAAAACATAAACTTATATATATATATATATATATATATATATATATATATATATATATACTGCATATATATATATATATATATATATATATATATATATATATGTATACACAACAATTCTTATCTCACAACGCATTGCAAGCTTCAACAGGGCTTGTCGCTTCTTAAGAACAAGTGCAGCTGTCAGTTAACTCAATTCTCAGTCATCCGGAATCGACTAGAATAATCCACTTGGTTCTTCTGTTTTCTAATATCCACGCCACTGGCGACAATCAACAATTGCTTTGCATCTGCTGAAATATCCAATTATTTGCACAATATACAATAGAAAGAGCAACTTTTAGAGTCAATACAATTGCTAAGAAGTCAATTTCTTTCGTTCCAACTTTTCTTATCCTGTTACTCTGATTATTTGACATCTACCTA
Source organism: Enchytraeus crypticus (assembly GCA_905160935.1). Classification (NCBI taxonomy): domain Eukaryota; kingdom Metazoa; phylum Annelida; class Clitellata; order Enchytraeida; family Enchytraeidae; genus Enchytraeus; species Enchytraeus crypticus. Next base: position 3,504,305 of record CAJHZI010000903.1, on the reverse strand, counting down.
GTTTTGCCTTTCTGACGATGTCTCGCTTTATTTGAATCTTCTAGTCTTGTCTTCCATAAAGAATTTGAGAGATTTAGTCGACCTCGTTCAGTGGACTGGTCGTAGAATGCAGGCCTTTTGTAACAGAATATATAAAGTTAACTTTCTAAAAACATCATAATTCCTTACTTAGGCCTATACAGAATTTCTGTTATATGTGATTTGCAAATAACAATCCTAATTTGTCTAACACGAATCAATTCAATGAAACGAACTTAAAATTCGCCAAGATTTGCAAATTCCAAGCAGAACTTGCCAATATATTCTTAATATGAATATTATTATTTATCATCTCTCTTAGTGCACTGCCTACTGGCAGGTCCATGGTACATAACGCCTCTACTCTTCTCTGTCTTCCGCCTTCCTCTTCATTTCTACATATGAGTGGGTCTTTAAATCATCTAACATACCTAATCTAGACCTGCCCCTACCTCTTTTTCCTTCCATTATTTATCATAACAAAGTATTAATGTTGAAAAATACTGAATAACTGAAAAAACGTGAGACTAGATATATTACTTATTTAATGTACGATTCATACTGACAATCTTAAATGAATTAGTACAATGGGATGCTTTTTTAAATAATAAGATAAAGTTTTTAAATTAAAATAATAAAAACATAACGAAGTCTTATACAAGTAATTATAGCAATACATAGTGCACTTTAATTAGTATCTTTCATAGGTATCCTGTTTTGATTCTATAATCATCATAGAGGCATTTCTTATGCCTCTAGTGTTGACTTTCCTGCGAATAAAACAGCTGCAAGTTTAGCTTGTACTTGAGTATTGATGGATTTCTTCGGAAAATCTGACATTGTTCAAGTAGCTTCCAACGGTCAACAAATGCTAACTTCATTTGACTAACTTCTTACTGATATAGATTGACGTTCCTATAGGTCTACTAAAAGCTCAATGTGTAAAAGAGCTGCATGATATTTAATTTACTTTAATTAACGTAACTTATTAGTCGCTTAGTCAGTGACGCAGACTCTAGCAAATTTTATTCATTTGGAATCGTATTGATGAAAACAATTGACGTAATCGAATTTGAGCGATTGAGATAGTACTGACAGATGGAGCTATTATTGACAGAATTGACAGAAGGTGTATGCATTGGTCGACGGAGGTAGTACTGACAGATGGAGTTAGCATTGAGAGATGGAGCTAGTATTGATAGATGGAGCTAGTATTGACTGATGGAGCTAGTATTGACTGATGGAGCTAGTATTGACTGATGGAGCTAGTATTTATAGAAGGAGCATGTATTGTGCCGATGGAGCCAGTTTAGATTGATGGAGCTAGTATTGACTGATGGAGCTGGTACTGAGCGATGGAGTTGTAGTATTGACAAGAGCCAATTTATGACGCACTCTTGCATTAGGACTCTATAAAAAAGTTTAATGTCTCTGAATTTATAGTAGTTCAATAATTACAAAAAAGGATACGTTGTCACTATAACGAATCAGAGTCAAACACTTCAGTGCTTCTGCCCTCAGCTTTCCATGGACTACGTTATATTCAGCTTGGAATGATTTAATTCAAGTCGCTCGTATCTTGAAGGAAATCGAATCGAATGGTCTTCAAAATACAGTCCGCGGTTGATATCTTAAAACAATGATGATAACGAGCGCGATAAATAGAGCTGAAGTCAATTGAGTTTATCTGTTTCCCTCTGCCACCAGCATTTGCGAATTTTATATTGACTAGATTAAGCGTCACGTCATATTAATAGTATTAACTTTAAAGTAAACCAGATTTAATAGCTTGGAATTATTTAATTTAGTAATTGTCCTGTAAATTTAATAGCTATTCATGTTTTTTAATTAGTTGCAAAGATTTTAATGATTGGATAGATTAAATAGTAAGTATTTGATATTAGAATCTTGAATTTTTCTCATGTGACAAAAACACTACATGAAAGATTATCCTAGAAAGCAATTTTGCTATGATTACAGTTTTATTGCTTTTAAACATTTTCAACATTTTAGTCAACATTTCGTTGCTGCAGATGCTGGTCATTCATGCTACATAAAAGCGCTCCCAGCGAGGAAATAGTGATTTATTAAAGCCGATCAGATTTCCAATGAACGGTTTTCATAGCGCAGTTAAGCCGATATCGGCCATATAACAGTCATCACGTCCTGCGAGTCTAGACTCTGAGTTAAATCACGTCAACGAGTCACAGGAGATTCTCTGAATTATTATATTCGGCTAACTGTTCTTATTTGTAGTTACCTATTTCATTGCTCTTTCATTTTACTTCGCCCTAATTTCTGATAAGTACTATAGACATAACTTAGAAGCGGACAATGATTTTAGAGCAAGGACTCTTCGGACCTTGTAAGCTTTGAAGTGACAACTAAACAAGAAATGCTGTGTGTCTTAGAAATTATGGCGCAATGCTGTCATTGGTTTCTTTTTCCCAGCGCTAAACTTAACAAAGATCCACTAACAGAAACTTTGCTAATACTTTTCGACGAAGAACATTTGCAGTCGACACTGGTGAGTGGCTCATTGCCAATTCAGACTAACGAAGACTTCGTTTACAAAGTTTTCGCTTATTTTCCATCATACATCGTACATCGAAACTGCCTGACGCCAGTGGCGATGTGGGTAAGGTATTCGATCAATATGTGCGGAGTTCAAATACTGGGCTAGCCCGTTACTGACATCATTTTCGAGTAATGAAACTGACGTTAAAATTAGCCATAGCCTTAGCCTTACGTTATTGTCTGTAATAGCACCCGCTTTTTTCTTTGCACAGTAGCATAATTATGTTGTCGTCTACAATATTTTACACAACATCTAGTTCATTGATTTCTAAAAATTGCTTAATTTGACTTAAATATTACCCAGTGGTATCTCAAATAATGTATTCTTTAAAAAAATATAATTTCGCACTAATTAGCACGAAAATAGCATCGTAGAAAACGTATAATTATTAAAAAGAGCCAATTAGCCAACCTGTCGTCTTGTACATTTATTAGATTGATTATAGTCTCACCGCTGTTTAACCTGCTCAAACCTCACCCATCCTCATTCTCCAGCCCCCCCCCCTGAGGATCTTATCTCTCCCACCTTCATTCTCATCACCCTCCCACCTCACCTCCCCGCCCGCTCGGTCACCTGTACCTTCTAGCGCACCTCTCTCTGATCCCACCACAGCTGCTGAGCTTTATCTTGTATCGAGCAGCAGCTGAAGATTTAGCTGCAGGCGAGTGAGGCAGCTGCTCGAAGACGAGACGTCTCAAAGCTCTGCCAATATTAAACTCATCAATTGACAAGCTGGCGCAGCTTCAATTCTCCGCGCAAACAATTTCGCCTTATTTACTGCCCAGCGCTCTTCTCACTTCACTCGAGTCCGTTAGGTAAAGAAACACTGATCCTCTCCGTGTGGGAAGTCGATCATCAGGGGCCGAGGCCCCTGAAATGTTGCTTCAGTCATTTGATAACTTGGAAAATGTCCGATTCGCGACACTTCTTTTAAGGCACTAAATTTATTTTATCGTAGGTTGTGGTGATTTCCTTTACAACAAAGTTATAGTACGGAAGACAGAGAAGAGCGTAGGTTCTAACACTTTGGATCTGCCCATAAGTCTCTCTTAGTGGCAATGTACTAAGAGAGAGAGAGGGAGAGAGAATATTTTTATAGGTGTAAAATCTACATTTTCTTTCTATCATAATGGAGTAGCAGATGCTGAAGAGTATCGACAAGAATTCAGTTTAGAATGTTGCGTTCAGATAGTTTCCCCAGGTTTACAATAACAGAATCACCACTAGTGACCCACGGTTAGTTAGCGAGAAATAGTCCAGCACTTACTGCACTTCACTCGAGTGCGAATTTCTCTTGCACTTAATCAAGCTTAGAACAGGTTGTCTGTAGATGACTCTCGTTTACTTAAAAGACTTTCTGTCTAAAGAAGACTGCTAAAAAGTTGAAATTATTTTATTCAAAGAGTAATTAGAAACTATTAACAGTGGTGCATTAACAACGGTGCAATATTCTTGTGTATTAAGATTAAGTTCTTTCAATGTTGAGAAAACCTTTTTTGTTTGTTACTTAATATATTAAAAAGGAATCTATTAATTTAGCACTGTCCGTTTGATCCAGAGGAAAGAAGCTGATAGAAATAGCCATATAATGTTAATTGCTCAGAGTTTAATATCCAAATACGTAATTACGATCAAGGTCCAAGATCTTGACGTAAACATGTGAGAAAATTCGAATACTAAAATTCGAAAAAGAAATCAATCAATAAGAATTTAAAGTCCAGTTCATCGCCGCAAATAAAGTAAATTTATTATTATGTATTATTTGTTTATTTGTTTTGGTTTTCGGAAAAGAAATACTCGAGTACTGTATACCTCTGAACTTGCTTAAGATTGAATTAGATAATGCTTTTAATATTCAAATTGTATGTACAGTAATATGTTTGATAGAGATTCCATCTTATTAATATTACACACTACACACACAATATTAAATTTTACATATTCATTACTAGCGGGGCAGTCAAATATACACAAATACAACACGATTAGTTAGATATCAGAAACTGGTCATTAGGTTCTTGGTTCAAGTCCACTGCTTGTTCCATTACTGGCAAACTTTCGAGAAGAAATGAATCTAGATTTTAAACATAATATACTAATCATGATGAAGTTTACGATAATTTCTCTTTTTGTCTCGATATCTATCTACTTCCATAGCCTATGCTATAGTTCTGGTCCAATTTAATTCTCTATAAGCAAAAACTTTACTACCTGGATCAGTAATGAGCACACCGTTGATTAATAAGTTAATCGTACTAAGTACCATACACGGTTGAATCCTTTACCGTACCTCTGTTTAGCCACCAGCACTGAAAATATGACTTATAGTGTGGTTCTAGTATTTCTATCAGTATCGAAATTGGTCACTTTTTACGGCCATCGGAGTCAACTTTTGGTCTATTCTTCAGAGAACCGGCACAATGTCGACTGAACAACAGTACAGTCTGTCTACTATGGTACTTATATTAGGCGTTGATATGGATTCGTATCTGTTTATCACGAAGGCCTGTGAAGTACACTGTTTTTATGGTTGGTAAACGTGAATGTGTGAATATCTGCTTCTACCCATACAAAACACTACTAGGAAATAGAAAAACTATTAGCTCTATACTAGAGTCTATAGTATATTCTTCGAATAGCAAATATTTTTGACTTGAAAATTGTCTACGAATCTCAATCAATTCTCAGCAATAATAATAGATCGAAATTCAAAAATCAGTGACCCAACCAGTTTTGCTAATTAGACTAATGTAGGAGTCCTTCAATTTGAAACTTTTCTGGTCGATTACTGGTTAGTTTTGAGAAGCGGTGACTCAGTACGAGATCCTTCATACGAAGCTCACCCCGGATATTATAAATAGCTGATAGACACTGCTACTAAAACTGTCTCATTGTGTTTTCATTCTCGATTTTTACAGCAAATGAGCCAGGCTTGGCAAGAGTTGTTGCAAATTAATATCAAATACATGTATATATATATATATATATTCAGAATATATATATATATATATACATATATATGTATATATATATATATGTACATGTATATATACACATGTATATATATATATATATATATATATATATATATATATATATATATATATGCATATATATATATTTATTTATTTATTCATTTATTTAATTAAGAATACAGCTTACTAGAAGTATTATTAAATTAATAATATGTAATAGATGTTAAATTACTCTCAGAGTCATTTATAAATTCTACACTAACTAACACTCTCAGAGTCATTTATAAATTCTACACTAACTACGATCTTTCACTAACTAGGTCTTTATATAGACTGAGCCGGTAGAAAGCTCTTTCAGACCTCATGTTGTGTAGTGGGAGAGTAGCATGTTCAGATTCCAATCTATTTGTCGCTCTGATTGGTATCAGAGAGACAACTGGATGCTTTTAAGACAGAAACGAACGTTAAACTTTCATTACGTGACATGGAGATCAGCGGTCGTTCCAGCTGAGCATAAATCCAGTTTGTAGCTCACCAAGAATAACGTTCATCAATCCGTGCCTCAGCAGACCCAGCAGATATTGGAGACACCGCCACAGCTGCGGTTAATAAGAGTTGATATCAATTAGCTTTACTATAGCATTCGACGAGTGGCATTGGATTTTACTTTGCTTTATGTCCAATTAGGTTTGAGATAAAAATTTAATAAACATTTAATTAAATTTTAAAGGTAAATAGTTTTAGTATACTTAAATATAGCTTGTGAATTAGTTGTAACTGTTTCAAATAATATTCCTATATTATAAGTAAGTATTATTTGCAGTAAAAAAAGCAACAGCTCATGGTAATTGTAATAAAGAGATTTTGAAAGAGCATTTTTAAATAATTCCAATTTGCCAAACACCACCTCCTACTTATAGTATAAACCTAAAGTATAGGCTAATTTTATTATTCAATTCTCACGACCTTTAATAGTTCTATAAACTGTTTCACATAAATGACATTTTTGCTAAATATGCATGTGATACAGGGAATAACTATAATTCTGATAAATATATAAAAAATTAAATGAAATACCCTTTAATAAGAAAGGAACACATTAAGCATGATAAAGCTGGATAAAGGGTTTTGTCATAGTCCTATCTTTGTTCAAAACTCGTATATATGTTGTACTACTGTATATATATGTAATCATAATAACAATAAAGGTTTAACGTCCGTTTTCTCATCCAAGGATGATATCAAGTCGTCCGGTATCATCTATAGGTATCATATGCAGTATTTAAATATGAATATTGAAATATAATAATAATAATAGTAATAGCAATAATAATGATAATAATAATAATAATAATACAAGATATATATAATATATATAATATATATAATATATATATATATATACACACACTTGTATATATACTAAACTATGCATGGATATATACATGTCTATATATACAGTATAAATACATGTAGTGATAGAAAAATAGAGACTGTGTATGTCAGAGTTAGAGATAAAGAGAGAACGAGAGAGAGAGAGAGAGAGAGAGAGAGTAAGAGAGAGAAATTATACTGTTTGAATCATTCATTATTATTCTTAGCTCTTGTTTTTAGGATTAGGATTGAATAATTGCGATATACGCAAAAAGGGATTATTTTGAGAAACTTTCCAATTTTAAAATTTGTATCTTTCATGAAAATAATATTTAAATGAACAAAAGCTAGATTGTATGAATATGAAAAAGCATAATAGGAAGTAACAGTTAAGCTAATTAAGCTAATTTAGTCTGTCAAATATTCTAAACATTTCTTGTATTCCGCATATTTTTTCAGTACGAAAATAGGATGAAAAGCTTGTGATGGATATATAGAAATGCATCTCTTTTCTCTTCTTGAAGGATTTACTATCATTATCTCTTATCAATTAACCACGTGATGCTATCGGTACATTGATTATTATGGAATCATTTGTTAGATTGGCCACACAGAGTGCCAACGATCGAGAGATGAACGAGGACGTAGGCCCCATGAGCCACGGGGGCATCCTGCCCATAGGGACCGAAGCCTTCCTGGCCGGAGCGGCCAAACGTGGCCACAACATTCAGATGTCCGGTCATGGCGGAGCGGGACTCTCCGCCTTGAGTCCCAGTAATCCTCCAAGTAGATCCGTGGCAACGAGGAGCTTGTTCATCTTCAGCCATGACAACTTCATCAGGAAGTACTCACAGATGATCGTCGAATGGGGATATCCTTTTATTTAGTTTGTAATTGTTAATTGTATTTTTTAAATGCAACCTTTTTATTTGTTTCACGTAATTGGCTGGAGCCAATGGCGATATCAGTAGGATATTTGACCACGGATCACTATGTGCGGGGTTTAAATCCTGGGCTCGTCCGTCACGTACATCGCTTTCGAGTGAGGAAACTGACGTTAACATTAGCTTTACCAGCTTTTTTCTTTATAATGAACAGCAAATACAGCATAATTAACTAGAAACTAAACAAATAATCAGGAAGAGAGTTAAAACAAAAGAGCCTATAAGCTCTGTGAGGTAATACAGTCATTAGTAATTACTAAGAATAGTAAATACGACTACTAATCGTCTTTTATGCTACAGAATACTGTAGAACTTATGGCAACCATTTTAGCATCGTCTTCCCGTGAATCCTAGTTTAAGGGTCGTGATCTAATGTAATTTAATTAATTGCATTAATTCGTTGCAATTTTAATTTGAAATTTTAAGTATAAATTTTGGGATTTCATGAAAGTGCTTATAGTATATGCTACATTTTGCGTCTTTCAAAAGAATCACCAAAATAAATTTTCATCTATTTAGCATTCGCGTAATATCACTAATATGTCTTAAATATATCAATTGTGACATGTATTAACTACGACATTGTCAATATCAATAATAGATTCCTGAAAATATGTCTGTAAATATTGATATTTGATGATGGCGAATAAAGACTACAAATATAGTATATAGACTGTATCTGTTAAACTCACGTAATAGAGACTGCATGAAATAAATGAGTGCTTTTTACGTTCTATAATTACAATAATAATAATTGGGCCCCATCAACTCTGCCGCGTCTGACTTCTTAAACGAATTAGGCAGGAGAATCAGTGCCATTACAGGCGACCAACGTGAAAAAGCCTTTCTATGGCAGCGCCTATCTATCGCACTCCAATGTTTTAATGCTGTATGCATTCGTGGCACATTGGCGAATGCGGCCTCCCAGAGCGTAGAGGAACTATTTTAAATATTTTGTCATCTTTCTTTTAATTAAATAAAGTCTTTCTTTTATCTTATATTTTAGCCCAGGGCCTTATACAGCCCAGGGCAATTAATAATAATAATAATAATAATAATAATAATAATAATAATAGTAATAAAATAAGCTTATCGTCCGTTTCCTCATCCAAGGATGAGGATGAATCAGGTTAACATCAAAACAAATCACCTCATTTAACAGAGAAATTTAATGATAACCTACAACAATCTAATCGTTTAGACAAGTTAATCCTTTTGCTAGTTAAAACTTTCCTCTCTTCCTCCTAAAGTCTCTCTCTCTATTCTCTCTCTCTCTCTCCCTCTCTCTCCATCTCTCTCTCTCTCCCTCCATCTCTCTTTCTCTACTCTCTCTCCATCTCACTCTCCGTCTCTTTGTCTGTCTCTCATATTCTGCCAAATATCAGGCTCAAAACACATATTCCTACTTGCAGTTCTCATTCATGTTGGCTGAGGTTCATGGTATGAACGAACCAATTGATTTTGTCTTATAGACGAGGCCTTTATCGTATTCTAACAACATAGTTTTTTTTGAAATTGTAATTCTTGAACCCTTTTGCTGTATCTTTCCTTTGTTTTGCCATTACTGACAACAGAATCGTGATGGTTGTGTCTACTTGGCCAACCACAGTTACAACTATCTTTTAAATATTTCACAAACTTTATATCTAGGCCTAAATTAATTCTTTACTAGTTTATTCATTTATTATCAATCCTAGTTTTTACTTTGTTCGGGTATACGTATTTCTATCAAATAAAATATAATTTATTTGAGCAGCGAAAGTTTCATAGGCTTGCTACAAAGAAATATTCTGCAATATTGCCTGGTAGCGTAGATTGAATAGTTTCTGAAGTGTTAATAAAAAAAGAAACAACTGTCGTCTACGCCAGCAATTTATCAGTTTCGCAGATCTCCGTATTTCCTCGCATTCAATAACTGCCGGACATATTATCATGCCTGCCTATCCGAGCAAATCTCATCTAAATCCTGCGGGACTCAGAGATTTTCTCTAGTCCATCACGACGGCTTCGCCTTATCAGCTGCTTGTTGAAAATTTGCCATAGAATTTAATAACTCGGCTTTCTGTTGTTCTAGCGTGGCGATCATAACCCGAGCATGCTGCATTTGACGGGTTTTGACGACAACTCAATATCTTCTGCAGTTTGTATTGAGTCGATACGAATCTACCGAGATATAGACCTTTGTATCCATGCAGAGATGCTTCCGTGTAGACGTATGTCTGTGTAGATACCCCTATCTCTCTCTCTCTCTCTCTCTCTGTGTGTGTTTGTGTGTAGGACTGTGTAAATCTTTGTCTGTGTGGATCTCTCCGTCTCTCTCTGTGTAAGTCTGTAAAGGCTATATGTAGATCTTTCCTTATGTAGATCTTTTTTAGACTGCATATGTGCAGATGTTACTGCATATCTCTCTCTCTCTCTCTCTCTGTCTCTCTCTGTGTGTGTGTGTGTGTCTTTGTGTAGGTCTGTGCAAGACTAAGCATGTGTATTCGTGTGTGTTTTGTCAACTGCGAGTTTGTTGATCCATCAATACCCAGGCTTTGAAACAAGCAACGCAGACTGATCAACATTCTGCCTCTTTAGCTTTCTTCCACAGGCGCATGGCATTAAACTTTCTTGCTGCTTTGATTGAATTCGCACTAATCACTCGTGTAGAATATTTTCGGGCTAAATTTCAGGAAAACCATTAGATTTAATCAAAGGACATTTATTAGTATCTAACTGTTATACAGAGGATTTATCTACGAATACAGTACTCGAATAGCTGAAGAGATATTTCGTCGTCTTACTCGATAGTGACTCGATCAATTTTTTCAACCTGCCGACGAAGCATCAAAATGACATTAGCGCGGGTTAGTCGTTCATCACTGCGCATGTTCGGCGCATAGAGCTCTGCTCGCTGCTGTGGTATCAGATTTAAACTGATCTGTAGCAGATTCGACACTTTCTAATTGCATTGGTTTACTTCTAGCAATTGCTCTCAAAGTGTCTTACAAATTTCAAAGTGTCTTACAAATACAAATTTCCTAAAAAGCTAATAAAGAATTGTAAATTGCCAATAGTTCAACAGTTAATAAGGCTTTGACGTTTACAGCACCATGGTTGGACAATAAAAAAATGATGCTGAGTAGGCCTAAATGTAATCCTACTTAGACCACTTATGTTCTTTGTTCTTAAATTTCCAGGGGTTAGATCGTTTGACAGACTGAGAGAAGTTTGACAGAAGAGAGTAGGCGTTAAATACCATGGATCCCTAAATATATATAACGGCACACTGGGTCAGGAAGCAGAGATGCTTGTTTAAGACCCATTTCCTCCTTCCTCTCCATGGTTATCAGTAATCGTTGCCTTTTGTGGCGCATCAATTGCAGCCGGCGCGGATTTAAGAATAACCTTCCATCATCCTGGGATTTTTCTTTCCTTATCATTTACCAACACTCGGTCTTCCAAGGTGGTCACCCACAAAGTACTAACCGAGGTCGATGCAGCTTAACTTCGATAATTGACGCGAAACTAAACTAAATGCGCTAATCCCGCCGTCTTGGATCTGCCAGTAGGCAGTACACTAAGAGAGAGAGAGAGAGAGAGAGAAAGAGAGAGAGAAAGAGAGAGAGAGAGAGAAAGAGAGAGAGAGAGAGAGATCGTTTGAGATTTATTCAGAATTCCAGTGCGCTTGTAAATTAAGTTGTAATGTTGTAATTGTAATGCCTTGTAAAATCTTGTAATGTTCTGTGCTGCTAATTGTTCCCATAAGAAATTAATTAGTTCAAGTCTTTGCACTGACTACCTGGAGTGGGCTACCATATTGTGCTGTAGCCTTGGCCGTTTAATGCTAAGATTTTACTTAACAAATTTAGGTACACCAAGGAAAAATTATTTGCCTGAGGTTAAATAAAGTGAGGCAGCCCAGTGTTGTCATGAACAAAAGTCACATATGAATGTAGAGTTGCTGTGTTGTTGTTGTTGTTGCTATGTCGTAGACTAGGTTAATTATTCTTGAAAATCAGACTTTATGTTCATAGTCTATCGTGAGAATGTTATTCTGTGGCCTTCACTTCGCTACTAACAACAACTTCATGTACTAACCCATGCATTTGTTTTCATATAACCAGTTCCTAAGTAATTGAATATATACGTAGATCCTGAGGTGAATTGAACCCTCGTGGGTTCGAATCCTAGCCGCGCTGATCTAAGAATAAAATCTTGGACATTCACTGGACTGGTTAAACGGAAAATGGATTAAATTGCCTAACGGATTAAACATGTGGTGCTAAAAAGTGATAGATATCAGCATAGTTGACCATTTCACTATAATGCGTGTTTACTTTACTTTTACCATTCCTTACCACTGTCAATCAGCATTATTAATTGCTTAGAATGCGCTCATTCAGTATCCCATTCTTGGAATTAGAAATTCATATTTTTACTGCTTAATTGACTAGGGTTTCTAATACTTCATTTTCAATGACTTATATCCGCAGCTCTACATGTAGAAATTTTCTGATTTCTATTGAAGACTTTATAGTGAGGATTTCCATATAACATTTACGTCATTTTTGTCGTCTGTCGTCTGTCCCCGTCGCACTGGCCGACTGGGCGTCAAATTTTACAGTCTTCAAGGAATATTGGTGGCTAGCTATAGTTTAAGATAAAATTGTACAATTTGTTTTTATCACAGTCGTTCAAAAACCTGGACGTGCAGACTTTGAAGTAAAAATACTATTCTTTCCCTTTCACTTGCCAATTTGCATTGGATTAAATATTTTAGAAACAGACAAGAAATGTTTTTCACTTCTTACCAGTTTAATGATTGAGTATGATTGCAAGGCGATGTAATGGAAAGAAATGTTGCTGGATTACAGCTGAAGGCCTAGTGTCGAGGATTTTATATTAACCGGGTTGATATGTATGATTATTGTGCAGTATTTTCCTTGATTCAGTCGAAATCCTATCAATCCTCCCTATTGTGTCGTAGCCCCTTTTATGAAAATTTTAATGAGGGAGGTCGGGGGTAAAATACTAAAATTTTTAATGGGGATCCAAAATGTGCGTACCTTTTCTTAAATATTGGCACTGCAGTATTTAAAATGGCTTTGAATTTTTAGCCATTAGTTTACTATTTCTCTATTTTTCAACTTTTGCTAGCTGAGATGCAGTGATGATCTTGTTTTATATAACGCACTTTGCTAAAAATATAGGCTAAAACGGGAGATAAGTGGCATTTCGTGGGAAGCAAAATCTTAGGATGGCTTGAACTTGCTCAGTCTTTCTGTAACTTAAAAATTATTTCGTGGACAATATTTAATTTGTTGCTAATTGAAAAATGGAAGTTTATGCTTAAGAGTTTTGAATCATTCGAAACGCATTCACGTAAACACTAGTAGAATTTAAATAACTGTTTGTTGCATTATTTATGTTTTAAGGAATGTTATAGATGATTTAAAGATCCACTCGTTGGTGGACATGAAAAGGAAAACGGAAGACAGAGATGAGTGAAGGTGTTATATATCAGGGACCTGCCAATAGGCAATGCACTAAGAGAGAGAGAGAGAGAGAGAGATTTCAAAATCTTAAATATAACAAATATTTAGATAATATCTTCTAAAAATTTTGTGAGAATTTTTCAAGGGTCATTTCTGCTTATTGGAGAACCTCAGCTTTGATTTGACGACTTTATTAGTTGTGCCGTTTAATTGACCCTTTTTATTTTTAACTCGTCGTCTTGGCTTTGGCTTCATTTACAATAGCTCGAAGCCGTCAATGATGACAGTAACGTAGTTGTATTGCTGTAGTTAATGTACATGTATATTGCTGTAGTTGTATTGCTGTAGTTGTATTGCTTTAGTTGTATTGCTGTTCTTGTCTTGCTGTTGTTGTATTTCTCCTGTGAGTAGGCTTCTTCATCATCTCTCTCATTTATCAGCCTCTCTTAAGTATCTCAGGGTCCATACTGTCCATTACACATTTAAATTACTATTTAGATTGATTTGCTCATCTCTACTTTTAAGCTATAGATCTACATGTATGTTTAGCGAATGTTTCCGCACACAAATGGAATACTATCTGAGACGGGTTTTGAACCGAAAGCCACCTGCTTATCAGGCAAGCTTCCTGTCCACTCTACCTTCCAGTCTGCTTAAGGAAGCCATCATGGAAAACAACAATCATTCCAGCTGCCAGAAGAAGCTCATTGCCTGACAGCGAGCTTGCGAAGTAAAGTCGATAACGCTGTAAGCGACGAGCAAACTGTCCGTCAGGCTGTCACGTGATATCAATCAATAAATCTTCTGCAGACGACGTCCTCCGATGAACTCTAGGCTTAGTTAGAGGTTTGTCAAGATAAATTCTGCACAATGCGTCAGTTACCTGACGCTTAGATCAGTCTTAGACCGGGTTAAACTGACGACCATTCATTTCAATTAAATAGTAATAATAACCTCCGACAATTTCTATAGCGGTGTCATGGCCGGTTTCCGGTCTTCGAGACCGCTTTACAGGTTCCTGGCAGGTTATTATTAATCCTTTCCATGTTTAGTCATATCTTTGCTATTAATAGCGCCATTCGGCAGCAAACTCCGATACAATATTAGCCTTCCATGAGCCCAAGGGGATACCCATCAATACTTGACCGACCTGGGATTTGAATCCAGGCCACTTTATCCGAGGCGAACACTCTATCCGTTGCGCCATATCCAATCCCCAAATACGTAAGTTTTCTTCGCGGTTTTCCACGTAGCCTCCGTTGACTGAGTGATTTCAATGACTATGAATGCTTTCAGTGATGGACTTCTAGGCGATTCTTTGCCTTAAGTCATTACTTGGTCACAGTTAGAATTATGGATTTCAAAGAGTGTTTGATAAATTCTTTAAGAGTAATAAATACTCTCATCCGACTTAATAGCTGATAACGGTTAGAATAGGTTAGATAATAGTTAAAATTTGTTTAATTTATACATTTAATAGTTTCTCTTTATATCTCTTTCTTCTAATATTTAATATTTTCGCTACTTAATTATTTTAAAATAATGTTTCCAGTTAACGAACTGAAAAGATCGTTAGCGCTAGATCATTCATTATTATATCGGGATATCTAAGATTATTACAATTCGCGCTTGTTCTGTAGTACCTTCAACAGTTTGGCTTCTATTCTCACTTAACTGGAATTTGAGTTGCAGTCTTCAGATTCTGAAGCATATGCTTTACCATATCGACCGTACTAAACAGACTACTAGCAGATACTGGGCATACGTGATTATTGGCTAACCTACTTTACTGTTAGTAATTAAATGAGACTGCGTGTAATATGAACATACTAAACATAAATTGCTGAGTACAAGGAAGTATATTTCAAATAATACAGCTAATTTAGACAAGGCCTAGATCTGAAAGAAATATTTTCCGCTACGTTAATCGCCTAATAAACCTGATAGGATTAAATTAATTTTTTGTTCTATTGCGGGTTAATTAAAACAGATATAGAAGAGAGGATTAGCTGGACTGAAAAGGTTACAATTAAGGAAGTTCTGGAGAGAGTTGATACATATAGACAGCTGATAAATGTATTAAGAAATAGGAAGAAGAGTTGGATAGGACACATAAAAAGGGGGGAAGGTCTACTAACATGGGTCATTGAAGGTAGAATGGAAGTGAAAAGAGGCAGGGGTAGGCCAAGATTAGGTATGTTAGATGATTTAAAGACCCACTCATATGTGGAAATGAAGAGGAAAGCGGAAGACAGAGAAGATTGGAGGCGTTATATACCATGGACTTGCCAGTAGGCAGTGCACTAAGAGAGAGAGAGAGAGAGAGAAAGAGAGAGAAGAAAAGCATCTTATTGCCCTGATTAACAAAATAGTGGCATTTAAAATTATGTTTGATGTATCAATTTTTACGTAAGTCACGAAAATTTTTTATAAATTCTTATGAAGTGCTTTCGATGAAAACAGCAGCGCAGAAACTCTTATTTTCAAAAACAGCACGTTCAGCTCCACTCAAGTACTCGAATGAATTCAATTCTCTGCTGTCGAGAAATTCGAGGCAATGATTTCGAGTAAAAGATTCGATCGTCTCGAGTTAGAATCGTCCGTGTAATTCTAACCACAAATTACAATTAGGCACAGTGTTGCCATCTATCATTCATCGGGTCTGCCAGACGTCCAGCTCCGTACGAATCCTCTGCAGACCACGGATACTAATAAACAGGATTGGACTTAGCCGCCACATCTTCTACTTCCATGTTTGGGAAAACTGGATGAATTCTTTCCAGAAATAACTATACATTATTTTCATGCATAATATGATATCCGATGATCTTACCGTCGGAATAATGATTTTTATATTCTCTTAATGCTAGGATTCCGAATGTATATCTTCTTCTGTGCACTGCCAAGTGACAGGTTCAAGGTATATATTCATACTGAAAGTTTGCATTCTCGCTCCATAAGAGCACTCTTTAGATAAACAAGTTAATCCCTTCTCAAAGTCTATGCCTTAATCGTGTCTTATTTAGCCTATAGTTTGAAAAAAGTATGGCTTCCGGGGTTGGTTTCCTTTGCTTTCCTCAACTAATGTATATATAATGTAATGTGTATATAATGTAATGTAATGTGTATATAATGTAATGTAATGTGTATATGATGTATATATAGAATGTATAAGAATGTATATATGTTTTATTATTCGGCGTCTCAATCTTATTGACATTCCACTTGCTCCGTGTTTTCCACATTCACTCCTCCAGGTCAATATAATAATCCAGTCTCGCTCGACCAGTCCCAGGTCGCTGGACCATCCATCTCTCTTGTGTCATCTGCACAGACCCGCTCCTGAGCACCCCTCCCTGCCTCATCTTCTTCATCTCTCCCCTGGGTGTCCGGTATTATCCTTAACTTTTAACTGGCCTATTCCTACTCATCTTACGTGTACCTGCTTTTATTTAACCCTTTCCTTACCAGGATTATTTTTTGAAACTAGAAAAAAACGACGCTATTGGTCAGTTTTTATGCTAAGCATTCTGGGTAATTGGTATCTCTCTCATCAAAACTGCAAGAACGTCTTAGTTGCGTATGAGGTTTTCAAGTACCGCTGGTAAGGTAAGGGGGTGTTCTTGAAAGTCACAGCTAAAACTTGTAATAGGAGGAGGACTTCAAAGTACCAGAGGTAAGGAATTAAATGAAGCGAATTGCGGATATCTCGAGTTTAGAGTGAAAATATATATTGCGATCTGTATGCAATACACTGATAATCACTGATAAGGCAGTGATAATGTATTGATAATGAACTTATCATACCCTATATAATGAAAATCTTTGATTTATTTGATAACAATGAGCATGAAAATCAGTTTATCAATACTGAGTAATTTTTTAATTAATTAAATTAATCACATCAGGTAATAATTCATCAGGATCAATAGGTTAAGTATGTAAAAGACCTTTGGAAAATTGAAGAAAATTCTTTCAAAAGCTGAACTCGTTCGTTAGAGGCTAAGAATTCAGCTATTGCGTTAGGCTAATAATTATTACGACTTGTGAAACTATATTCTGCACGACTAATCCCCAGTTCAAACTGTATATTTCAGAGATATAATCGGTAATAACGGTGCATAATTTATTAATTTTTTTAATAGATCAAATAAATCAGTCTATACGTATCCCGACCCTAGTTAAATTAGGATTCAAGGGAGGAGGATGACGATGATGAATTTATCTAATAATTATATCACTCCGCTTTATACGTTTCACTTTATTCACTGTGGAAGTTTTATGTAGAGGAATTCAAAAGATTTCTACTTTTAGCGACTGGCTTGAACCGCTAGGCTGCAGATTTAATTCTTGATACCTACATCTGACACTTCTTGGTAACTTGCTTATTTCATTACTGACATTCATCAGATACAACCTCATCAGGCCTCATAAAATGGAATAGCAAGAAGGATGAAAGCGGGATCAAATCTTCTCTCTCTCTCTCTCTCTCTCTCTCTCCTCTCTCTCTCTCTCTCAGTATACTGCCCATTGACAAGTCCATAGTATATAGCGCCTCCACTTTTCTCTGTCTTCCGCCCTCCTCTTCATGTTCACATATGAGTGAATCTCTAAATCATATAGCATTCATTTAACATATTAATCTCGGTCTGCCTATGCTACTCTTTCCCTCCATCAGTCTTAAAATCTAACAAACCTCAAATCACCAGGCAATTTTTGTGATCTATATTTTAGCTTTTTATGATGTCTCATAACATTAAATCATGTCGGGTAAAGTTGAGTACATGTAGATGATTATATTACAAGTGTCTTCGCTTTTACAAATTGTGGTGGGGCGTTTGTGCGACGCACGAGATAACTGCTTTCAAATTTCTTAATGAAACCCACAAAGTGGTAGGGCGATCGACAGGACGTTTCCATAGGGACCAAAAAGTAGACGAGCAATTGCCCGACTTGTCCAATTGACTTCGCCATTAATACTCGTCAGTTACATAGATTCTTCTAAAAACTTGTAATTTCATTTAGTTTATTTACTACGTGTGACTTCTAAATTACGAGTTTTAATAACAGGCTCCAATCTCTATCTAAAATACGTTGTAAATTAGTTATCTTCTCAAGAGCATGGTAATTTGGGATGATAATTTTTCAATTGTAAATGTTCGCTTAGTCTATGCGACCAGGATTATAATAATTAAACGTTTTTCATCTTCATTCTATCTTTCATTCGGTGGACTTCTAATGGAGCTAAGGCACGGTTGCTTGCTGCAGCAGGAGCCTCGGGCTTATCTTGCTCTACACACGCGCTAATTAGGAAAGCCGTCGTCGAGCTACTCTTTGATTTGTACACGACAGGAAGAGGGTATATTTCAGCAGCTTTCAGCAAATATTTTTGTCCAATTTTTAACTTGTCTTTCTAATTCTTCTTTTGACCTTGACAATATTTGCAAGGCTTACCTACGGGAAAATGATAATGTAAAGATATCTGTCAATAGTAATTTTATGCTTGTAATTATCTGCGATACATGATGTTAGAATTGTCTAGTTTTATTGAAGCAAGGCTGAAACTCGGTATTCTTTGCTCATTCACAGATTCCGTGAAAACATTATTTAACAACATTCACCTTAATTATGGGACACTCTCATTGACTTCACATTCATAAGAAATAATGTGAACTTATATTCGATCGCTTAGATCACATCGATTCGTAGATCGCATCGATAAGTTTTCTTTTTCTTATAAAATAGTTTCTTCTATTTATCCATACGGTGGTCAGCTCGAGAGTGTACTTTCTTGCCCTCTCTGAGGCTTTATTGTTTAGGATTTTTATATATAAAATTGTGCATGTTGTTTGTCTCGGGCATTATGTGTTTAGTTTTTCTGTGAACAATTATCTACTATTTGTTTTAACAGTAAAGAAAACAACTTCACAAAAATGGATCGTTCTTGTAGATATGTCGGACTCTGGGATATTCTATATTCCACATGCCAGATCGAAGATAGGCAGCAGGGGTTTGTTGTCTATGGGCCAACTGTTTGGAACAATCTACCTGCTAGACAGGCGGATCTATATCCTATCAGAAGAAGATTATGACAGTTAAATTTAATCATGCATAAAAATAAATACATTAGCTTTTGCGCTACTCTTCCTTATTACATAAAGCGGCGCTTATATAAGTTCATTTATTATTATTAATAATAACTATTATTATTCATGTTGGTATTATTATTATTATTTTTAAATTATTATTTATTAGTTATTATTATTTTATTAATTAACTATTTTTGAATTATTATTATTTATTATTAATATTATTATAATTATGTTTAGAAATAATATGCAATATTTCACCACCTCTGCCTGCATTCCTTCTTGAATTACACGCATTTAATTTTACTAGTCTAAGGATGGCTGTAATCTCCGAGCGACTCATCATTTTCAGCATCTAGAATCGCCATAAATTTCCTTCCACTGTGCACAGCTCTGTCATTTCTGCATTCGTTATTTCCGGAAATTTTTATCTATGGCCAGTAAATGGTTCAGCTGTAAAACTAAACCTACGCTGCAGAAGCTGTGTAGTTTTTACTTCTGGAGATCTCACTACCGATGGGCAGCGATGTCGGAATATTGAACAGCATCGCGGTATCGTCTGTCTCGCTTCCTCCACTCGGCTCTCTATCGACCGGGTACAAGTTCAATCGATTTTGTGACGGGAAATCATTGCTGAAGCAGAAAACCGCTCCACTTGTCTATTGAAGAATGTGTCGCAGCTCGGCTACATTTAAGTCTGCACCCTTCTCCAGGTCCGTCAATAAATTTCGTGCTACGAACAATAGGAATCTATTCAATGGTCGAGAGACCGGGAAGCACAGGCGCGTCAAAATAGGACTTGAACGCTTTCAGCGCGTCAGATTTATTGTTTCTGCTAATTAAACCCCAGACGTTGAGAATTTTAAGCAGAAGTAAATTAAACCTTTTAGTAAGAAAATTATAATTTCAATTTTTTCTGCGAATGTTGAGTTTCTTATACCCTTCTCACGCAGTTATACAAATAATAATTAAATCAAGATAATTTTTAGTTTGCATTATTTGAACCAAAAACTAGCAGATAGCTGGCTGGCCGTTGCAATAGTTGTAATTTATTCCTTAGTACCGGCTCAAAGCTTAATGTTGCATGGAAAAGGGTATGGACTTTTTGATAAGATCAACGAGTTCAAGTTGATCAATGGTATGTTCTGTGATTAGGTAGTAGGAGTGTTAGAAGACTATAATTATAATTAGAAAAATGAGTTTGAATGTAAATTCCATATGCCATTCAGCAATAAATACGAGCGAGAGAGAAACTAGAGAAACCTTTAACTTGTAGAGCATATCACTCTAGTGTTCTACAGGTGTAGATGCATGACACATCATTCTAGTGTTCTACACGTGAAGATACGTGACATCACTCCAGTGTTCTACACGTGTAGATACATGACATATCACTCTAGTGTTCTACAGGTGTAGATGCATGACACATCATTCTAGTGTTCTACACGTGAAGATACGTGACATATCACTCTAGTGTTCTACGGTGTAGATACATGACACATCATTCTGGTGTTCTACACGTGTAGATACATGACATATCACTCTAGTGTTCTACACGTCTAGATACATGGCATATCACTCTAGTGTTCTACAGGTGTAGATACATGACACATCATTTTAGTGTTCTACACGTGAAGCTACATGATATATCACTTCAGTGTTCTACACGTGTAGAACATGACATATCACTTTAGTGTTCTACACGTGAAGATACGTGACATATCATTCTAGTGTTCTACACGTGTAGATACAGGACATACCACTCTAGTGTTCTACACGTGTAGATACATGACATATCACTCTAGTGTTCTACACGTCTAGATACAGGACATAAAACTCTAGTGTTCTACACGTATAGATACATGACACATCATTCTAATGTTCTACACGTCTAGATACACTCATCCCTGTTTATGAAGTCTGGACAATTTAACAACAGGAAGTGTTAAGTTTGCTTTGCAGTGTGTGCCGGTGCTCCGTCTTGTTGAAGTATGAAGTCATTGCCGATTTTTTTGAAGCAATCTTCTAGCAAATTAGGCAGCAGATTGCTGATGTAATAGTCTACCTTTATCTTTACCGTTTCTGGAAGGAGTGGAGGCGACCTTTTCCATTGTAACATACTCCTGCTGATGCTCTTAGACGTCTACTAAACTTACATCTAATCAGGAGTATTCAGTGACAAACTGTTTAGAGAATCTCTAACAGATAGGGGCATGGCGCAAAAAGATCTGTAACTTGAATTGTGGGGCATATATTTTCATGAATTATTCAGCATATTTTTAGAATTGGACCGTGAAAAAACGCTTAAATTTACATCGTAAAGAGAAATCAGGTACTAAAGCTATAGACAATTTTCTGTAGGGGGTCAATTTGTTTTGACGCAGTATATATATATATATATATATATATATATATATATATATATATATATATATATATATATATATATATATACACATGTATATATACGCTAATTTCTTTACGTACAAGTACATTTCTTTGTATTAGCGAATCGCTGAAAGCTATACTAAACCCATTTCACTTTGTTCGTTGTCCAAACTAGACAATGTGCTATCGAATTTCTCATCTCATCTTAGAATATGGAATTATTATGATATACCTCTATATCTTATTCTATACCTTTGCATCCAATGCTCGATGATAATCAGGATAGGTTATAGTTGCCAACCAGTTGTTTAAAGCTTTTCTGTGTCTAAGAGCCTACCAGTTAATTTAAGGTCTCTCCGTTTGTTCTAAACGTACTTGTTTAAAAACATCAGATCATTTAACTCTACTAAGGGTTTAGAAGTCTATTACTTTTATCACAATCATTTCTCAATTGATTTAATGCAATTCTCTGACAAGGAGCGTCTGGATATAGCGCAGTTTATCTCTGCAGCTTTTCTGTCGAGACGAAAAAATTCAGAGCATCGCTCTGAATGGAATCGATTTCTCAGCGAAATCATTAGCGGAGTCTGAAAGTGATTCTGATAGTTGACCGATGTGCCGTGAATGCGGCCGTAATGTGTGCACTCAAGTGTACACATTATTACTGCAGTAATACGTGCACTGGAGTGTACACATTAATACTGCTGTAATGCGTGCACTCGAGTGTACACTTATTACTGCTGTTATACTTGCACTCGATTGTACACATTTTGCTGTATTGCGTGCACTTTAGTGTACACATTAATACTGCTGTAGAGTGTAAACATCAGTACTGCTCTATTATGTGCACTCGGTGTACACATTAATACTTATTTAGTATAATTATGCATCACTTGAAATGGTTGCAGAACACTTTTCTATTCGGTGTATTTCAGAGTACAGGTAAACTCCACTGAACTGTGAGCTATGGAGTAATCCATTGTACACTAACAGTCTACTCTAATGCTTAGACTAGTGTTGATACTCTAACTATCTGGTTTGTAGTACTGCGGTAGTCTCCATCTTGATGGCTTCATTTGGTGTATTTTTATTTTAAAATTCTATCACTCAGTCACTCAGTGCACTGCCTACTGGCAGGTTCATGGTATGTAACGCCTCCTCAGATCTCTATCTTCCGTTTTCCTCGTCATGTCCCCATACGAGTGGACCTTTAAATCATTTATCATTCCTTTTGATAAACCATTATTCTTGGTGGAATCTGCTTATGACGAGGTGGACCCCCTATGCCTTCCTCAGCGTCGACTAACATTTATTAGGCAGGAGCTAAAGGTATAAAGGATATTTTAAAGTTTTGAAGGCTATTTTTATTTTTCGGAATCTGTATAAACGTTTGAGACAACATAGGTTGTTGATCAATTAGAATGTTTTTCATTAATTAAAGAAATATTACAGTGAATTCTTTAAAAATAGTAAGACGTTAATTTTGTAGCTAATGCTATTTCGAATAGCTAGCTCACTCTTGTTACTACCTGTGTATCATACAGCAAAGAACACGAAATTGAATGTAGTCTGATATTAAGACAGTAACGTAAAGAGCTTCAGAGTTTTGATGTAAATGCAATACCGAACTACTGAAGTACAAGTGAATGCCGTTGTTCCAATAGAAACCATTTAGACTTATTTGCACAAACTGCGACTCTCATATATGATTAGACTGAATTGTAATTTTTAAAACGTGAAAAATTCCGAGAACAAAACAAATAAACTGATTAATCTCTTGCTCGCTCTCTGACAGACAAAGAATAGTCACACATACACACCTATATTATTATTATTATAACAATAATAATTAGGACATTTATATACATGTACATGTATGCGCTCTTTTATGCAACATGCCACAGCAGCGCTACTAGTGCAATTAATTGTATGCTCAATCGAATAGAACAGTTTTAGTTTCTTCTGGAAGCTGTAAAGGGATAGATCAGACTGACGCAGACTGACGGGAAGATTATTCTCAACAGTTGATCCAGGTATGTAGTATGCCCTGGCACCCATAGTTGTTCTAGCCAGTGGAACGCAGATAATTGTAGGCCTCTATAGGCTATGTGGGCCTATATCTATGCTTGTGCTTACGCTCATAGCCTTATTTGTTTATATGAAACTATGATATATCTACAGTGTACATATATGTCGTTATTTGCCTCTCTTTTAATATCCTTAAGTTGTACTTTCTAGTTGCTGATACAATTTCATCTGATTCTATATATATATATATATATATATATATATATATATATATATATATATATATAGCCTATATAAATTTGTACTTCTATGTTTCTGGTATATCTTTATGTAATGTAAATTTTCTTATACTTATTGGTGGCATATTTCTCGTCAGAGTCTTAAATAATTCAAGTTACAGTGCAAACCTTGCGGCACTGTGCACTATATATTCTGCTCCACATCCTTATTAATAGTGGAAAAATCTCAGTAGCAGTATCATTATGTAGATACTTCTTACGAGTAGCCTTGAAGGAAATAGTTTAGTATAAAGCAGATACCAGCAGTCTAGTAGCAATTAGTGAACACGACAATTGGATATTGCGTGATTTCTTGCAGGGAAAAGGATATTCACTAGAAGCCTGTAAGCAAGATGAAACACACTATATGTAATTGATTCGTGATAGCATCTGATACTTTAAATTTGCATTAAATCAAACAGTTGTTCGTTTTTGGTGTTAGGAATGGCAAGTTTCGATATTAGAATGCGAATCTGACGGAATTTTTTTCTTCAGCTAACTTTATAATATTACATTAATAAGACAGCTAAAATATACATGTAGATAATTGGCGTTACTAGGGCTAACTTAAGCTTGCACTAAATAAATAAAAGAGTTAATAGCAACATAAATAGCCTAATAAATGTTAATAAAGACCCGCTTTAATCATAGGCGATCGATTCAACCAATAATGTCATTGACGAAAAGCTACACTAACAAATATAACACCAAAATCTGCTGGCCCGGTAATCGAACTCGCTTTGTAAATACACATCAACATCGACCATTGTAAATATTACGATATAATCTGACGCTGTGGAGTCCTAAACTAAATTACCTGAATGTTGAAATAGCTGCATGTGGAATGTTATTTAAAAGACTGTTAAGTAAATATTTACTACAATATTAATCAATAGCTTTTAGGTTTCTAATAGAAATTTAGACATTCAGTTCCGGATTAAGCTAAACTGAAACCTTTTCACTCTGATAATTAAAGTTTTTTTTAAAGAGTATACAGTGTGTAATTAAATAAAAAATTTAGAAAATAAAAATTAAAAATATCGGATAAAATAAATATCAGTGGCATTTTGAAGTCCAGAAAGACGGTAAATTACTCCTGGAAAGCTGATCCGATCATACGGATTTTCAGAGGATTTGACTAACAAGATTTTACTGCCTGTCGATGATTATGGATAGAGTC
Source organism: Enchytraeus crypticus (assembly GCA_905160935.1). Lineage (NCBI taxonomy): Eukaryota > Metazoa > Annelida > Clitellata > Enchytraeida > Enchytraeidae > Enchytraeus > Enchytraeus crypticus. The sequence continues at coordinate 3,478,973 of CAJHZI010000903.1, read as the reverse complement.
CTACTCCCTATATCTTTCTGTGTCTCTATAGCTGTTCTTCTATTAGCCTGTCTATCACTCTCATTGTATTGTCATTATTTCCAATATCTCAACTTCTTTGCTTTGACCTCTCTTCTGTCTCGGTCTGACTCAGCTCTTGTACGAGCTTTGCTTTATGCTAACGCCAGCATTAAAGTTTAGTTTACCTTTAATATTATCTCAATAAAATAAATAATCTAATAAAATAACAATATTAATCTAATAATAATAAAAAATAAATATTAAATAATAAGAAATAAAAATAAATAATATAATAATAATAATAATTATTAATAATATAATAATAATAAACCATAATAAATAAAAATAAAAATAATAAAAATAAAAATAATCTAATAATATATATATATAATAATGATACATACAGTAAGTGTCTAAGATAAAAAAGTAAAAGCGCGCATTATAGTGAAATGATCAACTATGTTGATATCTATCACTTTTTAATACCACATGTTAAACCGTTAAGCAATTTACACCATTTTTTGAATAAAAGTTGGTCCAGTGAATGTTCGAGATTTTACTCTCACATAAGATCGGCTGGGATTCGAACCCACGATAGTTCAATTCACCTCAGGCTCTGTCATTTAAAACTTCATGACGTTACCCCTACGCTATTCAAGACATTCAATAAGATCGTTTGCTGGTGCGCATGCTTGGTAACTGTTACAGTCTCCTGACTGCATGAAAGAATGTGCTATAATTTGAAGTCTAGGACTTCGCTATACTACATAATGGTTATGTAGCAATACTGAATTTTCTTTAAAAAAATATGTATAACATGTGGACTTTGTATGTTTAATTAGTTTACTAGTGATGTCAGGGTTTTGCTGTAAAGTAGACCAACCGTGGATTGCTCGTGTTACAAAAGGCGATAAAGCAGTTAAGATTCAAACCAACTTCAGAAAAGGCATTGGGTTGGTGAGCGCCTAGGCTCTAGAATTTGCTACAAAATTGTCTAATCTCGACCCTAGTTAAACTGGGCTTTAGGGGAAGATGATGATGTTTATGTTTGTTGCATTAGTTCCTTCTGTATAACTTTTTTGTTCAAATATACATCTAGTATCATACATTAGTATGGTTAGAGCTGCAATTGTAATTACTTCAAAAATGATATTGCAGATGCAAATAATAATAATAATAATAATGTTATATTATATTGATACTAATATAATATGATAATATTAAAAAGCTAAAAAGCTAAGGTTAACGTCAGTTTCTTCACTCGAAAGTGATACAAGTGACGGGCGCGCCCAGAATTTGAACCCACTACATACTGATCCGCAGTCGAGTATGGTACCGACGTCACCACTGGCTCCAGCCATATTATTGTTATTATGGTTTTGTTATAAGATTCTAGTTTGATCGTATTAGAATTACGAATCTATTTCAGTGTGTATGCTAATAACTGTAACGAACACTCTTTCAGTTTAACGTTTCAAGAAATACTTAAACTGCACTTTAATCTGTAGGCTACTTTTAATGGTAGCCAGTGGCGAATTCGGTAAGACGCTGGACCGCGGATCAGTATGTGTGGGGTTCAAATCCTGGGCTCGCCCGTCACTGACGTCGCTTTCGAGTGATGAAACTGACGTTAACCTTAGCTTTTTTAGCTTTAGCCTGAATACATCTTCGTAAAGAGAAAATTTTTTGCTTCGCTACGTTGACGTTAAATACACTCAAACCTTTTAGTGTTTGGATCGTATTTTAGCTGCGTTTAAATACCGAGTGACTTTTCCATCTGCTGCCAAATTCTTCTCCACTCGGTGTACATTGCGCGGCTAACGTTGAATCCATTTGACAGCGATGACAGCGGTCGATGGATGACTGGCAGGCCGCATCCGGGATGGAATATCCCTGATGATCCTGAGCAGTCCCAAGGGAATAGCGGAGCAGTAGTTGGACTGGAAGTGCGTGAGGCATATATGCTTCAGGTTTTCTTATTCTCTCCGGGAAATGACCAATCAAAACTGAATAATGTGAGGAGAGTTAGACTAATGTAGATACGGACAGTAGCCATTAGACGTCACCCAGAATTCAATTAAAAAATTTAATAAGAATTGGTCTAAACTAGCTGGGATAAATATTAATTAAGCACTACAGCCTAAGTGTGATAGAAATAATGCGCATTTGCATACACGCAGATATATTATGTGCTAAATATGCATGCATATTTAATAAGATATAAAATATAATTATATATGTGTTGACTTATAGTAACTTTCGCATAATTACAAAACACCTAAAATCCTTGATTGATTGATACGCCTTTCGAGTACATGGTACTGCTCACTATCATTGCCAACTGCATCGTTCTGGCCCTGGAGGAACACCTGCCCAAGAACGACAAGACGCCTCTGACCATAGAGCTAGTGAGTAATAATAATAATAATAATAATAATAAAGGTTTAACGTCTGTTTCCCCATACAAGGATGATGTCAGGGACGTCATCTGTATGGTTAGCATTTGTATGACATGATAACGACTCCATTGATTCATTGTTCATCCGAAGCATTTTCTTCTCACTGAATAGCTCGTGATTCGAACCTGAACATCCGAAGGATCTTAAAATATAATTCTATTAAAATGCATTTATATTTTAAATTATGTATATCATTTATATTATACCTATACAACAAATGAGTGAGTGCTATGGAATCTAACATCTTACATCTAACATCTAGTGTAACGAACAATAATATTACGTACGTTGATATCATTTCTTTTCGCTAGTGTAGCTTCTACCATTGGATTGATATTTAAATACAAACTCTGATCATTTGCAAGTAAGTATCAGTTTGTTTAGTTTTGAAGAGGAACTGCTGCCTTTCCCATTACAATAGGACAAGTACAACATTCCTCTTTATTAAAATTTGAGACTCAATGATTCACTGAATAATTATTGTTTAATTAATTAGCGTTAATACAATTTAAGTATATAGTTTTTATTATTCATATGTACATGTATATTGTATACAAATATTTACAAAACATTAACTTATTTTGCTAATGATTATTTGAAAATTACTTTTATAATACTATGCGGTTGTGCGTTGCATTTTTAACAGGAAAAAACGGAACCGTATTTCTTAGGAATATTCTGTATCGAAGCAACTTTTAAAATCGTAGCTTTAGGATTTTTATTACATCCGGGTGCCTATCTCCGCAATGCGTGGAACATCATGGACTTTGTGGTGGTCGTTACAGGGTAAGATCATGCTTTATATATCTATTAACATTTATATATATGATCTTTTATTCACCAAAATACATGGCAGTAAGAACAGAACAATAAATGAAAAATAACTAACGAACAGAAAAACAGAAATTACGTATTCACCACTAAACAATATATAACGGTTAATGATTGAGGTAACACCGCGCATAATTAGAAAGAGTCCAAAGATTCGAACCCCAGTTCACCCTTTTGTCAAAATACCCATGTAGATGCATTGCTTTTTAGTCTTTTACTCTCGTGCAGCTGTTGCTGTACTTTACACAGGCTCACTACTAAAACTCAGGCGCCAATACGCTATTCGATCCTTATTACGGACGTGGACTCACTGGTGGCCGAGTTCTTAGCATGCTTGCCTGATAAGCAAGAGACCACGTATTAGATAACCCTCGTATAACTACGAAACATCTACAATGTTCTATATCTTAAAGGTTACTAATAGATGCTCTTCTACTAGCGATTTGACAATCATAAATATATTTTCTGCTAGATATTGAAGATATTTGATTTCTGAAATTTTTCTAAATTTAGGCTAAGCTACAAGATCACAGAAGATCCTAAAGGAAGATCATAAAATGAATAAACAGTCACTCACGTTGTCTTCCATTTGTTAATTAACATTAGTCAGTTACTGTCCTAATATATCACTTCTATTCTCCCTCATTCTCTCGGTTTTTGCCAAGTGACAGGTCCAAGGTACATATTTCTACTCACATACTGTTTTCCCATCACAAAACGCTATGCCCTATCCACATCTAACTGTAATATTTACATTTTATTTTAAATGGTGACTAAATTGTATTATCAATTGTCATCACGGTCAGATTACGCTATCCCATGTTATGACTGAAATATAATACGTCATATCAGCTCGGATATGCGGCAGTAAAGACCAGAATACGGCTGTGAGCAGCGACTCCTCGTAGCTTTATAGCCTACTTTAATTTCTTTGCACCGGACAAACTGAGTCACAGCTTCCTTCTTCTAATTCATTAAAAAACCAGAGATACATCTTCTGACAGATATTAGTTATAGTGTTAGTATTTCTTTAAGATATCAACAGGCAATTATATTCTCTGATTAATGAGAGGGTTATCTATGTGATATGAGGCTCTAAAGTTTGTGAAGGATTTTTCGAGAGTAGTTATTTAATGGCCGGTGTCTAACGTTACACGAATCGTGACCTTTAGACGATGAGATCGGAGAGTTTTAATGCAACAGGCATGAACAGGACATTAGGTTGACTTGTTGCTCGTTAGCCTGATCTCATCTCAAGGCTTCGCAAATATATCGAAAATGAGTTTAATAGGTCGTTGACCTAGTTTAATAGGCCGTTGACCTAGTGTGATAGTCCTTTGACCTAGTGTGATAGGCCGTTGACCTAGTATGATAGGCCGTTGACCTAGTATAATAGGCCGTTGACCTAGTCTGATAGGCCGTTGACCTTGTATGATAGATCGATGACCGAGTCTGATAGGCCATTGACCAAGTATGATAGGCTGTTGACCTAGTCTGATAAGCCGTTTACTTGACTCCTTAATTTTGAAATTTATTTAATAAATTTTCAGTTACTGATATGAGATCTCATCAGGAAACTTGCATTTAACATTGCTTTAGCATATCAAAATGAGAATAACGATGTAAAACTTATTCAGTATTACTGCAGAGAACCAATTGGCGACCTTTTCAATACTATGCATAAACTTTCTTTTAGCAAATCACATTTCAGCCTACGAAAACGAAAACATATTCAATCGAATATGGCTGAGGATCATCTTTCAGGTCGTTGTTACTTCAAGCAGGCAGGCTTGGCCACACTTTTGAACTGACCATAGACTTGTAAAGGATTAGAGCGTTCATCTCCAACGTAAACGAAACACCGAGAGTTTGCTCCAGGGAGCCGTTCATTTGCTGGCGGCTCTGAACTTGTACCTTGCCTCGCAATTACTTGAACTGATTAGGTTGCTGTATAGAAAGAGTCAGCCATCAAATCGGTGGAAATTAAGAATACGCACTATAATAATACGAAATTGTACGAAGAAATACGCACTAAATGAATACGAAACTACAGAAGATTTCGTTGAATACATCAACGTGAAAAAGTAAAATAAAGATAATTTATTAATGATCATTTACTCTGGTTTCTTGAGGGGGCGTTGAAGTATTTGTAATTTGTATAATAGTAACTCGAGAATTTAATATAGAATTTTGTTAATGGTTATCTTTATCATAATTACATTGCAAAGTCACTGGCTAGAATATCAATTTTAGATTAGACGAATTTTAAAATTTTTGGCATTTGTTGATTAAAAATTTAATTTGTTTGGTGGCCACAAATTATACTGTATTACTATGCAATGCTCACTTATAGGTCTGTCGAAGATTAAACTTACATTTGCTTATCACTTGACATGTCTAATATTATTGTCTTCTTCTAGTGCACACTGCCTAACGGCTGGTCCATGGCATATAACTTCCAACCAATTCTCTCCTCAACCTTCCTTTTCATATATGTATATATATATATATATATACATATATATATATATACTTATATATATATATATATATATATATTTACATATATGAATTTGTTATCAAATAATTATTATATTGTTGTATTCTTTAATAAATTCTGATATAAAAATCCTAATCAGTTTTCATTGTTAATTTTGTAGTAGCTTATTAGACTAATTGAAAGCAATGTGTAATGCCATTTGTAAATTTATCGATTAATCGTTAGGACTAATATTAGTGTACAGTTTGACTACTTTCCTGTTAAACCACGTCGTCTCAAGGGTAATATTAAATCAATCAAATTCATTTATTTCAATTTTATTGCCTCTCTATCATAATAAATTGTACATTATTAAATCGTTTCAAAACTTAAACTCCATGTGGTTTCACGAGTGGAGCTGATCTCATAACTCGATATGTGTCATCAAGTGCTGGATGTTATCATGACGTATAATCATTCTACTTAGTGTGTTTAATGTTTAATGTTTATTATTTCCTCCCTTAGGCTACTTTCAGTTTTTATAGATAGCTTCGACCAGCCTGCTCTGAGGGCCCTGAGGGTTTTGCGGCCGTTGAAGCTGGTAACAGGGTTTGAAAGTAAGTTAATAATTGAGATCAGATAAATTACTGATGACGCACCTGGTGATACAACCAATTGGAAAACTAAAATTGCACAGCGCATAGAAAAATTAAGCATTGAAATTCTAGCAGACAATTAAATAGATTTCAATGTCTTATTTTTGTTTTGCATATTTTTTATAGGTAGTGTTAGTTTGTACTGTTAGACGTGTTTCTATGTTTTACTTACGTTGTTTTGCACAGTAGTAACTTTACAAGCGGTTGGGATTTAAAAGACATCATATCACAGTAGTGTGTACCGTTTTCAGCGGTATATGCTACGTGTATTTGAAAGAAATATACCGAGAAATACGACGATAATCCACTTTAAAATATGTTTATCGCTAATTACATATTTTATAAAGGTTTTAATCTTAGAAGCCAGCAAAGATATGAGTTTATCATACCTCTATTAGATATAATAAAATTTTGAGTTGAATAAGAAAATTATTCTGCTTTGGAATTTTTCTAATAACATCAAAGAAATTATTTCACCGTCGATTACAATTATTACTAGCGATCTTATAGAGATCTACTGCGGCTATTGACTCCAACAATGTTAATAACACGCACTATGTTCTTACAAAATCCTACATCTCATATTTTAAAAAGTTTCTCGTTGAATAAATGGTATTATTTACCATTGTCAGAATTTCAATAAAGTATTTTAAATTTTATCTTAAGATGATTGTCATTTTCTTAATGCTTTGAATCAAATCTTTCTCTCTATGTATATGCTGGACTTAGTTTTTTGGAATCCAGATGCATTAAGTAACTTTAAAAAAAATAACATATGATCAATCGCTATATTTGCTTAGCATTTATACTTATATTTGACTAAAATATTAAACGTCTGCGAGAGTTAGCAAACTTTAATAAAGATTTATATATGTACGGTTTTCAGTGGTTCCTCTGCACCATACCGCATATACTGTACAATATATATATATATATAATATAATATTATATATACATGTATACACATATTTATTTACGTATTTAAATTATTCAAAGTAACCTAATTAAAGAATTTTCAACGTGTACATGAATATGACAGTTGGCAGTCTTCATGTTGCACCAAACACTGTGTTTATATTATTTGCACCAAACACTGTGTTTACATTATTTGCACCTTGCACTGTGTTTATATTATTTGCACAGTACACTTCAGAATGCACTGCACAAAATGCCATGGGTCTTACGAATACATTAAAATAAATTTATCTGCCAGAAGTAAAATTATTTTACAACATGCCATCTTCTTGGATTTCGTGGTGGTTATAAAATAGGGCCAGTCGATGCTCAGAGCTTGGATTCTCTAAACATTTATAGCTTTATTGTCACCTAAATTCATGTAAACTCGCTCAGGAAACGAATAATTACATCAACATTCAGAAAAATGTTGTTCGAAAACTTGAAATGTCGCCATTTTCCAATTGGTTGTATTGCTAAGGCTTACTGCAGACTTAGGTTGTCCAGTTAGAGTAAATGTGGGCGTGGCATGTCGTATAGAATCAACGTTGATTTTGCATTACTATAGTTTGAAGTTTATCCCATGATTGTGCTTGAATATGTCTTTGTGTACACCTTAGTTCATTATCATAATTTAAATGAACATCATAGAACCATTCAGAGATGGGATTATCAATTGTGACATGTTGTTTAACCATTATATTGTGTATTCTGTTGTAATTTATATGCTCTATCACACAGGTTTATAACATTGTTAGAGAGTGGGGGTAGTGCAAGTAGTTTTAATTTGAGAACGTTACGTGCCGTGAGGGTGTTGAGGCCCCTAAAACTTGTCTCGGGGGTACCAAGTACGTAAAGTATAAAATATCATGCACAAACTTCATCTATCTTTCTGGGCACGGTGTCTACTGCACTGAACTATGAACTTTCTTTTCTTTAATAAACATAGATATTCTATCAGTGCTTGTTACTTAACTTCATGGTAGTCATAACTTTTCTTGAGTTTGAGTAATTGCGGGTATTTACTGTGAAAATTAGTTTCTCAGCATAATAAGGCTAAAGCTCTTGCATGTTAAGTTTTATTGTCATAGTTTCACGTAAAGGATTAAATTAGGCAGTAGCATTCGATCACTTGCTATGCAGTTCATTAGTTCTACTGAAGCAAATATGTTATTTCTTCCTTGTTTAATTTTGTCAACGTCTTGCTTTTTATTATAAGCAATATCTCTACAATTAGCATCAATATCTACATGTACAGCAACTTAACGTAACGTATTAATATAAGTGCATGCGCAAAGCTGTCTAGAAAATAAAATTCCTTTTTTCAATTAAATATATGAATGTAGAACTATCTGAAGAAAATTGACGAGGTGTCCGTCAGACAAGTCAGATTACAATTACTTAACAGTTAAATTCCGCACATTTCTTTAGTTTATTATCTTCTTTAGATAACATGAATTCACAACATTTTTTGACTCTCTCTTAGTTTCATACTGGCCAGTAATTCCTTGTCAATATCTCAGGAGTCGTAGGAGTAAAAACTTAAAATATTTTAATCAATTTTAATTTTAATATCTAATTTTACTATATTTATCGTAAGTAGTAAATGTAAAAAGATGAAATTCTAAATATTCTTAATATTCTAAATAAGCATTATGAAATATGAAATTCTCGGTTCGTAAGGTAATGTTTTCATAATTCAAAGGCTTTAGCAGAAGTTATTCATTTCTCTGTAAAGTAATCTATTGCTCTTAAGTTAGTTTTTCTCATAATTATGTTAGTAATTTTAGAATATGCTTTCATGTACTCATTTACGTTCAGATCTTTCAGTTTGACTCTCAGCCAAATGTGCTCAGCTGCCTAAAATTATGCAACAAATAATTTGTTAATTAATTTAGAATAATCGAATTGAATTTAATGTGCCAATATCAATTTTTTATCAACAGATAAAAAGTAAATTGAATCTAAACAGTGTGTATTATATTAAGATATTGTATTAAATTATTCTAATAAATTATTAAATATAAAGACTTTATCTTGAAATTTTATTAATTTATTAATTGTAATGTTAAAATTTATTAATTTTTATTACAAGACCCAAAAATTTAACGCAATATTATAGATTATAATCGAAAAGAAGTCGATGCCATCAAAAACAACTAGTTTCTAACAATGATAATCGTTTAAACATAATTATTACAATTATTATTATTATTATTAATTTAGTATTATTATTAAAATTTACTGCTATATATTAGAATATCTAGGAGTCATTTAAGGAGTAGAATTACGAATTAGAATTAGGGCAAAATCGAAAGCTGAAAGGTTTGTCGATGGTCATAGCGTGATTGATTATACAGGAAGGTAAGCAGATATACGACAGATTAAGAATGATAACATGCCAAACTGCCGATGCAACTGTGGACAACATTAATCTCTTTCATTTTAAAAGTGCTTGGCAACCCAAATTAATCAAAAAAATCAATTTCTTATACTTTGTCACAGCTTTGTTTGATGGGAGTTAAGCAAAATATTTAAATGCTATTTTTATAAAAACACTTTTACTTTTTATGTCAACCAAAATTTAAAAGTAAAAGTAAACATGCATTATAGTGAAGTGATCAACTATGTCGATATCTATCACTTTTTAACACCACATGCTTAATCCGCTAGGCAGATTTGTCCATTTTCCGTGTAATCAGTCCAGTGAATGTCCGAGCTTTTATTCTCAGATCAGCGCGGCTGGGATTCGAACCAACGAGGGTTCAATTCACCAATGGATCTGTCATTTAAAAGTTCATGACGTTATCCAATGCGTTATTGAGACATTCAGATTAAAATTAAAAGCAAAGTACTTACCGCAATCTAATTTGAGAGCATTGTTTTAAGAAATCAGCTGAGCCTTTAACATTATTATAGTAGTTTATTATTCTATTATTACCATATTTGATCCCAGAAACAGTCTGTGAAATTATAGAAATGTTTGCAGCAATGTCTTTATTTTAATTGTTTCCTGTTTAACTAATCATGTAACTACTCGGAATCGGATAGCCACAAGTATTTGCAATAAAGACAGATTGAAAATTCAAACATATATCCTGGATATTTATTTGTTTAATGTTCTGGCATTTCAATACAGAATTAATTAGCCATTGTAAGAAAAAGCCATTCCGAGAAAATCGTGAGTTTTAGCACACCGTTAGCTATTTAATTATTATTTTGGAATTGCCACATCAGCGCCAACTCTTATGGGATTCTGGAACTTTACGTTGTATACACCAGAGTTCAGTTTAGATGCATTCGCAGTTGTTCATTTACAGTATTGCTTTTTCTTTCAAAACAATTTAAACATCTACTTTTAGTTTAATTTCTATCATTTCACCGTTGATATGCGTTGGAGCTCCAGTTTATTTTATAAAGTTCGATTCTATATTTTTTGTTTTGCTTTAAGTTGTATGAGAATTAATAGAGCGAATATATTTAGGATAATTTGAAGCTTTATTTTATGTGTTTCTTCAGTGTTGTAATTTATTTTTTAAAAATTTGAATTAACACTGTACTGAGCTGTTGTTAGCTAATACACAGTGCATTTCCAAATATTTAATAAAATTATTAATTTATTATTATATTTCACTTATATTCACAATAACATCATAAGGTAGTACGTATTTGAATTACATGTTCTTGCATATTCTAGCAAATATTTATACTGAATGGAATAGTAGACTACATATTATCTTGTAGCAGTTAAGAAAAGTCGATCTACACACCGTTCATCTTAACACAGAATATGCTTACTAATTTTGAATTAAATTTTCTTAAGCATTAAAGCTATAATCACGTTCTTACAAATTATCGTCTAAATATTTTATTTAAGCTGCTTTTAAATATACGAAATCGTTTTCCTAAAGGAAAGACTAAATAAAGACTAAATCTATAGTCTTTTCCTTTAGGAAAAGACTATAACACACATTTATTGCACAAATTAATGTACTCAAAATATTTCCTAACATTCATAATTGAACAGCTAGCATAAAAACTATCAGATTTAAAATTAGTAACGAATTCTTTAGTTTCAGTCAGATCATTTTCAAAATATTAAGTGTAATTACAGTAAATGTGAGACAACCTACCTCCAGGCCCACCAGGTCCTCTAATTTAGTTACTCTTGAGATACCGAGCCTTCCTTCACGTAGCAAGCTGTCTAGGCGCTCCTTACAGCATGCTGCCCCGCAGATCTGGAATTCTCTTCCTTCCACTCTGCGCACCCCCTCATCTATTCCTGATCAGCCTTTCCTACTCTACGAACAGTTTCATAGGCGATTGAAATCTTTAATCTTTTCTCTTCGACTTTTCATATCCACCAAACGTCCACGAACTGAGACCAACACGTAAACCTCCATTCCGCTAGTACCCTTCCTTGGACTGACCATCCGGAGTTTGGCTCGCACCGTTTATGGACCCCTCACTCTGCTAATCGGCTTTGATTTGGTTTCACAGTGCTCAATTTTGTCATGGACAACAGTAGCACTCTAGTCGTATTGTTGTTACACTGCGTTGTATTTAAAGGTATCACTAACTCACCGTGACCACGTTGCCGTGATTTGTATTTCAGGCCTGCAGGTTGTCCTGAAATCGATTCTAAAGGCAATGGCTCCCTTGTTGCAAATCGCTCTTTTGGTGCTTTTCGCTATAGTTATATTCGCCATCGTTGGCCTTGAATTTCTCGCCGGCGCCTTTCATTTCGCCTGTAAGAATATCCGAACAGGTTAGTTTACTCACTTATGTCAGTTTATACTATTTATTTGTTTTATTACGTTATACGATTATAAGTCTTTGAGCTGGATGTTAAGCTAGAGAGAGAGGTGGACCACAATTGACGTGGGATGCGGTAATTAAGAAGGACATAAAAATAGGGGATTGACTGATGATATGGTGTTGGACAGGGAGGACTGGAGAAAGGCTATTCGAATCCCGACCCTGGTTAAACTGGGATTTAAGGGAAGATGATGATAATGATGATGATTACGTTATATCATTTGCAATAGTTATTAAGTATTTTCTAGAAATTTGTTTAAATAGATACCGGAGAGAGTTTTCATTTTCACTTTATTTCGTTGATTTTATTGCGTACCTTTTATGCTCACTCCACTATTTAACATACTCTCTGTCATGATGTTGGCCGATAAATGTTTGCTATGGAACAAAATATTGAACGTTCTTTGGAAATCTTTTAATTAATTTCTAGTTCGCATTTTAGTTGTTTTTTGAGTTTCTGTTTGAGTCGAATTTTTTCAATTTTTGGCTGCATGGCTATTTAATTAAAATAGTTTTCCAGTCACAGAATACATGTATTATGAATCATAACTAAAGATTCACAGTGAAAGTATTAACATAAATATATGATGCTATGAAGCAAACAGTCTAAGTATTCCTGACTTTAAATGTGAATATATGATAATAATTTCGACTATCGTAACAATTTATACCAACATTTACGAATATCTGAAATTGCTCTACATATACTTAGCATAAACTATTTGAAATACGTTAATCCTGCTGCATATAAAACCTAGGCAAATCGCTCACTACAATGCATCAACTTTTAAAAGTAAAGCTAAAGCTAAAGTTAAGGTCAGTTTCCTCACTCGAAAGCGATGTCAGTGACGGGCGAGCCTAGGATTTGAATCCCGCACATAATGTTCCCCGGTCGAGTATCTTACCGAAGTCAATAATACTAACTAATATATCAATAATAATATAATATATTATATTAATATAATATCTTAATAATATATTAATAGTAATATAATATATTATATTAATATACTATTTTTATAATATATTAATAATAATATAATATATTATATTAATATAATATCTTAATAATATATTAATAATAATATTAACTGGCTGAAGCCAGTGGCGACATAATACTGCATTTTAATACTGTAGTAGTGTATTATCTATATATAGTGCATTATCTATGTATTATCAATACCTATTCTGCAGGTGAAATGGACTTAGCTGGACAAGAAGAGATAACGCCTTGTTCTGATCACCCTCGTACTATCTTCGGCAGCGGCTTCCAGTGCCCTGCCAACATCTCCACTTGTAGCTTTTACTGGGAGGGTCCCAAACACGGCATCATCAGCTTCGACAACATTGGCTATGCCATGTTAACTGTCTTTCAGTGCATTACAATGGAAGGATGGACGACAGTCTTGTACTATGTAAGTCTATGTGTACTATGTGCGTCTATGTGTACTATATGTACTATGTGAGTCTATGTGTACTATGGTACTATGTGCGTCTATGTGTACTATGCGTACTATGAAAGTCTATGTGTACTATGTGTAATATTAATACTACTACTACTAATAATAATAATAATAATAACAATTAGAGATTAACATTCGACTTTTCACATTTTGTACTATGTGTACTATACGCACTGAGTATATTATGTGTACTATGAAAGTCTCAATAGCATCGGGGTAACGTCATGAATGACAGATCCTGTGGTGAATTAAACTCTCATGGTTTCGAATCCCAGGCGCGCTGATCTGAGAGTAAATTCTCGGACATTTACTGGACTGGTTACACGGAAAATGGTCTAAATTGCCTATGGATTAAGCATGTGGTATTAAAACTGATAGATAACAATAAAGTTGATTATTTCACTATAATGCGTGTTTACTTTGTGTACTGTGTGAGTTGTCTCAACGTCTTATGACAACATTATATTGAATTTAGAATGTCTAAATAGCGTAGGGGTAACGTCATGAAGTTTTAAATGACAAATCCTAAGGTGATTTGAATCCTCGTGGGTTCGAATCCCGGTCGCGCTGATCTGAGAGTAAAATTTCGGACATTCACTGGACTGGTTATACGGAAAATGGTCCAATTGCCTAACGGATTAAACATGTGGTTTTAAAACTGATAGATAACAACAAAGTTGATCATTTCACTATAATGCGTGTTTACTTTGTGTACTGTGTGAGTTGTCTCAACGTCTTATGGCGGATGACTTCTAATTTATTATAGAATATTCTAATAATACCAATCTATAAGAATTTATAGCGCGAAAATAGCGTTGTTAAAACGCTCGACTTACAGGCTTTTTTCCAAGTTTAGGATATAATTGCAGAAATCCAAAATTTCATTCTGTGAACGTAACTAATCGCCCACATTTCAAGCTCTCAGATTACCTATATTTGCAAACCATTTCAATGGTTAGTATTTTCATAACGAGTACTTTATATGTCCGTTACTTTTAACTTTAAATATTACACAATATGACTATATCTTATCATTACTTCCTATGTCCTATTAGTTGCTTTACATCTTACGGCGGCTTTAATCTAATTGAACATGGCGGCATGTTTATTTTAGACAAACGACGCTGTCGGAAGTTTCTTTCCTTGGATGTATTTTGTACCGCTCATCATTATAGGATCATTCTTTATGCTCAATCTCGTTCTCGGAGTTCTCAGCGGGTAGGTTTTACAAGATCCTAAAATATCGCTCAGATAAATGTTACGGAGCTCCAATCGTCATAATTTTATTGAGCTCCAATTTGTCGTTACTATATTTCACTAAAAATTGTTTTACGTTCTTGAACAAAATTCTACTTTAAGAGGAACTTCTACGGAATAGATCTCTTGTTATAATAAATACATCTCAAGCCTGCAATGATAGGCGGCAATGATACGAGAATCAGAGAAGTTCAAGACTGTCTACCATTAGTATTGAAAGAGATTCCAGAAGGTTTCTAAGACAAAGCTGTGAACAAATGATGTTTTATTTTGTTACATTCACTGTTTACATACGCCAGAGTGGCGAGCAAGTAACATCACAAGTATCCAAATGACTGGCTCTGAGGTCGTTGGTTCAATTCCGGCGAGTCCATCAGGCATTAGAATATCGGACATTAGTTGGATCGATTGCAGGTACTATTGACTATATTATAAGCGACTTAATGGTTTAAACATGAGATATTAAAGGTACTATATAGTATCATGAATGTTCAGAGCATTATATTATTAAACTATGCTGTGTATAATAATAATATTTCTAGAGAATTTGCGAAAGAACGAGAAAGGGTGGAAAGTAGGCGTGCCTTTCTGAAACTTCGTCGTCAACAACATATCGAAAGAGAATTGAATGGATATTTGGAATGGATCTGCAAGGCAGGTTAGACATCCGCCGATCTAGAGTTTAGTGTTACTATATTGTTGTTATTTAAACCATTGAATTTAGAGAGTTTTACGCCAAAATAAACTTCAATTTCATGCTTAGAAAGCATTTCAGTGACGCGCCAGTGCTGAATTTGAACCTGTTTCTACTACCTACTGATTTGAATCAGAGATTTAACTCAACCTGCCCCTGGCTCAGCCAGTAGGCACTCGTAAAAATTCAATACCCGTCACTGATGTGCTTTCAAGACTGAACACTCACTGTAAGCAAGGGTTGAGAATACAACTTTTAAGTTTTTATTAGAATTACTGGTATGATAAATGTGCAGTGTGGATTTACACATCAGTTTGTAATTATTCAGAGGAAGTTATTCTAAACGAAGAAAGAACAACCAAGGAAGAAAAGCTAAAAATAATTGAAGGTATAACGCTTTTATTTTTATAAATGTTTATGTTTTTTTTTAATGTTCACGGTAACTTTAGCGTCTGTTTCCTGGTCGATAGTACTGCTAGAAATGGATTAGAAATGAAATTCAGGGTGAGAATCGAACGCGTTTTCCCTTCTTGAATGAGCAAGAATGATATTAACTCAGCCATCTGTGAGGCATAATTTACAATATATTATATTTATCTTGAATGATTTGAAGTAACTAATTGTTATATATGTACCACTTGTTACTAAATTTACTCTTTATTCTTCAGAATCATCACTACGTTATCATCTAATACAAGTGCTGTATAATTAAGAAATTTTTTTATGAGTGGAAAGGGACATTAGGCCCTACACCTTTATAAATCAATTCGATGGAAAAATACAATTTAATATTATTTTAGCATTAATAGAGCAAGAATGGGAAGGTCGCGTAAAAAATAATGTTTTTGCTTCATCCATATGCAGTGGATTTGCATCTAAGTCTAATATAATTTTACCTCAAATGCTTTGCGAAATGTTTAACATAAACGCATTGCTGGCAATTAAATACAGGAATTATTTCTTAGAAATTCTAAGCAGAATAGTGCAATAAAGTGTTCAACAGTTTTGTTGAATATACACGTCATATACATTCTGTGACCTTATGTACATGTCTAGAAGTTAATGCAATTTATCAAATATCAATGTTTCAGATTAAGTTGTGATTTGCGTCAATTTAATCTTCACGTTCTCAAGTATCGTCGGATTCCATTGCTTAAAGAGAATTTAATTAATGAATAAATAAAAAGGAAGTTCTTTGGTAGGTTTAGCACTCCAATAGATGTTGTCGACGACGGTGTCTACTGTACATCAAATATCACGTGAACTCTTGTATTTGCGCTATTCGTCGTAAATATCAATTTCAACATTTTATGGCCTACCTTGCGATGCTATAAGTTATTAATTTGCACTGCTAATTGAAATCAATGCGACCAACTGTTCCATTCTCGGAGAACAATAGTTAATAAATTTGCTTTTGACAATGGTCATGCGGACGAATGGCCGTCATATGGATCAAATAATGGCCGTTAATGCACAATTTAAAGACAAATTATGCGATATAATTATTTTAAATCACAAATTGTAAAGTTTGCTATTTGCTCCAATCTACCTTGAAATCTTGCTCTAACCTCCCTCACCTCTCTATCTCTCTCTCTCTCTCTCTCTCTATCTCTCTCTCCCTCTCTCTCTCTCTCTAGTTTTCTGACAAGTGGCAAGTTCAAGTACATATTCATATTCAAAGTCTGCTTTCGCGCTCCGTAAAGAGCACTCCTTAGATCAATAAGTTAACTAGACTAACAGTTAATTTATAAAGTAAAAGGTTAACAAATATTTAAGTTGCAGTTCGTGTAAACAGTGAAACAAATCCTTTCACAAAAATTACGTTATCCATACCTCATATAATGTATAGCTTGAAGGCAATAGATTAGGCTATAAATAAGGATTCTGCGATGGTTTCCCGTTGACCTCTTCAGTTTCTGCTTTGTAGGCCTCTTACGACACATGCAGTTACCAGTTGGGCTATTCTAATATGTCCAAAACTCAACACGGTATCTTGATCTAATATTCTGAAATATTAATTATTTCTCAGAATTTTGATTTCTCTAAAATTTATAGAATCTCTCTTATTATGATAACGCCTTAGCACCAGTGAAAAACAAAACAAAAGAAAAATCAAAGTACTACTTTTCCCTGCACTTCTTTAGCACTGTTTATAATAACTTGAACTTTTTAACATTTTACTTTGCAAATTAACCGCCAGTCTAATTCTTTGTGAGAAGAGGAACTGATTGATTGAAAGCAATTTTTCTAGTGTTTAGCGTAAACGGAGTAAACCGAGACGTGGTTTGCTTGCACAAGAAATTTCTCGTCTAGACTTGTAGAACGTTCACCTGATTTTTCTTGTTTAGCTCGTCGAAGAGTTGCAACGAGAAAAATGAAACAACTGAAGCACAACAGCAAAGAACAAGACGATTTTGACTTAGAGGATGAAAATGAAGAATTGTTTCGTGAAATCGGTTAGTATATTGACGAGGAATTTTACCTTATTGTTTTTAAAAGTAGTTATTAAGAAATTATATTGCTAATGAATCTTTTGGAATAATTGTCATGGAAATTGGTTTAAAATAATTGCTTGTTAATTGTTAATTCATTCAAGCAGTAATGGTAATCGTCGATGACATTCAGTGCATGTCTAAAAACGACGTGAAATTGTTATATCTAAGTGTGACGTTATTATATCTAAGCGTTACGTTGTTATATCTAAGCGTGACTTTGTTACATCTAAGCGCGACGTTGTTAAATATCTTAAATTTAAGGCAGTTAACTGACGTTAACATTACCTTTACCTTTACTTTTAAAGAGGTTAACGAAGTAATCAGCTTGACCTTGGTCAAATCTGAAAATATAATGTTAACAACATTTATTTTATATTCTAAAACAGTTTTAGCTAATCTATTAATGCGAAATTCGCAAAGCAGATAGACAGATAGATGCAACTATGAAAGAGTTACAAAATAAAATTTTTAATTGCGTAGACGCCGTAGAGTACGTAACATTATGACCTCTGTGTCTTTACATTTCAGGTGAATCGGCCTACGGGAAAAAGCAAAGACGATTTACGGGTCGATTTGGAAATTTATGGAGAACCGAAAAGCGATTCAAGTATGGGCGACTACTGCTAATTCCTATCTTAACATTGACTAGCACTAGCATGTCCGTGAAATATGTTAATTTTCGTGAGCATTGAAATATAAATATAGGGCCTAAATTATTGCTCTATTTAATAACAGGAAGCAGGTTAGCCAGATATACTAACCGCCGAATAGACTAGCCGTTTATCATAAGAACTACTATAGGAAGTTAGGTTAAATTTTCTTTAACTTAGGTCTTTTGGGTTATAAAATGACTTAAGAGAATTAAGTGAAAGAAGTATCCAAGGTATGAATAGTTTTACTTGAAAGTTTTTCTAGAGGGCACCATCAAAACTGAACTTGTAATGGACCTCAACCAATTGACTACTTTTCCCTTAATATTCCCTTAATTTAACTTAATATACAAACATTACTCTGCGATATAGAAGATCAACGAAAATTTAACTTTTAGCAAAGTAAAAGGTAGGCCAATCTTTTTAGAACAAAAATAAAAAATCTCTTGTTAGTATTTGTAACAAGAGCGACGAAGATCAATTAAATATTATTTCACTCATCTGTGCTATGCACCTTGAAATAATGTTGTATTTTAACTCAATGCTTATACACAGCAAAATTTTAATTAACCATTTAATAATATATTGTTGTTCTTTAAGCTCTTTCTAACTATCTAATGTTTAAACCTTTTTACTCATTGAGTGGATTGATTTCCATTTACGTTACCAATCCTCAACCCGGGGGCATATCAACTGCAAATGTTAGATTTTTAGTCTTATTTGCATTTTATTGCGGTGCACAGATTTAAAATTCGCCGCTTGGTTAAAAGCCAAGCATTCTACTGGCTCATCATCATCCTCGTGTTCTTCAACACAGTGTTTGTAGCTGCTGAACATTACAATCAGCCTCCGTTTCTAAATCAAATGCTCTGTAAGTACTGCCTTAAATTTTCCATTTGATTTTATAAATAGCTAGTGTGTAGAGCGTCATACACTGTCATAAAATGTTACATTTAAATAGCAATTTCCGAAACCGTGGTATCAATTCCCGGTTGAGTCAGTCAGAGAGTAAAATCTTAGATAAACCGATAAATGTAGCCTAAATTAGGATATAATGTCCGATGAAGTAAACTTTAGTACTAAAATTGATAGATATAATCTTGGATGATCAGTTCTTAATAGATGTTCACTCTCTTGCCATTTTTTATATCTATGTTATATAGCGTAATCGTTAATCAAAAGCAACGCGGTATGGATTAATGTTCTCAGTAGTTAATTCCTAGCTACGAATTAAGCTGCATATCTTATGCAATCATCTTCTTTCGTTTGTATAGTAGTAAGCGGACTAAAATATTAATCGCAGAAGCTTGAATTTATTCTAAATTAAATTGTCGTAAAATATAAAACTTTCTCATTTTTCTCTCATTTAAAGAAGCCGTATATGGTTTCAAATATTTAAGTCACACTATTACAGATGATGGAAAATGTGAGACCAAAATATGCAGCAGGATTGCACAACAAAAGAAGCCTAAGGTAATGGGAAAGATCGTTTATCAAAAAGTCTTAAGAAAGCCACAAAGATAAAGATTGGAAAACCTTGGTGTGAACCACGCTTCTTCTATATGTATGTGAAGGATTGGCCTTCTTGTAAGAATGGGAAAGATTAGCAGAACCTAAAATATTCCTAATGAAGAAGTCCTAGAGAGAGTTGATGCAGATAGACTATTGATGAATGCATTAAGGAATAATAAGAAGAGCTCAATAGGACAAATTCTAAGGTGGGGGATAGCTTAATAAAAGAGGTCATAGAAGGAAATATGTAATGAAAAGGAAGCAGAGGCAGACCGAGATGAAGAGGAAAACGAAAATCGGAGGAGTGGAGGCGTTATATACATTGGATCTGATATTGTGCAGTACTCTAAGAGAAAGATAGAGAAAGATAGAGAGAAATTGAGAGAGATAGAGAGAAATTGAGAGAGATAGAGAGATAAATGGTTGCTTTTAACCTTTTTCACCGAACAACTCTCATCCTACATACATAATATTTTTCATTTTTACTAGTTCTTTGTTTTTACAGCAAATCTCTATCGAATTCTAGAGAATTCTCAGCGAGGTGTAGGAGACGCTACGTTAAACGACAGATACCTTACTTAAGAGACACGCTGATTGACAAAAATGACAAACAAGTAATTGAAAAACAGAATGCGAAAATAAATAGTTAATAGCAGGAGCCTAACAAAGCTTAATTAGAAGGCGTCACTGTCTGACACATTGACATTGAAAATTCAACAAATATCTTAATCACATTGAATCTTTATCTAGTTATTTCACAAAGTAATGCTAAATAATTAGGCCTAATTCTTTTAATTGAGATTAAAGTTATGGTAATGATTGTTTTTCAGACTACGCAGAATTCGTCTTTCTCGCACTCTTTATGTTTGAAATGCTTCTTAAAATGTACGGATTGGGGTTCAACATTTACTTCCAGTCTTCTTTCAATATATTTGACTGCGTGGTGAGTAACAATTAATTACTTAAATTCCCTTTTTAAATTTTAACTCTAACATTTTCTGCATTACACATGCTATATGCTCTTCAGTGCCGGTCGAGTTTGAATAGGATTTAACTGTGTTCTTAAGCTGTTTCCTTAATTTGAATGCTGCCTGTCTGTTTGTTTACTAAAACTTAGTTTAATTTTTATAATTTTCAGGTAATAGCAGGAAGCCTGTTTGAAGTGGTTGTTGGCACAATTTATCCAGACAGTTCATTTGGTATCAGTATTCTTCGAGCCATGAGACTTCTTCGGATATTCAAAGTTACGAGGTTGACAAATCTTGAGTGTATTTAAGTATTTAGTATTATTTAGTGTACTATATATTGTATTATTAAGTGTATTATTTAGGTTTTTTGTATTATTTAGTGTTTTATTAAGTGTATTAATTAGGTATTTAGTACTATTTAGGGTATTATTTATTGTATTATTCAGTGTATTATTTAAATATTTAGTTTACAAATATTAAAGGAGATGTCATCAATAAAGTTGTACTTATAAGTTGTACTGTAGTTGCACTTTTGTCCAATACGATGCGTAATTCAGTATGCAGCGGTATATATATATATATATATATATATATATATATATATATATATATATATATATATATATATATATAAGATAGAAGAGTTTTGTGTGCTTTGGGAATAGGAAAATTGCTAGTGAATAGAAAAATATTTTTGATTTATATTTTAGATATTGGGCTTCATTGAGAAATCTCGTAATATCGCTCATGAGCAGTATGAGGTCCATCGTGTCGCTTTTGTTTCTTCTTTTTCTTTTTATTCTCATCTTCGCTCTACTTGGCATGCAGCTATTCGGAGGAGAGTAAGTAGTTCATGTGGTTTATTGTTGTTGTTTTGCTTCTCACTGATTATAAACATTCAAATATTATTTGTCGGCTCTTTATATCTCCAATAATTTTTCTGCAATTAATAATATTACTAGTTTGCTTTATTTGTGATGTTTTCTGGTGATGTTTATATAAATTTCTCTATTATACAATTTATTACTTGTCTGGTATTAATTTTTAATGCTTATTATTGCTTAAATTAGTTATCTATACGTATCCCGACCCTAGCTGAAGTGTGTTTCCAGGGAGGATGATGGTCTGCTGTTTCATTTCCTTATGAGATTGAGCAGTTTATTTAATGCTGCTAGACTTTTCTGACAAAACTGTTTAAGCATTTTCCGTCCGTTTAGAAATCTACCCTATTGCATGTGTTTTGAATCTATCATTTTTCAGTTAATACGGAAAATGATTTTAGATAACATTTCATTTAATATTCATATAATAATATTGCAGATGGAACTTTGAGTACGGTCGGCCGTCTAGTCATTTTGATACTTTTGCTGTCGCTCTTTTGACTGTTTTTCAGGTATTTTGCGTTAGTTGTTTACTAGTTACTCTATAATAATAAATTATCTGTTCAAACATATTATAATTAAAAATATATTATTTATTACGTATTATTACTGTAATTTAAGAATTTAGAATACAACAATAACGTGCAGTAATAGCTTTTTATTGTAGCTAAATATAAAATATATCTGAAATGGCATATGGGCATCTGTCATTATTTAATCAATCAATTACTCAATGTTTTTATAGGTAACTCTACGACAATTTGATACTTTGAAATTTCTATCAGTGTGTACTTCAAAACTCAGAGTGCCGTATATGGAGAATAACGTTAAAAAGGAAATTCTGTTCAAAAATAGGCAAAGACTGAGTAGGAGGTGAAATGAATTTTAAAAAATTTAATGTCATCTCGATGTATTGTATATGACAGCCGGTTGAATGCTCTTCTCGGTGTAACACATTAAAAGTTTTGAAACTATAAAGTTTTTTTCCAATAAATAAATAAATATGATAAAATAATAAATAATAAAAATAATAAATAAATAAAATTAGTTCTTTATTCAGACTGTTCGTCCCCAATATCATTCTTGTGATAAGTTGCTTGGAATTAAACTAAACAAAACAGCTGTATTTTTTTCTACGGGATGAAAATCGAGCACTCAGTAGTTTTTAATAGCATAATTTGTTTCAGTCTACTTGTGATTGTGTTGCTGAAGTATAGACCAAAAAGAATAGAACTGTGAACTATAACTAATGTAAAAAGCAACAAAGCATTAAGATCCAAATTAACGTCAGAAAGAGCATTCGGTCGGTGAGCGCCTGAATTCAAAAATTTGCTACAAGGTTTTCTAATCTCGACCTTAGTTGAACTGGAATTCAATGGAAGATAATGATGATGTTTTAGTCTAATCGTATCATAATATGAGGACGATCTACAAGTTTAACTTATTCAAACTCTTTTATTTGGATTATAGTAGCTGATCTTTTTATACGTATGTAGCTACATATCCTTAGTTTTTATTATGAACTCTAGCCACATAAGAAGCTAAATATGATGATTATAAAGTATACTAATAATATCCATATATTATAAATACGACGATTAAAAAGCCTGCTAATATATCTTGTTCTGTTATCTATGCGCTACTATTATTTATGTGTAGATTTTAACGGGTGAAGATTGGAACGATGTTATGTTTAATGCAATTGAATCTCAAGGCGGAGTGGAAAAGTACGGAATGTTGTATTCCATCTACTTCATCATTCTTGTTCTCTTCGGAAATTGTATCCTTACCAAAGATGAAACTGTCTGTGTGAAGTTTTGTGACTCTAGAGTCAAATTTCTGCCTAAGTTTCTGTAAGCCTAGGAATACAGAAACTTTGGCATAGTATTACGTAGTACGCAGCGGTACGGTTTGCGATAGCACAGCATAGTATACAGCGGTACGGTATGTCATTGTTTTGTTTAATATTCAGTGGTACGGTATGCTATAGTACAGCTTAGCATACAGATATACGATATATCTTAGTATTACATATTATGCAGCGATATTATATCATATTATGCCACAGTATGCCGCGGCACGGTATGACAGTACAGCACAGTTAGTAGCAGTATAGTAAGCCATAGCTTTGCATAATGTGCATCGGTACGGTGTATCCAGGTACACAACAGAACAAATAGTACAGTGTAGTATGCAGCGGTTTGATTTTTCATACTATTGAATAGTTATTTTGCGGCACGGCATGCCAGTGTATTAACGGCATCCCAGAATATTATTGAATGAAATTCAAAATTAAATTAACTGAGATGCAGAAGGTAGAATTTTGAGTAAAACGTTTTTTGGACAGGCAGGGAAATATTTCCACGAAGGTCCTGTGTCCCTGGATACGAAGTCTGATATCCAGGTTGTTACTAAAACTGAAGATTTGTAGCTGGAGTTAATTATTATGTTCTCCGCAAAGTATAGACTCCCGTGGAGAAGCAGGATTACATTCTTCCAGATTGGACAAAATGTAAAGCACGAGGAGCGCAAAGAGAGAGAATGTGTGACAGAGATAGAGATAGTGAGTGATGGTTCCTTTTTCTTAACGTAAAGCTCAGATACTCTGTTGAACGTCTTTCTCGCTATTGCCGTGGATAATCTCGCTAACGCTCAGGAATTAACAGCAGCCGAGGAGGAGCAACAACAAGATGAACTGGTTTCTATTTACTATTCTAACAATGTCAATCAGTCAATCAATCAATAAGAATTTAACGTCTAGTTTCTCGCCATAAGGCAATGTCAGTGACGCCTCTTGCAGACTGTACACAAAAAACAAGATGAACTGGTTCTTTTATTATTATTAGCATTTTACTTCTCTAACAATATCTGTATGTGCATATCTGTATAAGTATGTGTACGTGATTATATTGTTATTACAACATATGTATGAGTATGTATTTATGTACATATGAACATGAGGAATAACGTTCGTTATTCCGCTGAGAAACAGCTTTGTAATGACACTCTTTAGATTAATTAATATATGATATTATTATTCATTAATTAATTATTTTATTTAATTATTCATTGCTTTACATTGACTAATTCATTAGGCCTAATCTAGCAGCAGTCACAAATGTATCAGTAAATCTATTGTAAACATTAATAGATACTTGTGAAATATAGATAAAGTTACATTGTGTTTATCAGAAAATGTGCGTACCAGTTTATCAGCAAAATTAATGGTGTAGTGAGGGATAAACATGATTTGTTGAAACAGACCTTAAATAGGGTCTGATTTAATTTTGTAGAGAAGACAGGAGGAGATGGAAAGAGAGAATCAGTATCCAGGTCTGTCACGTGGTATAGAACAGCTCCAGGTCAACATCTGTCCACCTGCCCTGCAGAACAATCAGGACCCAAAGACAGGCGGCTTTAATATGTAAGTGATTCTACTGAAGACGTTACTATCTTCCTTACATTTACATATCACAAACAATGTAAAAGATTAGACAATCTGGTGATGTGCACAGTTATCTTAAATTCAAAGACACACGAAGATCTTTTACTAATATCATTACCATTACCATACATGACTAGAGTTCTGGAGAAAATAAAAATTCACCTTGTTTTAGTGTTTGAAAATGTCAACTTCCTCAAAACGGACTGCCATATCTCTTTATATTAACTTCAGTCCTATTAGTGACATGTCGTATGTCATAATTGGCATATCTTTCATTATGTTGCAGCCACGTTATAAGTAACTAAAGCCAAGTTTAACGTCAGTTTCTAGTCTCGCATCAACATATCAGTTTCAAGGCGACCTCCGGAATGAATCCTGCACCTATCCGCAGATGAACAACTTAACCGATGAAACCATATGAAACCACATGAAACGATGAACTTTTCTTGTACATTGCCTGCCATTAATATGCAAAAATATGTGAAAAGTAAAATAAAAATAAAATCCAACCTAGATTGAATACTGAGATGAATTCCTTTGAATTCAAAGGAAGATTAGTCTCTGGCAGTTTGCATTTAATTGGAATATTTATTAATAATACTGGATGGTTATGGAGCTGGTATTGTTTAAGCAGTCTTAAACAAAAAGATAAATTCAGTTCTGTTGATATCATAAGCGATTCTCTCTGGAATTGAACTGAATGCCAACATAACCTGATACAGAAATCAAATCTCTGTGTAATTTATTGAGCCATTTAAAATTAAATTTAAATGAACCATTCAAAGAGCCATATGCTTTACTGTATATACTAAGATTTTATAAATAAGTCTTTGTAAATGTACGTATGTCTCAGTTTTAACTCGTGTTTCATTGACAGCATATCTTTTAGTGGCAGCAATGTCAAGAGTGAGAACAAGAGTGTGACGATATGTATGGATCAAAAAAACTTCGACCCAGATCCAAAACCTGCGAAATCTAAAGAAGAAGAAGGTATGTTTGTTATGAAAGATATTATGATTAACACTAGCAATTCGTAGTCAATAATATATTTTATCTCTTCGCTACTAACTAACATTGTTATTAGTAGCCGACGCTTCCTTATCATTGCTTCAGTAACTTCCTCTATACAATATTAGTTAGATTTATAAAAATACTGTTATCCTCGAATGCCCAAGCTACACCAAAGCTGTTTAGTTATTAATAATTGCTTTAAAATTAATTGTAATAAAAAATTAGAGCCTTTACATCCGTTATTAATAACAATCAACAAAATACATGGAGAGTTAAAATCATGAACTCTAAATTTTATATTTGTTTATAGTATTATAATACCCAGGAATTTGCATCCATTAAAAGCAAAAAAGTGTTGAATATAATATATATTACACTTTTATATATTCTGAGCACCTTTATAGGGTTTGAAAACTATGAATTCACTCGACTATTGTTTGTCTGCAGAAGATGATGATCAAGATGATAACGGACCAAAGCCGATGTTGCCTTATAGCTCCATGTTCATTTTCGGCTCGAATAATCCGTAAGTATACTAAATGTCTTCAAATGCATTTATCTTAATTTGTAATCAGTGAAAAGTCAATAAATTGGTCAAAACTTAAACTTCAATACACGAGAAAGACTACTGTTAAATGTATACGTAGGTATGCAATTAATTACCATTTTAATATTTTTAAATAAAACGCTATTAATTACAATTGCGATATTTTTACTCTTTTGCAGAAATTTTTTGGCTAGAAGCACGATACTTCATATTTAGTTGACTGCTTAAGTTTATATATACGAATAATCCAACTTTTTAAAAATTTATTGATAGTTTTGCGAAATCTGACTTTCTCTTAATGTCCATATATTCAGAAGCTCCATGGAACAAAATGCTTACATAGTTGTATTTAAAGTAGCAGTCCAAAATGTCTTTGTACATCAAACTTAATTTTTCTTGTGTTGTTCAGGATCCGACAATTCTGTCACTTCGTCGTCAATCTTCGCTACTTTGATCTGTTCATCATGATTGTGATTTGCGCGAGTAGTATTGCCTTGGCCGCGGAGGACCCGGTTCTAGAAGCTTCATCCTACAGAAATAGTATTCTCAACTATTTCGACTTCGTGTTTACTGGAGTCTTCACTGTTGAAATGGTGCTCAAGGTTAGGTCACCACAGTTAGTGCTCGATGTTGACGGTGATGACAGTAGCTCTAATTGTTGCTGTTAGTTGATCTGTTAATAATTAATCGGTTTGATCTTTTCGTATGGCTATATGACCAGTTAATTAATTAACGGTTATATTTGACTAGACTAGTATATCTGATCGGCTAATTAAAATCCGGTTAGATTTGACTAGACTAGTATATCTGATCAGTAAATTAATTAACCGGTTAGATTTGATTAGACTAGTATATCTGATCAGCTACTTAATTAACGGTTAGATTTGATTAGACTAGTATATCTGATCAGCTACTTAATTAACGGTTAGATTTGATTAGACTAGTATATCTGATCAGTTAATTAATTAACCGGTTAAATCTGATTAAACTAGTATATCCGATATTATTTAGCTTCCATCAGTACGGTACGGATTAGATTCTAACTCCTATTTTTTGTTTGTATATTTTGCCATTTTTTCCGCGTCTATTGATCCGTTTAGGTAATTCGTTACGATGATCAATTTATAATTCTTTTCTAGATATTAAACAACACACTCTTAAATATTTATTTAAATGCCCAAAATACAGTGAGTTTTCGGTCATATCTTATGGGTTATAGCCTGAATATTAACCTGCTCTCGGTTCTTGATTCAATCTTTACATCGTCTGATGATCATATTTTGTCGGTTATAAAAATAAAATTCTCATGTGGCAAGTATATTTAAAATGGCAAGTGGTGCGCATTGAGTTATTTTACATTTAAAATAAGCTAAGTTAACATGTTAACGCCAGTTTCCTCACTCTAAAGCGATGGCAGTGACTGGCCAGCCCAGGATTTGAACCATCATCATCACCATCATCTGCCCAATAAATTCCAGTTTAGCTAGAGTCTGGATACGAATGGACCTTATTTTGAAGTTCAGTGGCGATGAATACTGAATAATCAAAGTAGTAAATTTCCTCAGGTATTGTTAGTCTGTAAGCTGAACTAATTATCCACATGTGATACGATTTTAAGTTGTGGTCTTTAATGTGAATTTTTTCAGATCATAAGCCTTGGAGTTATATTTCACCCCGGTTCCTACTGCAGAGATTTATGGAATATACTCGACTCTATGGTTCGTCGAATTCTAACATTTATCTTTTCATTAGACATGTTAAATGCTACATTACATTAACCTGCTGGTTTTTAATATTATAATCATCATCTATTCCTTTTTAATTTAAACTAATATCATATTGATTAGATTATTTAATATCATATTGATTATATCATAGTAAATATATAATTTAATTTAATATCATATTGATTCTAACCATCGAGCGACATTTAGAAATAATTCTCCAATTGTTGCATGGTTTTTCAAAAATCAACTAAGCGTAACATTTTTAAATGTTACTATTTGAACTGTTAAATTAACTGACAAGTTGGTTCTACCCATTTTAAATACTAATTGTTTGTAATTAATATAACAGTCGCAATTAAAAAATGACATGTACAGTTATTTGAAAGAAAAACGACGAGTAAGTTAAATATAAAATACTTTACAAATCATATAAGTTGAATGTACAGTAAATAAGAAGAGAATTTAACTTTAGCATGATTTCATTTTGTAGGTGCACAAGTCGTGATCTGATGTGATATTTTATATGATATTTGGTAGAAGATATGATATTATAGGTGAAATGATATGAAATGATATGATATGTGACTTGATACATGTATGTGATATTATAGGTCGTGATCTGTGCTCTTGTTGCCTTCGCTTTCCAGTGAGTATTTCCTGTTGATAGTTTCCGTTACTAGTATCTCTCTACTCTCCTCTATTTGCTCCAAAACATACCATATTATCCTCTTTACATTATCTGACTAACGAAGTCTTAAATCCTTCATGCGATACCATTTAACGTTTGTCAGCCTTATTCTTCTCTACATGTATGTACTTCAGCCATCTCTTAAGAAAACATGCGGCATGTAAGAGGTATATTCTTGTGTTTCATGACATTTTCTTAGCAGTTGAGAAAACACAATTATTTAACTTTATTGCGAGTAGAATTTGATATTCTATGTATGTACGGTATTTTTTCACTGACACGCAAACTTCAAAATGATGAGTCATGTGAGTTCACTGTAAATTTAGAGACCTAAAATATTTCAAAATGTCTTTCAGAGTTCCTAAGTTCTGTATATTACTATTTTATTATTATATAATATTATAAGGATATATGAGATTTATCATGAGTACTCTGAGTGCTGTTTTCTATATCGTTTTTGATTTAGTGTATGCAATTTGTAAAGTAATATATCTCTTTCTTACTGCACTGCCTACTGGCAGGTCCATGGCATAAAACACTTCCACTTTTCTATGTCTTCCACTTTCCTCTTCATGTCCACAAATGCGTGGATCTTTCAATCATCTAACATTCCTAATCTCGGCTTGCCTCTGCCGACTTATTATTACTTTTACTGGATTTATTTAAGTGATATATAGTACAGTATATATACGTGCATGTATATATATGTATACATCATACAAGACTTTAGGACTTTATCTTTGATTATCTCATTCAAATCAACTTCTACTATCCTTAATGAAAATCAAGATGACTTTTCTATATAATTATAATGCAGATAGCCTTTATAAATAAAGCATTTTGAAAAATTGGTTAGAGTCAACCCCGTTATTTAAGCATGCCATATTCCTCTTTATATAATATTTATATAGTATAGTTATTTAATGTCACTAGTACAATTCAGTAATAATGTGAAACTATTATGTTGCAATTGAGTAATAGTAATAGAATAATAGCTATAGCAATAGTAATATAGTGGAGATTTTATTTTAGTAAAATCTCCAAAGTGTGAAACCTATTACAGCTTTAATTTTTAAAAATTATTAATTACTTAAATATTAATTATTATTATGGATTTATTAATTTCTGTGATACAGTCGAGAAGGTGGAGCCGGAAAGAATCTCAACACAATCAAGTCCCTTAGAGTCCTAAGAGTCCTGAGGCCACTAAAAACCATCAACAGGGTTCCTAAGCTAAAGGTTTAGTTCTATCTTTCAAATTTGGGTAACTAAGCCAGTTTAACGTCTGTTTCTTGACTTACAAAGAAACAATAAGAGACGTTATGCAGCTGCGAATCAAACCTGTGGCATCCTGATTATCAGGAATCATGATTCCAAATTATCCATCCGTTAAATGTAAGATTATCATTTGTTCATTCATATGAATTCAAATATTTAATATATTAGGCCTAATTATTCTACTTTTTTCCAAAAGGTTAATAGATAATGATATAGACTTAATTTACTAATTTTACATTCTTTTATGTTTTTCTTTCGGTTTTATAAAAACAGTGTGACATAATAATTAAATTTATTTTAATTCAATTCACCAATTCAACGGTAGACAATATTCAAGACAAATTTACAAAGCTAAAAAGAGAATAAGAACAAATGGCATGTAAAATGCAAATGTCATTCAAATGAAATCGTCATTCAATAGCAAAAAGTGCTGCAAATATCGAATCTCAATACGTAATAGTTTTATTTAATAATTATATTGGAGAATAATTAATATTTGTTGTAATCCAGGCGGTATTTGACTGCGTGGTGAACTCCCTGAAGAACGTTGTAAACATCATGATCGTCTACATGCTCTTTCAGTTCATCTTCGCCGTCATCGCCGTGCAGCTCTTCAAAGGTCGATTCTTCTTCTGCAACGACGAGTCCAAGAACACGGCAGAAGAATGCAGGTAGAGATCTTTCAGTTCATATAGAACTGTTTAACGTCAGTTTCCACATCAGGATAATGCCACCAGAAGCTCGGCTGAGAAGAGAACCGGCGCCCGACCATATCTACTTTCGGATCGCTATTCAGTCTGAACAAAGAAGTAAAAAGGAACTTCTGATTAATTTAACCAAAATAAACTTTAATTATTTGAATTGTGTCTCGATTACGTTGAATTAAGTGAATACTCATTTTTCAGATTCTAGAGGTGTTGTTCACCTTTTCTTGTTGCTCAGTTTTTCTGCGTTGCTGCATCATTCTACAAGTAGAATGATGCCAATACGTGGTACAGTAGTGCAGTATTCATATTACCTAAGAATGCAAGGTTCATTTATAAAAATGATGTGACTTACGAATGTTAGTTAGATGGGTCAAACAATATATATAGATAAAATGAAACTCCTGCAGAAATTTTAGTAATGCCTAGTAAAATATACTATATTTGATAAAATATTATCTAATATTATAAAACATAATTTTATCACAAACTATGCATTGATTTAGGGGACAGTATTTTGCCTATACGTACGAACACGGTCGACATATAATGAGAGTGGAAGAACGCAAGTGGGAAAAACGAGATTTTCACTACGACAACGTTGCCAATGCCATGCTGACCCTTTTTGCCGTTCAAACAGGAGAAGGCTGGCCACTGTAAGTCAAATTTCCTTCTAAACTCTCTGTCTCTCTTAGCGCACTGCCCATTGGCAGGTCTGTGGTATAAAACACCTCAATTAGGCTTTACATGCAATTAAAAATTCAAATATTTAGCAATAGCTTAGTGCCATTGTATTCAGTACCTTGTGTCGAATATTTGTTTGCATTTAGCAAATAAAGTCTAATAAGTCTCAATAAAAAACGAGATGATGGATAAATATTATAAAAAAAACTAACGTACATGTATATATATCATGATAAAAGTAATATATCATGATAAAAAAAGCATTTGAGAAATTCTATATGTAAGGATAAATATGATATAATATTATAATTGTTGGTAAAGCTCTCAAATATACATGCATGCATATAACTATCATATAGACTATAATGATCGATAAAACATTCTAAAAAGAAACAATATGTGACAATAGCGTTAAGATGAGCTATATAAAGTAATAATAATATGGCCAAACATCACGGAGATATATTTTAGAAAGTAAATGTTAAATCTCTTTTCAACAACGCAAGAAACTGCCAAATTGAAATAGAAATGTGAAGCTGCAATGTTATGCAATGGTTTAAACTCAGCAGCAGAAGTTCAATTGTGGCATTAGATTGCCTTCTGTTGTTGATTCTCAATCAGTATATTTTCTCTACTAATTTTCAAAAATCACAATATTTCAAGAAAAAATTTAGTCGCATTTAATATATTGCCGCAGGGTTTTACGAAATTCCATAGATGCCACTGTTGAGAACTATGGACCACAGCCGGGATATCGTATGGAGATGGCCATATTCTACATCGTCTACTTTATAGTCTTTCCATTCTTCTTCATCAACATATTCGTCGCTTTGATCATCATTACATTTCAGGAGCAAGGAGAGAATGAACTTATAGACGAGGATCTTGATAAAAATCAGGTATTTTGAAACTTTTAAAAATTGGTATTGAATAAAATTCTAAAAAAGTAAATTATCGGTTTAATAGAGCTTATCAAAAGCCTATTAAATGCAAATAATCACCTTTAAATTCTTAACTGATGCGAATCAGAATAACAATGATTGTAATTAATTAAACTTTTCGCTTGACCCCTAGTTTTGCAGATCATACTATGTAAATTATGTTATGTTTTATTTCTAATCTGTACTCGAAATAGACGGGTAAGAAGGATAAAGTGTAATTTTTTTTTTTTTTTCATTCCTATATTTTTGAATCCAGGGATTTAGGAATTTGGGAGCTTCGGCATTTAAGACTTCCGAACTGTAGGTCCGTTGCATATAATTCTTCCGAGCTATACTTATTTACTACTGTCTCCTGTATTATATTTTCTGCTTTTTCATTTCAAACTTTGAATGGACCATCAATTCGTCTAGTATTCCGATTCCAGCTCTTCAAGAAGGCCGAGAAGCCGTTTTCTTTTGTCATTTTTTTTCCGTTAACCGTTTTGGGTTTGATTAGGCAGACAATTTACAAATCAATTATAGTTCTATTCTACTGTGTTTAGTACTTAGAAATAAAAATGAGTTATTTTTTGTTGTTATAGAAGCAGTGCATCGATTTTGTGATCAACGCTCGCCCTATGAGTCGACATATGCCTAAAGACAAAAGCTCTATTAAATACAAGCTGTGGAAGATGGTCGTATCGTCTGCCTTTGAATATATCATTATGATCATGATTGCCTGTAACACATTACTTCTGATGATGAAGGTAAGATCATTATAAAGAAAATATACATGTAGCTTATGCGTAAACACTAATACACGAATGTTTATAGTCTTTATTTGACACCAAACTGTTATTTAATCGTGTAGGAACTATAGAAAATGCTTGTTGACACATTCATTTGAGTAATTAATGCAATTCATAGCGGCCAATTATGATGAAAATAAACATAATGAATGGATTTCGTTTAATCAAATAAACTTAATGAAACAAAATAAATTAATTTAAATTAAAAGTAAATTCAATTTAACGCAAAACTAATTTAAGGTAAAGTAAAAATTCCCAATTAACATGAATCAGTCATTATATCTAAAATTTTATACATTTAATCTGAATGAGCAATTCTTAACGCAATCACACAAGCGTCGTAAAGTTTAAACTAACACAAAGTCAAATCGCTACGCAAAACTGATATTTCTCTCGCTTAATTATTTGTTATATCCGTAACAATACATTGTATTTTGTAATGTTAATAGGAAGAAAAAAGATATTGGAGGGGCTATAAGTCCCGGGTCATGATCCTGCCACTAACATTCACCCTAGAGATGTGGTAATGAAACTAAGTGAGATATATGGACCTATGGACAGAGAGAGCGAGAGAGGGAGAGTGCAATTCAAGTCTAAATTCTTATAATTTAATTGTTTCACAATGTAGCTTTTGTTTCATCTCAAGTTGATTATATTATTTTTCAGTACACTCCACTACCAGAAGAAAAGACCGATCCTGCTGTGGAGACGTTCTTCTTTACCCTGGCTCAAATGAATATGGCCTTCACCTTGGCTTTCACAGTCGAAACTATTCTCAAAATATTGGCGTTTGGTGGGAGGGTAAGAACGATGAACTACTTAGAGATAAAATAGCATTTACTATATTTATTAAAAGACTCATTGACGGTAGCGTGAAGATGTAGAATCACGTGATTTCGAGTTCGATTCTCAGTAGCTGCGCGCTGTCATCCTGAGGCTAAGCTCCTTGCATTACTCTTCGTTGCTGTTAGTTATTATACGTCAGCCTAATCAAAAAATTCACAAGCTTGATTAATTTGAATTACTAAAAAGATGATGCGAACAAATCTAACGTTATTGAAAAATCTGACTGCTGTACATATATTGAAAAGGTTTACCAAAATATAAACCGTGCAGGCAATAGAAACCCCCTCGGTAACAATCTTTATCCATGTAAAAGGCCGTATTAGGTAGGGTGTGGTAGCGCAATGTCTTTGGAGTAAATTTGTTGACATGAGGAGTAGTCATTATTGAAGGGTTAGTAGACTTTAAGTAGAAATAAATGCTTAGGACTTGCCATCTGGCGGAACATTTGAGAGGTAAGTTGAGGGATATAGATTATAGATATCAAGCAAAACATGCCTTTGCGAATGACGTGAATATTGCATGAAGTATGCCCAGTAAAAGTTGATAAGGGGAGGAAAATGTGTGGATTACCAGGTTGCTAATCATGTCATCCCCGTGTTGTGCTCGGGTATTGTTGGACCACTGCAAAATAGGGCAACCGCAAACAATCTGCCGCGTGTATGTAAGAGGCGACTAAAGGCAGGAGCTGAGAATGGCAAGTGAGGACCCACCTCGCCATGAAATATTTTCCCCCAGGATTAAATGATAATTAATCCACCTAACTGAGGAAGGCAACGGGAAACCCCCTCAGAAGCCATACTTTTCCCAAGCTATAGGCTACATAAGGTATGATAAGGCATATACTTTGTGAAGGGATTAACTTGTTGATCTAAGGAGTGCTCTTATGGAGTGAGAAAACAGACTTTGAGTATGAATATGTACCTTGAACCTGCCACTGGGCAGTGCACTGAAGAAGAAGAATCATGTCCATTAGCCTTACAATTATATTGTATGAAACATTTGATGTTTCAGAATTACTTCAAAGACTCGTGGAACATATTTGATTTTATTACTATCATTGGAAGTATTACGGACGTTCTCTGGTCCGAGGTAGTTAACAAAGTCAGCTTTTCAGAGGTACGATCAAATCAAAAATACAAACCAATACTAATAGTAATAATAATAATAATAATAATAATAATAATAATAATAATAATAAAGGTTTAACGTCCGTTCCCTCATATAAGGACGATGTCAGGGGCGTCATTAATCGTCTATTATAGTCGTCTATTACATCGCTCGCCATTGGTTGGAGCCAGTGGAAATGTCGATAAGATAATCTATCGCGGATCAATATGTGCGGATTCTAGTCCTGGGCTCGACCCGTCACTGACTTCGCTTTCTAGTGAGGAAACTGACATCAACATTAGCTTTACCAGCTTTTTATTACTGATTTTAACTTTTATTCATTCCTCTTATTCTAAAACGAGAGGTAGTACTTAATAACATCTTATGTAAATAGGTTGTAATTAGAAATATATAATTTGAATGGGGCATTTAAAGAATAGCACAAAGAGCTATAGAGTGCGAGATAGCGAAAGAGAGAAAGTAAAAGCCTCAGTGAGGCAGATGTTTCTTGGTTTATTAATACAATCTATTATTCTGTTTCTCTCCCAATAGTAGTAAAAATAAAAATTATCGCTCATGGTTTGTCTTGACTTGTAACGTTTATTTTCACACTAGTGTTCATGATGGCATTGAGGATCGCATTGGATTTGGACTGGTCTCATAATCATCCCACATCTCTCCGTCACTGATGTAGTCTTTGGGTCTTAAACTAACGTTACATTTAACTATTCTTCCCGTCATACACTCACGACTTCCTGTGCTTTTTGGGTGAATTTGGTTGTTATTTATTTATTTCTTATTTGAGAGTTTCTGTGGAATTGCTATCTGAATCGTATCATAGTGCATCATCGATGTATCTAATAGGAATTTGTACCTATATGATATTAGGGGAGCACGCCTTTGATAAACTTCGGGTTTCTACGGTTATTCCGGGCTGCTAGACTTATTAAGTTACTAAGGCAAGGCTATACCATCAGAATTCTACTCTGGACCTTTGTCCAATCGTTTAAGGTATTCCAATATTCTAATAGTTAAACATTTATTTTCAATCTTTAATAAATTTACTTTCGTATTTATTCAAATAAATCTTAGACTTATCTTCTCTGATTTTAGATAGCCAGCTATTTTGCGTTCAAAATTAATTTTAAAATTATAATTTAAAATATACTCAATTCAAATTCAAATATTTAATCTAGATAATAAATAAATAGTCACAAATAAATGAAAAATTGTCATATCCTTGCAATAGAATAGAGTTCTAGATAGCTCAACGATATCCCCATTGTGAGCTAGAAAATAGATTCGATCTTTGGAAGGCGGGTAAAGGACAGTCGGCTTTGCTATGAATAGCTCAATTGGACTATCAATTAACTATATTGGACATGCAAATGATATTAGACTTGATTGTGTTCTCCGTTTATGTTCCTTAAAAACTTTGTGCCTAAAGAAAAGTAACAATTTTCTCAAAGTAGACTACATTTATGTTTTTCAAAATATAATTTTTGAAAAAATATATATATATCTTTATTCGCCACTTGGGTAACCAAAACACACACAGAACAGAAAATACGCAAATGTGCATCAAACAAAGAAAATAAAACATAAAGAAAACAATAGACTACATTTCGAGTATGTCTACTATTCGTGTATAAATGTAATATCTTCACTTTCAGGCTCTTCCCTACGTTATCCTGCTCATTGCCATGCTCTTCTTCATCTACGCAATAATCGGAATGCAGGTTTGACATTAAAATTAAAATTGCTTCAGAAACTACAATTTTATTTTGTAAGAATATGTAGCTCTTGCTCAAGCTAACCCACTAGTCTTCAGTGAAACGGCTGGCTAGGTAAAATGTTTGACTAGGCTGAATTGTTTGTGTTAAGAGCGAGAGCATAGGGTCAAATTTTGTCCGAATCTTTCTAACATTCTCTAGCAGAAATTTTATATTTTAGAATCAACTTAGGAAGGCTTCACATCTCTTATGATCAGTAGTTTTTTGTTTTAACTCTTTCGCATTTCATAACTTGCATTCTTTCTTGTTATTTTAAATACTGCTATCAGACAAGTTTTAAAAATGTTTAAGCTGCTAATATCTGCACTTGATTCACTTATAGCTGCTTATATTGCTTATGATTATATAATTATATATAATTATTATAATTTATAATTATTAATAATTAAATAATTGTATATAATAATTATCATAATTTAATTATATTTAATTATGTATGCTTTTATTATATTATATAGATGCTTGATAAATATTTCAAATAATACCTAATTGATATAATTATATAATCTCGCGTTTGTCTAAAGCGTACGAGATATCAGCTGCTAAGAAGTTTAAATGCGCGCATGGCACCATGAATTAAATTATATCAGCATGCGTGTAATTTATTCTCTAATCTACTCAACAGAATCGTCCTTTGAATTATTATAATTTGATAAACTATTTAAAAAATTAGCAAATTACATGTAAGTATGGCATTGTTTTTAACATGTGTAAGTACTGCAAATAATAAATAAAAGAATTAATTTGTGATAGTATTTCAGTTTCAGTAATTTAACAATTTAAAGATTCTACATGCAAAAACTCAGATATTGAATTAAAAGCTATATTACTACGTGTAATGGCACAACGCGTAAAGTGTATAATCATATTTAGCCGGTTACAATATGTTTATGTTTTCATAAATGAAATTCAAGCTTCCTAGGACTGTTATTTTTATCTTTTCATTAGAGATGATTATCTAAATACACGTTTAAATCTTCTCTCTCTAGTACTTGTCCAAATAAATGGCGGATCCTAATTGCAGATTCCTACCAATAATACCATTTGCATCTCATTTGACTTAATGCCGATCTTTTCATAAAGGCTATAATTTCCAAAATCAAAATGTAGTCCTTGGCTTTCAAATTTTGGAATTCTCAGCGTGTTGCCTATTCTTTCACATATCTAAGTTAGTCTCTGCGTAGTCTTATTAGATTTGTTTATTCTTGAGTTACAGAATAACACTTTTTACATTTTTATGACGAATTATAGTGTATAGCTATTATATATTTATCATGAAAAAACTGTCATGCGTATTGT
Organism: Enchytraeus crypticus; assembly: GCA_905160935.1. Taxonomy (NCBI): domain Eukaryota; kingdom Metazoa; phylum Annelida; class Clitellata; order Enchytraeida; family Enchytraeidae; genus Enchytraeus; species Enchytraeus crypticus. The sequence goes on along the minus strand of CAJHZI010000903.1, from coordinate 3,439,998 downwards.
AATTGACTAACTGCAACATTGCCGAACTTTCATTACCTATAGGGGTTAAGTTTTCACTAATTACTTTATTAATTACAAATAAAATCTCAACACTGTTCATATTTAAATTATAAAATTGAATGAAGATACATACATAAAATACATTCATTCAGACATACAATATATAGGCTACATATATACATATAACAACCACATCAAATTAGGCTTACAATCTACCTAATTTCCATGCAGTCATTTTACGCTATTATTTTCCCTGATACAGTCATTTTGTGTGCTATTGCTCGTATCATTCTAAATTTCGCGAAGGTGTTTGGGACGATAGCTCTTAATCCTAGAATGGCGATTAATCGACACAACAATTTCCGAACCTTTCCCGACGCCCTGATGCTCCTATTCAGGTACCGCACTGGCTCGCCGTGCCGCGAGCCTCGCTCGAGTCTCGCACGAGCCTCACGAGTCTAGCGAGATATTTGCTTGATGTCGTCTATGCTTTGTATTTGTACGTGTGTAGGAATTTATGGCTTGATAAAATTTTGAAGTATTTACTTTTAATTTTGTGTATATATTTTGCTATACGTGTAGCTTGTAGTTTTTAAACGTACATGAGCGGCTTCAGATAAGTGCTTTCTGTAGTTCTATTAATTGAACGATTAATTAATTCAAACGTTTGTTTAGATTTAATTTAGCAGTTCAGATCTGTATAGATTTAGCTGTGCAGCTATGAGTTAGCAATATTTGAAAATTGTTTTAGTACGTTTATGTATTGTATCAGAATAGTTTATATTTTCCATCTTTGAAAAAATAGTCATATTTAAAAAATAACTGTGCGGGACAGGGAGGACTGGAGGAAGTCTATTCGAATCCCGACCCTAGTTATACTGGGATTTAAGAGAAGATAATGATGATGGTTTATAAGATAACTTAGCGAATGTACATTAATTCATAATGCTACAAACATGACATTGAAGTAAAATATATGTTTATATTTATATATGTGTGTATATATATATATATTTCTGCATGAATTTAATATATAATATGCATGCAGAAATATTTGCAAGTACTTTGCATTATGTGCATGTATATTATATACATTTATAACAAACAATTATTTATATATAATTTTACAGTAGGTAAATGTAGAATTATAAAATGTATAATGTATACCATGTAGTATATAAATTATAGAATCGTAGCATGCACTATAAAATAAATCAGCAAACTACCGAATGATGCTATACATGTATATGCCTAGCCACATATGCATACGCATAGCTGCTATTTATCATTATTGTGATCAGAGCGAAAGGTGAAGGTGTTTACTTTGATAAAATGCATATGCTTACCGATTTACTTTGCTGCTTCAAATATAATTTGCATATGAATACCGGCATAGTTTCGATTAAATTTATTTTCTTCTTCGAGCTCGAGAATGTTTTCTACATTGTCGTTTAATATGTGTTGTATCGTTTGTCTTCAGATTTTTGGCAACATTCATTTAAATCCGGCAACGGATATAAATCGACACAACAATTTTAGAACGTTCTCTGCGAGCGTTATGTTGTTGTTCAGGTAAATCGTGTAGTTAAAAACTTTCACCAGTCAGTATTATTCCTCGAGAAGCTTTAGAGCACTTACATTTCCGTGCACGACAGTTCACCTACACGTAGGCCTATTTAGTCCTCTATCTGTATCTCTGTACTAACGAAAAGAACAGTCTAGAAACGCATGCATGTGAAACTGTCTGTGAACCCTCAGATAGTTACGTAGATGTTACATCCAAATGCACTGAGTTGTAACACTTCTAGTAATTAAGAGTTTCCAGATTTCTGTTTTAGCCGTAGAACCCGTCTACCTATAATATTCAAGTAGTGATCGATTTTCCTACACAGTATGGATGATTTGGTAGAGTTAGACTTTAAGGGATATTTTGCCGAGTGTCGTCAAAATAACTGTCATTAGTGTCAGCATATTTAATTGTCATTATTGTCGTCATAATTAACTGTCATTACTGTCATCATAATACATTAAATGAATGAACGTCATTATATCAGCAATTAATAGGCCTCATCAATCTGAGTATATTGAGATATTTTGAAAATGAATAGTTAATATGAAATAAGCTGGTGTTCTGAACCAAAACCTTATTTAAAATGTTCTTTGAACGTCTTATTCACTATACGTAAAAATCAATTAAACTTTAGGTAGTCATTAAACTAAAGTTGTCATTCTTCTCTTGAATTTTTAAGTTGATAAACAGTTTAACTTTTGACCACGATTTAATGATTGACATAGCCGACAGTATAGATAAATATATAGATATTATTGTTTATTAGAGCCTATTGCCCATACTTACATGTACATGTATGTTTGTTAAAATGAGTTTAATTTACTTTTAATCCCTCAATTTATTGTGCTGCTGATATTTCTATGTTTTGTAATTCTTATATTTCTATATTTATTTCTTATTGAATTGTTAGTGCACTATTTTATTCTGTGACTCTGTTTTAGATTTAGTGCTCGATTTCTTTTGCAAAATTTACCATGTTATTTTATGTAGCTATAAAGTTGTTCTTAGGCCCAGGGTAAACGTTTTCTGATTTTAAAATTTTTAAATCTTAATTTATGAAGTGTCAATTGATCTAATATTTCCTAATAGTTTTGTCAATCACTATGTTTAATAACTGTCCGGCTTTTAATAAAATGGCTCAATTATTTTAAAGTATTAAACTATAAAGAGTATAATTGAACTAAACCAAATCATTTACAACTAATTCTTAACTTTAATTAAACTAAATTATTTATTTTCATTTTAGTTCACTCAATTTTTTCTATATATCAGTATTTATTCAATTTATATAATCCATTTTAGTAACTTAATAAATTTATTGCATTTCGTTAATATTTAAAGCTATTTGCAAATTGCCAATGTGGTTCATTTAAACTGATGCTAGACAAATCCATTTATAATTTTTATAATAGTTAATGTATTCATCACTAAATAGCAATAAAATAGACTCTTGCTTGAATCGTATTAGAGTTTAAAAGTTTAAGTAGAGCTCAACTAAAGTTTCTCTCTCCTTCTCCCTCTCTCTCTTTCTCTCCCTCTCCCTCTCTCTCTATCTCTCTCTCTCTCTCTCTCTCTGTCTCTCTCTCTCTCTCTCTCTCTCTCTCTCTCTCTCTCTCTCTCTCTCTCTCAGGTGACTCACCTAGTGGCAGATTCAAGAGACATAACCTACTTTATGTTCTGCTTTCACGCTTTTTGTAAGTAACCTATCCCTTAACATACTGATTCCATCACAAAACCTTGAACTTCTAAATGCACCATTTATTTGAGATAGAAATGACTTCTGAATTACCTTCATTTAATCTAAATTAATTTGAATAGCGCTAAATAATCTTCAAGATTTCTCAGTATTTTCTAGCTGCCTTCATATCACAAATCAAGCATTGCAATCGATTTTAATGTTTAGCCACTGTCACAAGTGTGGCCTGATAGTAGCGCATCGTTGATGAGATGATACCGGCTGTATTCTCTATCTCTTGTACATCTAAAAAAGCTGGTGAAGCTACGGTTAACGTCAGTTTCCTCACTTGAATGCGATGTCAGTGACGGGCGAGCCCAGGATTTGAACCCCGCACATATTGATCCGCGGTCTAGTGTCCTACCGACTTCGCCACTGGCTCCAGCCAGTAGAGAACAATAATAGTTAATAATAATTATAATAGTTAACAATAATTGTTGTAATCTACAATTACAACTTCAAAATTGCTGACGAAATCACGTAAGTCTGCGCTAATGACATGTACTATTTTTACATAATATTATGATTAGTTATGTTGAATGAACAGGTGCGCCACAGGTGAAAACTGGCAGCAGATAATGCTGTCCTGCATGGAAGGCAGAATGTGTGATGAATCCACTCCTCTCGGTGGCACAGAAAACTGTGGATTAAATATTGCCATACCCTACTTTGTTTCATTCATCTTCTTCTGCTCATTTCTGGTAATTATACTGACTACGTTAATCTATGGTAAACCTTATTTGTATTAGAATAAGCAACACTAGCCCTCTAAAAAACAGAAAACTGGGACAGAAAACTGTGGCTTAAATATTGCCATACCCTATTTGTTTCATTCCTCTTCTTCTGCTCATTTCTGGTAATTATACTGACTACGTTAAACCTGATTTGTATTAGAACAAGCTGTATTAGCCCTATATTAGAATTATTAGTAGCATTAGCAACGCTAATTCTTTTTGCTGCTAACCTGAACATTAGCCCTTATAAGCATTTTTATTTTATCTTATTTAGCATTAATTTATTCACCATTAATAGAATTAACTTTAACAATAGCTGCATTAACTCTTGTTACTGTCAGTACTAGCATTAGCATTAGCTATATGGACTCTTATGGATATCAACACTAGCTTCATAAACCAATACTAGCAAATATTAGCATTAACCTTTGCATTATTACCATTAGCGTTAGCTTGATTTATTCTTATATCTGAACCAATAAACTTTCGCTAGTAGGAATAATAGACGTCCATGTGATTTAAAAATACTATTTCATTTTACGTGGGCTGGCTCTATCTGTAATACGGGACTGGTTGTTTAGATGCTGAATCTTTTCGTTGCTGTCATTATGGATAACTTCGACTACCTGACACGTGACTCCTCCATACTGGGTCCTCATCACCTGGATGAATACATCAGAGTCTGGGCTAGTTACGATCCAGCGGCCACGTATGACTCTACTTACATAACGCTCGAAATAAGCAGCTAATTGTTAATCGTTATTTTAGTTGAACTACTAAATTGTCGATTAAAGTTTATTTTTTTAAATATCGGTTAGAGTTTATTATGTTTGACTGTGACGACTTGAGATTATTATGTTTGCGTCAAAATGATTCCTTTGTATTATTATTACGTTTTGCTTGAATGATTATATTTTAAAATTTTTGTCTGTTGCTACCTACAGTGTAAATAGTGAAATTAAACTCCATATAACAATTTTTGCAATTGATAGTAAAATAACGATAAACGTGATTCAGTAGCAGCTACTGAGGTGTACACTTAGTTAGTAATTCGACAAATATTTACTCTGAGAAAGAGATAGTCTGTAGGTCAAAAATCTGAAATTCTCTAGAAGTTATCAGCAAGTCAAGTGGTTCATACTCTGTATTTTTAAAGGAATTGTATATTTATTAATTTTCTAACTTTGTCTGAATAAATTACCAATATTTCTCAGAATTTAGCTTTAATAGAGGCGCTGATTGGACGAGGGAAGCAATCCTGAGCAGCTTATTATTATTAATATTAACAAGGAAAACTTATATAGCAGTGTTGTGTACGAACTCGGTCTTTGAGACTACTTCACAGAAAGAGTTCAATAGTAATAATAAGCTAAATAACAACTATATTTAAATTAATATCTATACTAGTAAAAATGCTCGAAATAATTAGATATCAGTATTGTCAGATATTATTTATTTACACATAATAAATAGAATATGAACGCTTAAAATAGTCATTAATTACTGACATAAGCATTTGCTATATGCATCCATTATAGCAGTATGCCTTCATTGATTTAATCTTCTGTTTGAAAATACTTTAAGCATTTACAATTAATACTATTAAAGTTAAATCTGTTTATTGATCAAATCTTGTTCATACTAAATCTGTTTCTTGCTTAAATCTTCGTTAAATTATAAATAGCGTTTACAATTTGCTTCATTGTCTTTAAGCTTTGTGATCATTAGTTTTTCTAACTTATATGAAATGTATTACATTGTAGAGGACGCATTCACTACACAGATATGTACGACATGCTGAGGAACATGGAGCCACCCGTGGGATTTGGAAAGAAGTGCCCATACAGACTAGCCTATAGGGTAATTAGTTTCATAATTATGATTTAGTCTGTTGTGGGTAACCTACGGAATAGTTTAGCAGAAACTGAACTTGTTTTGCTAGAGTTGACTAACTCTACTAATAAACCAGGCAGTGGATTACTATATCAGGAACAGCAAGTGTCTGTCCAATATAAAAACGTAGATTTATTTATTGTATTTATTTTATTTTCAAGTTGCACAATAAAATCATAGAATCGATATCGCATCATCGTCATCATTGTAACCTTCAACTTCTTGTTCTTTGTCATCGTCTTCATATCGCATGCAAAAGTAAAATCATATCCATATTTTAATGCAATTCATGAATAATTAAAACATGGCTTCTGTGATGGTTTCTCATTTACCTTGCTCAAATGCTGCTAAGTCACCTATTGTGATACGAGCAGTTTGCGTGTCTTCAATTCTTCTTTTCCTCTGGCACAACGCGGGAAAAGATTGCAATGTTTAAGGAGCAACCAGTTGAATGCTCAAGTAGTGAGCACTCAACTGATCAAGTAGTGAGCACTCAACTGATCAAGTAGTGAGCACTCAACTGATCAAGTAGTGAGCACTCAACTGATCAAGTAGTGAGCACTCAACTGATCAAGTAGTGAGTACTCAACTGATCAAGTAGTGAGTACTCAACTGATCAAGTAGTGAGTACTCAACTGTTCAAGTAGTGAGCACTCAACTGATCAAGTAGTGAGCACTCAACTGATCAAGTAGTGAGCACTCAACTGATCAAGTAGTGAGCACTCAACTGATCAAGTAGTGAGCACTCAACTGATCAAGTAGTGAGTCAACTGATCAAGTAGTGAGCACTCAACTGATCAAGTAGTGAGCACTCAACTGATCAAGTAGTGAGTACTCAACTGATCAAGTAGTGAGTACTCAACTGATCAAGTAGTGAGTACTCAACTGATCAAGTAGTGAGTACTCAACTGATCAAGTAGTGAGCACTCAACTGTTCAAGTAGTGAGCACTCAACTGATCTAGTAGTGAGCACTCAACTGATCAAGTAGTGAGCACTCAACTGATCAAGTAGTGAGCACTCAACTGATCTAGTAGTGAGCACTCAACTGATCAAGTAGTGAGCACTCAACTGATCTAGTAGTGAGCACTTAAATGACCAATCATTTGCAAGGGACCATGCCCTTAAATTTATAACCTAAACCTGCAATTTGTGAGTCTATTATAGAAAGTGAGTGAGAAGTATGGAGCCTGTTCTTTATTTAAATTAAATAAATTTTAAGATAGTTGAATGATAATATTTCACAAACGTTTTCATTGTATGGTGCATTCTGTTTCGTTAAACATATAAATATGTATTCAAAGAACTGCGTATATTACAAAATATCTCTTTTTCTGCCAAATGGCGGGTCCAAGGCTCATACTTTTGCTGACTGTTTTGCTTTTGAGCGCTACAATTAAGGGCACTTCATCAGCCAACCAGTTTAACTAACAAAATGCTATCTTTAGCAATCCTTTAATTAATGTAGCTTTCAATATTGACAATTATGGCTTAAAATGTGTTTCCTATCTTTTCTTAAGTTAAAAGGAATATATGTTGTGTCCGGGCCACTAAAGATTATCCCAACCTAAACTACAAGTATCGTAAATGGTGACTAAACAAGAACTGAGGAAGGCAAAGGGAAACCGTATTAGAAGCTATATTTTCTCAGATTAAAGACTATGCTCGAGTACTAAAAAGGACTGACCTTTACGCAGGAACATTTGCTGGTAAAGAGAATGCTTTTAATAGACCTGAAAGAAGACGTTATTTAGAAATATGTACCTTGGATCTTAAACTTAGAAACATCAAAGAAAGAGAGAGAGTGAGAGAGAGAGAGAGAAAGAAAGTTTACAAGCAATTGATTACCTATTGCTATAATATTTTAATTACCTAGAAGTTAACGTGATTTGAATTGACGAGTTACAGCTGCACATGTCGGTGATTTAAATTTCTAACTGTTATTTCTGTTTTGTTTGTTTTATATTAGAAATTAATTAGAATGAACATGCCGGTGGCAGAGGACGGTACTGTGCACTTTACCACTACTCTATTTGCTTTAATTCGAGAATCTCTAAGCATTCGAATGGGAGCAGGTACTAGTCGTACAATTGTAGTTATATTTATTATAATTGTATTTATTATTATGTTTGTTATAATTGTAGTTACAGAATATGTATAATTAGATATTCAGATATTAACAACTTTTGCTCACTACACATGTATATAATTTAAATACGTTAAGTATGAATTATTCATAGTGTTGTGATTGCTATCATAATTGTACGGCTATTCTATATTCTATTATGCTGAAAGTATTGGCTTAAAAATCCTTATGATAAAATGCTTATGGTAGAATTTCTTTGAGAGAAATATACCATTGTGATATTTTGTAATCGTACAATACTTTATGAGCAATTGTGACGATATAACTGTACTGTTGGTGTATTTAATAATAATTACTGAATATTTACAATTTAATTCTTGCCAAATAAATATCCTTTTGAAAAATTAACATTGGAGATTAAATTTACAAGCCAATGATAAGCTGAGTGACCAAATTATGTGAATAATTAGTCATATTTGTTTGACTAAGCAATTAATTTACTAATAGATTATTAATTGAAGGATAAATTTAAATATCGACTGAAAGCATTGTCGAATTAAACTGAGTAATTGTTAACGAAGCAACAACTTTATCAAATAAATTATATTGAAATTCATATGCGTAGCTGACGAGATGGATAAATTGGACGACGCAATGAGAGACACGATAAAGAAGCTGTGGCCTATACACGGAAAGAAGCTGCATTCCATTATGATACCGCCAAATTCCGGTAAGTTTCTGCTAAAGTATCTCGTTTGCTGAATTGGTAATTTACGATGACAAACGACATTAGATTGGCAAGGATGACATGTAATTGACGGCGGGATTAGCGCACTTGGTTTAGTTGCGCGTCAGTTATCGAAGTTAAGCTGCATCGACCTCTGTTAGTACTCTGTGGGTGAACACCTTGGAAGACCGAGTGTTAGTAAAAGCTTAGGAAGGAAATATCCCAGGGTGATGGAAGGTTATTCTTAAATCCGCGCCGGCTGCAATTGATGCGCCATCAAAAGGCAACGATTACTAATAGCCATGGAGAGGAAGGAGGAAATGGGTCTTAAACAAGCATCTGCGCTTCCTGACTCAGGATGCCGTTATTGTATGATATGTAATGCTCACTTTATCATGTTTATTTAGTTCTCTTATTGATTGAGCATCCAAATCCAATATTGTTTTTTTTAATTGTATCGCACATTTCTAAGCTCTGAAGTCTCTAATTGCGTGATATTATGCGATAGTAAACTATAGTAACAATATAATTAAGAAAGCAAAGTTTCCTATACGTTAGTGATGCTAACTTCTTACGGCTGATTATACAGTGCAAGCTGCGCGCATAGAAGCTTACAATCTTTCCTTAAAGCTACGCTTCTGAGACCTCTGTAACATTATTCTTGAAAGTAAAAATGAAGTTTCGAGCTCTATGATGCAATAATTACTAAAGATATGACTTGGAATGTAATACTATTGATAGTTGAAAGAAGATTTTAAAAGATTTATAAATTCAGATTAGGCATTGATTTGCCGTCGTTATCTAAATACAATAGAATGAATTATTTCAATATTGTTATTGGTCATTATTTTTCATTATGTATTAGAATGTATAATTTATTTTGTTAATTCATTAATATATATGTAATTAATATATATATATATATATATATATATATATATATATATATATATATTGAATGTTTGTAAGTATATATGTAGTATATATCTTAATTACTTATTCATCATCATCATCATCATCATCATCCTCCCTTGAATCCCAATTTAACCAGGGTCGAGTCTTAATTATTAATTAATATGTTAAATTAATTATATGCCTACATTAATATTTACCTATATTTCTGTCATTTAGAATTGACATATCAGAAGATGACAGTGGGTAAAATCTATGCAGGGTTACTAATTGCTGAAAATTGGAAAGCTTATAAAACCAACAAATTTCGAATGGTAAGAATTTTTATTTTGTTTACTATTTAACTGTGACATTTGGTTTTTAGTTTGAGTACTTTTTTGTTTAGCTGTCTATTAATAATTTAAGAACTGTAGATCACGTATTGTGTTATAAATTCTCCAGTAATTATACATATTTTAAGTAATTATGCAAATTCGATGCACGACTTTAAACAATTTATCTTAGTTTATTTTTGATATTACAAGATTTCATAATCGTAACTTTCACAGTCTGTCTATCCCGTTTTGTTCAAACTGTTTGTGGACAATTAGTTGTCTATTTATTCAGAGATGGCACTGAATTTACATTTTTAACTCAGTCAAAGTCAATCCATTAAATCACAGAATTATCCCACCGAACTCAATAAAGCTTACATGACTACAGACCAACCAGTCGAATTTAAATTTATATTTTAAACGCTCAATTACGTAAATATAAAGAAAAATCAATTGCCAAAAGCAGAACAGATTAAGCTACAGTCACTGACAGATTTAATTATCTGTGTTTGACTAAAAAGAATAAGAAAAGACAAAAAAAAGAAATTTAAAAGTCCTATAAACCCATAAAAACAACATTAAATATAGTCTTAATAAAACAACACAAAAAATGTTATGTTACATCATTAACTGGGTAAATCTTGAAAAAATGCAAAAATAAAGACAAATTAAAGCCTACCCAGTCCGACTAAATCCTTAGATTAGCTCAATTCATGGATCAATCCAACTCTTGAATCAATCCAACCCACTGCCATCTCTGATAGACACTCCTATTAAAATCTCGATTGCAAATATTCAAGTAGCCAAGAGATTATACATGTACGTGTATGTAACGTTGTGCGGTTGTTATTTTGGTTCTATGTATTTCTTGCAAGTTGAAAAACAGAATACTTGATCAAAAGTTTCAGACCTGTATAACTTGTAATTTATTTTTTATCGTTTTGATCAACTACGAAAAAAATCAAATGAACCTTTAATACACGGAAACCGTATTACATCTGTAGATAATTAGCTACTTATATATGTATACTTTACATCTATATTGATCATCCAGTGAAACGAATTACCTAGTGGTGCGCAATTCTCTTTACATTAAGATAGTTTTAATTTCTGAGATTTAAATAGTACCTTAGGCCAATTTTAGAATAGGTTATTGAAGTGCTTGTATTTATTTGACTTAGAATATCAGATGCTTTCTGTAATCCTACTGTTTGCTTTTACATAATATTATACTGCGGCTAATTGTAATTTACCATTTTAAGACAATATAAATTTAATTAATATGAAACCTATATAACATTTTATCAGGATAGAGGATCAGCCTTAGTTGAGGTTTGCCAGAAATTAAAATTAACTAAATTTAGCATGCCAAGATATAAAAATGGAATGCTTTATGAGATATGCAATACATTGTTGAGTTTTATTCAGTAATTTGTTAACGTTGCATTGTATCTTGCAAACGTTAGAATGTTGTCTTATCAAATTTCTTACTGAATTACCTCCAATATGAGACTGAAATTAATTAAATTTTTGCACGACAATATATTTAACATACAATTTCGTATAATCCAAACTTTACACGGAGTAAGTTAGTGCATGTGCGAGTAGCAGGCTGGTGATAAAGGTCAAGGGTATTTTTCTAACAGTGCATTGTGAAGATGTAATAGAACTATTCAGAACATGCATGAGGTTTTGTTTGCATGTCAGGTTTTGTCATACAAAGGATTTGTGACTATTACGTCTTATAACGAGTCAAATGGCAACGAGTCTTATGGTTTTTGTTTTGCGTATTTATTGTATGTGCTGGGCAAATCCTGGGCTCGCCCTTCACTGACATCACTTTCGAGTGAGGAAACTGAAGCTAACCTTGGCTTTACTAGCTTTTTACTCAACTCTGAACGGTATATTGCAGATCCTGGAGTAAAATGTTACAATATTGGTTTATTTAGTTGGGACGAATATTTAAATCTATTTTTACGTGTAGGCTTGTTCCAATACAAAAATTCTGTGCTAGGAAAGCAAGTGTGACCGATACAGCAAATGCATCTAACTGTCGCACCAAATTTGATTTGTTTTATTAGTGTCCGCAAGCTTACAAAATGAAATCACAGCGTTCTGTGTTCAAATGTCCGCTTTCAGCTATTCCCTTTCTCTTTTCTTACGATTGCTCCTTTGTTGAGATTGAAGAAATTTTACCCCATCGCTTCTTCTAAGATATCCTCGAGAGAGATCGATGCAGATTAAAGCAAGATCTGGGAGGATTAGATTTCGGTTAACACTTTTCCACTTAGTAAAGTTTAAGAAGATACCGGAGATGGAGAAAAGCACTAAAGCCGTATGCAGCTTTTGTTCAGTTGCCAGATCAAAGATGTGATCTGACATCACAGCATTCTCTTCTGGAAGTTAATTTTTTATAAATATAATTTTTAAAATATTTTGTTTTAGATTGCTAGCAATAAAATCAATTCTTTTTGTTTCTTTTCTTAAACGGATCTAAAGATATAGTTCCATTTTTCCAAAACAAGTTATGTTATTTTGGTCATAATATTCATATTTAAATATTAATTAGCTATATATTTTCACTCAATTAATACTTTTACTACTAGTCTGTTAGACAAAACATATCTTCTTGCATGTTGATATTTGTGGGTTAATGTCTTTAATTAATTTTTCAAAGCAATATTGGAACAGTTAGTTATTTTTGTGTGTAACACACAGTCAAAAGCAGAGCTTTACAAATTATAAAAATTAAAAAATGAAGATAAATTTTATTTCTGCTAGTGATATTTGAAAATAAAACTTTTTAGTCAAGCCATGTCAAGCATGTATTCGCTAGAGTCGACCACCACATGCAAATAAAAAAATTCAAACAAAAGAGAGTCTGCAAGAGACGTTCCAGACATTGCGGCAAGAAACCGGACTTTGAATTCTTAGCGATTGATTGATACATGTATATGCTATAATATGCTAGAATATGTTATAAAAAAGAAAACTTATGCTACTTAAGTCCAAAGCCATTTTGCTTTCAAACCATTTGGTTCCGATGTATCCACCTCTAAAATGTAGAAATATGATGGATGCTTCATGACAGCTTATAATAATTTTATCTCGAGCTTTTCATCCAACGTAGTTGGCTTCAGAATTTCTAAGAATTTCAAAGGAGTTATTTTATTTTAATACCTGTATTTCTTTCAATTAATTTTCTGTTGTGCTAATAAATAAAATTTAGTGTTCGTTTCTTTAAAATAAACGTGTATAATTCGACGCTAATTTAAAAATATGCGCTATTGTTAGCGTCTCTTTCTTTCATCGGACCACTGATGTTAATTAGGGCAGACTAACTTCAGACTAAATTATTCGTTTTACGTCAGGATCACTGGACAGTAGACCAAGCGTGTTCTGTGCGTTTGTTAAGAGGAGACTAAGTTTGAAATAGAGAAAGATACTGAAATTCCATCTAGCAAACCACAACGCTTCTTGGCACGAGACTGTAATGAGGCTTATTAAAGGCATTCTCATACGTGATAGACTTATTGATTGATTGAGTGCTAGCATGAATGATTTAATATGTATACACACATATACATTGGACTGTGGAAATAATAGAGAGAAGAAATAATGTAAGTTAAGCTGCGTGAGTAATATATATATATATATATATATATATATATATATATATATATATATATATATATATATATACATGTATATATATACATGTATATATATACATGTATATATATATGCATGCACTGTATATATATATACTGTATATATATATATATAATTTAAGTTTATAATATGTATTCATCACAAGTATTATATAACTATATTAATAATATCTCATTTGCCTTTGTTTGTTTAAATAATTTATAATAATTAATAATTTAAATAATAATTTACTATTGTTTATATTTGTCTAATTATTAATATTTACTTTAGTAAATTACTGCCGTATTCGATTCACTCATTTATTGTAACTGATTGTCATATTCTCCACAGCGACCGACTTTGTTCAGACGACTTGTGGGCGCGATGAAACAGACGACAAATATTTCTAAAGAATCGCTGCACTCAACCAGATCCACTGAGGGGATGACCCCCTCATCCGTTCTCACCACCGCCACCACGGCCGTCACCCCCGCTGTGCCCCCCACAATCTTTGACCACGGTGAACCGGATGTACGCGCCAACAGTGGCAAAAGATTTCCGCTTCAGGATGGAGATGGACAATGGAACCCCTCTATGATGTTTCAGCCTATCGGCTCCAAAGGAACCGGATTATTTTTCTCTCATCAGGTGCTCAAATGTCTCCAGTTCGATTAAGATTTAACGCCCTGTTCCTCGCTCGAATCCAATCGTAGCTCTCTCCACAATATCGAACCTAGAAATAAATAGATAAGGAAAGCTCCTTAAAGTCATTGACTGATGTTGTTTTGATAGACTGTATTCAGTAGATATCTTAGTACTATAAATATAAATATATGTAGATATCTTAGAACATAAATGTAAATATATGTAGATATCTTAGAACATAAATATAAATATATGTAGTTATCTTAGAATATTAAATTATCAATGCATTTCTATCGAGAACATGTTTCTTGAATTAGATATGAGAATAAATTCTAAAGGCTGTCATTAAACCCTTACTAGCATCCGTATTATCATCTAAGAAAAGTCTGATTTCCAATTACTTAAGAACTGAAATAATTCTTACACGCACTCATAAATTATTTGTATGTATTTTTTCCGTCAGGATCCTTCAGAGCCGGCTTCGTACAATCAAGTCAAACAGCACAGTGAACAGAATGGGTTGGGTACCACAGATCCTGCGAAAGACGAGGTAAATTGCTAAATCCATCATGTTCGTATGTTTTTGAGTAAGACAGAGTAAGCCAAATTTTCACAATTACAGGAATTATTAATAAAAGAGGCTAAAGTTAATATAATGAAATTATTTAATCTATGCACTTTACTAGATTTAGGATCCGTTACCTGGCTGGAAGCTATGATAGCTCTTCTGTGGAAATATTCGACGGGTTTATTTTTTGTCGACCTCTCTACCCACCAACCAAAATGAATGCTTAAAGATGAAATAAATAATAGGAATAAAAAACAATAATCATACCGAATATCATATTTTCGTCCTGGCACGAGAAAGGCTCGTTTCTTTCATCTAATTCGTTGCATATATCACCAGCGCGACTCTTGATAAAATTACATGAGCTTATTCTTGTAATGCAATGGTAATTCTTGTTATTTTAAGGAAGCTAGAATTGCATTTGAAACCTCGATCGAACGTTTCACAGGCAGCTGTTTCCCTCAGGGCATTTGAAACTCTCCGTCCTCTGATTGTTGCAGTCCGATAAATTTAAACATAATTAGTACAAATATAAATGAGAAAAAAACAATAGTTGATGCAATTTAACTGATAAACTTGTAAGTGTGTTTTAAGTGTTTTCAATTTGAAATTTTGAAATAGTATAACATCATCGTCATCATCTTCTTCCCTTAAGTCCCAGTTTAACTAGGGTCGGAAATAAATAGTACAGGGTGGTCCAGAATAAATAAAACTACTTTAAAGGCTAATAACTTCAATAATTTTTTCTAAACGTCATACTTAAAAATTAAAATTAAAGATAATTCTTTTTTCTATAAATTGCTAAATATCTAAGAGATACTGTTACACATGTTTGAGAAATTATCATTAGTCGCCGATATGTAATTTTCAATGAAATTGCGTGAAAACTGAAGATATGAAAATAAAGAATTTAACATTATGTGCATTATGCCTCAACTATTTCAGAAAGCGCATTGCAGTTTCTATCCATGTTCTAAATGAATTTATAATTGTTTGAACAAATGTTCAATGTGACCACCATGTGCCCAAAAAACTGCATTCACCCGCTGGGATGGATCACTGATCAATTGCCGAGTCCACGAGTGCCTGACTGATCTCTGGGTCCAGCGGAGAGCATTGACTTGTTTTAAATGTTCAACGTCGTGTATCGGTTCACGATAGACTAATTGCTGAAGACAATAGTAAACGAACGACTAGTAAATCGTGTTCAAATCAGGGGTAGGGCTGTTAGGTGGCCAGTTCTACGGTTCAATAAACTCTGGCAGGTTTACTTTCATACAGGCGATCATATGACGTAAAAATTACATATCGGCGATTAATGGCAATTTGTCAAGAATTTATGATAATATCTCCTAGATATTTACCAAGTTAATAGAAAGAAGAATTGTCTTTATTTCAATTATAAAGTAGGACGTTTGGATAAAAATTTTCCAAGTTATTCGCCTTCAAACTAGTTTCATTTATTCTGAACCACCCTGTATAATATATTAGAAATATAATATTGAAAGGTTCTATTGCAGGAATTTTTACAGAAACAATATCCATTGCGAACACAACCCAGATCTCAGTTCTTCAACACACAGCCTAACTTCATCTCATCTCAGGCTTCACGTCCTAACTTCCTCGGAGATCAGATGCGGAGTAGACCAGCCTCTCAGGTCCCCAGCAACATTCAGGTTGGAGCAGGCGTCTTGGGAGGGGGCCTTGTCGGTGCTGGGACGGGGGGAATGTCACGATTTGGTGGCGTAAAGGAAACAAATGTGAAAACGGGAACCGATGGTGTGGAAACTATTCGAGTTACAGACATGACGAGCTCGTCTTTGTTTACGAAATCTATCGGATCGTTATTTTCTAATATCAACAAATCCGTTAGCAGCGCATTCACAAATCTAATCACGGGACAGGACCCCGGGCGCCCTGATCAAGGCGCCGGGCCCTGGGCTGAACCTGAAAGGCGCGTGTTGACTAGACAGCAAAGCTTGCTGCAAGAGCCCTACCCTCCTGGCAGGTTGGGTTCAAACTTTGGCGAGCCGAGATTTGCTGATTCCAGTCTAAGTCGATTTAAGGTTCCTGACCTGAATCAGCGTAGCATTATACCACTGCCAGACATCAATCGTCAGGCGATGACCAATCAGTGGGCGGCAGATCAATCGATCATCAATTTTCAAATGGGCCGCACAACACAGCAGACGATACCTTCAGATACTTTATCTCACCGGCAGATCAATGAACAGTATCCATTACAAATCAGCGAAACTAGTCAGGTCGATACGTCATTTATTGAAAATGCCTCATATTCCGCCCAACAGCGAAACGTTGAACGATCATCAGGAACTTCATATCCTGGACTGTCGCAGAACTTAGATTGGTATAATCCATCCGAACCGTTAGGCTCAGCACAAGAAGCAGCGTACTATAAATCTTCCAACGAAAACGAGAATATCCTGCGTCCGGCTGTATTTCCAATTGCATCTAGACCTACGGATATCGGTAAACCTTTTGAACGAAAATTGCCATACCGTAACATCGATCATCCCGATGGTCTGCGCCATTCCTCCACGCTGCCTCGTAAATCTAAAGATGGTCGCTATGACTCGGAGAGGCATCGTTACTCTTCCGTTAAGTCTCTCCACGAGTTCGACCACCAAGACGTCTCTACTTCGAAACAACGTGAGAGATATATGGACTCTCAGCGTAGACATAGAACTCACGATTCCTACGAAAGGCTTCCAAGTCCCGGATCTATTTCAGTTTCCGGGATGAATATTGATTCCGGATCGAGGACACTTCCGATCGGTCCCTTTAAGCCAAACGCGCTAGTCTTAAGTCATCACAACAAGTCTTCTGATCGTATGCCCCACGTGTTACCCTCTCCCACCAGTGCCCCTCCGCCTGCCTCTGTCCACCACTCCCCCGATAGCATTAACTTCCCACGAGTTAATCTTTCACCGTCTCGAATTCCTTCAGACGTGTCGAAGTCTCGAGTGGGAAGCGATGAATCCCGAGTTGGTTCTCTCGGTTGTCTGTCCCACGCCGAGATGTCTCCACTTCCTGTCGCCTATTCCGACTGTGATCTTCTGCGTGGGAATCAGAAACAACAATTCTGGAAGTCTTCGAGTACCCAGCAGTTAATAGGAACAGAGATGAAAAGGAAGGATTCGAGAGCCTATACGAGTCAAACTCTCTCTCATCCTCATAGGCCCAAACGATCAACATCTCGCTCCACGTACAGCATTCCACGTAATGTGGATGGAAGAGGTCATTCGCAGCCTCTGCTTAATCGAAGTAGTAGATTATCAGATGAAGAGAGCCTGGAAACGGACTCTCTAGATCCACTGGATAGACTTTCTCCAGGTGGCGGCTTGCCAAAGCTTGGTCCAGAAACTCCAAGAAATAGTTTTAGGAAATCAGGGACGTCTAAGGTACAACGAGCTTCTGAGATTGCGACGCAGTCTCGTAGTCGAATACAGAGTCAAAGACAACATATTAGTGACACTGATAGCCTTGAAGATGACGATGATGATGATGACGACTGGTGTTAGTTCTTTTGTATTTTATAAATAATAAAATTTAGAGCTTACATAGCAGGGCAAACATTGTTGAGGATTTTTGACACTTGGTTTAGTGAATGAAGAATGATAGCATCTTAAATTATAAGGGTAGTACACGCTGAATCGCCGCCCGGCTACTCGAAGTGATCTAGTTGCTGAAGTAGACTGCAATAACTGTCAGCGAAGCTTTTAAGTTATTAAAATCTTTACCAAAGTAAAGGTTATAGCTTGTCGTCGGTATGCTCTACAATAAGTCTGCCTATGCAACTAATGACGCCAACTCCATTGGGATTCATGGAGCGAATTAATAGCATTATTAAAGTTATTATACGGCCCAGAGAAATAAATATAAATAGTAAAAAATGATATAATTTTTAAAAAATGTTTATTATTACTATTGAAGAATGTCCATGTATGCGATTTTACAAGGTGTTGGACAGTTTGACATAATATGTGATTCGAGTTACTTGTCTGCTGTGCACTATAAGAATAGACATGAATCTTACACATATCATACAAATACATAGCGCTTGTGTATATTATAAAAGACGTCTAGACGTCTAGAGTATTGATATTACTTGAAACTTTAAAAGATCTAGTGAAATGCAGAAGATTTTGTGTGAATTATACTTTTAATTCTCTCAATAACTTTTAGTGATCAATGATTTATGTATCACGTGTTAGAGACTTAATTTGAGTAGGATTGAACAATATTTTCATAGTATGGCTTTGTGATGCAACTCTCTAATATGATAGGAAATCGTTGTATATTTATTCCTTAAATAACTGGGCCACGAATAATAAGTGCTACATGTTAACTACTTTCTAGTGAATATTAATAATAAAGGGTTAACGTCAGTTTCCTCATAGGAGGATGAAGCAAGAGACGTCGATCTATAAAAAACGTCAAATGTATAAAAGTGTAATAAAGAAAATTTTAAAAAAATGTCCACCATTTATCAAACGCAGTAGACTACTCATCTTCATCGATTTAGTGAATAATCAGTCATCAATATGTAGGGCTATGTTCTTTAATGGAATTGTAATTTTGTAGCGAAATAGAAGTAAACGAGAGTGGAGTATTCAATGTTCAATATTTAATCAAATATTAGCATGTTTTGCTTTTAATATCAAGTAAATTAGTAGCTATAACCGGCATTTTATTTAAACACAATTGTGTTGAAATATTGACATTATATATATATATATAAATATATATATATATATATATATATATATATATATATATATAGGCTAGTTGAGCTTGGATTCAAAAAGCCGATATTATACTAATACATTTATTATAATCTAATATCTCGTATCAGTGCTAAACAAATAAATCTACAGCAATATTAATATAAAAATGAATTGTAAATAGTACATTTTAATTAATATGATCAAAGATAAGAGAAAGCTATACATCTTTAAAATATATACACTTACAATTTTAGAAATTGATAAATCTGATAAATATAAATTTTTTTAAATGCATAATACTGTATGTGTAACTCTATACATTTTTCAACTTAATGCGGTTAAGCTCATTAAGGTATCCCGTGTTTTGTTGTTCTGTGTAGTTACTATAGTTTCCTTATCGACCATTGTTACCATATTTTCATAGATTAACGCTGTTTACATAGAGCACTTTAGAATGATAATGCGGTGCCTAATTTACATACTTTGTATTTTTGCACTAAATGTACGTGTGATTAGTCTGCATTAAACTGTTATCTAAAACGTTGACGTTAGTTACCTTGGAGTTGTTATGTTGATCCATTGTTTTTACGTTGAGAAAATCTAGCTTACAAAAAACATTGTTCTGATTGTTTTTAATTGAAAATACGTATTTTTTCGTCCATGTTGATAAAATCTGCAGGTAGTAAATTATAATTCCGTTGTTTTGTTATCTTGAATGGGTAAAATTTGTGTTCCTCTCTCTCTTATTCTCTCTCTCTCTTTCTCTCTCTCTCTCTTTCTCTCATTTTTTCTCCCTCTCTCTTGTGAAATATTCACAGCACATGCTTCATGCATAAGTCTTCCACATAAATTGATGAGTACGTCAGAACTATCTAGATTTTGCGCTATAAGTAAAATGTTACCTAATAGCTTTTAGCTTGGTAAAATAGTGTTACTGAAAGGCTTTCCCATTGTTTTCCTACATGTTTTAAGTTCTCAGTTGCTTTTTCCAAACGCTCATAATACTTGTGGTCAAGTCCGTAGTGAATCGAGCACAATCAGCATCATCTTGTTATTTGCTTGAATCCCAGTTTAACTAGGGTCGGGATACGAATAGACCTTCTCCTTTCCACCGTTCTTGGATCCGAGCACTATGAGAAAGTGTGTTAAATAAAAGATCTATATTTATTAAACTCTTTTTAGTGAATTACATGAGATTAATTAGTTAACTTCCCGACGTAATTATCAGTAAATACACCATTTCAGTGAATGGTTGGCCTGTAAGAACTTCCAGAGACATAGAAGTCAGAGATTAGTGAGGAACACATTTGGACTGCGATGTAATGGAATGTCCGCAAATCATCCAATGAAATTACTCCAATACAGACTCATAATTCAAACTATTCTCTGAGATTATACAATTTACTAATTTATTGGTTGCCTTGCAAATAGCAAAATATTGTATATATGTTATTATTTGTCTCTTTTTCTTGACATACGAAGAATTAAATAGATAACAAAAGTTCACAATGCACCCAAACGTTATCGTAGATTGGGTTTGTCACTTTCAGATCACTCATAGTAACCGAATCGGAAACTGGACGATAATTGGTTATTTTAATATTTGTATTTGTAGAAACAGTCTTGAAAATATGTGAAACACTACAAAACATCAGAGCAATTGTCATGATTTAACTGAAGTGTGCATTTTATCATAGGCTAACGTCACCTGTAATAGTACATATGGCATATTAAAAGGAGCTAAATTTCAAAACTCAAATATTGGGGTCGTAAGTTGAAAAGGAACAATAATTTTAAAAGTCAAATATTTGAGTTCTAAATAATGTAGGTATATTTTAAAAAGCATATTATGAACCGAAAAAATCTACCGCTTTGAAAATATCTTACTATCTAATGATAGCACAGCTATACTATCTAATGATAGCACAGCTATGCTATCTAATGATAGCACAGCTATGCTATCATTTCATTACGTCCACTACTTTGAACCACGCTCATTGGTATCTCTTGCGCCTCGCTTAAGTCCGACACACTACCTGCTTGAGAAAACAAGGACTTATCTTTCACCCCAGGACTGCTTCCGAGCTGATGATCCTGTGTTCGAAGCCTACACGCGACGCTCTGCTCCACGGTAGTGTATTGAGAGGCGGGACATCTCTCATCTTCATTGGCGCTGTTACAAGCTGCCGGAAATAAGATAGGAAGAACAAGTTTGAATTCTTTCTTAAAGTTTTCATTCAGCCAAGCGTAGAGAAATGGATTGTATATGGTGCTGCTCATTGCAACGACGTGAACACAAAGAAACACAACGTTGTACGAGCTGAACCTAATCACAGTCCCGCTGTTGTAGTCAGTTACCATGTGGAAAACGTTCAGCGGCAACCAACAGCAGACAAATATCGAAACCATAGCTATCAGCATCTTGTTGGTTCTCCTCTTTCTTTTCAAATCCACATCTTCTCTCTCACGTCCTCGAGTGCCAGATGTTATCTTGAACTTGGCTCTCATGCTAAGAACGCGCGATACGTGGGTGTAGCAGTAGGTTATCACGCTGCAGGGTATGATGTACTGGAGAACGAAGCTTGTGGCGGTAAAGAACTGGCGGGAGGTGAACCTAGGCCACTCTTCATGACACTTGAGAGCGCTGTCAGCAGGATCGAAGCTTACCTGAAATATAATAAAACTTGATAGTTAAAGCTTTCAACTCCATGTAACTACTACATGTAACTTTCCGGTATAATTTAATATATGAAAAAATCAGAATTACATTCGAAGTCCGTAGGTGTAGTAAGTTTTAAAACATTTTGAAAGGTGAACCTTAAGAATGTGCGCAGGGTTCAAATTACGTGTCCTTCTTAATATATCACAATTTTTCTAGTGAAGGCTGCCGAATCTTTTAGCATAATATTTTTTGAAATTTCCATTCGTCACGCAATAGGGCCTACTACATGTCATCTCTCTCTCTCTCTTAGTGCACTGCCTACTGGCAGGTCCAGGGTATATAACGCCTCCACTCTTTTCTCTCTTCCGCTTTCCTCTTCATTTTCATACATGATTGGGTCTTTAAATCATCTGACATACCTAATCTCAGCCTGCCGCTGCCTCATTTTCCTACCATTCTACCTTCTATGACCTCTATTAATAGACCTTCCTCCTTTAGAATATGTCCTATCCAACTCTTTTCCTCTTTTTTAATATATTTATCAACTGTCTAGCTGTACCAACTACATGACTATCTGTATGACTACATGAAATACCAAAATAAAATTAACGAATTTAATAAATTACCAGGAATATGAACTAAATGTAGCTTGTTAGACTTATAAATAGGCCTACAAGGACGTACGACATCGAGTAATAAGAAAGTTTTCCTGTTCGTCCTGTTACAAGCATGAGATAACGAAAAATGTATGCAGAAAAATGTTTTCTTTATTACTGTTTTTGACCTTTTCGTTCCTCATTTTCTCCATAGTAATTAATATTTGTGCATTTTGATAGCGCATCGTTTGCAGCCGGCGCCAATTTAAGAATAACCTTCCAACACCTTAGCGTTTGAATTTTAGACTGTCAGCATATGGTCTTCCATGGTTAGCTGAAAAAGACATGGATATACCAATCTTAGGAATAAACATTTTTGAAGAATGCTACAAGTTTATAAATATACCGTCACATACGGTATAGATATTTGCACAATTAATTTGACTAATATTTTCTCATCTGTCATACACTACTGTGTATTTAATATACTAAATCGTAAGGAAAGAAAAATAAAAAGAAGGCAATGTAGACTATTAAATAAATCTAATATTGCTAACACATTTTTTCTGATAGCACAATTTAACAGGCTTTGGCATTGCAATCCTCAAATGTGCTCTATTTTGTCGGTTAAATGAAAGAGTAAGCATTATTTCTGTGTTTCATCGATCTCTTACGTATATGGTCCTGGTTTTAATATTCGCACATATTTGCTAATGACCGAGTACACTAATGTTGGTAGACTGAGACATTTTTTCCTCCAAATTGATTCTCTAATTATCGGATCCTTTTTATATTATTTAACACATTTTATGCACCGACAAGAATTAGCTAATTAATAAAGTGATAGTTATAAATATTAAACATTTAACATCAGTTTCTTCAGCCAGAGATTATGTCAGGGGCGCTTTTCACAGGTTTCACCCAAAACGAATAAAAGTCTAACGGTGAAGCAAAAACTATATAAATTGGACATACCGTGTTATAAATGGATAGCGGGAACGATATGGACAAGGATGTTAGCCATATGGCGACTATGAGTGCCAGGCAAATGGAAAGACTCATGCGGGGTTTGAACGGATGCACTACTACGAAGTAGCGATCAACTGCTATAGCGGTGGACGTGAGGGTAGAGACATAGACGCTGACACAGAGGGTCATGGGTACGATATTGCACAGTATCTCTCCGAATACCCAGTTGTGTAGTAGGATTGCTGTTGGAGTAAATGGCACTGCCAATAGGCACATCATGATGTCCGAGATGGCCAGATTTGTGATGAAGGTGTTGGTGATCGAATGCATGGTTTTGTTGCGAGCCACGACATAGACAACTAGAGTGTTGCCAGACAGGCCAATAATGAAAATCCCACAGTAGAGGATGATGAATGGCAGACTTAACCAGGGATTTGAAGAAAAGAGGTTAGACACGGGAGCAAGATGAGTGGAGTTCTCTTGAAAGATGAGTTGAGTTGATAAATTGCAGCAGTTTTCTTCCATGATTAATGTTTGTGTTAACAAATAATCTTTGGTTTACCTGAAAAAGTACAGAAACAATATAAGATGTTTAAAATCTTTCTAATTTAAATTGTAACACCCACATTTAGCTTAAGAAAGTATGCAAAGGACTTTCAAAAGGCTGCATTACGCAGTTACTTGAGTAAAATATAAAATAATAAATCTAAAAATCATGAATTATTCACAGAATATTATTCAATAGGAATTGATGAAACAATAACAATAAGAGATAATAAAAATTAGGTTAAATAACATAATGAATGACAGAAGAAGATATTCTTATTCGTGCTCCCAAATATACATGTAATAAAAATCACATAGATTTAATATATTTAACAAAAACAATATTAATATGCACAAAATAAACTTAAATGGTACTCTGATATGATGAAGCGCTGATCGCATTCAAAATAACATCGTGATATCTGTCACAAATTTTCAAAATAATTTTAAAAGTGAAAAAGCATTTAAACACAAAATTACATCCATGTAGATATCGGGTAACTTCGGCCACATAGATCAAATTCAAAGCACAACATGCACAGTAATAGCATGACTAGTAAATTTATAACAAAACGTATTTATCGAAATCCATTTATAGAAGCAAATGGTATTATTTTAATATAGCAGATAGTTGATTAAAGCCATTAGAGCACTATAAAAGTATGACTTCAACTAGATATAATTCAGCAGAGTAATTTGACAGAGTATTATTACAATTTAATTTAAAACAGAGCGTGAAAGACTTAATTAACAGAGGAATAATGAATATCTCCCGAATAGAGGGATGATTCTCTTTCGGTATGAGAATAGAGAGAGAGAGAGAGAGAGAGAGAGAGAGAAATGTTTCATTGCACAAAGCTTCACAAAATTCACAGAGTAATCATATCAATGAACGTGTGACAAATAAAATTAAATAAGCATTATCAGAATCTTAGTCATAAGTGCAATACGTCTTGTAAGTGCAAAATAAAACAGCAAAAAATTTACATAAGAAATAAGTAAACAACTAGGCCATCAAAGAGGACGCAAGACGTCCTATCCGGTTGAACACCCAGTAATAGTTCCTATAGCCTGTCACAAATTAAAGCCACACTAATTACAACATTTATTATAATAATTGTTTAACTTGCAAATGTTCTACTAATGGGACTAAAATTCTTTTCCAGATTGCCATCTTGTCCTAAATTTCTGGCAAGTTTTATATGTATTCCTCTAGCTAAATTTAAGAAATTGATGCGCTTCACGAAATTTAATGTCATCATCATCTCTCTCTCTCTCTCTCTCTCTCTCTCTCTTGGTGCATTGCCTACTGGCAGGTCCATGGTATATAACGCCGCCACTTTTCTGTCTTCCGTTGTCCTCGTCATATCTACATATGAGTGGGTCTTTAAATCATTTTAAATACACACAGTATGGTATACATACTGTTTGGTAAAATACACGTAGTTCTCTACTGCATATTGGCATAGAAATGTCCGCCATAGGAATAATAACATGGCGTTTACCCTGGAGAGTTCTGTAAAATAATCACGTAAAAGCTTTTCTTAATTATGCTTGCGATGTATGTTTCCAACAACAGTATTGTAAGAAAATTAATCCCGTCATACTGTGCTGCCACAATACTTTAAAATTTTATTAATTAAAAGAAAACTGCAAATGCTATAATAGAGGATGAGTCAGAGAAGGCAGCCATCGTTAAGACGCACTAGATTTCAGCAGCAGCCTATGGAAACTTTGGCTCGAGATTTCAATTACTAGTTTATTGAATGAAAGTAGATAAATCTGCATCATACATTTTGGAAATTCAATAGTTATCAAAAAAAATTTGAATATTAGACTGAATTTAATTGGTTTTAATGCATTCAAGTATACATGTATGTCGTTCAGGTTCAGTGGTTTAGAACATCCTACAGAATTCTAAAGGTTTACTGCAGCCTGAAGCAGATGATGAAGGCCTTTAAAATTAAAAAAACGCTTAAATAGTTCTCTAAATAAACACAACGTACGATACAATGAAATCTTTTCTTTCAAGGCCAGTGATGAAATTATTTAAGTAATATTTCAATTTAATGCGTTAAATAATAACACAATTATTAACACCTTGGCAATATTGTAAAACTTTTTAAATACATATATAGAGCTCATTTGCAATATCTTAACTAAATAGATTTCTGCAATGTAATATATTAAAATTTCGTCTCTATAGATAAACCATATCGTAGGAAATACATTGATTGTATTCTGTAGAATAACAGTATTTAGACTTTTAATTTGTAATTGAAATCCAGTACTAGACAAGTCACCAAATTTGCTTTCAATTCAAGAATCTGACTTTTCCTTAATTAATATTAGCTTTCATTATGTCATTGATTTCTAACCGTATTCACTTTGAATCGTTATATTTTGAAATGCTGTAAATGCTAAACATGCATCACTTACAAATATTCAAAATTAAATTCACGGACAAATCATAATCTTTAGTAAAAAAAAGTAGCCAACTGTATAATTTTTAAATTTACCTCGTAAGGAGGGAAACGTATTAACAAACCCAATTAATTCTTATTGAGCGACGACTAAAGTCATTAGCAGATGCTGCAAAACAACTGAAAATCACTTCAGAACTACTTCCTCGACGAAGCCATAATTGCAAATGTAGAGAAGACTGATAGACCTCGTTAAATCTTTTAAGCTTT
The DNA here is from genome assembly GCA_905160935.1 of Enchytraeus crypticus. Lineage (NCBI taxonomy): Eukaryota > Metazoa > Annelida > Clitellata > Enchytraeida > Enchytraeidae > Enchytraeus > Enchytraeus crypticus. The sequence goes on along the minus strand of CAJHZI010000903.1, from coordinate 3,412,951 downwards.
TGCAGCTCTTATTGATAGCTTCTTAATGCCGAGATCATTGACTTTCGACCTATCGCCATCTCTGCTTGTTAGAAAATAGAAGACGAACGTCGTTCAAAATAATTGACAAATTATTTCAAATTGCTTGAGTAGAGATGAAATTATTTGAAAATTCGATAATTGCGGAATGATTGAATCCAGGAGTATGATAAATTTTAGTACTCCGATTTGCTAAACAATAGCGGGAAATGATTTCGCAGTTTTCACTGATATTTTCTCATTAGACGTAATTAAGATAATTTAGAATGTTGATTTAAAATTTGAATTATAGCTAATATGGCCTGAATTTTAACTCCAGACATTGGTTGATCTGTTATGTCGAAATGCCAGAAACAATGTTTCTGTAGAATTAAATATCAGAGCAATATTTTTGTTTTGAGAAAATGTTTGATGATACTTTCTAAAAATTTGCATTAATTTAACTGCAATAATTACTAAAAGGCCTAATTATGCTTTTGAAAATCACAAACATGTCATGAAAAATATTTCGGATGGTGACATTATGTACCCAAATGTGATTGCGATTAAAATATCTCTTGTAACGCACAAAAACTGCTATGAAATTCCTTAGAGTTTGCACTTCTGCAGTTCAACAAATCAGCAACAATCTTACTTCCTATTAATACATAGTCTATGTGTGAGAACTGTGATAATAAATAGGTTATGTGTGAGAGAACTATGCTAATACATAGGCTATGATAATAATGCGAGAGCTATGATAATAAATAGGCTATAAAGTAAACACGCTTTGAAATAATAAAGTAAACACGTGAAATGATCAACTATGTTGATATCTATAACTTTTTAACACCACTTGTTTAAACCGTTAGGAAATTTATACCATTTTCCGTGTAACCAGTCCAGTGAATGTCCGAGATTTTACTCTCGGATCAGCGCGGCCGGGATTCGAACCCACGAGGGTTCAATTCACCTACGGATATGTCATTTAAAACTTCATGAAGTAAACCAATCGCTATTGTATTTATTATTTATTGTTGCTTATTATTTATTTATTGTTATTTATAATTATTTGTTGTATTTATTATTTATTAGGCTGTGAGAGAACTATGCTAATACATAGGCTATGTGTGAGAACTATGATAATGCATAGACTATCTGTGAGAGCTATTATAATACATAGGCTGTATGTGAGAGAACTATACTAATATAAAGGCTATATGTGAGAGCTATAGTAGTACATAGGCTATGTGTGAGAACTATGATAATAAATAGGCTATGTGTGAGAACTATGCTAATGCATACACTATGTGTGAGAGCTATTATAATACATGGCTATGTGTGAAAGCTATGATAATAAATAGACTATGTGTGAGAGAACTATAAAGTGTACTCAATATGAATTGAATCCATATCAAAATGAATGAACCCATCCTGAATTGCATCCATGACGAATTGTATTCATGGTGAATTGAACCGATGATGAATTGTACCCACGATGAATTGTACCCATGATGAACAGAACGTATCATGAATATGAATTGCAACCATTGAATTTAATTAAAAAATTGTATCAATGGTGAATTGTACCAGTGATGAATTGAACCCATGATGAATTGTATCCATTGTGAATTGAACCCATGATGAATTGTACCCTTGATGAATTTTACCCATAATGAATTGTATCCATTGTGAATTAATGAGTTGAATTTTCGTGAGGGTGATGCAGCAATATATCCCGATGAGATAAGCTTAGAGAAAAATCTCAACGTTCACTGGACTGGTAACTATATATTGAACCAAACTACATGTACCTAGACGCTGAAAAATGCATGCTATAAATAGTGCTAATATCATCATGGATGGGCATGGGCTATACAGAGTGTTTTAAACTTTAGTAAATGCATCCAATTTATTCATGAGCTTATTATATATACAAGTGCAAATGTGTGAATAAGTTTATTTTAATAAACAAATAAATTTTATATCGCCTAATAAATAAAGTTTAATACTGACCATCTAATGGCAACACAGAGATATATAAGATACAGGTCATTGACCAAATATCTGCAATACGAGTCACAGCTTTAAGTAAGCTGCTTTACACTTAATTACAGTTTATAAAAATTGCTAAAATCTGCATTAATTTGACCTTGACACGTTCGATAGACTTTCATATCAGCCGAAAATTAAAAAAACTGTCTTTACTGGTAATTATTCAATAAATCCTAACAAACTCAATATGATCAATACGTTGTATTCTACGCGTAATCTCCTGTCTGATTTATTAACCTTAAAATCCCGGCCATGTTGAGATCGCTCAGGAGAGAGCATTCGTTTGCTTCTTGAGTATGATCGCTTGCCATGAAGCCTGTTGTTTGCTTAGCTCTTTATGGACGCTTTATGATCGGAAGAGGGATGCGAGAATCTGCAAGATTTCAGGTGCGTTGTTTTTAAAGTTAATCTATAAGCTTACTATAGCAGACTAATGGGCAATTCAGACAGGATTAATAACTGGCTGGAGCCAGTGACGAAGTCGGTAAGATACTCGACCGCGGATCAGATGTTGCGGGATTCAAAACCTGGGCTCGCCCGTCACTGACATAGCTTTCGAGTGAGGAAACTGACGTTAACCTTAGATTTTTACTTTTTACCATTAAACTTGAATGTTCCCGTCATGTCTTCAATAACCACATAGAGCACCTTGGAAACCAATGTCAACCTGACGAAATATATTGTGCTTCAAATTGATTCAAAAACTCTACTAATCCAATGCCCAGGAGCCAGTCTAAATTTTATTTATATAAATGTGAAATATTTACATCAATACAAAAATTTTATAAAGTCTACTGTTTATATATATATATATATATATATATATATATATATATATATATATATATATATATCTTCTTCTTCTTCTCTAAGTGCCGTGCCTGTTCCAAGCCTTGGCGGTCATGGTCATATTCCTCCATATGTCTCTGTTCATTGTTGCTCTGATCATGTCTGTTTCAGTTAACTGCATCCATTTGCTAAGACTCTAAATGAACGTCATTCGTTGTCGACCCTTGCATCTTTTTCCTTCTATTATTCCTGTCACTATGGTATTTTCAACTCAACTATTTTGTTTCGCATAATGTGTCCGAAAAATTTCATCTGTTATCGTATTCGGTTCAAAAGGTCACGACAAGTTGACATTCTTTGTAGAACATCTTCATTTTTAACGTGGACTTTATAAGATATACGTAGCATTCTTCTACAGAACCACATCTCTGTTGCCTCAAGTTTCGATTCCATTACAGAAGAGATTGTCCAAACTTTGATCGAGACCAGATTGTCCAGACTATTTATATATATTGACCAGATTTATATATATTGACCATTCACAAGATTGTCCAGACTATTTATAACTGCTTCATATAAACATATATATATATATATATATATATATATATATATATATATATATATATATATATATATATATACACACACACACACACACATGTACATATCAATATATATGCCTGTATGCAGTATTTGTATTGTATTTCTATTAACTATCCTAGCTCTCACACTTAGTATAATATTATGTAATAACTATGCATAGCTCTCACACATAATCTATGTATTAGCTATCCCTATCTCACACATATTCTATGTATTACTGTAACTATCCTTATCTCACACATAGTCTATGTACTAACTATCCTAGCTCTTAGTCAGAGCCTATTAACTATCCTAGCTCTAGACAGAGTCTATATATTAACTGTCCTAGCTCTTAGACATAGCCTATATACTGAACGCTACACTTACGCAGCCTACCTGCTAGTTGGTGTTCAGAGGATATCGAAGCAGTTTAGACGAGATTGCTGCTGCCAGTAACTAATGCATCGGTAACAGAATGAATGATGACAGTGACTCCGTGCAAATGATTGTTTGCTACCACTGCCTGGCTACAGCTGACGCTGACCCACCCTGGATGCTATATTATCTTGTGATCGTTGTCCTAAAAGTCTCCAGTGTGATATTTGTTAAGCTTCTGTCATAAAAACTTCTTCGGGCTTAATTACATGACTCAGAAAAAATAATCTAAGTGAATGATTGGTTTTTGAATTATAAGTTAATAGTTAATGGTCTTAGAGTTTTAGTTTTCACTAAAGAAATTAACAATTATTTGCCGCTAGTTATTGAAACCAGGTATTTTGGAAAATCTATATCCAATCCATATGATATCTCTTCTGTATGACACTAAAGTCCACGCGACTTCCTGTCTGTTTACATTGCAGATTGTCTGTTCACCGAACGTCATCTAACGCCTTCAGCCTTCTTCCTCTCTCAGCATCATAACAGCAGACTGGTTCAGAAAACACTGGATGTCTGTCTGTATCTCCTCTTCTCTGTCATGTTGTTCTTTTTGTTCATCTTTCTCTACCATGATGATGTTGTAGTACTTAATCTCTTCCACTGCTGTAACATGTTGTTGTTGTTAATCTCTTCCTCTTCTCAACCATGTTGTTGTTGTTTTTAATCTCTTCCTCTTCACTACCATGTTGTTGTTGTTGTTGTTCTTAATCTCTTCCTTTTCACTACCATGTTGTTATTGTTGTTGTTAATCTCTTTCTCTTCACTACCATGTTGTTGTTGTTGTTTTTAATCTCTTCCTCTTCTCTACCATGTTGTTATTGTTGTTGTTCTTAATCTCTTCCTCTTCTCTACCATGTTGTTGTTGTTGTTGTTCTCAATCGCTTCCTCTCACTACCATGTTGTTATTGTTGTTCTCAATCTCTTCCTCTTCTCTACCATGTTATTGTTGCTCTCAATTAATCTCTTCCACTTATCTACCATGTTGTTGTTGTTCTTAACATCTTTCACTTCTCTACCAGGTTGTTGTTGCTCTTAATATCTTCCTTTCCTCTACCAAATTGTTGTTGTTTTACATTTTCTCCTCTTCTCAATCACGTTGTTGTTGTTCATCGCTCCTCTTCCCTACCATACTTTTAGATGTAAGTTCGTAATAAGATCAAGTGTTGAGCAGGTGCCATGTTGGAAAGTCATTCGACAGCGAAGTGTAGTGTTCAAATTCAATGCTCTTCCCGTCACTGACATGTTATTCGAGCAAGAAACTGCCGTTAAACTTGGCTCTAGCTTTATAACACTAATTTTAGATTAAATTGCTTATTTGTTACTATAGGGAAATTTCTGTTTGATAATATAACTACTGGTTGGTTATAAGGACTTCTTTTAAATAAAATTCCCATTCAATTAGAGCAATTTAAATCATATACAGTTCAACTTTATACAATTATTGTTCGTATTGAAAGAGAAACTGATGAAGCATTGACTATCAGGTGAAGTGTGTGTGGACAACAGGTTCATTTAAAGTCTCAGATATTATGTCTATCGTAAATAGATAAGAGCTAATAATAATAATAATAATAATAATAATAATAATATAAATAAAATAAAATATTATAAAACCTCTGATTCTTATAATTTTTCTATGGCTGTAAATCATCTGATTTAGATTGCAGTTCATTTGATATGTTCCACAACTGAACTCAAAACTCGTGACGTAAGGCTCAGAAGCCTCTCTACAATAACTCCACCGCCATATCATTTAATGACTTAAGCACAAAAGTATATCAAAATGAATTACCTTATTTTGTAAAAGATTTCAATTGCAATATAGTGGCAATTACTCTTGGCTGGAGCCAGTGGCGATGTCGGTAAGATATTCGATCGCGGATAAGTATGCGCGGGGTTCAAATCCTGGATTCAACCTGTCACTGACATAGCTTTCGAATGAGGAAACTGACATTAACATTAGCTTTAGCTTTTTTACTTAAAGAAAACATTCGTATCCTCTTCTGCTTACAGCTGGCATAAGCTGTAGGCGTTGTCACCATGCACTTATCGACTAACGAAATGTGATTGTAAATATCAGAGCGGCCACAGATGCATGCAACGGGAATGCCGTAGAGCATTACACTGAATATTAAAATACACAACGGGAAGTACAAACGCGGTGCTAAGAGGTGGAACCTATCTCTGTTTAAAAATCACCCCTTAGAAATATGGCTGATATGGCTGAGATATGGCTTAAACCATTTTATAACAATTCAATTTAATCTTATTAGAGCAGCAATTGAATTTGCTCAGTCTAAAATTTGATAAATAATTTATATAGAAAATATGCTTCTACACGGGTACATCACTGATCATTATCATCATCATCATCATCAGCATCAGCATCATCATCATCATCATCATCATTATTATTATCATCATTTTGCCTTGAATCGCAGTTTAACTAGGATCGGGATACGAATAGAACTTATCCACTCCTCTTTGTCTCTTACAACATCATCAGTCAATCCCCTATTTTTCATATCTCTTTGAAGCACCGCATCCAACTTCAGTTTTGGTCTACCTCACATACATCACTACATATCGAAAATGTCAATGCGGAGTTGAATACACACAGAACTAATTAATTAAAAATGAACCCATAAAGCAGTCCAATTCATAATGTGTAATCTAAATCGCAGACACTCTTCGACTTCTTCTATCGGAAATGTTAATCACTGATCGTCATCTGAAAAACACAAAATAATTTCTTTGAAGTTCTTATATTTCGCTCTTATTATCATAATTAGGCTTACGATAAATACAGCAAGCTGATGCCTCCCAGGTTTACAGCGATCACCATTTGTAGTCTGGATTCAGAGCAAAAATGTTACAAGTGGCTCTATAAATTTCTAATCTAAATCGCTCAGCTGCCTGAACCGATATATACTGTAGTGTTAGGAAAATTTAATTTATTATATTAAAGACTGCATCTCAGATCATATTTTCAAATACTGAAGTATCTGGGATAAAGCGTAGTCAGGATCTCAAGAAGATATTAAATGAATTTATGTTCAGTCCGGAAAACTGTAGAATGGACCAACGGTTTACTGCGAGTGTCGTAAGAGGACAATAAGCAGTAACTTAGGAAAGCAACGAAAAATCACATCAGTAGTCATATTTGTCCAAAGTTAATGCCTGCCTTTTGATTGAAAACAAAACGGAATAAGAGAGATTAAACAAAATTGATAATGCCTTGAACACGTGGTGCTGGACATACTAGGCTATAGTTCTTTCGTTTTAATAGTTTCTATTTCAACGAGAAGCCAACAGGCAAGGACACCAGGTTTGGAATCAAGTCTTTGCATTAGAGGCGCTCACTTATTCAATCTCGGAACACGAGTTATTGAAGAATTAGTCTTGAGTACGAGTGTTGAGTTAAAAAAAACGAGCTAATGAATAATTCATAAGACTGAATAAATTTCATTTAGTTTCCACTGTAAAACAATCAATTTATGCAGCGACAGCTGCAGCTCTTTCGAGGCATGAACACTTTAGAATACAATTACAGTAGCTGCAGACGTAAGAAAGAGACTCAACTGCATATCAAATGGATGTTATAATAAACTACATATATCATTTATCTACTCCCAAGCAAAACATTCCAGAGTTAAGTAAATGGACCTTTAAATGGACGTTGCATATGGAGTTTTAAAACTGTAGAGCTGCAAAATCACACTGTGCAAAATGGCAGTTTTATTTAAGTTCTTGCAACATTTCTGAAACTCGATCAGAGTACAACTGAGGAAATGAAATATTGCAAATTAATTAATATTTAGATTTTACCTTCCGTCCCACCAGAGGACAGACTATCGTCACTATCGGCTTCCGAGTTTTCTAAAATAGAAATGTAAGAAAACATGACGTTAATTTAAACCTGCAAATTAATGTTTTAATCACAAGATAAACATTAAACGAAATTACAACCCGTACTGTCAGGCAACTGCAGTCAACTAGAAACTGACAGTAAAGAAAGTTAGGCCTATAGCATAGCAACGGTTGGCATAGTAACAGTTGGCAAAAAAACGGTTGGCACAGTGACGGCTGGCTGGCTCAATCATTCATTCTGAAACTAGATTGAATTTTTGTAATTAGTTTTCAACAAAAGATAAAAAATATGAATTCTTAACCGATAATCAATTAGTAAAACCAAAATATCTTATTCAGATACGGGAAGGTAAACTGACAATTATCAGATTAATTATCCTTTATTTAGAAGAGCATGATATTAATTGGCATACAAATATAATTATGAGAAACTCACATTACTTACCATATAAAATATAATAGCATCGATTTTCAAGTCGTTAAATCAAAATTTCTCTACGAAATTTACGGAGCTTCTAGGGGAGGAATTTCTGCGTATATCTAGCAAATTTGATGAAAATCTATTGAGCAGGAAAACTATTACAGCTTTTCTACGAAAAAAGTGCAAAATCAGTTTTAACAAGGCTTTCTTTACCAAAAGTCTTAAGAACTTGGACAAAACTCAAAATAGTTTTACAAAATTTTCGGGAATTCCAGAGGAGGAATTTCTACACATATCCTGCAAATTTGGTGAAAATATACTCAGAAGTAACAAAAATACAGCGTTTCTTCGAAAAAAATGTTAAAATCAATTTTAACAAGGCTTTTTTAAACAAGAGTACTGGACATTTTCTTCAAAATTTAGGAATAATTTTAACATAAGAACGAATTTTAGGCATCTTGTATTGGAGTAGCTAACAAGGTAGTGCAGACTTAAACTCCACCACTTAAGCAAACGGCCCTTTTCATGGTCGTTATTTTCTTTAAAAGGAACGACTGACATTTCAAAAAATTTTGTTAAAATTGATTTTAGCACTTTTCTCGTAGAAATGCTGTAATTTCGTAACTAATGAAAATATTTTCATCAAATTTGCAGGATGTACGCAGAAATTTCTCCCCTAGAAGCTCCGAAAATTTCGTAGAGATATTTTGAGTTTTCTTAAAGTTATTGAGATTTCGTTAGAGGATTATTTTTTTTTGCCTCAGTGTATATATATATATATATATATATATATATATATATACATGTATATATATATATATATATATGTGTGTATGATATACATGTGTATATATATATATATATATATATATGTAATATATATATATGTGTGTGTGTGTGTGTGTATGTGTGTGTGTGTGCGTAACTGTATATCATAAAAATATAATATTTAATAAATAAATATTAATAAATTAATTATTACAAGTAATTAAAAACAATAGCCAGATAAGTAAATTTAACAGTAAATAATTAATTAATAATTTTACTAAAGAGGCCTAATGACTAAAGGTAGAAGCAATAAATAAACACTTAATTAACATTTAAATAAAAGTTTCATAAAAAATGGATAAACAAATGTCACTAAAAATAATAATAAAATTAAATATAGAGCTAACTAGTTAGATGATTGACGGACAGATGGAGTTGTTTCTCTAGAGCTGTTCTGATGCATTCGTGAGCAAAGATATACTGAGCCTGTTGAGAAACACATAAAATAAAGGCTTCAAAGTGTTTTATTCAACATGTATGACCGCTTCGTAATGAGAAAGACTAGATTAGTTAACTTTGCATGCGCAGTTCAGTAGGCTTACTATAATAATAACAATTAGAGTGCTACAGTCATCAATGACAACATCGAGCATTATTGAGACAAAAGCCAGCGAGCAAAAAGAAGGTCCAAAAACGGTGCAAATTCCAAAATCCAGATAGTCAGTCCAAAGAAAGGGAATTAAAGAAAAGGAGGTTTAGGAGCAGGTCGCTGCTCATGGACACTGGATGGAAAAGAGAGATGGAAAAGATAGGTCTTCAACTGCCTATGGAACTGCTCATAGGAAAGCAAAGACCGATGTGCTTCAAATGAAGATTTCCGAAGATTAGATGAAAGAGAATTCCAGATCTGCGGTGCAGCATGCTGAAAGAACGATTAGATAGCTTAGAGCGCGAAGGTAAGCTAGGTCTTACAAGAGTAATTAATTTAGAAGACCGAGTACAGCAGGCTGCATCACTTTAATCATGTGAGACATACAAGTTTGTCCAGGGATGGTGATGGACTTATAGGTTAACGAAGCTGTTTTGTAAATGATACGCTCTTTAATCTTTAGTCAGTGCAAAGACTTCAAAATAGGCGTAACATGTGAGTACTTGGAACTACAAAAAATTGCTCGCGCAAGAGAATTCTGAACAAACTGCAACTGATCAATCTCACAGCCAGAGAGATTTAAAAACAGGGAATTGCAGTAGTCTAACTTCGATTGCACAAGAGCAGCACCAATTGTAGTGACTGTTTCACGTGACAAATATGGAAGTATTCGACGAAGATCTAGGATATGAAAGAAACATGCTGGTGAAGTTTTAGTTATGTGTTCGTGGAAGGTTAGGTGTTTATCAAGGAAAACACCGAGATTTCTCACAGAAGATTAACAATCAACTATTCACTATTCACTCAAGACGCTAAATTTCATCAAAAATCTATTTATTTATTTAAATAAATTACATACAACTATGCCGACAGGTTTGCTCACACCTATGACGACAGAACTAAAATTAAGATCCCGATATTATCAAAATGCATTAGAAAATGTATGTTAAATTCCAATAGGCCTAATTATTATGCTATATCTTTATATCATTATTACGAAATTACAACTACGGTACAAAATAATGTTATCAATGATTATTATTAGTTATTATTATTAGTTATTATTATTAGTTATTATTATTAGTTATTATTATTAGTTATTATTATTAATTATTATTAGTTATTATTATTAGTTATTATTATTAGTTATTATTATTAGTTATTATTATTAGTTATTATTATTAGTTGCATATTGAAGATGAATCTTTACCTAGGAAGTACATGTATAAATTGTATATGTATATACCAGGTAACAATTATACATATCATCATCGTCTGCTCTTGAATATCCCAGCTTAACTAAAATCGGGATCGTCGAGATGAAACTTCCATTCGGTATAGAAATTATTTTGCAAGTTTTTTCTGGAGCCTATACCCTTTCCAACCGATTACCCTTTCTGACGTTGCTTTGAATCTTAGTGCTTTGTCTGCGGTTGGTCTATTCTTCAGCAACCCGGAAACGACACGGTAATATATATATAAATATATATATATATATATATATATATATATATATATATATATGATATAGATGAGTTATCCATTCAGTCGAAGCCGACTCTTGGACACTTTATGAACTATCTGTCTCCATGTATCACGATTTCTTACCGCCTCCCTCAAATCCGCTATGCTGGTGTTGAGGTCAAATTCTACAGTATCAAGCCAACGCGTTCTTTGACGACCTTTCCTCCTTTTTCCACTGACCTGTCCTAGCATAATTGATTTCTCAATTGAACTCGCTCGCATGACATGTCCAAAGTATGACAACCTTTGCTTTGTGATCTTCTCTTCAAGAGTAATACTTGGTTTTATGCGATCTAGCACATCTCTATTGTTAACTTTAGCCGTCCACGGGACTTGTAACACGCGTCTCCAACACCAAAGCTCGAAAGCGTCGATTCTCCTTCTATCCGCCTTTTTTAGCGTCCAACTTTCGCATCCATATGTGGCAATTGGGAAGACTATCGCATTGACTATCCTGCATTTGGTAACGAGGCTTATGTCCTTACTCTTCTAAATTTTCATCATGCCAGTCATCGCAGTGCGCCCCATTGCTATCCGCCGTTTTATCTCTGGTCCTGATTCTCCGTCACGGACGATTAATCAGGACCAGAGATAAAACGGCGGATAGCAATGGAGCGCATAAATACACATATATGTATTATATATATTGTATATATAATACATATATGTGAATTATATATATATATATATATATATATATATATATATATATAATTCACTTTCAGCATATGTGTTTTCAAGTCGTTTGGATTAATGGATTTGTAATGAAATGTAATGGGAGGACGACGTACCTGACATCATCCTAGTATGAGGAAACGAACGTTATACTGTTATTATAACTTTTTTACCCCGAGTGTAAAGAACCCGAGGTTTGTTAAAAACGATTCGAGCAATACATGCTAAATTGTCGCCCGGCTACTCGAGGCCATCTAGCTGCTTAAAAGAATTGCTGCAGCAGACTGCATTAAATCATTGCAAAGTTTTGGAAAGCCTTTGCCAAAGAAAGGAGATCTCTCGCTTATCTCAGGTTCGCTCTGCAATTAGCCTTCCCGGGGTTAAAAAAAATAATGCCAATAGTACTACTACTACTACTAATAATAATAAAAAGTATTATTAAAAGAATGCGTTAAAAGCTCATATGTAGCTACCTCGGTCTGTACCATGTTAGGTCGATAACCTCTCATCTCAAGCACAATACCGAATATATCGACAGCCGCTTGTGTGGGCAGCAGTTGTAGAACTCGATCCACTAGAATGAACGTGCCCGTCCTACCGACCCCAGCACTATAAGAGCATCCAATGTCAACATAAGCTACTATATATACTAGTATATATGATACTACAAAGTATAAGACTACTATATATAATACTATATATATATATACTATATATATAATATTATATAATGTATATATAATATAATATATATACATAATATGTATATATATACTATATATATATAATACTATATATATATACATATATATACAGTATATATATATATATATATATATATACTATATATATATATATAGATATATAGTAGCTAGGTTGCGAAAATTATTTAATAATGAATATAGGCCAATATATGAACACAAACCAATTACACAAATAGAGAAATATTGTACAGAAGTTAAGTCTCTACGATGTCATTTGCACTTTTATTTCACACTAAGTCTACATTTATTCATTGTACGGCTAATTGCACGTAATTAAAGTTATACAAATATACACATAACTATAGATGTCATATTAGGCTGTTGCTCCCAGACAGATAAATTCTTTGGCTTATCATTTTAGAGTGACATCTATTGAAATACTATTCCCCACTTATAAAGCATAAATCAATTTAAAATTTAAAATAAAATTCATGAAAAGCATACTAGTCCGTTCACAAACGAGGACAACAAAGATGTCAGTAAATGCACATTATTTTAGAGTATAAGAACAAAGAAAAGATAGCCCTAAAGTATTTGCTTAGATATTTAATTTGCTATGTGTCATACTTACGACTTGAGCTCATAGCAACAAAAATTAAACCCATTATAGGATATACAGCAGGCAAGCGATTAAATAATTCAATAATTCTACATTAAAATATTTAATAGGACGGCGCGATGGCCAACCCTTATCGCTAAGAAATTATCACACGATTAATTAATTAATTATAAGTATTAATTTATTATTAGTCTATACGTATCCCTACCCTGGTTAAATTGGGATTTAAGGAAAGACGATGATGATGATGATTAATTTATTATTAATTTACTATTAATGGATAATAAATTGATCAGTTAATCACGCTTAATTGAATAATTAATAGTTATAATCAATTAATAATTTAATTTAAGAGGATTTGAGATTCAATAATTAATTCATTATGTAGACCCCACCTAATTATTTTAAAATATGTGACTAATATAGGTAGAAATGAAGGAAAAAGAGGCAGGGGCAGGCCAAGATTAGATATGTTAGATGATTTAAAGACCCACACATATGTGGAAATGAAGAGGAAGGCGGAAGACAGAGATGAGTGGAGGCGTTATATACCATGGACCTGCCAGTAGGCAGTGCACTGAGAGAGAGAGAGAGATGCGATTATGAACCTGCAGTGAACGAGTATGGGACCTGCCGGATGCTGCACGGAAAGTCGGGACATCTGTAGCCTAACTCTTCTAACAAAGTCGAGCAAAACGGAAGTGCTTTCAGGACAACCGAAATCCGCCCACGTATGAAACTGCATTTGTTTAACTTCCCTTCTCTTTTCTCCCTGCAATGTTACCGAAATATGACGAAATGCTTAATTCGGAAAATTAAAATGAAGCTGCTAACTGAATGCAGGTGAAAATAATTGAAGCTTCATCGAAGACGAAATTATCCTATCGGTTTACATCAGGCCGATTACTATCGTTGATCAATTTAGTATTTTCGTCTTCTTTCTGCATCATGCGATACAAAGATATTTCATTATATTTTATACTGTTTAATATACTATTAAGTTTGCTGAAATTGGAGTGCTATGTGTTGGAACTTAAATTAAACAAAATAACTCTTTTTCTTCTTTGCGTAACGGAACTTTGCAATGTACATTATATAATATAATCGAATGATTTCTATAAGCATGATTTATACGAATAAGCAGAATGGTATCACGCTCAATGAAATGACTTTATATATTAGCAAAGTATATTATTTTTGCCCTTTTCAGATTATTCTGTACTTTAGTTTGCCATACCTAGCTATATGAATAAGAAAAGCTTTTGCTTGTACTACTCTGCCCTATTAATCTTCTATAAAAAACGATTACCACTATACATGTATATTGGAAACTTAACTAAATTCAATCATTTCCTAAAAAATATAGTAATATTTCAAGTAGCTGTTAAGTACATACTTGTCGGGCAGTCATATTTCGCAATGTATAGTCGTCTCTTGGCTTTTCAGAATTCAACTGAACTTCCAGACTTCCATATTTCACAGGCTCGTTAAGATAAGGCCAATATTGAAAACATTTTTCCTGTTGCACAAATATATAAGAACATAAAAACCTTCATATCGCTTTTCACGTACAAATAATTTATGGAAATTGAGAAATTAATTACAAAATCCACTGATCATATATGATTTGTGGATTTCACGAATATGCCATTTGGCGGCAATGTTATCAACACAGGATTGTCTTAGCTAACATGGTTTGGAATAACAATATATTGTATGAGAAATATAAAAGCTCTCGTTTAATATAGGTATATATAAAAGATAGAAAAGATATAAAATATACTAAATAGATCTCTCTAATGACGAACCTTATTTCGTTCTGTAAGATTTGTGAGCATTACAATCATGTGAACGTTCTGCTCCCAGACCATTCGCCAGTAGTCAACCACCGTGCTCTTCATGGGTCCCTGAGTGGCTATGAACTCTCTTTTCGAAGTGTTACCCTTTCAACAGAACATCACGCAAGCGTAATGAATTAATGCGGGTGGAGATCACAGTAATGCATGAGGACTTGTTCCACAACAAAGGGTATGGCTTTTAGGTATAGTCTACAGTTTTATACAGAAAATATTCATATGGAAGTGCTTTACTTCGATTATTTTTGATTTCATGCAGCTGAAATTGATCTTAGTTGATCTTTATAACCGATTAAAATATAGAACACATATAACTGTGTCATTATAATCATCAACATCATCATCATCATCACCATCACCATCACCATCATCACCATCACCATCATCATCATCATCATCATCATCATCAAGATCATCATACCTTAAGGGTAAATTCTAGATTGTTTTGGATGCGTTTAATCAATAATTAAATCATTAAATCAATTCGTTAGTTATTAGGCACACAAACATAAAACTAAAAATACGAAATAATACTAGGTTCAACGGTAGTCTAGAGAGGGTGATAGAGATTTAAAGTCAAATATTAATTTAGTGTTCAAATTATTGTATTTATTGTTAGAATTATTATTTTTTTCAAGAAACAATTGTTACGTTTTTAACTGCCTTTTCGTCATTAGGCATTGCATATATGACTAGCAATTCTCAACGCTATTGCCCATGTAACTGAAGAGGCTAAGACTAGAGGCTTTTAGGGGCGTCAGAAATATTGGGGCGGGGGCAATAAGATAGCATATGGGGGCGATGTTACCTCGAGAGGTGAATTCTATAATAAAACTTAAAATGCAAGTGAGTTATGGCAGTCATATTTTATTTCCTACAGAGTTTAATTAAAAGTTCAACATTTCTTTTTTTCTGCTCTGTCAAACAAAAGAGAGTAACTAAATTACCTACTTATTAGCAACTTTTGTAACGTAGTAAATAATCCTAAATTTTAATTCAAATGCTAAACTACTACTTCCTATATAATTTGTAGCAATTAGGAGCCATTTTAAAATGATTTGTCATCAGTTTCGGAATAGAACACATGAAGTTAAAATTATACTATCATTAAATCTGAAGAATAGGTTGTTTGCTTACAGGCACATAGCTAGCATTGATATAATCTGAACCCTCTTCATCGTCGTCAATTGTTATTAACTTCACACGAGAAGTGTCGTCTGCAAATAGCAATGCATCATTAAATGAAATCATTGAATCATTGAACACGTCACTGAATACATCATTGAATGGCTCATTGAATGCATCATTGAGTGCATCACGTAAGAGTTAAATGGCTGATGTAGTGGCGCAATTGTTAAAGTGTCTGAAGAAAACAATTCACCATATGAATTGCTCAGGTTTTAGCAAGTCGATTATGCAAGCTAGACAGATGAGTCAGTAGCATGCTCGGTTAAATGCTTGACTGCTGATCTGTAGGCAAGGGTTCAAATTCTATGCTCGCCAGTCTTTTATATCACTCTGAGAGATGACGTTACATTTTAACTATTCTTTAACAATCTAATCTGTTCAAGGAGACTAATATATGATTTAGAACATTATAAGGAGTCACTGATTATGAAGGCTACGCTATCAAAGTAAGTCAGATGTCTTACCGTTTTACTATGCGATTATACGACTATATACGACATCATGACAATATGGCTCTATGACTTTATACGGCCACTCACTTTCATATTTATTTTCTATTTTTGCAGAAGGTAGCATTCTCGCATAACATAAGACATAACATAAGGCATAGCATAACATAAGACGGAGCCTAACAAAATAAGGGCGGTCAGTTGATTTATGCACAAATATTATACTTTGGTCGTCCCTAACTTACATGTAGGTTGAAGAACCCGACGTTAAATCACAACAGATTGACTGATTAGCTTGATACATACAAGCCAGAATGTTGCTGTATCGATTTTTGACTCTGTTAACAGCAAGCACCGCTGATGTCTGAGAATGTCGGATACTAAAATTTCCTAACAACTGAAACAATAAAGACAAATACCTATGTTGCGACGCATTAATTTAGTTACATTTTAAATGGTCTTTTTGCTACTGTCATAATTTAGTGTAATAATAATTTAATCAAAATTTGTAATAATAATTTAATTTAGTGGCTTTTCAAATGACAATTGAAAATCCTAAATACTATGATCAATTTTGAAATAGTTGACCATTCTTTCAATAACTAAAATGTTTAAGTAATGAACTGTCCATAAATCAAAATCGTCATAAATTTAGTTACAAATCAAAAACTAACTGTGATGACTAATTTTATAATACACAAAAACTTGCAATATCAAAGGTCTACATTTATTTGATAGTAACTCATTAGTTTATTATAATGGCATGACGCGGAAAATCTGACAAAGTTATCCAAACAATAGCATACAATACGACTGAGGAGAATATACATATAACATTATATCTTACAGTATATATTATCTCTACAGTATATATATATATATATATATATATATATATATATATATATATATATATATATACATATATATCAGTACATATTATAAAATTATCTTTAACTGTTTTTAAATAGAACAGACAATAGATTACCCTCAGGACGGCCCTTTACCAAGCAATTGTTAAAAGAATTTAAAATTTAAGAAATAAACCAAATTAAATAGGCATGAGTCAATAGAACATCACAGATAATCATTACGGATAAGTCTGAGAATAGTCCTAGTATGAAAAACCCGACGTTAAACTCACGTTTTCAAAATCATTATTAGCAATAAAGCTAATCATAACAGTAGCTACTGCATAACCTTACCGCGAATTCCGCGGAAAATCTGTAGTCCGAATCCTTGTGCATTTTGGATACATGCGTCATAAAGTCCTTCAAAGGAACTGGTTTAGGTCTACAATCAAAATTACAACAGTTATTAAATTAATATATTAACTTTTGTTAACAAATCTTAATCCTACTTACATCATAATTCTTACGTTTAAAATACTAATAAATTCGCCACATTTACGATATGTGAACTTTTAAATGCGGTAAATATGGTGATTACTTCAAAAGTCTTGCAGGCTTCTGTACGTTTAGTCTAAAGTTTTTCTAATATCATCCAGTCCTCTAATTTTCACATATCGGGATCTTGAGAACTTTAGTAGCGACATATTGAAGATTGCGAGCGTTCCTTACGAGTTGAGTAATGCAGATCTAAAAATTACCAGCTATAAGTGTAATAAATATAAACTTTTGTCGTCATATAAAGGTGTTAAATATAGGAATGCACAAAGTGTGTGTGTGTGTGTGATAATAAAACTAGTAAGAATATGTAATCGCGATCTCAAACTGCATTACGGTAAACAAGAAAAATATGAAAATTTAAATTAACTTAAACCTAACATGAAAATCTCAAATTCGAACTAGTGATTATAAAATATAATGAATTTATAATTTTGAAAAACGTTTACACAATCAAGTTTACACGTTTACACAATACGTTACTATAGTATATCACTAAGCTCTAATTTTAATTACGCATTCTTGAATTATACAGAAATTAGACAAGAAATAGATAAGAATTAGACAAGAATTAAAGAACAGAAATAGATTAGCTCAAGAGCAAGTAATTTTAACCTCAACGTCAATTCGTCCATTTCTACATTAAATGTTGGATTGGGAAAACCCAAAACTTCCGTACTGGTTTGTTTCGATGCAGGCCTGTAGATTTAAAATACAGTCAAATAGTTGTGGTCTAAATTACATTTGTAACTTTAGACAGGTTCAGTAATAACAATAATATTAAAGGTTTAACGTTCCTTTTCCTCATCCAGGGATGATGTCAGGGAAGTCAATCTCTGGATGAGGGATTTACGTCCCTGACATAAATACATGCTACTAAAAAATAGTGAAAATGTTGCAGACGTATTGGCAGACAAGGTAAAACTATTCTGCATATCGCCTATGACTAAATAATTTTAAACAGATACGTAATATGCTATTTACTATTGCTTATTAAAATGCCGTTTAGGACAAAAACATTAACATATGGTGATATTAATATTTTTCCGAAGAAAGGAGGATTTACTTAAATTTTTATTTAAGACATTTTATAATAAGCAGTACTGTGTCCATTTTTCCTGCATGCATGATTTGAAAATTTCATACACGCCTCTTCTGGATTGTCGAAAGTAATACTTACATTTTCAATTTTTATTAAAATAGTAAAGAGAGTAGATTGTTTCATACATAGCTTGCTTCGGCTGTCGTTTTCGAATCAGGAAGAAAATGACAAAAATTGCGAGGATAAACAGGCAGCCAAATACAGCTCCACATATTTCCATTATGTACTCTGTATATACAGCAGAGAATAGTAATATTTAATTTATCTAGCATTACACTGTACCATTTTTCAATACTTAACAATTAATCTTTGGTTAACGCTGATTTAGGTGTAATTTAATTATTTTTATGTGTATTAGAAATAGCAATAAAAGTTACATTGTTTTACAAAATTCTTATAATGGATGTTTTTTAAAATTTGCACAAGAAGTTTAGATATTTTCTAGATAGGTTTGAGAAATGACTGACAAAGCTCTGACCTTTAATCTACAGGCACAGGAATGTAGAGAATGGTCAGGTGACCCAGTCAGTTAGGCTTAAAGTGGGAGTTAGTAGTGAGCAAAAGTAGTAAGAAAGCTATGACTCGAGCTGTAAGAGACAAGGTAACTGATTCCTCAGGAAAACACCAGGACAGGAATTTCCAGAGCAAATATAAAATGACAATAGATTGAATAATTCTATCTATATCATAAACGATGATGTAGCTGTAGAAAGATGTTATGATCCTACGGACAAGGATAACAAATCGGTTAAGGAAGTGCTAGAAGGAGCCATTGAGGACTCATACTACGTGGAAGTGGAGACTCGATGTTTTGGGATGTGAACGTAGATCTCACGCGAGAGAATGAAGATCTAATGAAAAGAAGGTCGCCGTCAGGGCGAAGACAAAGAAGATAGCGAGTGAAGCAGGAAGATAAAGGACGATGAAAAGGATATAAAGATAAACGATGGAAAGATAGCACTCATATAAGATAGCACTCATATAAGATAGCACTCCTATAAGATAGCACTCCTATGAGATAGCACTCCTATAAGATAACACTCCTATAAGATAGCACTCCAACAAGATAGCACTCCTTTATATAGCACTCCTATAAGAATAGCACTCCTTTATATAGCACTCCTATAAGATAGCACTCCTACAAGATAGCACTTCTTTATATAGCACTCCTATAAGATAGCACTCATATAAGATAGCACTCCTATAAGATAGCACTCCTACAAGATAGCACTCCTTTATATAGCACTCCTATAAGGTAGCACTCCTATACGATAGCACTCCTATAAGATAGCACTCCTATAAGAATAGCACTCCTATAACATAGCACTCCTATAAGATAGCACTTCTATAAGATAGCACTCCTATAACATAGCACTCTTACTTACTATAGGTCGTAAGAGAAGCAGTTTGCTGAAATGCGGCAACTTTCCCGCTCATTCCACCTGCGTTGATTGCAGATACACTTATGCTGTAATTAGACGAGGACTGCAGCGACTGCACAACAAAGCTCAGCTCCTGACCTCCGCAATCAACCGTCTCAACCGAATCCGCTTTTTTGCACTTATCACACGACAAATCAATCTGAATCAATCAATCAATCAATCAATATTTTATTAAAATCATAACAGATTGTATTCTTGACGGAGAGCCCAATGCGAAATGCTACCAGTAGCGCTAAATGTATTTACATTAATGCCTCTACTTAATAGTTAAGAGGCAATTATTTTTAAGCAAATCAATTTCTAAATTGAAAATTAAAATCGATAGAATTGCCAGGTTTCACAAATTACTTTACAAAGTAACTATGAGAATTTTGAAAAGTATTTTGCCAGCTTCAAGAGGGTTTTATCTTGCACAGATGCTAGAGGATAAGCAACTTACTGAATCGAAGCCCTCTTCCGCTATAGCTATCTTCCTGTATAGTCTTCGTCATGTATAAAAATATTCCTTTACCACAATACGATTTAATGTTTATTTCATTCAGATAGGAGAAATTATTATCAACACATTTTAAATAATATGTTGGATAGATTATTACTTGGTTTATCTTATTGTATATTCTTAAGTTGGATTTTTATTTAGAGGCTTTTTTCGCTTTATCATTGTAATGATTCTCCCCGTGTTGTGTCCGGGATGTTTGAAGAATTGACCAACCGGTGACTGCACGTGTCGTAGAAAGCGACTAAATCATTAAGATCCATACCAACTTCCGAAAGGGCATTCGGTTGGTGAGCGCCTAGCAGTGGCGGATCCAGGGGGGCCCAGGGGGCCCGGGCTCACCCTTAGGTCCGTCGAAAAAAATTTAAAATATATTTTCATTGTTTCTATGGCAATTCATATATGTAAATATGTTAGTAATTGGTTAGGGGGGCCCGGGGGGGGGGTTAGAGAGGGAACTCAGTTCCAATAGCTCAATTTTTCTTTCTAGGATATACTAGGTACCCGGTATAATAGAATGGGGCCCGAAAAATGCTAACCGTTTCACTAGCTCTCAATTTTCGCTTGAACCACTGCATTAGAGGAAAAAGGTTGAAAGTTAAAAATGTGAACTCTGTCCCGTAGCAGTGGTGCAAACAACCTTGTCTTGGAGGGGCTTAAGCCTCTCAATACCGCCAAAGTTAGGTCATTTTTGCAATTCATCGAGATCCGCAGAGTTTCTTCAGAGGTGAAAAAATTAACCTAATTTTCAAAAACAAATGTAGAATTTTAGGTTTCCACTGACTTTAGTACGGATATGAGCGTGG
The DNA here is from genome assembly GCA_905160935.1 of Enchytraeus crypticus. Lineage (NCBI taxonomy): Eukaryota > Metazoa > Annelida > Clitellata > Enchytraeida > Enchytraeidae > Enchytraeus > Enchytraeus crypticus. Next base: position 3,391,112 of record CAJHZI010000903.1, on the reverse strand, counting down.
GGTGTGGTAAGATACGGAGATACACTCACTCTATGAGCCGAAGACAGTAGTGAAAAAATTTTGAGCTACCCCCCCCCCCGCAATTTGTCTGGTCGCGTCATATATCCCGTAGAAGGTGGGGATTATCAAAAATGTGTAAACTCGCAAAAAAAAATTCGAGCCCCCCCTTAAAAAATTCCTGGATCCGCCCCTGGCGCCTAGAGTCCAGAAATTGCTACAAAAAATTAAACGAATGGAAAGGTTTCAAATAGGGGATTGACTGATGATATGATGTATGACAGAGAGGATTTGAGACATTCTATTCTATATACATATATATATATATTCCGACCCTATTTAAATTGTGATTCTAGGGAAGATGATGATGATGATCATTGTAATGATTCATTTAGCAGCTCTCTTACCTTAAGCCTGCATGATAGCAGAATGACGCGTTCACAGCATCCGGTAGCATTGGACACAGCTATTAGATATCCGGTTATGGAAGAGCGTCTGTTCGGTTGAATCCAACTGATATTTAGTCCGTCATATCCTGCAGAGTTCACCGATAAACCCAGGATTGTTCCGGGAACTGACAAATGTAACATTACGAAAATAAAAACTACTCGTTAAGAGACTGTGAAACTAAATATGACACTAAATGTGACACTTAATGTAACACTAAATGTAACACTAAATGTGACATTAAATGTAACACTAAATGTCACCATCCAGGAGTCTATGTTTTGAGAGCTTCATCGATTATGAAATAAAGGCTTACACTAAACAGTTATTACACAAAATTATAAAATTAAAATATAACACACAACCCAGTTAAACTTAGACTTGCGCAAATCGAAGCCGAATTTAATGTAAATTTCCTGCTTTGAATGCACGTCAGTGTCGCTATGAGATTAGATTTGAACCCTGCACCTAGCAAGTCAAGCTATTAGCTCACTAATACTGTATAAATGAGAACGTATATTTTATATAATTTCAGCTGATCACGACCAATGACATCATTAATGCATTTGACAAAATATAAAAACCAGTCTGTTACGTTTATCTTTTTTAGCTGTAGGTTATTTTATAATGGTCACTTATATACATGCAGAAGCATCGTAATGCATAGATCTTACAATCTGATTTATTGAACCAAAATATATATAAATGAAAATTGTGTTTATTCTAGAAAATAGACATTAAGCCTGCTGGTGGTATCGCGAATAAAGAAAACGTAACTTGTGGCCTAATGCAGTGAATTTTTAATGAAACTGTGTAAACATCATGTAACATTGTATATGCAGATTTTTCTCAGTAAATCAGTCACTGGAGTGTTAAATCTGAAGCTCGTTGAAAGTGAAAAACCGTAGCAAATAAACTATTTTCAGCTTACGAGTCCAAGCAGTGACAGTTGAAGGTTTCGACTCTTGACTTCTGTAAGGCCCGTATGAACTTTGAACAGTAATGGTAACAGTGTGTTGACTGTTATCTGTCAGTCCAGCTATGGTGTAAGCAGAATGTGAACAGTCGAGTGCTATTTTCTCGGCGGGCAAAGTCGAAACTCGAACGTAGTATGTACACAAAGTTTTGTTTGTTGAAAACTGGGAGGATATTCTTAACAAAAGAGAATTTCCCTTGTCAGACGAGGCGCTGATTAGTGGAGCATTGGGCGCTGCAAATAGAGCACCATTTTATAGAGATAAACTCTATTAATATGTGGGCTATTTATAGTGATAATATTCACACTGGAACATGTATTTTTAGCAATAACAATATTTACAATAACAGCATTAATAATAGCAATATTTACAATAACACCATTAACAGAAACAATATATTACAATAACAACATTAACATTAACAACAGCATTAACAATAACAATGCTAACACTAACAACATTAGTAGTAGTAACAGTAACAATAACGGCATTAACAATAATTATTGCTGAAAGTCAAAGTATCAATCCATTTACAGTTTAACGGTGTAGGATATTGGCTGATCCAGTGCACAGAAGTTAAATATCCGCCTGTTAATTAATATCTACACACCCCAAAAACCAGGCCCAACTATTACTGATTTTCGTTAGACGATGAAACAGACGTCAAAGTTGGTTATACTGTATTAAGAAATGCTTAGCTTACTAGTGACATGGTACAGAGGCGCTGCTGATGAAACATATTCCGGAGATGAATTGATCAATAGTGTGCTCACAGACACTTTATACAGAGCCCCAGGTGTAAGATTATCACATGTCTCGCTCATATAGGAGGACAACGAGACATTGGTCGAAGTGAGAACTGGAATCTTGTGATCAGATGACACAGAGGCTATCGGAAAGGTGATGAGAGATGGAGTACTGGAAATATTTCTTGTTGAATTGTGTGCGCCTCCAACACATGTGACCTTGAAACCGCTGTAGTGACCTTGAGGCTTCGACCAGCTGATGCTCAGTTCGGTCTCACTGATGTCGGAGCAGGAGACGTGGGAGGGTGGACTGGTGTCTAAAAGCAGCAATAAACTGATTTAAAATGGTTGATCTATCAATTGATTTAAAGTTCCACTCATAAGATGACCTGAAGAGAAACAGGATGACAGAGAAGTGTGGAAGCATTATATATTATGGATCTGCCGGTAGGCAGTGCACAGAGAAAGAGAGATATAGGTTGTTTAATTACACTATAATTTAGAAAATTAACTTAGCTAAACTTAAATTTCAATTAATTTTATTGACTATTTCTTAATATCTCTCGCGGTGGCTGCGGTGTACATACCTCAACTGCGCTTCAATCGCCTCTTACAACTTCTCAAATTTTCGAACCCAACATCAGAATAAGTTTTCCTTTCAACTGTGTCCAAAAATAGTTTATTTACAGCCTAAAATATATATCTCCATGAATCTCTTAAAGTCTAATACCCGTGACTATTGTCCACTAGTACGTAACCTGATTAGTAACTTACGCGTGGTACAGTTGACGAAGGCACTTTCGCTCCAGACACCCTCGACGGAGGTGTGGACGGACAGGGAGTAGGTAGCTCCCGGGATGAGATCCGTGAGTATCCATCCATGCAGTGCCACTCCACCTCCAGCTTCCTCCACTGGCTGCTTGCACACGTTGCTCTGCAGACTGTTCGATGGAATGATCCCGTTGCTGTCACCTATCACTCCAGAAGGCTGGATGAGTTTGGTTGTGTACTGGAATTCGGTGAGAGGTATCAGCGAAACGGCTCGTGGACAGATGGAGATGGAAGTGTTGGAGATAGCAGAGCAATAAAGTGATGGAGTGTCTGGAACTGTAATCAGAAACCTTTGCATAGACTGATGTTAGTCACCATAATGCACAATTGCCAATTATCAATCAATCAAGCCACCAATGCACACATTTATGCCGTGCCGATCCTTTAAATAGACAATGTTACGTAAAATGAACAGAGACAACTTATTGTGACAACAAATGTGTGACAACTTATTGGCTCTACTCATCAATACTCATTACAACTTTACTTTATATATGTGAAGCAAACATTTAAAAGTTCTGGACCTGCTCTTTAAAAAAAATTTTATGCCCTACGGCAACGTAGTAAAAATGTTTCACTAAATGTTTGAAAAGGAAAATTGTAAGAAAATAATATAAATAAACGTGTCTTTGTTTACAATATTGATTTTAATCAATTTTAAAAAAATGTCATCTAAGTTTATAAATATATGTAAAGACCGATAACCTGTCCAATACGCAAAATATAGAGAGTAAAGTTTAAGAAATGCTACAAGGTATTCATAGAAGCCGTTTCTCAAGGACAGTGTGAAACACAATTAAAAATTCAATGGCGTAGCAAGAATTTTCAAGGGGAGAGGTTGATGCTCCTAAAATCATTCTTTTATGTAGTAGTATCCAATTATGATTATATACTTTTTCTACTTCAAAGCATAATACTACCCCTCACAGGTTAGTCTTAACTTGGATATTATACAAAGCATAGGATATACTGACATAGGATATACTTCCTATCATGCTCAATATTTTTTAGAAACCGACCTAAGGGTGGTGTAACCCTCAATGTTCCCCTACCTAAGCCACTTGTGAAATCGTTCAGGAAACGTCGATATTATCAATGTTCTAAAAGCAGTAAAGCAGCTCGATTACATTACACATGTGGGATAGCACAGTAAGCGTAAGAAACATATGCCCTGTACCTGCCAATTAGCAGTACCTTGGACTTGCCATTTAGCAGTATAGCCTAGGAAGAATTTGACTAAAGCCGCTACATACCGGTTCTGTACGCATTCCACTGAACAATTCCCGTGACGTAGTGACTGACAGCAGACACACTGATATTATAGAGAGCCCCTGCTGTTGGTAAGTCTGTCAGTGTCAGCTTAACAATGGCAGAAGAGTTGGAGCTAGCCGCAGACCAGTCTGGGTATTTGATGAGTGTCTTGTTGACGCTTGCCATCAGATCATCAATCTCTCCCAACTGAGACCAGGTCAAGGTCAGGGAGGACTTTGTGCGGTTGACTAGCTGTAGTGGGTTAGGACGAGACGGATCTACGACAAATAATGTCAACATTTCTTGAAATTGAATAAGTTGATTAGATCAGATATGCTTCATGATGTGGCGTTGATTTTAGATATATGTTTTAATGTAGCCCCATAGGTTATACACCTTTCCTGTCGGTCCTCATCCCTGGTCCACTTGATTTCACCTGTTACTTGGTGTTTGGTTCGTGTGATCATCTTCATCGATTAGTGAGATCTATACATATATGTATAGACATCGTCTTTGGATTATAAACGGAAGTAATTGTTATATTCTTGTGCTTATCATAAGTAATCCGTTGCATTACCGAAGGTTTTTTTTGTAAACTTTTACCCTGATTGAACTCATTCACATTATTCTCTCAAATGGTTGATCGTTAGAACATCTAAATCATTAGTGAAGCATAAAAAGTTGCGTTCAGTGTTTGTTTCGTTATGACAGGGTTAATATTAGTGACGGTCCGTCTGGAATAAGAAATTTTCTTTCTGACTATCGGGTAAGTAAGATGTAAACTCGACTATCTAACTCGTAAAACCGCAGAACAATATCTTAAAGCTGGAACTTTGATAACTTTACGTTGTACTCACTTGTAGCAGCCAGCAATCCACTCGGCTCACTCGAGATCTCCCTACTCCAGGTTCTGACGGTCATGTTGTACAGATGTCCGGGGATAGCCAATCCTCTAACCACCGCCACCACTCCAGTGGGACTTCCGCTGAGTCCTGAGAGTCTAGAGTCCTCAGCCGCTTCCATTCTACTCCAGGCTATCTCAGCCTGCGGGTCGTCGACACTGACGGTAATGTTGCTGAAGATACCGGATTGAACCCAACTGATTCCAACTGAGTCCACGGATCTGTTGTAGACTAAGAGTTGTGTGGGTGCGGCAGGAGCTGCGGTGACAATACAACACAATTAAGATTTAACGTCCTATTCCTCGCCCAAAGAATCGTCAGGGATATATCAAGCGAAATATACTGCAAAAAAGAATAAGTTATGTATAAATTGTTTTGTTTAATAATAATCAGTCATTAACAAAATTAATATAAATGCATTGTTATATAGTGAGAAGCGAAATCAAAATGCCGATAAATCACAACCAGCATAGATACGTGGATATTAGAATTTGTATGCTGTGATTGTAGCCGAATGATAATATAATACACCTTATGTAATTGCAGAAGCAGTTAAATACCATAAACCACAAAACTAAGCTAAATAATAATAATAAATTAGTCTAAACGGCGCTATTATTTATTACTATTTATTATGTCGTTAGAGGCGAGTAAGCAGAATCAAAGGAAGACATTAGAAAACAGCCTCAGAAATATTATTCTAATCATATTAACAGCTTCATGCCTGTGTTATGCACGATAATTGCGGGTACGGAGCAGAGTTCCTTTACGCAGGATTTAATAGTCACGTGGTACTCAGCTCCGGGTATCCTTAGATTACTGATGATCCCAGTCACCATTCCATCGGATCCTTCAGGATTGGTCAATGCATGAAAGGAGTGATTCAGTCCGTCAACCACGACGAGGTATTTCTCCACCGAGCCCTCCTGGAACCATGCCAAGGTCAGAGTATCCGTGCCGGCTTCTTCCAACTGTAAGTCCGATGGAGGGGACGGGTCTGCAAATGAAAGAAAAAATTCCACTGATTTAATTCATATTTAGTGTCGGTTGCATTCAAAGGCATCATAAGGAAGGAGTCTAAATTTTATGCTAAAATAGTGAATCGATGAAAAACCTTGATTAATTTGGCTGATGAGTGAATTTGTCAAATCGTTTGCGATCATGTATGTAACCTATGTTTTAATGGCAGTGAAGAATTCACTACTATAGAAGTGAGTTGGTTTACTAGAAACGTAAATGGAATTATACTGAACAGATTTCAGATACTGAAACTGAATAGAACACTGAACATATAACTGATATTTTAACTGATACTGAATGTTCAGTTTAAGCTGTTAAAGCTGTTAAAGCTAAGTTTAACGTCAGTTTCCTGCTCGATAGCAGTTACGTCAATGAGGGGAGAGCACGTGAATTATTATATAGCATTGTATTGTATTCAATTTATCACACTGCAGTGGAATGTTTTATATTACAATGGCTAGAGCCAGTGGCGATGTCGGTAAGATACTCGACCGCGGATCAGTATGTGTGGGATTCAAAGCCTGAGCTCGCCCGTCACTGACATCGCTTTCGAGTGAGGAAACTGACGTTAACATCAGCTTTTTAGCTTTCATTGTATATCATTGCATTAGGCAATTCTGAACTTCACAGTATTTCATTGTATTGCATTAGCTTTCACAGAATAGATCATACATACACGTATAGTTAACTGCCTCCACGTAATCCCCACACATGACGTCATATGCACAAGCCCTCACGCTAACGCTGTACCTATGACCAGGAATCAACTGCCCCAGTTTATAGCTTGTCTCGTTCGACATCACGCTGAATTTTCTCCCCTCGAAGATGACGGAATAGAAACCAACGTCAGGGTACGAATCCCACTCGGTCAATAGTTCAGTAGATGATAACGACAGTAATCTGACAGACAGGAGGCTTGGCTTTACTATTAGCAGAACAAATTATCAAACAATTATTTCGTAATTGGCGGGAGATCTTCTTAGTACTTGAATTTAGTTTGATTGCATATCGGTATGATTTTAACATTTTTGTTGTTTTAGTTTAGTGTTGTGTGATTTTTGTAAAGTATAATCCTATGTAGCTGGCATAAAGTAATTTAAGGATGATGTGATAGAGTTTAATACAATTTTACTTTGTATGAATTATATTCATTATTAAGCTATGAGTGATATAGAAAGAGAGAGAGAGAGAGAGAGAGAGAGAGAGAGAGAAAGAGGAGGAGAAAGTGAAAGGGAGAGAGAGAGTGTGTGATAGCAAAGTACGAAAAAGATGACAAATTTTCACATACAGGAATCTTCAGTTTAAGAAACCTGGCAATTATATATAAGTATTTATAATTATATAAAAATATAAATATACTGCATATAAATATATATATATATATATATACAGTATATTTATACATGCATATGCATTTTATAAATGCATACCCATATACTATATACATATGCAACAATATACTGATATATGTGCATATAAACATATGTAATGTGTATGTTTGCACATATATGCATGTTACTATAGGCACATATATACATATATATATATATATATACATGTGTATATATATATATATATATATATATATATATATATATATATATATATACATGAACATACATATCTAAATATTCGTCAGTATAACTAACCTGCATGTTTCGGCGTAGTCATTTTGGGCTCCATTATGGGCGGAAAGGAGGTCAGTGTCGTAGTCCAGGTCGAATGAGTTATGACGTCATCAATCACGTGATCCCCAGACGCTGTGCTCTGTTGTGACGTCATTGTTGACGTAGTCGTGACGTGATCAGGAGCGCCTGGAGGTGAAGTGGATCGAGACTCAACGTCTGGTTTAGACGTTAAGTCCGTTGCTCCACTGTCGGTTGGTTCCGATACAGTTGCAGTCGACGACGGGACAGAAGGAGTTAACGGCAAATCTTGTTTAGTTGATGCCGTTACGGTTACAACGCTCGTGGTTGTGGAGCTCGATGTTGTCGTTGATTTTAAGGCTTCGAATGGCGTCGTTGTCGGTGATGTGGTTGTTGTGGTTGTTGCTGCGGTAGGGATTTCCATCGGCTTTTCTTCTGGCGTTTTGGATACTTCCGGTCCATATGCCTTAGTTGAGACTCCGATGAATTCTGTTTTGAAAGCATCGATGGTTTCTCTTCTTGTGTCAGTTTTTGTCTGCGACTCTATGAAAGAATCAACGAAATAAAATAACATAGAGTCCAACCTGACCAGAATGACAGGGAACACTTTCTAGAGGTAGCGTCTGAATAATTTAGCTGATAAATATTCGAAAAGAACACACTGATCGAAACTGTTCTTAATTCTGGTGGGCATATCACGATATCAAGTTCAATTTTAAAGAAACTCTATAGGCTTACCTAACATAACCAGTTATGATTACTTAGATTAGTCGTACAGAGTGAACGCGAGAGTAGTCAATAATATAATATAGGTAAATTATATAAATAACTATTAATAAATAAATAAATTATAAAAATAAATATTGACAACTAAATATATAGAATATTTATATAAAATGTGTACGACTAAAAATTAATTGTTGGCGTCGATAGGAATTGAATGCTAGTCACTCTACATAGAAGTCCAGGTCAGTCAGCAAATTAACTACAAAGCTGATCATTTATCGTGTTTACTGTGTTACCATTCACAGTGTTCAGTTTTAATAACAAAATTCCTGAGTCAGGGCGGCCCTAAGAATATGACTCAATTGATTAAGTAAACTTTAATTGATCGATTTGAATTTACTTTTTGATCAGAATTGCTTAATTGTTTCAATAGAAATTAATTGACTGATTAGAATTCAATTGATTGATTGAAATTGCTTAGTATAATTTAATTTTAACCATGATTATAATAATTAGTTCACTAATTATACATGTAGCTCCACGCTAAATTAAAATCAAAGCTTCCACTGTACAGGGTGAGTAAAAAAATGATTACACCTGAAAAAGTTTGAATGTCTCAGGCTATTGTTAATATTTTTCAATAAAGCTTTTACCAATTACTAAAGGACTAATTTCTGATATATCACCCTGTATACTGCAAATTTTTAATTTTACAACTGCCACAATTCTGAATGTAGTCTTATACATAGATGCAAGACAAAATTAGTCTAGAATAATGTTATCCAAATAGAGAATATAACATTATATGCTCATATCATATTAACGGCCTGTACAAAGAATAAAGTATGCATGTAGGCCTAGTATGCAGTATACTTACTTGACACTTCAAACTTCGTGGGTATGGTTGTAATTTCAAATGATGAACTTTTGCTGAGCGCCAGCAACAGCATCTAAAGATATATAAGTACAGTAAATACAAATGATATATAATAATAACTAAAGATATATGAGTGTAGTAAATACAAGCGATATCTAGGAATATCTAAAAATATATGAGTGTAATAGAAACAAATGATATATAAGAATGTCTAAAGATATATACTGTAAGCGTAATAAAACCAGAGATAACTAAAATCTCTAAAGATATATGAATATAAAAGTATAAGTGCACATGGTTATATACTTTAGTTGCATAAAGCGTCTATAGCAAAACATTTAGAATACAAAAACATCGTCAGGTATAACAGAATTATCAGCATACATGTAAAGCACGGATTTCCTTGAAATAGTCTATTCACTAATTAAGTCGTCACTTTCAGAGCATCCTTCTAACTTATACTGTTTTACTTGTATAATAAGATTTTTACTTCAATTTTTAACTAATGAAACTTTATCTCTTAAATTAAGTTAAATGTCAAGCAACACTTGAAATCTGTTTAAGATCAACACTAGTTATATCATTTTGAACAGCATAGTAGCAGTGATTTCGACAGCTGGACTAACTGATTCTTCAATGCGTAGTAAAACGGTGAGCCCAATATCTTTCTTATCGTCTTTGAATTAGTCTGAAAATGTAATGCTAAGGTTAATAGGTACAAATCTGTCTATGGGAGACTTAGACAAGCTGGCATTTCATGTCAACACAAATGCTCTACATTTTTAAAATAATTACAGAGCTAATAAACTCAACTTTGAACGACTGTGAAAGAAAAAAACTGTGAAAGAAAAATGTCACGCCTGTAAGTACTGTTGAGTGAATGTTTCAAATGCCACCTGTGCGATATAAATACGATAATTAAGAACTTATTGCATAGGCCTACGTGTCTAAATTCAGTGTATTGTTTCATTATACTTTTACATTTCTTAGTTTGTTGCGCGTTTGCGTTTTCGTTATGTTCTGTATGTGCTTTGATTGCCCAAGTGACGTAATAAAGTTTTATATACACAATGCATAATACACTATATATCTCATACTCAAAATCTGCTTGCTCGCTCCATAAGATCAGCAAGTTAATCACTTGACAAAGTCTATGCCGTATCCATACATTATGTAGACTATAGCTTGGGAAAAGGATGGCTTCTGAGGTGGTTTCCAGTTGTCTTCCTCAGTTAGATGAATTAATTACCATTCAATCCTGGGGGAAATATATCATGGTGAGGTGGGTCCCCTCTTGCCAACCTCATCTCCTGCATTAGTCGCCTCTTGCGAACACGCAGCAGATTGTTTGTGGTTGTCCTATTCTGCAGTGGTACAACCGCACCCGAGCACAACACGGGGATATTATATATATATAATATCTTTATCTATATCAATATATTATATATATTAAGTAAATGTATATATATATATAGACCTATATATAAATATATATATATATATATATATATATATATATATATATATATATATATATACTACAGTAACTGTCCAATATGCAGGGAAAAAATTACCGTTCTTACCAATTCAATATGTGCGATTGATTATATAACAGCTAATCTGTTATTGAGCCAGATACTAATCCCGTACAATGGAAAGTTAAGAGAAAGTCAGAAGTGAAGGATACGAGAAAGTTTTTATAAAGAAGATAAGAGAAAGACAAGATAAAGATTAGAGAAAGGTTACAGATATTGGCGAAGTACATATGCAAAATATTTGAATTACGTACAATAGCCTATTTGAATACATTTGAACGGCATAATTTTACTCCGCTATATATAACGAAATAAATCATAAAGACTACAGTCCAGTAGCGTCAAGTTTTCAGTATAACTTACTGTTTTTTAACAATGCTTATGCAAATGCAGAGACTTTAACTAACGTAAATAAGTTTTGTTATCGATTGGTCAAGGGGGTGTATCATTTACTGAATCTATGCTCATCTACAGCAAACCAGATATTTACAGAACAATTGGTTATTTAGAATGAACTGTAGCCCTAAAGAGAATTTAGAACAAACAAGTATGTCTAATTAACGAATCCAAAATCTGAATAAACTCGATTTAGATTTCAGATGGTGTCAATTAAAAGGTACAATCTTTGATGTGGACCAACTTCATCAACGATTTCGAAAGAGAAAGAAGAAACAACGGGAAAACCTACGAAAGAGGAATTGTAAGAATATATCTAATAGAAAAGTGGAAGCAATAAACAAGAAATTGAAAATACAGAGAAACAGCATATCCACGCTAACCGTTATTGACAATGTTAAACGGAGAAGCCAAATATAAATGAATTGGGAGAGTGAATATAAAGAGATCATCGTCATCTTCCAATAAATCCCAGTTTAACCAGGGTCAGGATACGGGTAGACCTTTTCCAGTCCTCTCTGTCCCAATTCAACTGTCATCCGTCAATCCCCTATTTTTCGGGTCCTTCTTAATTACCGCATCACATGTCAATTGTGGTCTACCTCTCTTTAGCTTAACATCCAGCTCTTTCCTTCAAACTCTCTTTACTACATCCTCATCTGCCTTTCTTAGAATATGCCCATACCATTTCAATCTCGACTGAGCCAACCTATCCCAGATCCCCTTAATATTCAAATAAACAACATTACTGGCCTTACCGCAGAACTACAAAATTTGCCTTTTAGTCTTAGTGGTACTTTCCTATCATACAACACCCCACTAGCTGTCCTCCACTTTTGCCACCCTGCCAGAATACTACACTATAGCTCTCAAGATAAGATTAATCTTAACAACGAATATTGGTGTGCAATGGTATGCAGTTGACTCGCGTAGGTCTATATCGTTATTGGATTTGTCTAATTATAATTATTCTACCAAGACAATGATTACATAAATATTGAATTGTATTGCATTTTAACTGTCTATTTTCACATCACAAAATCTACTGTTTTAGAAACCGAAATATATATGATATTTAATTAGTTGCTACTTAAATGATTTGTAGCTGTGTTTATTTACCGAAATTGCGGAATATGTAAGTGCCATGTTAATGGATCTATATTTCTGTTTCAATCATACCTCTACTTGTATTTTTAAATCTATTCAATTCGTTTCTTCAGTCCGTTCTGTATGCTGTGATAAATAAATAAATAAAAATAACTATGGTAACTAACGCGGATTTGATTAGATTTTTGCATATTGATCTGGAATTTTAATCCCAAAATCCGGCTTCAGAAATTCTTATGCTACCCTCACTCTTTCAATTTTCTTTTGTCTCCGCCAAGTCTAAATATTTATGAGAAATTTATGCTGACGAATGGGTTGGTTGCATTTCATTCAAATACTGAGATATTTTAATCGGTTGTAAATTAGTTTAAATTCTACTGCGCTTAATATTAAACCAGTAGCCGAGGTTTACCCCAACAATTAAACTTTTCATTCAAGAATTATCCCTTCATCTAGTAAACACTCGTCTCTGACCTTTGTCCTAACTCTTTTAATATCAAACTTCTTCAGTACTTAATAAATAGTTATTAAGTTTACCTTAACTGGACTTGTTCGATCAATAAATGTTATTTTATTTTATATTTTCTCTCATATTTAAACTCTATCCTTGTTTATTCGAATGCACGCGTATACCTATTGCCCTATTTATCTTAGTTTATGTCCTTAATTTTTCACTTAAAATTCACATGGACATTAAGTTTGTGTTTACTCGTTGCATGTGCTAGATTGGCTGTTATGTTTGTGAACAGTACCGGGCTGTATGATCTTTTGGAATTCTTAATAATGAAATTAGTTAATTAATAACTATTCATAGCATACGTGAAGAGAGTTAAGTTATTGTTTTCGTATTACATTGTAATCTTTATCAAGATTAAAGAATAATCTTAAATAACATTTAATAAGTAATGGTCATTAATAATATTTTCTCTGAAATGAAGATTCCACTTTTCATAAAATTAATAAAATATATTACCGAAATTTACATTTTATATGAGCATCAATAATTATTAGCATTTAAACATATACTGTATAGTCAAGTTAATCAACAGTAAATATAACAGAAATATTCTTAAATCACTTGGTTAAATTTCAAAATTTCCGAACAGTTAATTTTAGTAGTATTAACCGATAAGTACAATATCAACAGATCATAATAGAGACTTACAAAAAAGACTCGACCAGACATCTGAAAGTCCTTAAAAACTCCCTCAATAGGCTCTCAGATATATCCACTCAACAATAATTAAATTAGCTTATTAGAAATGCATAAATACTCAATGCTATTTGCTGAAATAAGAAACACCTTTACCTTCAAGTTACTGATATCAATAACAAAATAGTGTAACTTTCGTTTACTGTTAAAATTGCAGCTGTTATATTATTGTTGATGTTGACGTTCCTGCGATTGTTTGTGTATGGTAAATTGATTGTTTTGAATTGAAGGTTTATAATTTTAATTTTATGTGAAGACTTGACCCCATGTTGGGTGTTAACTGGTGTTGTGTTGTTAAAGACTATACTTACCGTAGATTGCACATGTCATAAAAGGCGACAAGCAATAAGATCCGAACAAACGGTCGAAAAGGGCATTCGGTTGGTGAGCGCCTAGGCTCCATAAATAGCTACAAAATTTCTAATACGAATGGTAAAGTTTACACCACAGTGAGGAATTGAGAATGTTTATTCGTAACCGAACCCTAACTAGACTGTAATTCAAGGGAAGATGGTGATAGTGATGAAGATGTACAGACGTGATCCTGTTTCGTAAGTAAATGAAGCTGATTAAAGCAAAAAGCAACCTTAGCAGTCGTATATATAAAATCTAAAGCTCTATTTAGGTGTGCTAAAGCATATTTGTATTCTTGGCAAGTCTGTTCTTCTGAGAAATTCTCTCAATCAAGCCTAAAAGAAGACTGTGATGATAAATATGAGTCAAAGACATGTCATATGTCAGACAATAATAGCGGGAGCTACTGCTAAATTATCATATAGTCCTTACTATGCCAGAAGAGCAATTTCTATGTTACAGTAACAATTATTAAACTTAAATTCATGCTGTATTTTACAGAATAATTTCTCCCACTCTATCTATCTGCAAATCTAAACTGTCTCTCACACATATCTCTCTTATCTGCCTATCTAAACTGTCTCTCACACATATCTCTCTTATCTGCCTATCTAAACTGTCTCTCACACATATCTCTCTTATCTGCCTATCTAAACTGTCTCTCACACATATCTCTCTTATCTGCCTATCTAAACTGTCTCTCACACATATCTCTCTTATCTGCCTATCTAAACTGTCTCTCACACATATCTCTCTTATCTGCCTATCTAAACTGTCTCTCACACATATCTCTCTTATCTGCCTATCTAAACAATATCCAAACTTTCACTGATACACTGTAATTGAGAGCTCTATTGACGTTCTACATTTTGCTTATTCGTCGAATACAAAGCTGACCATCTACATGTGTAAACACATTCATCCTAATAAATTACTTAAATCTAAATCTTTTGTATAAAGTAAGCGAATCCTAACAGCCAACAGTCAATATATCAAACAACATTTAGCTCACTGAGCGACTAGGCCCTATATAGAACTTTGAGCTAGTTCTAAGGCACTCGGCTCTCCAGATATGCCTCAAATGTAAACAGTAGCTGCGGCCTAGCTGTGATTTGAACTCATGAACCCCGCAGCTTCAGCAAGTCTCAGCTTCCATCACCTCTGAATCACTTGGTTCTTTGTTTTAGTCTAAAGTTCGCTCCTGTGTTAAATTAGTATCCCATGCGTTGTCAGGGCAACACTTGCATCAGCCATTAAATGCTTACACATTGATCCAACAACCACAACAACAGTATTAGAGTGCTACTGTCATCCGTGATAACATTGAGCACTTTAGTAACAAATCGAATCTGATGAGCAGAGTGTGGGTCCAAAAACTATGCAAGCCAAAATCCGGGAGTTCGGTCCAAGGAAGGGTACTAGCGGAATGGAGTGTTGGTCTCAGTTCCTGTGCACTGGTTGAATACGAGAGGTCAATGAGAAATATTGTATCCCATGAGGATATGTAAATATTGACTCACAATGATTCCATGGGGATATGTAAATATTGACTCACAATGATCCCATGATGATATGTAAATATTGACTCACAATGATCCCGTGGGGATATGTAAATATTGACACAAATGATCCCGTGGGGATATGTAAATATTGACACAAATGATCCCGTGGGGATATGTAAATATTGACTCTCAATGATCCAATGAGGATATGCAAATATTGATTATCAGGAATCAGTACATTTCAACTCATTTGCGAATATAGGTGTTTTGTAATTATTAGTAATTTATTACCTCTCTAAGTTTTCTACCAAGTGGCAAGTCCAGGATACATATTTATATTAAGAGTTTGCTTTGAAGTTTCATATTGAGTACTTCATAGATTAACAACAATAGGCTATGCCTTTTATCTTATGTAGCCCATAGCTTGAAAATAAATTGGCTTCTGGGGTGGTTTCATGCAGCCTTCCTCAGTTTTTGTTTAGTCACCTCTTACTACACGTGCAATTAATGGCTGGTCTATTATTCAGTGTCCCAGATACAACCCAGGAATAAAGATTTATTATATGAAATCAAATTCAGAAAAGTTCGCTTTGAAAGCATCATTTCATCAAATGAAGAAATAATTCCGTGAAACTTTACTGAAGTACAGATTATCCCGTCTATAATATCGCTTTTTCTAGTGTGGAAATGACGTTAACAAAATTTACCAAGCTTTTACCTTTTAAATGCTTTCCATGATTGATGTCTATAATAATATAAATAATAGCACCATTGAAAAGCAAATTTTATTTGCACCTAACTTAGACTATTGCGTAAGATATGATTGGCTGGAGCCAGTGGCGATGTTGGTAAGATATTCTATCGAGGATTAGTACGTGCGGTGTTGACATCGCTTTAAAGTGAGGAAACTGACGTTAACATTAGCTTTACCAGCTTTTAAGATAATTTAAACATCACCTTTAAAAAGTAACCTCTATTAAATACTTAAACCCTCCTTCATACTTCGTTAACGCTCAATCGTTGACAAAAAAACTGTTTAATGCATTTGAAATTAAATGTAGCTTTGGAAGTTTTCTGAATCCCAGTTTTCTCGCAATGTCAATCTACTTGCTACAGTCGCACAGCAAAAACTTCTCAAGCAGTGGTTGCTGTGAAGTCTATTACACAACTGGTGTAATCCTAGTAAGCCATATTTGAAACTTTCTGTGTGGGCGCACTACATTTTGGCCTAAATTTTGACTGTACTCAAAATAATAATAAATGGTAACCGTTGTTCTGCTAAACTACTCATATCATTTACATTCCTGATAACTTTCAAACTTTTTAAAATTCAAATATTGTTATCTACTTGGTAGTCATTAAATTTGTAGGCCCATTTATTTATATACAATCATAATTATCTTAATAAATTTGGCAGAGTCAGTGAAGCCTGAAGTCCACTTACTATATACTAGACACTAGAGAGCAGTACGGGGCCCCCACCCGCGGGGCCCCGCAGGGGTTTGAAGGAATTCGAGCGGGGGGCCCGCGGAGTCGGGGGCTGGTTTTGCGTAGCCCCCGCGGAGTCGGGGGCCGAGTTTACGTGGCCCCCGCGGGGTTAATTTGTGAAGCAATAATTTATTTTTTACTTCAATACTGTAAATTGGCATACTTTCCACCTCCCCCACCTTCCTTCCTCTCCGCGCAGGTCTCTACTAGACACGATATTTGCAAACAAAATATAGTTCACTGTTTATTTTTCTACAGACCTTCCTAATCGTGAACTTGAAAATTTTGATTATAGTTTTCCTTTTGCGTTTATAATCAAAAACAGTGAATGAAAAATGCATTTAAAATGTAGAGTAATTCTGCCTTACTAATCGAACATCCATGGTAGAAATATTGGACGAAACTTGCTTGCACTCTCTGTAACTTACTGACTGCTGCAGCACTAGTAACTGAACCACCGTATCGCCTCGGGCATTACATTGCTTAACACGAACGTGCCATTACTGTGGATAGAATACCGCTACTGTATATAACGGGGTCACTGCATATAAATGATATAATTGACCATGGTAGATGTCTACTGCTTGTGTCGTAAGAGGCTACTGAGCGCCGTAGGCGGGAACTTTAGAAGATTTTAGAAAATTTCATAAAATCTATTTCATAGCTAAAATCTATTGTCATTTGCAATTCGATAAGACGATGAATCGTAATTCGCAGTCCTTGTGATGGCGTGCAGTTTTTCTGTAACCTGTTGATGCTTGACAGTAGCTAAAGTTTGTAGCAGGCTACTATTTGTAGTTGTTTACTAGTCTAGTTCTATATAGGCCTAACATAACGCACATGTTTGCAGACTTTCCTTTAATATGTTGATGGCCTTTAGCTTTTTACTTTCGCGGCTTGCTAAACTTATACCTTTCGAATATGCATAATCCTTTGAATTTGATTGATAATGCTAATGCTAGGCTACTAGGGAACCTTCAATCAATCGTAGTTGTGAGAAGCTAGCCACAAGTACTGTACATAAAACCTAAACCTTTCCAAATATATACCTTAAATCTAAATATGGCCGAAAATTCGTAAAATTAGGAAAAAGAAAGAGAGAGAGAGAGAGAAAGAAAGAAAGAAAGAGATATAGAGAAACTAAACAGAGCGACAGAGAGAGAGAGAGAAAGTAAAGAGAGAGAGAAAAAGGAAGTTTTGATGTCAGTATCCAACTCTCAACAAAGTTTGTTACCTATCGTATGGTGATGGCACTTCATCAATCCAATACCAAAGTTTAAACGGCTGCTAAATATTCCCAGTGTTTGTATTTCACTAACCTATGAACTGTTTGTACGAAATTACTCAGAAATTGAAATGTGTATCGGTTGCCTTCGCTTAAAAGAAAAAGAGATTAAGTGATTTTTGAGATTAAGATAAAAAAATACAAATATTTCTCACAGCGTTATTGTGAAATAAAAGAGTCGGAAAAGATCAATTTACCCAAACTTCGTATGTCCTCAAGACAGCATGAGTTTTGTACATAAAAAATCAGCATTTATTTCTGTATTTTGGACTCAAGCCTCTTTAAAACCGATATTTGCACAGATTATTGTTATCACTTCGTTTTTAGGCTGAGCTAGACAAATAGGCCCACTATATAATTGTAAATCCTCACTTATCATGTTTTAAAGCAATCGGTAATATACTTAATTTGTGACATCAAATTTCATTATCGTTAGGCCAATATTTTACTACATTATAAACTATGCTAAGAATTATAGATAGTTCTATGGTTTATATGCCCATTTTAAAGCTAATGTACTCAGTGTTGAAGTCCTAGCTAATCGTGCTGGATTACTGAAGAAAAGAACATATGCCCATGTACGACTTTGCCCATCTATGACCATGACTATGATCATCTATGACCATACTATGACAATCTATTACTATGACTATGACAATGACTATCTATGACCATATTATGACTATCTATGACCATACTATGGCCATCTATGACCATGACTATGACTATCTATGACCATGATTATGACCATCTATCTATGACCATCTCACTGAAATGAGTACGATTTCCGCTTGGTGCAGCGCTGTTGTGTTGTTCCTCAGTGTAGCAGTTCCATATCTCAATGCACTTTGTCTTCACCTGCAGAGTCTTAGAGAATGACTGCTTAGAGGTAAAAATAAATTCATAGATAGCGTAGATTTATTCTAAAGATTTAAAATATTTATTGGCTTCCCGCCGTTCCGGACACTTACAAATCTCTAGTTTAAAAAGCTGTCAACGAGTGTAAATAAGTAACAAGCAACATTTTAAATCCATATTAACTGTAGAAGACACGGTGCAAATTATACATTATATGAACATTCCAGTAGAAGATATGAAATAGACATGCAATCCACTGAATATATAGCCGGGATGAACCTATAATAAATTGATAGTGTCTTAGCAGCGACAGTAGCTGGAAGCTGATGAAGGCAACGAGAAACCACTTCATAATTAAGTCTTTGTGACTGGATCAAGTGCTATTATCGAGCTTGAAGGCAGAATGTGGAAGATTGACTTTGTAACTTCCATTTGGGGCTTTGCAGAACGTGGAATAATTTCCTTAGATAGTGCTTTATATGAAGGAGGAGCAAACTACCAATATGTACATCTACGCACTCTCGATTTTATGAGAAAAAGCTCATCAGCCTAAAAGCGATCGAATTGCTCACTCGCCAGATGTCATCATCTATAACACTGATGGGTGAGAGCTTTGAGTTACAGTAGGAGTCTCACCAGAACTTCAGGTATCAGCAACGATTTAGAATAATTATAAAGATATAGGGCAATTCTTTATTCAATGGGTATCAGGCTAAGGTTAGCTTCAAAGCTAACCATTCTAAGACGAAAAGAAAAAATAGTATATACTATATGCATTTTGACTGACCTTGATGTTCTATATCTTATATACATGTGCATTTCTTTATTTACATTTGTAATACATTTGCAATGTATTGAAAATGTTTAATGTTTAAGGCAAAAAATAAATGCAAAAGGTTAAGAAAAAATAAGTAAAAATAATTCTCTAAGTCATTATGTTAACGAACTATCTCCTATAGGCATAGAGGACGCTATCTACCGAATTCTTCATTCACTTAGAGGATACCCGCATTCGATAGCTTGAAAACGTGAGGCTAAGTACAATATATACAACTTCTAAGAGTATTAAAATAACAAATACAAGGCAGTCACTATACATCTCTCTCTCTCTCTCTCTCTCTCTCTCTCTCTCTCTCTCTCTCTCTCTAGTGCTCTGCCAAGCGGCAAGTCCAAGGTGCATATTCTTACTCACATGCTGCTTTTCACGCTCCATATAGAGCATACCATCGATTAACGAGTTAGTCCCTTCACAAATGTCTATGCCTTATCCAAATCTTAATGTCACTATACACATACTGTACAAATTCTTACTTGAAGTGCGCATACAAGAATCTAAGTTAGAATTGCGTGCATCATAATACGTGACGACTGTCTAAAGGAAAAATATTAAAATAAAAGTGTAATGTTTTGGATAGACATTCAAATTCTACTGAAGTATTCCATTGTAAAACATTGAAATAACTATAATTGCAATTTCGAAATATCCAAGACTAAAATTTTCAAGTATGAATTTCAATAAAATATTTTTATATACATTTGTGCAAGTTAAAAACAAAATTTATCCGATTTCCTATTCAGCGCGAAACATGAAATTTGTTACGAAATACAAGATCGAAATTCAAGTTTTGTTTTCCGTAATAACACAATTAATTTTAACGAGCTACTATACTGAAATTCAAGTTTGCGTCAACAAATAATTTCTGCCAATATTGCATTCATACCCATCTCTCTATTCTCGAAGCATTTCCCCCGGGCTTCCGTTATTTGAAATATGAGAGATTTGCATTTTGTCTGTCGAATACGCAGAAGGAGCCGGATACGACATTTGGGAAGGGCTTCCCGAGAACCAGCCGATCTCCTTGGCTTCCTGGAACATGGCGCAGCAAGGACAGATCATGTGGACCAGGACGTCACCTAGAATGCTTCCTCGTATGTTCCGCAGCTGACGCATCCTCCATCTGACGATCGGCCTAGCTTGGACTTGGAAAATGGACAGGAGTCCGTGTGTAAGACAGTCCTCCCCGATACCTTCGGCATTCTTTCCAGTCACATAGCAGGGCACGAAGAGAGTGTAGATGCAAAGTCTACGATCAGTGAAACAGCTGAACAAGCCTGATCTCCATGGGTTGCCGTGCTTAACCTCTGCTATATCATCGATGCTGCACAACAACGATAAATAAATCCGTAAGTTGAATTAATACTTTATATTTAAGTCATTTCTATACGGGCGTGTTAGCTTCACAGAATGAGAAAAAAGTAGGCAAATTTATTTAAAAATCCGTCATTGGAATTAATTATTGATCTTTAAATAATTTCTATAAGGGCTAGTTATCTTCACAGACGGAGAAAAACTTCGGCAAAATAGTATTGTATTTGTTAGTCCAATATTTTTTACTCAAATCTTAAGTTTGTTTACTTTGACGGTTTGTCAGTGAAATATTGTATTAATTTGTTAATTTCTGATTTGATACTTAATGGATTGCAGATAGCCATTATGAAATAATAGTATTTAGCATCAAAATAAAGCAGAAGTCTGTTCGTTTAATATTCCAAATCACAGAAATTAGCTTTTTACTTTAAGTTTTAAATAATGCAGTCATGCATTATCACCAAAAACAGCATTTGTTTCTTTATAGTGCCAATATACAGAACAGTGTATCTAAAGATAGTCTAATTTGAAAATTAATTTTTTTTTAAACTAGAACACTGTTCTAAGAATACTAAAAACTGCAAATTATAAAAGGTAGTTTCAGGGTACATGATTCTAGTTACTGAATGTGTTCATCACACGCTACGTCCCAATCGATTAACAAGGTGATTCTATGGCTAATTTAAATCTTACTAGAGCATTCTGTTATTATTATTAGACAATACGCGTAATAAATTCAGTTCTATGTGATGTCGTTACAAACATTGTTAGACTAATTACAGCTGACCACAAAGAGACATCTTCAGTAGTTTTTACTCAATTGATCAACCAATACAGAGAAAATACAAAGATATAAGTCACTTGTTTTATTCTCGACTTACGCTAATAGTTTCCTTGACAAATTGTCCAAATTTGGATGTTACTTCAAAAGTATTTCAGTAAGTGCCATTATGAACGCCGATGATTATGACATCGTAAAGTCCATCTATTTGTGAATTGCAGAATGTGTTAAATAGTTGTACCATCGAGTTAGCATTTGATTTACAAGTGAATATTAAAAATGCTTGAGTCAGAAACTTTAAACAATTTATTTACAAAAATCTTCTTACTTATCAACCCGGCCTTTATGCATGTTGAAATGACTTCAAATGAGTTTAAATACAATAAGAATTCGTCTGATTGCAATAAAGTTCGATCCTTTCGAAACGTTGAAATCCGCTTCAAATTATTTTAGGAATTATTACTTATAAATTTCAAGTAAAATATTCTGCAATGTTTTATGTATTATATGTACATCCACTCGCTACTAATTAAATCATAATGCATGTATCAGAGACAGAGTGTTCTTGTAGAAGCTTAAGCTCGCCTGGAATTCTTTACTATTGCGCTATTTTCTCGTTCTTGCTGGCATACATGCATTGCCTTTATTTAGCGCAAATGCACAAATATATGCAAGCACACATTCATGCATATGTGTATGGATAATTAATGAATAAGACAGACTGATTCTCAGGTATACTTAAGAAAACTCAGATGCAGTTCAGCTTTTATGTCACGAGATATTTATGAGATTATATATTTATGAGATTTTATATTTATATCACGAGATATTTAGTGACAGGCATTTAACGATTTTTCAGAATTCATTGAAACTCTTTTAGAATATTGCAGACAATAAGAACAATATCAAGGCTATTTACCGCTAGTAAGCTCAATGCCATCTTGTGATGGTGAAGTTAACATTTTAAATCCTCAGTTCCACCATATTTGCAATTTCATTTTATTGCACATTCATGAATTCTATTGTTTTGTCCTAGTCGAAGTAAAATTTAATAAAACGTAAGCAGTGCTTGCCGGAAACGGCCACTAAGCACAAGGCAAGGAAGACACTGAGAAACTATTTTGTAAGGCATATATTTCCTAAACTAAAGGCTGCACTAAGTTATAGACTAAGTAAAAACTTTTAAGTGCTAAATTAAACTGTTGCACTGTTAAGTTTCACAAAGTTATAGACTTTGTGAATTAATCAATCCTTTATCAATGATAAACGGCTATTACCATTGCTATTTTGCTGCTTCTGTTTGTCGTTGCTGTTTTCTCAATCAAGGCATCTGAGTCTAGCCCTAACTTTCCTTTAATAGCTTAATTCTACTCTGTATTTCTTTCCTTTATTAACTTCACTATGATTCAACAAAGAGAACAGCCGCGCTGATCTGAGAGTAAAATGTCAGACTTTCACAGGACTTGTTATACGGAAAATTGACTAAATTGCCTCACGGTTTAATGTGTGATATTAAAAGTGATAGATATCGACATAGTTGATCATTTCACTATAATGCGTATTTACCTTTATATTCCGGTCATTGAACTACCACACTTCCGTGTTTAAATGAAGTGGAATCTGCCGTGGTAATTGAAATTCTTCTAGACTTAATGGAAGTTCTCTAATGTTATAATTATTTTGGTAATTCTTTTCCACAAAGTCTTCTACGTCAGGGTGTTATATTATTAATAACTTGCACCTTGTAATATGCATAACATATTATACATACATAGGCCTAATAATATATTATTACAAATATTTCAGTCCGGTATGTGACATACTAATAACTTACATATTTGCCATTATACTGATTATGCATACACGCATAAGAAAAGCTTTTTTTGGAATATCATGGAAATGCGAGAACATTGATATTAATTATATTAAAACGTCATCTCTACTATATTAATTTAATATCTATCATATACGTAAAATGCAACATCTAATATAGCAATAATATCTATATCAATGTAATATTTGATATATTAATGCAATATCTACAGCGTCTTATGAAGGAAGAATCTAGTACTTCTCAACACTTTAAGAACATTTAGCTGGGAGGAAAAAAATGGAGCAGACTATTTACTGGTGGATGGTTAGGAGCGAAAAGAACGTATGGCAATTCATTTAACGTATGGCAATTCATGAAACGATACGGTTATAAAATATAATAAATAATAATTATTTAATAATAATAAATAATAATAAATAATAATAAATAATGATAAGGTTAGGAAGCGATAAGGTTTTTATCGACGGAGGGGCCAAATACTTCGAATTGGGGTATTCATCCCTACCCCAATTAACACATTAAAAGGGGCTATGATAGATTAAGATGGTAAATTATAAAATGTTGTTTACTGGAAAGTAAAAGAGCTACAGCAGTTGATGAAGATGGATGAGTAGAGAGTGAGAGCTAAGCACTACACGCCAGGTATCATCCTATAGTATAGCGCTCAGGTGTGTGAGACTCCGCTCTCATTTCTTATAGACCCATCGATCAGTCCTCTAATCTGTCAGCAGCGTATCTGAGACTCTCCGCTTTCTCTCTCTCTCTCTCTCTCTCTATCTCTTTCTCTCTCTCTCTCTCTCTCTCTTTCTCTCTCTCTCTCTCTCTATCCCTCTCTCTTTCTCTCTCTCTCTCTATCCCTCTCTCTTTCTCTCTATCTATCTCTCTATCTTTCTCTCTCTCTCTATATATATATACTGTATATATATATATATCTCTTTTTTTCTCTCTCTCCCTCTCTCTCTCTCTCTCTCTATTATTTTCTCTCACACATATAGAAATTTGTAGATAAAAATTTAAAAATAGGTTGATAGATATACCAGTGAAAATATATGTAAAGAACGCCTGGAACAGTTTTTCAGCAAATAATATATAAGCTACAGCTAATATGTATCACCAATTAGTAAATGTACGTTTAAGACTGATGTTCCAATAAACACAAATTTCTGAAAGATTTCGACAGTCTGACCCATTAAATGAATTTTAATAGTATACACATATCTATTTGAATTCACCAAAAAAATAACAACTGTACAAATCTAGAAGATACGACTAAGAGATATAGCATAATAACGAAATTTCTTTTTCCTAACAATAATAAAATCAATACTATGATTACAGTACTACAGTTGCCCATGAGAGCATTGAGCACTCTAGAACAAAATCAAAACCGATGAGCAGAAATACAAATACGAATGATGCTCGCATCTGACAGCAATGTTCTTTTCCGCATTATAAAAATCAATGGGACTGCTCTAATTATTCAAGTGGAACTACTTTAACAATTTTAATATAAACATCTGCCATTCTTATAGTATTTTATCAGCAATGAATGTTAATTTTTTATGTCTTCAGAATGAATTAAGACAATTGAAGGATTTCAACTGTTGTGCACATTATTATTTAACTGTGCACTTTAATTAATCCAGTTTAGTATCCATCTTGCATCAAATTGCCTTTAGCATGTAATATCTGTTGTGCTATCTAACTGTAACTAATCCAATTAATGAAAAAGGGAAATGCCATTCCACTGCAGAAACACCACCTTAACTTTTATCGCAATGTTGATCATTAGCGCTGCTACCTGATAATGTACCCAGCGGGCATGAATATGACCCAATCCTGATCAAATACTTCCAAAGCTTTTAGTTATTGCAATTAAATAATAAAATCACCAGTAAAGTTTCCTAATAAATCTCATTATAATCGATATTTCCATATAACAGATCTTTTACTGTTTGAGTCGAACCGACTTGCATTTGAAATAATACCCTCCGACTTCAAGGCAAACGTGTAACATATTTGGTAACCGGTAATAATATGATGTTCTAAACTATTTTGTAGTAGACTAGGCAGTAATTTTTCTAGTATAAAATAGTTAAACCACAAATTAGCTGAATATATTTATAAAACTCCAGTTTTAATTTATTCCGCACTATACATGTAAACAATTAATTATGAACTTAAAGTTGGTAACACTTGAAGGTTAGAACTGTAGTCTTTCATTCTCTTAAAACAGTTTTAGTTCAGAGTTATCGATAGCGAAGGGCATTTAATAATAATAATAATAACAATATTAATAATAATAATAATAATAAATAATAATAATAATATTAATAATAATAATAATAATGATAATAATAAGTTGCCTGTTTCAACAATTCTTTTAAGCAGATATATGACCTCGAGTAGCCGGGCGGCGATACATAAAATGATCCAAAATGGATTTACATTTATGAATTCGATTAGACACTCGATATGACGTAAATATATATTATTCTTAATTGTACTACTATAGTTCTAGCAGTTGTTAGCATTATGAGATATTCGAAGTTAATAATATTAGTGTGTTAAGAAAAATGAAAGAAGCACTACCTATCTACAATATAATAACAACAAGAAAATAAAATTTTATTATTTTGGGTATGTGTGAGCCTTAATGATATTTGATATTATTAAAGAGATTTGTTAATATTAGACTAGAGATATTTAAAAATTCATGTGTAAATATAAAACGTGAAAGCGTGGCCTACCGATCCTTTTGACTTTACGAGTTTTAAGAAAGAGGTGTCAGAAAAGTTACCACAAGGATAATTGGCTTATCAACCAAGCACATAAACCAAATGTCTGAACCTGCAATATAAAATTAAAGTAAATGTGTTAGTTGTAAACGGTTAATGTATAGAATTATGTCAATGTATATCGAGTCCCTCATTCAAAAAGTCTTCCCAACTCTCTTCTCTACCCAGACTTTGCAATCAGGTCCAGTGACACTTTGCTCAATGATGAGAGATTTAGAATCCATGTAAAAGTGGATAATCGTGTTCCTGTCAATCTTTTCCGATCTTTCAATGCTCCCGATCCGTCGAACACTGGACAGGATCGAGTGTTACTTTACGACTCTAAAATCAATATCGATCAGGCAACGGAATCTTCATCTATAAACCTCTTCCGGTTGTTTTGAGGTTCGATATTTTAGTCGAACACGAATCTTCGATAGGAGACTGGAGGCAGCGGAAGGTGAGGCCTAAAGTTGAAGACAACTGATGAAACTTTGATGTGGGGAGTGAAGAAAACACTAAACAATAATTTTAGAATATTTTATTCGATGTAACAATGTCTGCACAAGCGTTGAACTGTTACACATTTGGTACAAATTAAACGCTAAAATTACACACGTTTTGAGAGCAGAGTAGAACCAATCTATCTGGTCCTCCTGCAGATTTCCGACATTCTTAAACAGTGAAATAAGATAAATATTGAGCATATTTATAAGGGATTTTTAATATTTAAGAAGTAGAGCAAAAATTTAAACTGCTTCACTCACTTCTGATTGTAGAATCAGTCAATATATTTCTACTTTCGCATAGTCTTATATTAAGAATTAATTTTAAACTTTTACTCATAAGTGTCAAACAGTCGCCTAATATTAAATATTTGGCAAATTGGATATAAGTTAACCTCGTGATATCTTTCTGAGATTAATATAGCGACTCTAAATGAACTACACATAAAGAAAGCCGAAAACTCACTCTTTTGAGCGAAAACATAAACACATTTACAGGGATTAATCTCTCTAACTATACATGTAGACTTAAATTCTAAAGATATTTTCTAAATATTAAAATTAAAATTTGATATATTTAAATAATAAAAGATTGAAAACATGTGCACAATTGAAAACAATAAAGGACATTTTGTCAGCTAAATTTTTTCAAAGAAAACTTCCAGTAATTTCATATATCATATATGTACATGTATAGGCCCTAATATAGGCCTAAACAACAAGAATAATAACATGCAATGTTGAATGAAATTCTAAGTTTTTGAAGTCCATTTTGTCATCCAATGAAGACATCACGTCCCTGATTCACATAGCACAATAATCTTCATATCCAAAAAATGTACTTAGAAAAGATATTGTAATATTAATTAGAAAGGTATTTTACGCACTATTAGATTGTTATTTTTATATAGGGATTTATTATACGGGATTGACTGTTGTCGAATATTGATTGATACGGTATGGGACATAGAGGATTGGAGAAGAGGATTCGTATCCCGACCCTAGTTAAACTGGGATTTAAGAGAAGACGATGATGATGAATTTAAGAAATATTTGAAGGGTGCAGACAAATCCACAGAATCCTTAGGTATCACACAGTTTTCCGAATTTGACTTCGTATTTCTGTGTCAATAAAAGATCATACAACGTCAGTAACCGTTGTGACAGCGTATGATTCGCATTCATTAGGCTGCTGTAGTGCAATCAACCTTCTTTACTCATTTCTCTACTAATTCAAAATCTTAACTTGTTGGAAATTTAAGTTATTTAACTCTCAATGACATTTTAAAGGAATGAATTTAGTAGAATGTAGGCCTACATGTAAATATGAAGAAAACTCTATAAAAGTTTATTTCATTAAAAATATTTAGAATATAAAGAAACAATTGAAAATGTGCACTATCGGAACAGTAAGTGAAGACATTATATGTGCTTTTACATGCACACTACATAGGCCTACTGTATGAGAAAATAGTATAGAAATGTAAATCTTGCATAGATATTAATTAAATATTTATAGCTGAGCGTGTATAGGCTAAAGAATCAGTGACTCTGCATGATAGCTGTCTTGAAAATTATTATAATTATGCTTATACATGTAAATGCTAATGCAGCACGCTAATCGTAATTGCAGTACCGTTAACAGGCTACAGTTAAAAGGAAATCACTTGGATATTTAACTACCGTTGCCAAGTAACTAATGCAGAAACTTTCATAAAAAGGCGGAGAAAATTTAGAAAATATCTAATACTGCTAGAGAAAAGCAGATGAAACAGTCTAGTGCTGCTACAGTGAAGAACTAGTGATCGCTGCTGTTGGTCTTTAATTAACTACTGAGAGTGTTAGCTATTAAGAACTACAAAATACTGAAGACTGAAACTCTGTACAATGGCGCTTTCATTAGAAATTCTATTCTGGTTTTGACTAATATTAGTTTAGAATTTAGAAGACAGCCACAAATTTGTTGCTTTTTGTTTTTAAGTTCTTAAAAATTGCACATTCTAAAGAAATCTCAAGAATGTGCAGATTTTTATAGAGTGTGACCAAAATATTTTAAGAAAGTATTTACTCCAAAATGACTAACAAATGCTTATCATGTATTTCCTCATCCTGTAATCAAAAAATGGTGGCTTGAATGAGACTCAAAGTGACCTAAATTTTAACGAATATTATGAGATCTATGTACAAATTCATCAAAATTTTCGTAATATTAAAATATTCCCGTAAATTAGAAAATTCTCAAATACTATGGTCGACAATTTGCTTATAGTGTTCCTGAAGTTCCTCTTAATTACATTCTAGTAATTATTGACACTTTAGACATAACTTTGTCAGTATGAAACGCATGGATTTAATGCTGTATGTAAGCATAGCTGTGCTTGCAGTCTTAGCTGATCAAATGTTCTGCCGATCAGATGATCACGGTGACGTCACGAGAGATGTGAAAGAGAGAAAGTGGAAGAAAATCTTAGAAGAACGTAAACACGATGGACAGAGAAGAAAGAGGGAAATCTAGTATGACAGTCTTAATTCTATCAATTAGCTGAGCGATCTCTTTTCCAAATGATTGCTCTTGGCTAACGAAAAAATATTAGTATAATATTGTGCATAATTATATACATGTGTATAAATTGTGTATAAATTGTGTATAAATTGTGTATAAATTGTGTTCGACAACCCTAAATCAACATTAACATGTTTGAATTATAGGCTAATTATGATTTAAGCTTACATGTGATAAATGAGATACATAAATAAGATAAATGAGCATCACTTAGAAACTACAGTTCTTTAATTATCTCTATATGATAGATCGATCTCTTTGGGAGTCTATAGTCCTATCGTTCTTTTCAGTATATTTAGTACACTGTCAAATGGCAATTCCAAGATGTAGGCATATATCTTAACCCGCACAATTTCATTCAATATAAAGAACTGAATTGATGAATAAATTTATTTCATTGAATAAAGGTTGTGCGTTTTTAGCATTTTAACGTAAATTTGAGATTGTTTTCAGCTGTGTTCTCCCATATCACCTGTATTCCAATTATACATTACTGTACGACAATGTGCCCAAGGATTTTTCACACAATGTCATCTGGCACAAACATGAAAGGAGGCATTCAGAGAAAGAAAAGTAGGGCCACACATTTCATGTAAGAGTTAGAGAGAGAGAGAGAGAGAGAAAGAGAGAAAGAGAGAGAGAAAGATAGTAAGAGAGAGAGGGAGAGAGAGCGAGAGAGCGATATATATATATATATATATATATATATATATATATATATATATATATATATATATAGCGAGAGAGAGAGAGAGATAAAGATAGAGAGAGAGAGAGAAAAAATGATAATTGTATCGATTTGAATGATGTGCAGTGTAACGTTTCAAGACAGAGCCATGGCTATCTGCATTGGGATGTGTATGTATCACGAGAAATCAACCTACTTCCAGTGTGAAACTAAATGTCGCATCGGGTATTACCATTATTCTATATTGCTATATTATTGCTATTATTGGTATTCTCTATTGCTCTGTATAAGAACAATATCAATTAATTATTTAGTCAAATGAAGGGCCAATCAGTCATTTAATTACTTAATTATTATTGTCACCAATCAAGCACGTCCTTGATAGATTTTTTGAAAAAGTTTAGGTCAATCTGAAGTAAATCAGGAAGTGTGCATGGCTTCAGTGGACTTACTTCATGAGATTTGAACATACGTAGACATTATCTCGAATTCTTGTTTCAGATAATAATTTATTTGACTACGGCTGCTGACCAGTAAAGTTGCTCTCTCTGGTGAATGCATAGACAGCGAGAGAATTTTAGGATTTACAATGTGAGTGAAACACTGATTATGATCGAGAACCGTGGTTAAAACAGAGTTAAGAACAATTGATCTTAGCCAAAATTCAACGTTGCTTAAACAATGTTGGAAAAGCATCGCTATTTCTATCTTTGTCGATCTTATTTTTATATATCTTCTTCAGTGCACTGCCAAATGGCAGGTTCAAGGTACAAATTCATACTCAAAGTCTGCTTTCTCGCTCCATAATAACACCCCTTAGATCACCAAGTTAATCCCTTCATAAAGTCTATGCCTTATCCATAACTGATATAGCCTATAGCTTAGGAAAAGTATGGCTTCTGAGGTGGTTTCCCGTTGCCTTCTTCAGGCAACAGGCTTTCTCAGGTTTATATATATAAACTCGACAATTTTAGAGGCTGCAGGACAACATATATAAAGCAAATCTAGAATATATGGTCAAAGTTTTAACTGCTTCGGCTGTATTTCTTCAGTTACTTCATCATGAACAATTTTAAACATTATCAGATTCAGAATTTACGTGGCTTGGTAACCTAAAGATCGACGGAGTGCTTTTTACGAACCTTACAGCAGACTGGGTGGAAAGTAAAAAAATATGTACCTATAATCTGCAAGAGGCAGACAGATATATATATATATATATATATATATATATATATATATATATATATATAATTTATGATATATATATATATATATATATATATATATATATATATATATATGGTTCGAAATAAAATTGCTAAATTAGATAAATTAAAATAAATGCTTTCAGAAGTCCCCTGGATCCCACCTACCTGTCGACTGATGGATGGGACGAGGAACCTGATCTCGGACCCCAGGATCACGGATTCCAATATCACGGACCCCAGGACCATGGATTCCAGGACCACGGATACCAGCAGCCCGTGCAGCTGGACTCTCCTCACTCCCTGATTCACAAAGTCCAAACACCGCAACTGTCTGATATAAGACGTCATGATGACATTGAGGACCGTCACGTGATCGACATCTGACCTCTTGATCTCGGTGAGAGCGCAGCTGCCAAAGCAAAAAATATTCCACTGATCTCGATGATCCTCATTCAGCTGATCTTTATGATAGAAATCTTAATAAACTTTTAATTAGTAGGTCCACAGCACGAATGATTTAAAGAAATGTGATAAAATTTAAATTTAAAAGCCATGACTCGCTTTTAATATTTGCGCGTCAATTTGTGCCCTCCTTTGAGCAATTGTGTGTCTTTACGACGTATTCCTTGCATTTGACATTTGAACTAAACAATTACGGAAATTTTAACTTGATACAGACAAGTTGTGCATTTGCTAGTTCAGATTTTTCTCAAATTCTCCGATGTCGGCATGATATTTTGCTGCTGTGAACTTTTCAGATGCTTGCAAGTGCTCTGATGGTAAACTAAGAAACATTTGTAGAGCTATAGTATGTTTTATTTTCACAAAGTGATATCATATCTACCGTTTAAATATGTAGTAATCATCATTTTAGGCTCGATCAATGACCTGACTGACAGGCAGAAGAATGTTGGCTAGATTCTAGCATTCTCTGTATTGTTGCATTGCGTATCTTCTTTCCTTCTGAAAGTCTAAATTCTTGTCGAATACAGGCCTACATTTCTATGCCCATTTCACAGCAGCAGCTATAAAAGTTGACTTGAAATACGTGTATGTGCATTTACGTGTTTTATGACTATCCGTCAATTAAAATTCTTTTCTTGTTGACACCTAGAAAGCTACTCTATTCTGCTGTATATCACCAATTTAAAGCATAGGCCCTCTATTTATTCCTCTATTCCTCTACTTATTCCTCTATTTATTCCTCTACTTATTCCTCTGTTTATTCCTCTATTTAAGAAGGTCCACTTGAGCTGCTCTCACCGAGGTAACCAAGTTTCAGGAATTTTATAAGTTTTTTGCTAAGTGCCCTAATTGTTAAAATTCTAAATAGGGAAAGCATAATATATGTTATCAAAGGCTTGTATGAACTTGAGGGTAGGTTTAATTTGTGGCTATATGCATAAGTATTGGACGCATAAAATAATCTGTATGTAGTGCAGTCTAAATCGACTCATATTTTTGTCATATATCTAGTTTTAGCTTTTGTTTAGCTTTTAAAAACGTGGATTTTGCTTGTTAAATGTTTTGAGTATAGCATATCTCTTAGTAATTTTACTAGTTGATGTTTATGACAGATAACTTTTGCCGTGATTATCTACATGAATACTACAGTCCAATCTAAAGTTTTCTCTTGAAATGTTGCCATTTAGATGACCCAAGCGTATTTGTTAGTGATCTTGGAGCAACTATGTATTTCGGTTTTTCTATAGGATGGCTCTTTTGTACCAACAATAAAAAGAAGCTTAGAATTATACGGACATTTAAAGAAATTAATGTTTAGGTATTTTCCGATGAATTCATTAAATTGATATCCGAGTAAAAGTTTAGCTTTAGTCCATTGAATACTTAATTAATACTGCAGGTGCTCCAAAGAGACAGCCAAGAGATCCATTCCTGAGTCTTAAATGACAAATTGTTCAGGGACCCTTTTTCCAGCACCCGAGAATTATTGGAAGCATATTGAATGGTCGGTAAGCGTTCGACTCATATTTCCGGATAATTACAGGGAACCGATTTCATAGGACACGCTTCCACCGGTGGGATTCGAACATCCGCTCAGTCCAATAACAAAGATTCCTGCAAAAAGACTGAAAAAGTTCAACCAAAGGCGAGTTTTAAACTTAGTGAAAGATATCAGATCTTTCGTGATATCATTAATATTCTCGAAACCTTTAAACAGGAAATACTCGTTTTTACTTAATTGGTCAATGGAAGAGGGACTATAAGGTGTATTCTACAAATACATTAGTTAAATATTTTTGGCACTTTTCTAGTCTGATACTCGTGAACATTTGCTGTCATATCAAAGCAATGCTCTCGTCGTCCTTGTCTCTCTGATTACTATTCATACCAAGTACTCTCCTCGTCTCTTATTATACTACTTTCAATGTTTCAGCGCAGAAGTGACCACACACTTATCACATCTATGGTGAAAATAACAATCGATGGGGACACTAATAGAAACTTGTCGAAATAGAAAGACTAGTGGAATAAGATAGCAGGTAGAATTGCAACATATCTACAGATTTTCGCATCATCAGTGAAGGGTTCATTTACATGCTAGTTGCCAAAACGAGAATGTGGTTGTCTGCAATTGAACAGATGTTACATATCTGCTAAAGAAAATTTTTAAATTTTCAACGTCTTACGAAACGTAAGCCGCAGTTTTACAAATTTAACAACTGATAATCCCTTCCTCTTTTCGTGTCTTTATTCAGTTTAATCGTGATATGCATGTACATAACATCAAACAATTCACATAACACATATTTATCACTAGGCTGCCAATTGATTACTAGGTATCAGATTGATCACCTGCTTAAACTCTTTATTTGTTTAGTCATTTCATTTTTATATCCCTAGTTGCTTATTTCTATGCGAAAATCTTACAAGTGCAAAGGAGTCTAACATTAGTAGCACTATCACTTAAGCTTGAATTAAATGTTAAGAAATAAACAAGCAATATGACAATGGCAATTATAAAGGGCTACCTAAGTGGATTGTATCAGAACTACATATATATACTTCTGTAATAAAAATTCTAAAACCTAATTTGCATGAAACATCAGAAATAGTATGGATGCTTATCTAAGTGTGCGGTCAGTACAAAAATGTGTTGGGACTGCTTCCGCCTGCTGTTCCTGTCCTTGTACACATGATTCTACTTTTATGCATATTTCATTTAACTACCGTGTGTTGTCCTTCAAATTCAGTGAAAAAGAAACAAGAAATGAAACACGTAATCTATTGCTTATTGCACCTAGTCTTTAGCCGTGCGAAAATTCCAAAACAGATTTTTCATCACTCACTGCCCGATATTTATCCATCCTTTTCTCGGCAATTTTATATTATATTCCACAGCAGTCTGCTTATCATCAGTTCAATATCAGACGTCCTATTGACTAGCTGCCTCTCACTCTCTCGTCTCTGTCTCTAGCTTTCTCTGTCTCTCTCTCTCTAGCTCTCTCTCTCTCTCTCTCTCTCTCTCTCTCTCTCTCTCTCTCTCTCTCTCTCTCTCTCTCTCTCTATCTCTCTTCAGCTCGATCTCTCTATCTTGCCCTATATCTACAGTTCTCTCTCTATCCAACTCTATCACTGTTTCTAGCTCTCTCTCTCTCTCTCTCTCTCACTTTCTCTTCTCTGTCTCTAGCTCTCTCTCTCTCTCTAGCTCTCTCTCTCTCTCTTTCACTCTCTCTAGCTTTCTCTCTCTCTCTCTCTCTTTCTCTCTCTCACTTTCTCTCTCTCTCTCTCTCTCTCTTCAGCTCGCTCTCTCTATCCTGCCCTATATCTACAGTTCTCTATCTAGCTCTATCTTTCTCTCGCTCTCTCTCTCTCTCTCTCTCTCTCTCTCTCTCTCTCTCTCTCCTTCTATCTCTAGCTCTCTCTCCAGTCTTCAGCAGCTCACGAGCAATGTGTCTAGGCTAGCAGTGGATATAATTGGCTTCGTTAGACTCTCCTATGGACCCGGTCATTACCCGGTATCCATCATTAACCGACTGACGCGCAGAGCCTGTGCTCCTCCAGGCCTCCTGCTCTCTCTATCTCTCTACTGCTCTTTCCATCTCTCTCCTGCTCTCTTCTGCTCTCTCCAGCAGCTGCCTGATGGAGTCTCCTCAATCCCAACTCCAGGGGAAAGCTAAGGTTAACGTCAGTTTCCTCACACCCGAAAGCGATGTCAGTAACGGGCGAGCCCAGAATGCATTTTATCCTTATATATTATTCCTTATATATCATTCGATCTTTATATATTATTCCTAATATATCATTCGATCCTTATTAATTGTAACATTGTTTTAGCGACATTTTTTAAAAGGCGCAGAAACAGCCCCTGATCCCTTCACTACTCCTATGATCCCTGGATTGGAAGAACTTTCTTCACCCTGTCCCTACCCCCCTCCCATGAACATCGCTGAAATTATTCAGAAAGTTCATGCAATTAATTGCTGAAGTGCAATTAATAATCGAGTATAATATATGCTAATGCATGTTTGCGGCTTTCTCTTCAATAAATCGATCCATGAATCAGTGACTTATCTGCAACTTTGCATTCATAATCGTTATTTACGAGACCAGACGAGTGGACTTGGTTATTTTTCTCCCGAGAGTCGATAAAAAATGTCTTCCTGTATTTCAATGTCTTGGAATACTTATGCATAATAGAGGAGCAATTTCAAATTTAAAGTCGATCATTCAGAACAAAATATTTTTGTTCCTTTACAGAACATTATGTTAAATCATTGATGGTGTTTAAAATAATCTTGAATTTCGAGCCCTTTTTGTAAATTCTGTGCTCTGAATAATTATATCAGAATAGGTTGAGCATTCGAAACAAGTACATAATATTTTTGCTTAGTTATACTTGCAATATGCATTATATACTGTATTATATACTAGATGATTTCATGATTTCTAGCATAGAATTTTAAAGTACAGAGAAATCTTGGCAGGTCACAATCTATTTGATTAAAAACTTGTTTCTGGTATAAATAAAATAAATTGAAATGAAACTAAGAAGAAAATTTATAAATACAAAACTTCAGCAAAATAAAAGTAAGAAAGGAAAAGGAAAATGGAAAGCAAAGTAATTGTAAGTATAAACACATTCTATTAGTTTTATATACAATACACGGTTTGCAGTATAGCGCATGGAAGACACCGGGTTCAACAAATATACGACAAACCTTCTAAGTTAAGCTCGTATATGACGTGATCTCGCAGCTATCAATTCATCTAACGGCGATCTTCCGTTCCCTTATTCATTTTTAATTCTTTCTAGGTTCTGATGCATATTTTATTAAACATTCTCCTTTACACATCCCATCTAATTCTTTCCATTTTTAAATATATTTCTCAATGGCCTATCTCTACAAACTCAGTGCAACGCTTATCATTTATAAATTTGTCAGCCTCCTAATCTTCATCATTCTTCTCCGTAGCCACATCTCAAGAGCGTCTATGGCTTCTGAATATATATCTCCTTTTCTTGGCGTCCACATTGCACAGGCGTACAACAATGCGATCAGCATTAAAGTTTTTAAAACTCTTCTCTTAATAAGCAGTTTGATAGCATTAGTTAATTTTAAATTAAAAATAAATAACAATTATTTCATGTTGAATTCTATAATCATGATTGTAACTCTCAGCTTCGGAAAATATAGCTTCTAAAATAGTTTCTCGCTGCCTTCTTCATTTCATCTCCTTCAAAGTCTTATCGTCCAACAATATCAGTATACGACTCTTTTTTTCTTACAGCCCGCGCGCACCTATGGAAGGACAACAAAATTAACTATTGAAAATCTAAAGAAATCATGATGGATTTTATTAAACACTCCATCTTAACAGCAATCAATTTACCACTAATTTATGACATGTCTAGCAAATAGATCTTGACGACAGTCGAGAAAGTGTTTAATAACCTGAACTCCATGCTGGCTGACAGCTTGTTTTGTCACGCTAACGTCTTTCCGGATCAGTTGCCTGACAGATATAGGCTTTGTGCTAGAAGAGGAATTGATAAATAACCTCAGTGACCTTACAATCTTAACTCAGCGGGTTTAGTGGATTACAAGCGTTCACAGATCTTCAGTGGGATGGCTGGATGTTGTCATGATATAAAACACTGTAGGTGCTATTAAGCGCTAACCTCTGAAGTTATCTTAAAATTGCGATAAGTTAAAGAAAATTTATTTGTCTAATGTAATCCTAATTTAACTTAAAATTGCGACTAGTTAAAGAAATTTTATTTGTCTAATGTAATCCTAATTTAACAAAATACTTGTAATTGAATTTGAAAATAAATTTTGCAATAGAATTATTCTTCTTTGCTTCTTTTCTGTTTTCTTTTTTATTCGTACGGTATGAACATTTATGTGTTTTTGTGTCGTAAAGTATGATGTTATTTTTATAATTTCCTGAACTCTACTGATCGTTAAAGTATTGTCACAATAATTATATAGTTAATAAAGATCAAAAACATTAAAGTTTTACAGATTTTAATTAACGCAGAAACAAGTAAATAAATCTGAAACAATTTATTGAAGAACAAAACATTATTAAGTAAATGTGTATCGGTTTATCTTTGTATGAACCTGCTAGATATCGTTAGATATAGAAATAGCTGTACGGCATTTGTAGATCTGCTCTCAAATGACTTATCAGCTGATTTTTCCTCAGGAATTTACTGGTACACACTTAAATAAGCGCATTCTGTAAAAACTGTGGCAATTATAATTGGTGCTCGCACAAGTTTCGAGAGCGTTAGAGAGCTTAGGGGCTCATACCTTGGGCGCTCCGTGATATTTTAATCTCTCATTACCTGCAGATTATCAAGTTTAGAAAGAAGTTTAACTGCACGCATTTTCCAGTTAGGGTTCTTTACAGATATAATGCATTTAGCTTACTCATGAGACTTTTAAAATAATATACGTATTTAATATGTAACCTATACTTAAGCGACAAACTATGTAGTCTAGGATAATTAGCGTAGTTTGACATACTATTTGCATTTTTAAACCAAACGACACTTCTTGAAAGATTGCGAACGCTTCATAATCTGGTTTGAAAGCGAAATGAAGTAGCTCATTTTCTTCCAGGGATTGAAAGTGATTCCACTGATGGAAAATGTCAAGGAGAGTTTGCTGGTGCTGGAATGTAGATGAAGAATCTGTTAAAAGTTATACTATTTATGATTTAATGAAACTGACAAAGAATTTAATATGAGTTGGAATAGTTTCATAAAACATTTGGAATATGGAGAATTAAATTACATAAAATTTACCATTTGTGCATGTACTTGTAAATATAAATAATACCGAAAGTACTGAAAGTAATTATAAATTTCAAACATATACTTTCACAATTTTGCGCCCCCCCAAAAATAGTGTTTCGCAGCCATATTCAATAAATCGACTTAAATTTTTGATTTAATCTCTTCGTTGATCTAAACAGCAAAATAAAACTTTGGAATTGTCATAATATTTTCCCTTTTGAATGCATGGGAAAAATTATGTTCCCTTCAATCATTTTTACCATAATGATATAATGATGCAGCTCGGATATGAATTCTCATTCTCCTCAACCTTGATGGGATCATCCAACAACAGTATATAGAGCTCTTTCGGTGCCGCATACCTTTAGGACCTAGGAGATCTTTTTCCAAATTAAAGTCGATCCTTTTTTATCAGTCCAACCTTGATTAGTTACCTTAAAAAAGTTAAAATTGTCTGAATTTTGTAAATAATTAGAAATATTTTTCATAGCAACACAGAATAGTACGATTCTGTAAAAAAAACGGCTTATCATTTACAGACTCTTCTTCAGGATTTTGCAGATTTTATCTCTGTAGTTAGAGGGCCTGGCTACTTTCAATATAAGCGGAACTCGATTTTTACAAAAATTTCGATTACGATTACGTAACGTTATATTTTGTAATTCTATAATTCTTCATCGATTTGTCAAAACGATTAAACCAAAAAGCTGGTAAAGTTAATGTTAAAGTCAGTTTCCTCATTCGAAAGCGGTGTCAGTGACGGGCGAACCCTGTATTGTTTAGTATCAATCAATTAATGTGTAGATTGTCGCTCAATAATATTTAATAAAATATAATTGTCAAATATGTAGCCTACTATGTATACGATCTTTCAGCGCTCTAAGCTCTGAAGGCTTTGAAATGGTTACAGCTAAGCACCACAACCGGTTTCTTAGGTCCTTTAAACCGGAAACTGGATTTTCTAGATTTGAAATGAGACAGTTTCTTTTTCTTCTGCAATATCTGTAATATTTTACAGTTGCTATTGTGTTTAATTCTGACGTATAGTAACATCTTTCAAGTGGTTTAAAATTAAAGTTTAAACTTGATTGCATTAAGCTGTATGTGAAAGATTTCAATAAACTTTCTCCAATAAACTTCTGGGCTCCTGAACTGAACGCCAAGTAATTATAACCGAGTAGAACTACAACAAACAGGCCTAATCGAGTAGAACTACTACGTGTATATATAATCGAATAGAACTACTGCATAGAGGCCTAATCTAGTACAACTACTTCATAGGCCTATAGGACTAATCGAGTAGAACTACTTCATAAGCCTATAGGCCTAATCGAGTAGAACTGCTACATATAGGCCTAATAGAGTCATCTGCAGAACTACATCTTATGATCGCTAGGAAGGCTGCTACGTCGTTGCAAGGGAATTCTAAATACTGTCTTAAGACTATGAATTCACCGGTTGAGAGAACAAAATCTAAATAATTTAGAAACGGCTGAAGTAGTCTAGCAGCTTATGTTGGAGCGTCATTAGCAGCTAATTAGAGATGAAGTTTGAGTTGTGGATTGCGAGGATCTCAAGAACACTTTCAGAGCGAAGACAGCCGGAGAGCCAACAGCTAGTACTAGCTTAAGATATTGTCAAGTAGCTAAAGAGCTTTTGAGAAACTTCTAGAGAAATCCTCTTGAGAGTGTACTAGAGAAAGTGTATTAGAGAAAGTTTGCTAGAGAAAGTGTGCAAGAGAAAGTATTCTAGAAAAAGAGTGTTAGAGAAAGTCGATTGAATTTCTTTCGCCTAAAGTTCAATGCAGCGAAGTTTTAACTTTTATTTTTGAGATTGTCATTCATAAAGGATTTTACGAATGTTATTTTAGGATTTTCATATATATATATATATATATATATATATATATATATATATATATATATATATATATATGCGTATATATAAATATAATTAATCATTGACTATCAAATAACTAAAACAAGTAAACAATCTAACATAAATATCATTAACTACCATAACTACACAATTTAATTTTTTTCTTCGCTTTAGCTGTAATTAATTGCAATACGCTGCTGTGTCTTTAGGTTTTTACGACTCAGCCTAAGTTGCATTCCTGGCACTCTTGTGTCAGTAACTTTTCACTCAAATGCGCAGGTAATCGCTGCTAGTGTAAGGTTGATCAGATGAGAGCAGAAATCCGAGAGACTCTAGAGCGTTGATGAAGGCAAGAACGACGGTATCAAACCCTCAGGACTTGCCTAATCAAACGAACTGATTCGTTAGCTGAACTTAAGTCATGGTGAAAATTGTTAAAACAACGAAGCCAATATTTCTGACGCA
This sequence comes from Enchytraeus crypticus, assembly GCA_905160935.1. Lineage (NCBI taxonomy): Eukaryota > Metazoa > Annelida > Clitellata > Enchytraeida > Enchytraeidae > Enchytraeus > Enchytraeus crypticus. The sequence continues at coordinate 3,349,832 of CAJHZI010000903.1, read as the reverse complement.
TATTAACACTCACTAATGAACGATTAAATTCAACTAGATAGTGGTTTGAACAAAAATTAAATTCGGACCTTTAGTTTAAATTGAATACTTGAGTTTCATTTACAGCGTCAATTATGAGCTACGCATTTTAAAGCTACACTTCAATGAGCTTGGTTAAAGAAATTACAACTATTTTAATGATAGCCGTCTATTTTCATAAATGTTCCTCACAATTCTGGATTCAGAATTTAGTGATCATAATACTACGATACGAAAACCTACGCTCAAGATTGATGCTTAGTCGTGATGGGTAGAGAAACTTGCTAATAGCTGCAATTTTCAACTGTGCGATTAGAAACATTTTTAGCTTTGACTTTTCAACATATTGTTTAATTAAAGTAGGTTATATACGTCGTTATGGTTTTATACTTCTTTTGGGCTGGAGACAATGGCGATGTCGGTAAGATAATCGACCGCGGATCAGTTTGTGCGGGGTTCAAATCCTGGGCTTACCCGTCACTGACATCGATTTCGTGTGAGGAAACAGACGTTAGCATTAGCTTTAGCATTTTTATGACGCAGCCGTATTTATGGCACGGTACTAAATAATCGCATGCTATACTACCAGCACTGTTACTGTGACACAGGCCCGAAGGCACTGACGCACGTGCGCCAAGCTGATAATGAATAAAATAAGACCAACTACTGACGCAATCAACACTGCTAGCAGAGCCGGTGCTATGAATTCGTTACGACAGCAAACTCTCTCATTAGCAAGGCCTACAGACATCTCTGTCTGTCAAAGTCTCTCGTAGAGACTGTTCTGATTTAAGACTCGTCGCGCTCATCATATTCATTGTGATCTTCCAGCAAACTGCGAGATTGATTGAGGGATGGCAGAATCTGGCGTTCCATAGTCATTTATAGTATTAAATTTCATAAAGGAAATTGAAGAGGAAGGTGGAAGACGGAGAAGAGTGGAGGCGTTATATACCATGGACCTGCCAGTAGGCAGTTCGTTAAGAGAGATAAAGGAAAATAGATTTGTATATTTCTTTGGCATTATTATGATCTATATTTACTATTCACCGATTGGATGGTTGAAAGGATAAAGTCGAGTGAGCGGATTAGCGATACAGTGCTACTAATAGACCATAACATAAAATATCTATATTAATAATCAGTAACATGAATTATTTGGTCCACCTCTATGTTTCTTCTTTTATTTATTCGCATGAGCATTAGTTGCTTACACTCACGCGATACCATGGTCTATATCTAATCTCTTATCAAAGTGAATCCTACGTATAGTGATATGTGCAATACACAATGACACATTATCAGGCTTAAGACACATTATCCTTCGTACGGATAAGGTGACCGGGCCGGCTAAATTCCTATTGATTTATTGATTATAAACTTTATAATAGTAACACACAAAAAGTGCTATAAGTTTACAGCAATTAAGCCAAGAAATTGAAATCATTTCACTTTTTCTATACATGTATTTCCTGTATAAGGTTTAGCATCATTACAGGGTACATCAATGCGTTGAACAATCTACTTATTGGGTATTATAGCTCCTATCATTAAACGTATCACTTGCAATCGCTTGAGTAGCATAAACCCGTTGCATAATACAAGCAGCTATAAGAAGACTTTCACAAATACACGAGCAACAAAATGCATTGGTATTTCATGGCTCAAGCAGAAACAGATATACATGCACATGTATATACTGCTATAGGAAGCGTTCATTTTGTAGCAGAAATATTTTCTGGAGAGGAATTCCGACAGATCTCAAATAAATGACAAGAGAGAGAGAGAGAGAGAGAGAGAGAGAGAGAGAGAGAGAGAGAGAAAGAGAGAGAGAGAGAGAGAGAGAGAAAGGTTTGAAAAAATGAGAGATAAAGAGAGAAAGAGAGAGAAGTTGAGAAGAGCATTATAGTTAAGTAATTTTAATTAATGGAATATTTTACAGCTTAATTTGCATGCAAAAGGTGAGTATTAGTAGTTGTGGTATAGCCCTATAAGCCAGGCATTGCATGCGATATAAGAGTATGTAAAATGTTGAGCGGTTGAACGTTCTCTCTGAATTTGTAAGCATATATCAATAGGCGTTTTATTTAAGTAAATGATATAGCAACAATTATAAGACACAATTAGAAAATATTATTCTAATTGAAACATGATTTCTTTTTGCAACCCTATACATTCATGGTTTTGTATGTAGGGCCTAAACATTAATAATACAATTAAGTTAAACATTAAATTTACGTCATAATAATATAATTTGTGAGTATAATAATAAAATAAAATGAATAACAAATGACGAACTCATATTCTCTGGAGAGATAATCGCCATGCAGTAGAGAGGCATGGCAGAGCGGCAGGCACTGTCGCCTAATTGGGTTTCGCTCCACGCAACGGTTGCATCAGCTAGAGCTAGGAACGTGACCTCGGTATTCTAACCAATCGACAAATTCTTTCTATGTCACGTGCAGGTCACGTGCTAGCAGAAGATTTCGGTTTCCTCTTCCACCGCAATCCTCTTATCCAGCCATCCGCCTGTAGACCGCGTTCAGGATTTATCAACTGAAATAATCTTCAGAAACTAAAATAAAATTTTTAAAATCTTTAAAACGAAATATTTAGAGTTAATCTTAGCGTTCAGTATCGGTTATTCTGCAAATAAAAGGTGTATTGAAATTACATCCAAAATAACGAAGTACTGCATACTTGGTTGTGTAATGGAATTTCTTTGTATCTTATACTTAAGTAGACTCTGCAATAGCTGCTATTTGTGGTATTACTGCACAGAGCTCTGACTCTATTTTGGTAGCCTATTTTCTATTGCTTGTTTGTTTGTTTGTTTATCTGCATAAACGTTCGTTTTTGCATTATCTGCGCTGAGATGAATGAATAAACGGTATGAAACAGAAAAAAACTAAATAAAAAGTGATTTCGTTCTATTAATAATCCGCAACTAAAGAGATTAACCTATAATATTTTCACTTCCATTATCTCATGTTTCTATTTTAAGCTATTTTGTCAAATTTAGGTTAATTTTCAGAGCCACAGTCTTAAAACTGAGAGTTTATATCTCACATCGACCAGCAACAAAAGTCATTGAAACATCTTGACAATTCTAAGTCTAGCATTTAAAACATCAAGAAACCAACCTTCAAACTTGTCCATTTGAGCAGATGGTTGAAGAATTTAAACATATAACAAGTATTTAGTTTCCCTACACATGAAAATATTTGGGCAAAATATAATATAAACACAAAACCGACTTACAGAGTGTATGATTTTTCGTTTAAAATTATAATAGCAATATAAGCAATTATACCTATTCGCATTTAATAGTTTACAAATTTTGCTAACACAAAAGATGACAAATTAACATTTAAGATTCTCACTAAACCAATTGCGAATAATTAACCATTTTCTATCTTCATTAGCGCGCACTAAGCCTAGAAGAGGAGACACACGGATCAAATCTTAAGCGTGATGGTATAATGTTGACACGGCACTGGTGCTGCTCGGGTCAAGCGCCTGCTTTCCATATGATGATCTGGAATAAGAACTGTCACGTGCCTAGCACGACGAATACTAGATCAGGCAGCAAAGACCTTCTATTCATAATGCGCCAGGTTCGTGGATTTGGGTAAAACTAAATTATCTTTAATTTTCTTATGTTGTCAGTATTTTACAGAATTTAACTAAACTAAATATGAAATTTCAAAAAGCGAATAGAGGAGCTTATAGGGGATTAATTGATGATATAGTATATGAGTGAGAGGAGTTGAGAAGATTTATTCGTATACCGACTCTAGTTAAACAGTTAAACTGGAATTAAAGGGAAGAAGATGATGATGATCATGACAAGCTAAACTAAATAGTGAACGGTACGTTTTAGCAGGTGCATTTTGAAATGTATGTCAAATATTTATCACACTTTTCGATTACGGATGTCATAAATATTACATTTCTTTATACTAGGAGATTTTGATGAATCAGTTAATAGAAGTTTATTGAAGTTTAATATAAGAAGCCTACGAATTAACAAATGTTGGAAAATGTAAACTAGATTTATTTGCTTCATATCTAATTGAAGCCTTTTATGTCTGACCCAATTATAAGATTTGAAGGCCCACTCTGACTTATCTAACATCCACCTAGCAGAGACTAGATCACCAGCCAGGGATTAACTGCTAGTGAACTACTTCTCCAAATCTACAACCTCTCCCCTAACTGACGCCGTGTCGACTTATTCCGATCAATTAGAAGAGGATTAGGAGAAATTTCTGGAGGTCGTGTAATGTCTGGCGGGTCGCTGCGGCAGAGGGTTAATGGAGGCGCCAGGAATAAGTGTCACGGGCCTCATGACTCCGTCAGTCCGTTGTGAACTCATTCCAGAGGCTCACAAAACCACTAACGTCCTTGTAAAATTAAATTTATAGTTTGCTAAATGTCCGCGGTTAGCGTTTAATTTGTGGTTTGCTGAATGTCAGACATTAGCGTGGTTGTCATTGTTTATTTCAGCGAAGAGTTCTCGAGCGAGTGTAGTAACAGAATCAAATTAGAATTGAGCCGTGATGGAATTGTTTGCTTTCAACAAACAACGATTTCATTTAATTTTATTCATAAGTCACAGAATGTATAGTCACAGTATGTGTAAGTCACAGTATCTATAGTATACAAGTATATAGGCAAATTGAAATAGGCCGTTCTCTAAACTTTTGTGCAGTGAAAATTGTTTTAAATATTTTAGCTATATATTTAACGAAAATAAAAAATCGATAAATCTGCGATTTTACGGGCGTAGTGTTACTATGTGATTAAAAATTGCTGCATTGAAATAGAAGACTTATCGTGAATACGATATTGTGACTGTAGAACTTAATTTTTCATTCATTCGAAAGAACTGAGAAAGACTGAGCATAATTTTTGCATTGGCTGCGAATCATCATTTATAAATAAAAAATCTCTTAAAGTAAAGAAATAATTTTACTTTGGCCTAAATCGGAATACGCAACAAAATAATTATGTTATCTAGCTAAATGCTAAATGAAATTTTATTTTCTAGCTAAACGGAGAGATTGTTGCAATATTGAGTTAATACATGAGGCTTATTGCTTAATACCAATTTAAAAAGTACATTTCTAAGCTTAAACCTAAAATATCCATGCAATAGTAACAGCCTTCCTGTTTCTGTTGCATACGTTAGGGAGAAATGACTTGAACTGGTAGCATGCCAATAGGTTGTACGACTGCTGATCAGTAGGTACAGGTTTCAATTCCAGTGTTGCCCAGTACCTGTTCTGCTTATGAGACAAGAAACTGACGTTAAACTAGACTTAAACCTTCAAAATGGCTTATACCGCTATAAGATTTGAAGTAAAGTGATTTATCAAACAATTGGAATGAGATTTATTAGTCAATTAATTAAGACTTTCATGTTACGTTTTATTTATTTAAAGTAATTTTTTAATTCTCTGAATGCTGGCTATACGGAAGTGCTTGCAGGCGAAATCATGGACTCTTCAAGGCTTTACCTAAAACTCACTCTGCGATGCTATTGGTTAATTGAGCTGCATCGTTGACCAATCAGAGTGAACCGTAAACCTGTCAAAATTGATGCTCAGAGATACTTCATTCCAGAGTGCATCACCTGCTCCCTGTTATAAAACACTTCCATATTATTTCATGAGTAGAAAATTCATTAGTTATCCTTTCTTTCTTGAATAAAAGTAGTTGCTGGAATATACTAATATTATAGATTTAGAATAATTTACTTCTAGTTTCATTGCGTTGAAGATTTTTTGCAATTTTACTATATTTTTCAGATTCTAGCCTTCTACATTGCGAGCCATTGCCAAGAAATAGGGTAGTGGAATTTAAAAAAACCTTTAAAGTAGAAACATTAAAAAGGATTAACATCTCGTTCAGGATTTTAACATATTGTACTTTTGAGGAGCAACTGTCGTCTAGAAACTTTATGGAGATTTGTGTTAAAATTGGACTTCTCTAAATTAAACTGAAGGCTCTTATAAATCCATTTAAACGGTTTGTGATTACAATATAATTTAATTTTAATTTTAATTTTTTCAATATATGAACTTTATTTCACCAATACATGGTAGTTTCGAACAAAGATATAGAAAAAAGTAAGAAAAATAAACGAAAAGAAACAACACTTTGCATACAAGTACAGCTAAGCAATGCAAACCTAGTAGTTTACAAGTGACAAACAGAATCAAATCAACTCAATTATTCATTAGAATATTCAATATGCAGCATTTTGTCAACGTAGATATTGAATCAGTGTTTCGCATTTATTTTTTACATAATAATAATAATAACACACATTATAGTGAAATGATCAACTACGTTGATATCTATCACTTTTAATACCACATGTTATATCCATTAGGCAATTTAGTCCATTTTCCGTGTAGCCAGTCCAGTGAATGTCCGAGATTTTACTCTCAGATCAGCGCGGCTAAGATTCGTACCCAAGAGAGCTCAATTCACCTCAGGGTCTGTCATTTAAAACTTCATGACGTTATCTACACCCTTAACCATAATAACTTTAAATTCAAATGATATTTACACGTAGAAAGGCTGAAACCGATTAACGTCAGTTTACTGCTCGATATAGTATGATAGTTACAGGGAAATCGCTGGTTTTGTACCCTGCACCCACTGATCCGCTCTCGAACAACTTGCCACCGACTCAACCCAAAAACTAGGAGAGCTTTGACAAGATTGATTGGATAACGATGATGGTTAGCTTGATAAGGGTACGAATTTACTAGATAGAGCGAAAAATAATTAAAAACTTGTAAGCGAATCCGAGAGCTGTAACCATGACCCAACACTCAGAAGAAGGTGAAATAAAGGAAAATGAAGAAGGAATAAAAGTATAGGAGGTAAATTGTTGTAATATGTGAAATTTGCAGACGATCGTGGAATGGTATCGGAAAGCGAGACTAGACTGCAGAATATGATGTAAATGTATACAAATTGTATATAGTGTGAACGATACGGCTTTGAAATAAAAATCAATTTGGTAGGCCTATAATTATGAAGATTAACATCAAAAAGAAAAAGTGAAAAGAGTGTGACAGGAATGAGTTAAAGTCAATATTACAATAGTAAATACTATTGTTATCATTTATATATTATATAATATATTTCTTTAAGTCCATTAAATATAGTAATATCACAAATTCAATGCTTCTTCCTTCAATAAAATACTATAGGCCTACGGGTCTTATTTGTAGAAGGACCAACCTGAACTATGTGATAATGGAACGGGTAGGTAATTTCAAACATATGGGTCATACTATAACAGATGATGGAAAATGTGAGACTGAAATATGTAGTAGCATTGCACGAGCAAAAGAGGCCTGCAAGAATTTTTAACACACGTCTATAAAGAAAGACACGAAGGTAAAGATAGTGAAAACTTTCGTTTAGATCAAGCTATTTAGGATGTGAAACATGGATCTTATCGAAGAAAGCTATCAAGAAAGTAGACAGTGGGCAGTATCTCTATCTCACTTTCGTGTTCTGCTAAGTGGCAGGTCCTAAGTACAAATTTATATTCACATACTGTGTTTTTAGACTATGAACAACACTACAGCAAAGGGAGAGCAAAGGAATGTCTCTATAGCGCAATGGTTAGAGGTGTAGATAACGTCATGAAGTTTTAAATGACAGATCCTGAGGTGAAATGAACCCTCGTGGGTTCGAATCCCAGCCGCGCTGATCTGAGAGTAAAATCTCGGGCATTCACTGGACTGGGTACACGGAAAAGGGGCAAAATTACCTAACGGATTTAACATGTGGTATTAAAAGTGATAGATATCAACGTAGTTGATCATTTCACTATAATGCGTGTTATTATTTATTTTTACAGGAGATCAAAAAGTTAATTTCTTCATTGAAAGCTATTTATTATCAATACTTTATTTTAACATATATTTTTCAAAATATAGCTTTTGTTGTAATTTCGAATGGCTTTCGATTAGCCGTCTCGTATGACTCGTGCAGTTTACGATTGGTAGGCCCAATATTTCTTATGGCCTCGTACGCAACACGGAAAAACTCGTACACAGGTTGCAAATCGGAAGCCAAATCGGAAGTCATTGAGTGTTTGCCTCTGAAAGCTTCCTCTCGGACAGAGGGGAAAATTTATTTCTCTTGGGAAACTGAAGTGGCCTGATCGATGCCCATTGCTTTTATATGAATGTCTCAATAGCTCGATTTGTAGAACGGGTGACAGTGGTATGAAATTTAACTGGCCGTTTCTCGAGTGATTACAATATAAGTGTTGTGAATTTTGTTCGCGGACTCGCCGGATAGAGAGTGAAATCTCGAACACTACATCCACGTGACTCCATGACATACAGTATCTGCACTTTAAGTTTTCAGGAGAGTTTTTAATAACGTTAACCGATAATATTAAGTTTTTTGAAACGATATTTCAATTTGTGCGTGTGTGAAATTAAGTCAAGTCAAATTGGAATATCTTTATCTTCCATAGTACTGTTAAGCTGCATGCTTATAATGCTTAATTATTCTTATACCATACAATGTCTCAGAGGCGCAGGAATGATTCAAAATTGGCACAGCTTAAAGATATCTAAAAGTGGCACCGTTCAAACGCTGACAATGCTGCTGTGTAACGTAACTTAGCTTGAAGCTGTGGAGTATAGCTTCCTAGATATATATGTATACATGTATATATATATATATATATATATATATATATATATATATATATATATATATATATATATATATATAGGCCCCATTTATAAAGGCCTACATGTATGTATATATGTATGTAAGTAAATCTGTATATAAGTATAAATATTATAGGCTATGTATCTATCTCTCTCTCTCTTAGTGCACTGCCTACTGGCAGATCCATGGTATATAACGCATCCACGCTTCTCTGTCTTCCGCTTTCCTCTTCATTTCCACATATGAGTGGGTCTTTAAATCATCTAACATCCTAAATCTAGCCTGCCTCTGCCTCTACCTCTATTTCCTTCCATTCTGCCTTCTATGACCTCTTTTAATCGACTTTCCCCCTTAGAATGTGTCGTATCCAACCCTTGCTCCTAATTTTTTGGTAATGCATTTGTATGTATGTAATGTATATCTGCGTATGCGCACACACACACACAGATATATATATATATATATATATATATATTTCTATAGATTTCTATATATATATTATATATATTATATATTGTATATATTTTATATATACATGTATTATATATATATATATACATATAATGAAATCGGCGATAATAATTGTTATAAGCAATCATACAGTTGCCTGCAGCTACTGTATGACTAAGTTCAGTCCTTGGATGTTCTTTGCATAAAAATTTCCTATAACTGGATTTTTAATTAAAATCTTTGCACAGCTCAGAGCATTGAAAACCGTGCGATGTTTGAACGGGGCGCGGCTTTAATATATTTCGGCGCCACTGTAGTGTCTTTTACATAACTTTCAACACTTAAATAATTTATAATTAAAGAATTAAATATTAACTCATTGGATTTATTCAAACGCGAGCATGAGAACCTACAAATTGAAAGTTTTCGCAACAAAATTTTAGCCATTCGGAGATGCTGTCTAACTTTAACAAACTGATAATGTTGAGGAGTTGCCTGACTGTAAGATGTTCAGATGCTGTCTGAGCATATATTCAACTTTTTGTCGCATATAGACACTGGACCTTCGAGACACGCTCATGTTTTGTTGATTTTTCTTTGTTGCTCGAGGATTTATCAAAAACTGTTTTGTCAATTCCTGGTCTGATTAATTAAATATTTTCATGCAGAGCGCTAAATTGTCATCTGACCAAAGATACACAATTAACCTTCCAGCTACCATACAGTAGGTTTAAACCATTTTCTATCGACTGACTTTGAACCGGACTACTTGCTCCCATGTATACGCTAAGGGTTCCTATGTTGTACACTGACTTTTGATACGAACAGGCGTTACATTTTTGTGTTCATTTTGACTGACTCATTCGCTGATGATAAATTACCATCACTGTAATTCAGTGAGATACAATAGGCAACTATAGCTCGCTATTGAAAAATTTAAGTCTTTTATTTTTTGTTAATTGCTAACATTTTCACAAAAGGAAATAAGAGGCACGGTGACTTAAAAGTAATATATCGTACATTATCCTCTTCTGTCCTAATAAATGAATTCGCAACCTGTATTATTCAGAATTATTTCTTTGTTTATTTAGCAGTTAAATGCAGAATAATAATTATTGTAACATACATTTTAATAACTCTATAATTTAGACTATAATTAAGCTTGCATTGTTGATGCACAATACAATCTATAACTTTTAGGCTGAGCTAGGGGCGTCTTCCCCCACATTGGCCTATAAAGCAAAACGCAACTTTGTGGGTTACCGCACTATGGTACGATATCCTCAAGTTTGATTTCCAGATACCCCCGAAGAATTTTATGACGAAAACTGCGTCACCGCTTATATGGCGAAGAATCCTCTGGGTTGATCCAGTTGTCCATCGCCCATATAGGTCAGTTGTCGTATTGGGGGTCAGTATGTGAAGGGTTCATATTCAATGCCCGTCCCGACAATAATATGATTCTTAGACGGGAAGCTGACGTTAAATTTCACTTATCAAAATTTTCTCCGAATTTGTACGACAGAGTGTGCACTTTCATCTCAACTGCTGTACTGAAAACGAGATGTTCGCGAGTTTTTAATATATAATAATATATATCAATTTATCGAAATTCATTCGTACTCACTACACTTTATACGCAGAACAGACGCCGTGAGTAATGTTGTTTTTGCGGTAATTCCGCAGACATTCTCCGATGGAATACAGTTTGAGATTTCACGTTGAATTGTTTAAAAAGAGGTTAAATTGCAAGAGTTCTCCTGCGCCTTATTGACCCCCTGTGGCTAGAGACCGCTATTCCACAACCTGTCGGCCTGGTGCTCAGTCGAACTGTCAACCATCTGCACTGAATTCAGCCTACCTCCCGCCTCGCTCAATATTGTTTCAACTGCTGATAAACATTAGTATATGAGCCCCTTGTGGGTTCGCCAAATAGCCCGTTGTTAAAGTGTTCAACATTACGTCTATCTCTTTTAGGACACTCGTTACAAATTTGCATAAATAGTGCGGTTGTTGTGGTTTTAGAAATTAATTCTTTAAGGCATTTTCTTACTCTCCATAATGAACTAACAGGCCCATCGTATATTCATTTAGTCAGAGCTATTGGAGCATTCGTCTGAATTAATAATAAAGCAGTATAATCTACTCCTATAATCCTACTTCGGTTTGTCCTACTTCGATTAAAGATGTAATACACCGTTTTCTTTACTAATTTTACTAAATATGATCTATAATCATAAAATGTAGATGCACAGCTTGCAGGTCTAATTATAAGATTATCTATGTAGAGCATCAGAGAAGAATCATCAAAAACTGCTTGAAAAGATTTTCTATATTTTCCTTATAGTCTGAACAATTGTGTATTAAACTCCTAAATATTGCTCACTAAGGCTATTAGAGAGGGCCACATATTGTACAAATTCGTATTAATTTGACTATTTTTTATTAAAGCCAGTCTAATGTCAGTGCTATATCGAAATATATATTACGTAAGATTTCATAACGCATGAGACTCAGGACTAGGGAACAAGAAGGCGTTGACACCTAGGACCCTCTGACTGTCAGAGCGTGGCGATTGTGTTTCAAGTAGGTGCGTTCTAGTGGCGTGACCGAATTGCGTGAGATTACTCGAGTCGATTGTCAAAAGTTGATTTCAACATTTGACGTATATTTTGAAGCCCAAGAACAACTGCACCGAAATCAAGTGTTCACAGACATTCTTTATGCCTCGGAGCCTGTAGGTTAGAGGGCGTTCAGATATGCTGGGCGGTTGTTGAGTGATGACGTGGCTGAAGGCATTGATTCTGATGACTATGCAGGTGTATAAAACATGTCATGCAGATATGCTGTAGCAAAAAATTAATTATATAAAGACGTTCTGCATGTCTGAACTAACAAGTTCTGAAGTGTTGCAACTGTGCACGCAAGTCAGAAGATAAGAATGACGTTGAATGAATGATGCTGTATTAAATTTATTGGCAGAATATTTATACTGCGTGTAGTGGGAGCGAATGTGAATTAACTAGTGATGGTTGAATGATTTGATTAATGCTATGGTTTAACTGTTGATTCATTATATCCTTCATAGCATGAATATCTCGAATTAACGAAGGAAAACAACTTCAACCGCAATAGGCTGTCAAAATAACAGTAAGACACTTTAAGAATATTACATTTAGGAAATCAACCATTCGCATTGAGTTCTATAGCCTACATGTAGTCGGCGCTTAAGAATATTCAAAGTTGTCGAAATTTCATGCATTTTCAACGCGCACAAATATTATTTATTATCTATGCAAAATTTTAAATCTGGACCTAATTAACTCTAAATATTGTAATGAAGAATTAATGTAACGTTTCTTGTTTTGAAAGTAAGTCAGCGTGTGACGGACGAGTTCTGGATTTGAACTGGCACTTAACTTATTCTCAGTCTGAAAACGGCCGATATGCTATCGGTTCAGCTGAATGAGCCAATTTACAAGGAGCTTGGAGATTATATTTTGCAAATATTAAAAAGCAGGTAAAGCTAAGGTTAACGACAGTTTCCTCATTCGAGGGCGATGTCAGTTCATGACGGGCGAGCCCAGGATTTGAACCCCTCTCATAGTAATCCGCGGTCGAGTATCTTACCGACTTCGCCACTGGCTCCAACCAGGCATTATAGAGAAGCGATGAACTATACGATGATTTCTATCACTTTTATTACCACATGTTAAATCCTTTACGCAACTTATTCCATATTCCGTGTAACCAGTTCGATGAAAGTCTGAGATTTTACTCTCAGATCATATCGGCCGGGAATTGAACCCACGAGAGTTTAGTGCACCTCAGTATCTGTCCTTTAAAACGTCATGACGTTATCAACACCTCTAACCACTACGCTATGGAGACATTCATCGTGTCTGTATTCAATTTATACGAATCTGCTAAAAAGTATAGATCATTTAAATGCACAACCTTAGATAGATAACTTTGCTGCATTTATTGCCCCAGTCTGCATTTTATTTTTTGCTGTGTAGGCCTAATGTACATGTAGGCTGATAATCTGTTATGTCAAGAGTTTGTTTAGCATGATGTCCTTATATAATTGACACGACTGCAGAATATATTAGAATATCGAATATCCTTCTCGATCTGCCAAAAACCTTGGAGTCATATTTGATGAAAACCTTGACTTTAAATCCCATATCTCTTCTGTTTGTCGCGCTTCTTTCACACAACTATATATTTCCTTTTCTAATCATGATTCTGATCAAAAACTGGCTCATCTCTCATCCATTCTTGACAAGGTTTATTCCTGGTTTTGTGCTAACCATCTTGCTGTTAATCCTTCCAAAACTGAATACCTTTTAATTGGCACTCCTTTGCAAAGAAGTAAAATTACCAATAACTCTGTTAATTTTCAGAATCTTCCTCTTTCACCTTCTCGATCTGCCAAAAACCTTGGAGTCATATTTGATGAAAACCTTGACTTTAAATCCCATATCTCTTCTGTTTGTCGCGCTTCTTTCTTTCAGATTCGTCAGATTAGGCAAATACGTCCATCCCTTACTAGAAATTCAGCCACTCTCCTTGCTAATTCTATAGTTCATTCAAAGCTCGACTACTGTAATTCATTATTACATTGGTTGCCTACTTCTTCTCTCAATCGTTTGCATGACGTCCAAAATTCTCTTGCACGTGTTTTTTGTAAGTCCTCTCGACTTCAATTTCGCTCTCTTTCTCTTCTACGCAGTCTTCACTGGCTCCCAGTTAATCAACGCATAAAATATAAAATAGCTCTATTAACTTTCAAAACTCTGCGATTTGGCAAGCCTTCTTACTTATCTGAAATTCTTCTCTCAGTTCCAAATATTCTCACGTCATTGGGCAGACGTTCATTTTCTTACGCAGCACCCACAATCTGGAACTCTTTACCTGCTAATCTTGCCTCTTGTTTTTCTCTTTCAACATTCTCTAGCAAGCTTAAAACTTACCTTTTCCCACCATAGACATAATCAATCTACCCTGACCATTTTTTTGATCACCGGACTGGCTTTCGTTTAGGACCTTGCTTCTCCTCAGCACATTTCTTTCGCAGATTGGTCTGAGTGAATTGATCTGTAGTGATATGTGCTGTTGGGGACGTCCCTGACATCACCCCTGGATGAGGAAACGGACGTTAAACCTTTATTATTATTATTATATGTACCATGGACCTGCTATTAACACTATATACTACAAAATGAGAGATAGGACAGTGAAACACAATACGAGAGATGAGAAAGTTGAGAGAGATACGAAAGAGATAAAATATTAGTTTTCTTTTGTCTAAATATTTAATTAAATAATATTATAATATAGGCCTATTGCTAATTTCTACAAAATTACGCCAATTGAGAATAGTCAACCATGATATTAAAGAATGAGGGTTGAAAAAGGTGAAAGAGTACTATATCTCTTTCAAAATATCGTAATTAATTTTAATTTATATATTTATTTCCTTAATAATATTTTCATATTTGTATCTTGGGTGCAATAGGGTTCATATTTTGTAAATATTGGTCTAATATATTATCAATACATATTAAATCTGGGCCGCACATGAACTCGTATATAATTATAAAGTTTCACAACTTTTCAATCCCGTCAGCACCTTCTGGCAAGCTCAGCAAGACACCAGCTAGAGTCCGGGGTCTCAGAAGACCCGTGGGGCTCGAATAGGGACATCTCGGGGCATGGACACGATGACACGTCAGCAGAATATATGGTTACGTTAAGGTGGGCGGACCTAAAGAAGGCAATTAGTCAGTGGCTCATACCATGGCGCTTACATCACTGGACACTTTAGCTGGAAGTCAAGCTGAGACCCCCATCAACTGACCATCGGGTTGATAGGAAATTGTAGTATACACGAGACTTAGAATCTAATATTATCTCTAATTAGAATTTGTTATCGAAACAGATCGAATTGTTTGTGTCTTTGATAATTGCACTGCGTTCAGTTAAGTTAATTAATTAATTTTTGTTGTTTGTTCTATGACGACAAGCGCAAGGGTTATTACACAAATTACAACAGTGTCCGCAATGTAATGTAGGCCTAATAGTAATCGCTTTGAATTACTTTGATACATTATCAAAGTACTGTTTTATTTCATATTTTAAACTTAACTTGCAATGATATAATTTCTGTAGAAAAAACTATTTCAAATATGTTTATATACTGTATGTATAAAACATATCATCTGCTAAAAACTCAACTACATCCTATAAATTCAGGTAGGCCTAACAGTAGACTCCATTAAAAATAAAGTTTTTATTATCTGCTAAATTTATTGTTCAATGCTTCTTGTTTTCGACCGTACATATTTGAATATATTTAAAAAGTAAAATTAAAAACTATATAACCGATTCTGTCATACTTTTTTGCAATAATTTTACTAAATAGTAATATTATTGAAAAAAATGTTTGAGAGAATCCTCGATTGGTTCAATGATGTTTGGTTAGATAATCCACCATGAGTTCTCGGCCTGGTTCAGGTCGAAACTTAGCTTACATGTATAGTTCGTTTGCTATTTACAGAGATCACACTTGCTAACTCCTAATTACTACTAACTAAATACTAGTTACTAATTAAAAATTAGTAATTGCTAATTACAATTAGTATTTAATCTATACTAATTAGTAATTACTAATTAGTTTTTACTCAAGACTAATTAGTAATTACTAATTAGTAATTACTAATTAGTATTCACTCAATACCAATTAGTAATTACTAATTAGTAATTACTCAATACTAATAAGTAATTAGTAGTTACTAATTAGTATTTACTCAATACTAATTAGTAATTACTAATTAGTATTTACTCAATACTAATTACTATTTACTAATTAGTATTTACTCAATACTAATTACTATTTACTAAGTAGTATTTACTCAATACTAATTACTATTTACTAATTAGTATTTACTCAATACTAATTAGTAATTACTAATTACTTAGATCAGTGCGATGCACGAGACGATGCTAAGAAGGCAAGGAAGTCCGGAGCGCCTCCAGTATCCGGTGCCTTCAGGATTCCCGGATGAGAGAGAGGAATTCAGGTACGAAGAGGAGTCCAATATGTGTCCGGTTCTAGGAGGCAGTGGAGGAAAACCCGGAATCTGTGCCGGATGCAAAGATGTCATCTTGGATAGGTGTGTTTTAATAAAACTATAAATACAAGTATACCTTACTTATTTTCGTTTTGATACCATTGCTATATTACGCGTGAGTTTAAAGAAATTTATCAAGTTAAAGTTGTACAAATTAAAATAATTATGAATGAAGCTACTCGAACTAGAGCTTTTCTTACTAGTTAATGCTCATAACTGATTAATTAAATTAATCATTAATTGACGATGATGATGACTATGATGATGATGATGATGACGATAACGATGATGATGATGATGATGATGGTGATGATGATGATGATTACGATAATGATGATGATGATGAAGATGATAATGATGATGATGATGATAATAATGATGATAATGACGCTTATTTCTAAATTGTCATACCTCATGCCGCTGACCTCCTACAACTGTCGTGGCATGTACTTGTGTGTTCATTTGTTATGTTTGACTGATCATGCTGTAGGTACTATCTACTATATATTCATTTGTTATGTTTGATTGACTGATCTGATTGATTGATTGATTGATTGATCACGCTGTAGGTACTATCTACTGGCAGTGGAGAAGCAATGGCATGCCTCATGTCTGGTCTGCAGTATCTGCAAGCTTCCCCTCGACTCTCAGGTCACATGCTTCGCTAAGGATGGCAACATCTTCTGCAAAGATGACTACTACCGGTATGTATCCTTATCTCTCGGTTCTCTCAAATACTCCAGTCTGAAGAAAAGTTAAGATAAACTTTACGAATTTTTCCTGCAGTCGGCTACATTGCCTCTGATTGTGTAGCCAGTATTATATTGGATACTATACTTGTGTAGCATATATATATATATATATATATATATATATATAAACTGTGTAGCCAGTATTATATTGGATACTATACTTGTGTAGCATATATATATATATATATATATATATATATATATATGCTACACAAGTATAGTATCCAATATAATACTGGCTACACAATCAGAGGCAATGTAGCCGACTGCAGGAAAAATTCGTAAAGTTTATAAGTTTCCATATATATATATATATATATATATATATATATATATATATATATATATATATATATATAGACCTATATATATATATATATATATATATATATATATATATATATATATATATATATCATATATGTGTGTATGTGTAAACATATGTATGTTCGAGTACATATGTATGTGTATGTATGTATGCATAATTTTATATATATACATATATACATGCACATATAATTATATATGTTTGTATGTTTAGTTATATGCATTTATATGCATGGTGTATGTACTGTTTATGTATGTTTCATATATATATATACACATATATACATATATAGGCCTACATATATATTTACGCTATATATTACATTTATATAAACAAGGATGCGTTCAACGCCTGTTTTAGCATCACCTAGGAACATGGTCGTGGCCTGTTTCCTGAGAGTTATCCTGTGCACTAGAACAAGTGCTGCACTGAACCCTATCAAGATTGACTGAATAGCTGAATATAGAAAGCCTCTGTATCCCCACTGCTTGACTCTCCGGCACATCGTGCTAGCAGTCACGTACTCTTTCACTCAACTATCATTCCGCACGTAGAGGTTAAAAACTCAACGGAACATTTGTAAGTACGATCGTGCTAAAGTCTTACACACTACGCAGTGTATTTCCTGAACCCACTTATGTGCAGTGCTTTCCGTCCGCCTCTATAAACAGTTTGATAGCTTACCTGTGTCGAGGTTAAAGGATGATGATGTTTTGTGGAGCAGACTGTTCATGCTCAAGAGCTGCTCCCAGTGCAGGAGACGCATATCCTCCGATGAGTTGGTGATGAGGGTGAGGGACTTCATCTACCACATCCAGTGCTTCACCTGCGCTATCTGCGGCAAACAACTCAACACAGGCGAGCACTTTGGTCTCAGCGATCATCTCATCTTCTGTCAGGTATGGATTGTTGCTCGTTCTAGAAAGTTGTGAATGTTCTCTGGCTGGAGTCAGTGGCGATGTCGGTAAGATATTCGACTGCGGACCAGTATGTGCGAGATTCAAATCCTGGGCTCACCCGGCACTGACATCGCTTTCGAGTGAGGAAACTGACGTTAACATTAGCTTTACCAGCTTTCTAGACAGCAGTTGCAGCACGATTAGTCAGCATTATCTTTGCTGTGTATTACGTTCCTGATCGTATATTGAATTATCGCTTTATTTTCACCATAAATAAGATAAAGCTAGAATGTGGTAGGACAACTTTAAAAAATAGCATATCAAATATTTAACAAGTTTGTAGATTACTTATATCAAAAGGCAGCATCATGTTCATAGTTACTTAAAGAGTGATTTGGCATAGATGTATGATCACAGACATCCCGACTGAGACGGACTGTACTACGAATTGAATATAAGTCTCCTTAGTATCAATCATACGTGCTATCTACCTGACTCTCTTTTTGAAACATATGCTTGTATCTTCCTTATAAGGTTTCACAGTTTAGTCAATCTTGAACGCAACAACTGAGGATTATCCTTGCTGTTATTTGAAACAAATAGTTATAATTTTGTCCTTTCTATAACATTAAACTCTTACTATGCGTACAATTTTCTAATTTATTTATAATAGCTAAGCATAATTTTGCTACTACAACTCTGCCGTTGATGTTTGATAACTATTAAATTAATTAATAAATTTGTATGTGTTTGTATATAGCGTCACTACGAATCGATGCTTCAAGGTGAATTCATGTACCAGCAGGCCCTGGGTGCGGAACCCCTACCCCCTCTAGGGTTTAACGGAGAGCCAGGTCTCCAACCTCCCCAAAATCCTTCTCTCGGTTATTTTCACTCCCCCACTGGCGGCCAGTCGGCTTCCATGCAAAAGGGCCGACCTCGTAAGAGAAAGAATAACATCTCAGACGCCGAACATTTCATTCCATCTTTAGGTAAGCATATTGCTTTTATTACTTTCATCATCATCATCTTCATCCTCATCATCATCATCCTTTGAGTCCCAGTTTAACCAGGGTCGGGATACATATAGACTGGCTCAAACCCTCTCTGAATGATTGTTTTTATTACTTAACTGGTATTTAATCCACTAGGACACAACAAGAAATTAGCATTTACATTTTTTTTAACTGCTTAAGAAGTAGGCAATTGCAAAGAATAATATCTTCGTTTACTTTGAAGTAATCTGACCACCACGGATAGATAACATTCGAGCAAACGAAATTAAATTTATTCTACTATTCGTTCAGTGGGGTATACGACATTCCATTATTCGTGTACACGGTATAGCGCAACACATTAGATTATTTATTCTCTGCACTCGACAGTCAATCGAAGAAAAAAGTCAGAGAGAATCAAGCCGGTTATCCTAAATGGATTGATTAATTGTAAAAATTTCAATAGATTGTCATATAAATATATAAATTGCATGCAGAAACAGTACATTAATACTAATTATAAATCGAGTTTAATTTAAGATATTTTGAAATGTCAAATTGTTGAGAACAATTCAAGTTTTTTAAATGAATATAAATTTTAAATCTGCTATACGTTGTCAAATTTTGGATCTTTTTCCGAGAGTAGAGATATCATAGATCCGTAAAAATCTTTAATTAAATTAAACTTTTAAAATTTAATTATTCTTTAGTTAAAATAGCATCTTTTATGAGTTGCAAGAATGAGTAGCCTATTGCTAGAGGATTTAAAGTTCCACTCTTATGTAGACATGAAGAGAAAATCGGAAGACAGAGAATAGTAGAGTCGCAATATACCATGGGCCTGCCAGTAGGCACTAAGAAAGAGAGAGAGAGAGAATACCTTTTATGTAAAAAATTAACAGACGCAGAAATATAACAGCTGCATGTGTTTTAATAGAGGATCTTTTAAAGATGTTATTTTAAAAACCAGAAGAAAACTGATTCATGTGAAATGAGTACATAGACCATGAAGGCAGATGTATAACTTTCTTGACTACTTGGAAATACGTATATAATAATAGTAAGTAATGATACAGGATTAACGCCTTTTTCCCTCATACAAGGATTATAGCAGGAGCATCTGTGCATTACATGTCACCACAAAACGATTCGCTTAAACAATTTGAGAAAACTTGCTGTGAGAAAAAGAGATCGATGATCGATCCCAAACGGCGCTGCTCCTGTGTCCAAAAAACATACGATAGAGGCACCTCCTTCAATATGTTCACATTTTTGATGTTCCATCAAAGAAAAGAATTATTGATCTGGCAATACAAATGTCAGGAAGAAATTTTTTATTCTATTTTAAAAAAGATAAAACTACAAGAAAACAATTGCCAATATTCACTTTTGTCCAACTAAAGTTTTTTCCTTCGAAATTTCTTCCGTTACTCGTCGTCTTTTTCTTTCTTTCTTGTTTCCCCTTTATATCTCTAATTTTCTACATTTCTTTGTTCTTGTTGTAATGAGCACCAGTGACTTTTCATCATAATCTATATACCTTTTAAAGAATATCTCAATTTTTATCTTGTTATATATCTCACAGAATTTTTAAATGTTTTAATAATGTTTATCTTCAGTGCTTGTAAGCCTTACTTCCATCTGACAATGAACAATCTGCAAAACTAGTTTTATATGACGTCATATTTTACCATTCTAGTTAAATGTTTTCGATAATTATAAAAGTCTCATAAATATTTTTGTGCTAAAATAATCAAAGTGAAATATATCACCCATATACTCACTATCTGCAATTGATAGCTAAGTTCGACCTGTAAATGTCAGAGAAATAAATTTGCTTGCAAATCGCAACGTCATTATTTCTAAGCATAGACTATTTGACATATTAAAGGTATCAAATTTTTAAAATAAACTCGGCGCGTAATTTTATTTAGCTCTTCATTAAAATACACCATAATAAGATTTTGAAGAATTTGTGGCATAGTAATAATAATTAATATAGGGCTATGTGTAATAAGAATTAACAGAAAAATTTCATATAGGTTCAATTTTCTGATGATAAAGAGACGTCTATATATAGTTGTTGTTCTATTCAATAATTCACTTGAAGCGATTTAAAAATTGTAGAACTATACATATTGAAGGAATTACGAAATCCTGCAAGGTAACGCTCCCTGATTAATGTTAATAGAGAAATAGGTTGAATTTATTGCAGACAAGTGCATCTTAAAATTGTAAAAAGTAGATACAGAAAGAAGGCCCGAATTCATGCAGCGGATAGAAATCAGGAGGCAAATGATTTTCAGAAAGCGTGAGCTGTGAATGAGAGGAAAATGATATAGAAATTAACTATAATATATCGCATTAGACTTCTGTACTAGCGTGTAATAGGCAATATAAACTATTAAATAAATCTATCGTATTGTGTATTCAAGGTAAACTCTAAATAACGTATTTAAATATTTGCGTAGAATCTCTGCATTGTTGATTATAAAGGCATCTGTATCATAATTATTAACACCTATATAAACCATTGTAAAAACTTATAGGCCAAATTGTTAACGCAAACTCACCAACCTATTCGTAGAATAAGTTTTTTTGATAGATTTAACAAAGAATTCGAGGATAAGCGAAAATTTAGGGAATATAGGATATTTAAAACACCTCATCGCAAAATCATTAGTACTTCTTACAACGGAATATAGCATTTCAAATAAATATCCTATCAACTTACAATTTACATTGAGGCATTCCGGATATTAAGATTGAATAATTCAAAATATCTCTGCTATACTGTATAGGATACATATCTATTCTTTGATAGTGAATCACAAAGGAGATTATTATCACAGTCGAATCATTAGTTACATCTGCTTGAAATCTTTGCGGTCTCATTATTTTATCAAAAACTATTCCCTCGCTTCCTTGCAAAATCTACGGAGATTTTAGCTTTCATTCTATGCGCAATTATTTAAAAGTTTATGCGGATGCAACAATATTATCTTTCATTTTACGCCGTCTAATATACAGAGTTCTAAGCATGAGATTTATTTGCAAATGGAATATTGTAGTAAAAATTCGCAAGAAGACGCTAGGATATCAATTTTATTATTCATGCAGTAGATACGTGTTGTTGAATAGAGGATGTCAGTGTTTATTCCTTACTCGCTAATTAGCGAATTCTGCATCCTGTCTCTTGTCCGTGGTTTCTTGCTAAGTCCTCCCTCCATCTTCAGTCGTTGTCGTTGGTTCCATAGCTCTCTGTATGTCACGCGCGCACATCTGCAATCTCTGCTCAGGATTCTGTCTTACCGTCATAGCAGGTTCCGTTAAAAACGTGGATCGTAAGCTGTGCTAACCGAATCTCTAAAATACTGATATTCCAAATATTCTTAAGTAGAATATTGCGAAATCTGTTTCACAGTTCTGTTAAACATAATAATATCTTTATAGCTAATTATGAAAATTATCGGAATTTCTTACTGTTATTCGCTAAATAGCAAAATACCGTAGATAGATCACGCTATTCATTCATGGATTTATCTTTATGTAGAAATATTTTATATACCTTCTGTTATCACAATAGTGCTTCATGTATATATGAAGCGATTATTAAGAATGTATTCATTCATCACGTATTTAATTTCTTGTTCGATATTTTGTCGAATCGTTCAATGTAGGTCTTTTGTTCAGAAGTTGCTGGATCTCTTAAAGTGGATTCTTCAATCTATCACTTTAAAATCTACGCTACTTTACAGATGTTCTTTACATCACGGTAAATCATAAAAGTTTGAAGCATCTCACCGTTTAAACAGAAATCTCAATATACGCCGTACCTATAATAGGAAGAGAAGTTAGTATTGGTGTGTATAATCTAAAGAAATTGAAGCAATCGTTGAATAAATTTAAAACTAATAGTATTTAGATATTTTCACTTGCAGGTAATCCTTGTAGGGGTCCTAACTTTAAATTGCTGAAGAGTTACGAGCAATCAATAATGAAAATAAGCGACATGTGTGTGGATAAGTATAATCTACAGAGTATTGTGCTCAGTATTCTTTTGTAAAGAACGGTATCATTGAGTTTTGTGATGACGACAATGAAATAAATTGCAAAGGTGATTTTGAAAAACCTTGTCCTAGACCTGCAAAAGTTACGAGTGTCGTAAGAGACGACCAACATATAGAGGCTGAGAAAGAATTATCTTTCTCAGCTTCCATACGTTGGTCCTCTAAAGCTCTATCCAATAGTGTTTAAATAAACAAACAAGAACCGCTTGCCTTTTACTGCAGAACGTACAAATGTTCTACAACTAAAAGGCAAAAGCGGGGGCCGTAAGGCTGTTCACAGGATATGTAGTAATCGAGTTTCTATATGAGCCTGCAGCCTTAGATAAAGAAACTGTTAAATGTTACAAATTGGAAATATAGTAGAGATAAAAAGTGTTGTGTCCGAGTTTTGAAGAATTGTCCAACCGGTGACTGCACGTGTCGTAGAAGGCGACTAAAGCACTAAGATCCATGCTAACGTCAGAAAGAGCATTTGGTTGGTGAGCGCCTAGGCTCCAGAAATTGCTACAAAAATTTAAACGAATGGAGAGGTCTCAAATAGGGGATTGACTGATGATATGATGTAGGACAGAGAGGATTTGAGGCAGTCTATTCGTATCCCGACCCTAGTTAAACTGGGATTAAAGGGAAGATGATGATGATGCGTAGAGACGCATCATCATCATCATCTTCCCTTTAATATAAAAGAGTAAACGCTATTGGAGAAATGCGCGAATGTTCAAATAAATACAATATTTGACGAGGTTCAAATACAACTGACTCTACGATGGCAAGCAGGAGAAATTATATGACGCAAAACCATACTTGAATCTCCATATTAATTAAGTACTATACAGTATAGTATATAATAATATACTATATATATATATATATATATATATATATATATATATATATATATATATATATATAATTATGCGTGTGTGTATACCGTACAAACAGTATATTGTATATAAACATACGTCACCGTCTTGCTTGCTTGCATTAATGTGACAGAATGAAGCTAGTAATACTTTATTTATTTAGCGATTGAGTAAGTATTGCTTGTGATCTTTTCGTAACAACCATTATCGCATGTTACTGTGTAGTGACCTCATGTTTTAATGCGTTCTAACTGACTTCTTACGATGTGTTCATTGTTTTCGAATATTGCATGTACGTGTGCCGATTTCGCTTGTCGTTAAATTTAAACATTTTAAAGAATAGGCTAAGAGAACTACATTTAACAATGTAATAATATATTGTTATTTTCCAAAATGATATCAGAGAAGATGTTAATCTTTAATACTAGGCCTTGTTAATATATCACTGAAACACAATTGCAGAACATATAAAAAATAACAATAAGATAAAAGTTTCACTTGCAATCTTCTTTGTAAATAAAATTCTTCAAAAGGAGGTATAATTCAGAGTTTAACAGGGGATGAAAAATTACACTCCGCACCCCAGCTTGTGTCCGATATCTTTTTCTCCGAAACACGATACTGTAATGAGCGAATAACGGAATACGAACATAGAAACCAGGATAGAGAATTAAAATATTTCGGTTATAATATTGTAAATAGCAGTTAAATGGTTACAGTTAAGCGTGATGAAATCGGGCTAAGGAAAAATAGCATCTTTATTTAAAAATATGAAGAAGATTAAAATTCTAATGGGGTGAGGAAATCAGAGCCACTGGCCCCTGATCTGCCCCGGTGTGGAGCAGTAGCTGCAGCCAACGGCTGCATGGATCAGTGAGGTGGAAGAATTTTGCTCGCTGTAAGGACATGGAATGAAAAAGAAGCGGAAACAGACACGAGGCTTGAGGCGTTCGTTATACTGAAACACCGTCGATACACTTCAACCTCTCTCTACAACATCTCTTATGTCCCCAGCATCTCTTCTCTCTCTCTCTAACATCTCTTCTCTCACTCCAACTTCTCTTCTCTCTCTCTCCAGCATCTCTTCACTTTCTCTCTCTAACATCTCTTCTCTTTCTCTAACATCTTTTCTCTCGCTCCAACATCTCTTTTCTCTCTCCCCAACATCTCTTCGCTCTATCCAATATCTCCTCTATATCCAAAAAGCTAGTGTTAACTTCAGTTATCTCACTCTAAAGCGATATCGGTGACTGCGAGCCCAGGATTTGAACCCCGCACATACTGATCCGAGGTCTAATATCTTACCGATATCGAAAACTAGCTCCAGCCAAATTCTCTTCTCTCAATCCAACATCTCATCTCTCTCCAACATCTCTTCTTTCTATCTTTCTCTCCAACATATCTTTTCTCTCTCCAACATCTATCTCTCTTTCTCTCTCTTTCTCTCTCTCTCTTTCCCTTCATCTCTCTCACTCTCTCTCTCTCTCTCTCTTTCAATCTTTCCCACCATCTCTCTCTCTCTCTCTCTCTCTCTCTCTCTCTCTCTCTCATAACTTCTCTCCTTGCAGCATCGCTTGAGTATTAAACCTGGTCATGATGCAGAGTCCGAGGGATCACGGATTATAATCATTGTGATTATTAATTACAACGACAATAGGATAATTCGTTTTTTTGTTTCTGCACCCTGGTGTTTGCTTGCTGTGTTCACCTCTTCTTCTTTTCTAGTTTTTATTTGTATATGTTGATAGTTTCCGTGAAATAAATACATATAAATACACATCATTAATATGATCAATGTAATTAATATTCATTATCTGAACCCCATTACAAGAATACTGTACATGTAAATGTATGTCTTAACAGGACAATTATAACTACATGTATAAGCTTTCTGATCAGAAGTTGTGCGTGTCACCAGATTTCTAAGAAATATTTTCATAGTCTATATGGATCGAATGAAATCGGTCATAGGCCATAATTTTATGCGAAAATTTGACAACACCATAAATAGTCATATGTCTTTGTATCGATTTCATGGCAAGAAAAAATATTAATTTTAGCAAGAGGTTCAATCACCTATAACTAACTCTGATGGACTTATGTTAAAGTGTTTCGGCTAAATGACTTCAGGATTAGCCAAGCAAGAAGATATGAATGCAAATGTGACATTAAAATATAATCGCAAATGACGACTATAGTCCATAAATATAGCTAAAGTTCATGCAGTAAATTAGGTTTTACATTGTTTGGAAGTAAACTCAAGGTTACATAATGGACTCCTCTCAAGTCAAATATTTTTCTTTAAACATCAAAGCTCAAAACTTATTCTACATGTATTTAATTATAATAATAGAGGCTTAACGTCCGTTTCCTCATCCAGGGATGATGTCAGGGACGTCATTATTTATTTATATACTGCCAAGTCTTCGATAAATTGAACAAAAAGCGCCTGTTGCAACAGAGAAGAAATATACCAGTCAAAGATGGAGTTTACAGCTGTGTCATGCATTACCTTGAGTAGCAAGCACATTGGAGTGAAATGTTCACCCATAATGGTATCTATCACTTCTGGCATCACAATTCAAAGTCGTTACGATGTTCCCTGATTTGCCCTGTAAATCTTTCAAAATTATTAAAGTTAGCATAATTCTTATTCCTATTAATTCTGTATTCTCCACGTATGTAACGCCCAAGAATTTACCCTCTTAAAAGCTCATT
Source organism: Enchytraeus crypticus (assembly GCA_905160935.1). NCBI lineage: Eukaryota > Metazoa > Annelida > Clitellata > Enchytraeida > Enchytraeidae > Enchytraeus > Enchytraeus crypticus. Next base: position 3,322,882 of record CAJHZI010000903.1, on the reverse strand, counting down.
GAGAATTTGACCTTCAAATTCACCTCTCTTCTCTCTTAGTGGACTGCCTACTGGCAGGTCCATTGCACATAACGCCTCCACTCTATTCTTCAATTCACCTCAGAATCCGTTATTAAAATTTCACTACGTTGTCTGACTCGCTACACACACTGAGCTATCTGTATCTGTATCTATGCATCCAGAGCATATGATTCGTGCTATACTGGTGAATTGATGGATGAGGTGAGCTGGTAGGTGCGAGTTATGGCTAGGGGGTGAGAGAGTGGGCAGGGGGCGAGGGCGGGCGTCGATTTATGTGCCTCCTCGACATCCAGGCACCCCGCTGAGCCATCCGTGAACGGAACAATAATCACGAAAACCCCCGAGAGGTAGCGGGAAGCATTGAATAATAGATTCAAGGTTTGTACCGTGAATTCAGTCCATTCACTGAGATCGTCTCAGTGCCGCCGCACAATGAAATCCCGTTAGATTTCGGCTTCTTGTAAATCAGATTTAGTGATATTAAAAGTTCATTGCTTCAGAAATATTGGAAAGGTCTTTGGTTGTCCTTTGCTGCAGTAAAGCCAGAAAAGAGATAATTCTAATTCATTGTGAATAATAATAATAATAATGTAATTATTAAATCCATAAGGTCAAGAATTGCAATATTAACAAATGAGATGGAAAATCTAAAAGGTTTGAATTTATGTGAATGTCCAGAGGAGTTATAATATGACCAATAGGTTAACGAGATTATATAGGTTAATGAGATTATCCTTTAGTAAGCAAGCTGCTAAGAAAAAAAATGAGGTCGGTGCTGGTGTTATCATTTACACTTAGTAAAAAGCTGTGATGGAGAGCGCCTATATATGCGTCGTTAAAAATTTCTCTGTTGTTTCTGACGAAAGTCGTTTACTATGCGAGGTTTAAAATTCTCTTCCGTCTATTCATGCAGTGGATTACAGGTTTCCAGTGTCGTCGGATGAGGATAAAAATGTTGCTGATGGATTTTAGGGATGACAAGATTAGTTAACTACACTTGATTGTGATTACATCCCCTGGACTTAGATATAATAGAGCTTGAGGTTGTCATGGACGATGGTAGTGCTCTAATTTTTGTGCTAATACTGTTGCAGTTCTAGTGGCATTTATAACTGGTATTTGGTTTCTTTGATCTATGCTGGATTATATTTACGTGCAGTTATGAGACGATATTGTCATCTCATAACTGTACCTAAATATAATGCAGCACGTAATTTAAAGTCACATATTATGTGACTTTAAATTACGCAAGATCTAATATTTCTTGACTTCAGTTAAACATGACCTACATTATATGAAAATTACTCGTATTTTATTATGAATGTGTATAGGCCTAGTAATTCATCCGATTAAAAAACATAAAAATGTAATAATAAAATTGAGACACAATTAATTAATAATAACTAATTATACTCATTAGCACATTCAACGTCAATTAATATCATGGAATAGTACATCTTGCTGATAATACTTAATAGAGTGAATATTCTAAAATTAATAAATGTATTTTTCTCAGCTTATCTTTGATAAATCGTAATTTAATGCTGCAAAATTAATTAGTATTTCTAATTTAGGATTACATTTATTTATCAACGCAACACTGAAAATATAAATATATTTTTCATAAATAAAAATATTTGCAGCATTATAACAAATATTTTCACAAATAACTGTCAAAATCAGCATCAGGGAATAACAGCAGTAGGCTCGCACTATCTTAACATGTTAACTGTAAGCATGTACGTCTTCACATATTTCCTAGAGATAGAACTATTGATGTTTGATATAATAATCTATCCAATAGGTCGACTCACTGACCTAGAACTAATCAAGATATATCTATATTAGATTTACATCAGCACGTTACATTGATCACAGACTGCCCTGGAGTTGAACTCCAACCCTCTAACTAGATGTCATCTGTTTACATTCCTCTCAGACCCTTCCCGCTCTTTCCATATAGTATATGATTTCGATATAAATCTATTTCAGAAAAAAATAACAGCAAATGATACGCCAGCAAATTGTGTGCCTTTTCCTAAATAGGAATGCACGGATATTAAACCAGCTGATTAGCTTTTGAGAGTAAAATTTTTTCGTTTAGATGTGAGAAATAGTTTTAATATTTTCTTCTGTATAATTGGATTTGTAGACAAGCATTTTGATTAATATTAAAAGTCAGGTTAATATTCATAAGTTAGAATAATATCTCTTGAAGAATAGCTATTTGCAAGTATATACAATTATGCTGTTAAAAAGTATAAAGTATAATAGTTGCTTTTAATTTCTTTGAAGAAGTGTAACACAATGTGCAAACGTACATGTAAGTGTACTTTTAAGTGTGGATGTTAAGTTCACTTATCGACGAATGCTCTTGTAGATCTGTATTTCACTTATTGGCACTTATGGATCTGTATTTCACCGTTTCAATATTTGGTTTCTTAAAAATTTATAATAATAGGTCGCTTGGTATTTCAGAAATAATTATCTACTTAATTGCTTATATAATTATCTAATTAATCTATTAATTTAATCTAATTAATTAACTTATCAATTATCTAATTAATTAATTAATTAGATACACGTTTGTTATTTAGGAGATGACATGATGGGAATGAGTCATGAAGATCTAATGCTACAGCATCCTCGTCAAAAGAGAATGAGAACCTCTTTCAAACATCATCAGCTGAGGATCATGAAGTCCTACTTCTCTCTCAACCACAATCCTGATGCCAAGGATCTCAAGCAGCTCGCACAGAAGACTGGACTCAGTAAAAGAGTCCTACAGGTAAATCCTAATCCACCGTGGATAGTGCTATCCGATAGTACAGTGATAGCATAGACTGCGATAATATGAGTTATAATAATGTACATATTACAATTTGATAGTGAATTGTGATAGTGAATTAATAGCGTGATAGTGATAAAATTACGAAAGTGAATTGTGTTAGTGAATTGTGATTGTGAATCTGATAGTGAATTGTACAATATGATAGTGTATATATATATATATATATATATATATATATATATATATACTGTAATCGCAATGTTATTTAGTAACATGTATTTATGCTTATAGAATAAATAATGAAATGTGAAAGTACAAAACTGTGGTTAGATATGATGATAGTATAATATTATAAAGCAGAGTGACACTTAAATTGAATTATTTCATATGACAGTAGAATGGATCAGCATAACCAGGGGTGTCCAAGCCCTCTAGAGCAAAGAAGTAGGCTCCCCTCTCTCCCGATTTTCAGAAGTCATAAAATCAAAAGTTTTCTAAGCATACATTCAGGCCATTAGTAGGAGTGGCACTAAAAGTTTGTAGTATAATAGTAGTACGCTGGTAAAAACTGATGGCTATAATGGCAGTACAATGGTGGTAGAATGGCAGTACAATGATGGTATAATGACGGTACAATGGTGGTAGAATGGCAGTGGAATGGTAGTAGATTGGTAGTAAAGTCTAATGCTATACTGCACGATATTATAAGGTAATAGTGCAATGTGTTTGAGTACTTAGGACTATTAAATTACTAAATTTTATGAAATTTCATAAACCTGTGAAGTACACCAGATCTCAATCGTCATTGGTCGAAGTTTTCTTTAGTATTCAGTCGCTCGTTTATAAGCGGTTAACACAAGTTCTAATTCACGTGGACCAAGTAAACAAGTAGCATTTGATCGCTTTCAGTACTCCATCAAACAACTCAATCTATCAGCCGATATTATAGCTGCAAATGAGATTCTTCAGCTCAATGGGAAATGCGGTTTTCTTCATATTTTGTATTTTCATGCCAGATTTGAGATATTATTTCGCAAATCAAATTTAACCAATATTATCTTTTGATGCAGATTTATGAAGACACTATTAATGGTAAAAAAACTGTAAGATATTTAATTATTCGATTATAAGTTAAAAGTTAATATTTTTGAACTCGTTAAATACAAATACTTTTAAATTAATTTCTCTGTAATGGACGTTTGTTCTTTTCCAGGTTTGGTTTCAGAACGCTCGCGCTAAGCACCGTAGGACAGTCATCAAGGACACAGATAAATCCCAAACGCGAAGCACTAACAACAACAACAACAACAACAGTAACAGCAGCAGCAACAGTAGCGTCGGTTGTGTCCCGGGAAGCGTAGGAGATAACTCGGGAGGCTGCGTTGGAAGTAACGATGAACTTTTGGAGAGGAATAATCCAAGCGGACATGATCGAGACGAAGAACTGATGCGATCATCAACTCTCCACTGTATTCACGATCAGCTCTCAAATGATTCTCCTTCACCTTCGCTGTCTGACATTAGCAATCCCTCAGTGCTGGACGGCCGCCATCTTGCCAGACATTCTGTTCCTGAGAGGCATGACGTCATTGCTCAAGAACATATGACTTCCGGTTCCGCTTTATCTGAAATATTTACATCGACTCTTCGCGCGATACATTAGTATCAGCATTTATTCTTATAATGATAGTAAAAAGATTTATCTAATGACTGACTGAGCTAATTGTGAAGAAGATGTCAATGGAATTGGGGGAGAAACTGAAACGTTTCCTAGCCCGCGAGTTTAGGTCAGACAATTTCTGTTGAATCACCTTGAATGAGCTAATTTTAAAACCGGAAAGCTGCAATTCTATAGCTAAATAAGCTACTGAAGTCTATATGATGCCGTTCCCTTTCAAAACTAAATAATTTGTAAACTGTTCTTTTTGATCTCTCTAATTAATTGCATTAATTGCTTCGGTTGGTTTTTCATTACAATATTCACTGAAAGACTAACCTGTTTAATCCTCCTTCTATAAGTGTATGCATGTACTGTACATTCCTATACAGTATATCCAGTGGTTAATGTGGGAATTGGAGCTAGGAGAAATGTCAGAATTTTTCCGGCCCACTGTAATGTATTTATCGATTTCTTAGTATATAGGGCCTAATACGGGCCCCTAGCAGGGGAATGCACATCAGAAAAAAATGGGAGCTATGGTAATTGAGTTCCCCTGCGTTTCTCTTCCCCACTTTAACCACTGAGTATAACTATAGCTAATTTTAAAATGAACGTACATTTGCATTAATATCTGCTCAGTAAAAGCATGTCTACAACCTAACTGCAATTTTATAAGCTTACATTGTTATGTTTTGATATCCGCCCTACATCACCGACATGTTCAGTTTTGCAACTATTTATTCATATCAAAAGGTTTACTAGATCTTCTGTGTAAACATAAAACGATATTTTCTGTCAGTGTAGTCTCCGTAACATCATTTTATCATTAGCGCGTTTTGTGAAATGTACATGTACGTGTTCATTATGTGAAATTTCGTTTTTAGAATTGCTGCATCGAGATAATTTTACTTGCTATCTTACCGTATTTCAGTTGTTTTTATAACACAAGAGTGGAAACTTTAGCTCGATCTATTCCACTCTATTCTCTGTCAGCTATATGATGTTGCATAGTATTCTTTTAAGACCAGAACATGTCTCAAGGAACCCCGTTCTAATGTGCATGCTAATAATATTATAGGCCTATATTATAAGAGAAATTAAACTTAGCCTTCGTAAATTATTTGTTTTGAGAGTGAAAAGGCGGTACTCTTCAATGAGAAAATCTTTATAATTATTTGTCGATGTGTTTAATGTGGTGGAATATGTGCCTTGGAGCCTTGGACCTTTCAACTACCAATGGATTATTATAGGTATCTGCCTTTATGTCTCTTTTTGTCTTTTGTCTTCATTAAATTGGAATGTCGAAGGTTTATATTCCTATTCAAAGTTTGTTGTCTCGCTCTACAAGGAGTTAATATCTTCACAAAAGGCTATGACTTATCCTTACCTTATATAGCCTATATTTAGACGGGGAACAAGAGCGTCTGGAATGGATTCCTTTCACCTTATTCAGTTCCTCGGTTCTTACTAAGTCTCCTCTTACGACAAGTTCAGTCTATGGTTGGTTTATTCACCATTAGCCGGACATAACATGGGAAAACTTTTATGTAGGCCTAAACAGCGAATATTTGCAGCGGTAACAAATAAAAATAAAAAATATTTGAAATGACTAATGCAATATAGTTTATCAATATGGCTTATAGGCTAGAGTATAATAAATCGACTAGTTTCTAAATATTTTTACAAATTCAATTTATGATTTCTACTATATCTATATGGTAATTTTATGGATGCTTCTTCTTTCTTGAAAGCGTATAAACTATTTTGAAAAACAAATCCATTTATCCGATAATCGTTATGCAGCTGTTATTTATTATAGTTAAAGAATAAGCTATAGCGAAGCATAAAATCTAAAGCATTTAGAATTGCATATTATATCTTACATTAGCCGATGAAAATGTTGAACATTTTTTAACGGATGGATACTCTCTAGGCCTATATGGCTCTAAATCGAGAAGGTTAAGTAATGGCACGTTTTAAGTATGGTAGGAGCCAGTGGCGATGTCGGTATGATACTCGACCGCGGATCAGTATGCATGTGCGTTGTTCAAATCCTGTGCTCGCCCGTCACTGACGTCGCTTTCGAGTGAGAAAACTGACGTTAACATTAGCTTTACCAGCTTTTGTTCTGACTTTAATATTTGTAATTTGATCAAAATTGACAAAATTGTTTTAAATTGATATGTGCAGCTTAGTGTCAAATTTTTTTTGAAACCGTAAATGCAGAAAGTAGACGTAAGGGTGGGGAGGGGATTATTATTGATTACAGGATCCCGCCATTGAAAATTTTACTACGTCACGTAACAAACACACTTAGCTATTTTTAAAAAGTAAACACTCATTATAGTGAAATGATCAACTACGTTGATTTCTTCTATCACTTTTAACACAACGTGTTTTAACCGTTAGACGATTTAGACCATTTCCCAAATAGCCAGTCCAGTGAATATCCGAGAATCTCAGATCAGCATGGCTAGGATTCGAACCCAATACTTGGACGTTCATTCAATAACTCTTTAGACTTTCGAACGGTCAATGTCCACAACAACAGCACTTCACAACAACAACAACAACAGCAGCAACAACAACAGCATCATCATCATCATCATCATCATCTTCCTTGAATCCCAGTTTTACTAGGGTCGTGATACGAATAGACGGTCTTAAATACACTTTGTCCTACATCATGTCATCATCAGTCATATCATCATCCTATTTGAGACTTTTTCATTCTTTTAAATTTTGTAGCAATTTTTGGAGCCTAGACGCTCGCCAACGCTCGCCAACCGAGTTCCCTTTCAGACATTGCTATGGATCTTAGTGCTTTAGTCGCCTTCTACGACACGTGCAATCACCAAACCGGTGACTCAATCCTTCAAACAACTCGGACACAACACGGGAAATCATCATCGTCTTCCCATAAATTAAATCCCAGTTTATCTAGGGTCGGGATACTAATAGACCTTCTCCAATCCTCTCTGTCCCAAAAGCATATCATCAATCAATTTCCTACTTTTCATGTCCTTGAAGCTTTTCGATTCGTTTAAATTTTTAAGCAATTTTTGTAGCAATTTGTGTAGCAGTCCTGCAGGGGTATGATCGAGTGTAACCCACTGCATAGTTGCGTCCAGGCCACTATCCATGCTTCAATCCAGGAATATTCTTAGTTTACCGAGCATGATTCCATCCACACCGTGCACCCGTATCTCAGATAAAACACTCTCGAGGTCGGTAATCAGACAGAGAAGGGATACCTGGTCAGCAACGACTCTACATGTATAGCTGCCCGTCTAAATGATCAGCCATTAAGAAAGCCTTGCGGTCACATTTTTCTTTCGCAATGGCAAGTGAGTTTTGCTCACCTTGTCACATAGCTGTAAAAATCTGTTAAACCGGTTAATTAGTTTTCGAAATGCTCTATATAGTAGTCATGTTTTGCATTAGTCTCTTAATACATGTAGAAAGTTACAAAACTGAGTTAAGGAAATAAAGAAAGATAGGAAATTAAGATTCATCTAAAATTTCACGTTTGGTTATAATTTCGAAACTTTTGAGTTTAAATTATTCACAATCTTGTAGACAGGGGCGGATCCAGGAATTTTTGAAGGGGGGGGGGGCTGAATTTTTGTTTTGCTTTGAGAGTGTACACATTTTTGCTTACTTCGGAACATGTGACGCAACCAGACAAATTGCTGTAGGGGAGGGGGCTCAACATTTTTTCACTACTTCGTTCGGCTCATAGAGTGAGTGCATCCCCATATCTTACCACCCTCCCCTCACTCATACCCATACTAAAGTCAGGGGAAAACCTAAAATCCTATCCGGGGGGGGCCTAAGCCCCTCCCAGCCAAGGCTCTTTGCACCACTGTTACGGGACAAAGTTCACATTTTTTTACTTACATCCTTTTTTCCTCTAATGCAAAGGTTCAAGTGAAAATTGAGAGCAAGTGAAACGTCAACATTTTTCGGGCCCCCTTCCATTAGATAGGGTTCCTAGTATATTCTAGAAAAAATCGAGCTATTGGAACTGAGTTCCCTCTCGTACCCCCCCCCCCCCCGGGCCCCCCTGGATCCGCCACTGCTTGTAGATCTTCTATTATAAATCGTTCTACTCTTACAATGGTACTATATAATATTAGCAAGAATGCCCATTATTTTAGACAATTTAATCTCGTTTTCCTGACCGACATGTATAATGGAATGTTTCAATAGCGTAATGGTTAGAGGTATAGATAACGTCATGAAGTTTTACGTGACATGAGGTTAATTGAATACGCGTTGGTTCGAATCCCAGCGGTCGCGCTGATCTGAAAGCGAAATCTCGGATATTCATTGGACTGGGGTCGACATTAGGTCAGTGACAGAAGTTGCCTAACGGTTTACACATGTGGTATTAAAAGTGATCGATATCAATGTAGTTGATCGTTTCACTATAATGTGTGGTATAAAGGTCTGTGGTGGTATCATATGGGCCTACTATTATTAGGCCTACTATAACCGAATTTCTTTTCGACTGTTTATCGACTGCTGTTTAAAAGTTGAGAACTTCTGCACCTAGACTACCGAGTGATAATAGAAACGTAAACACTCAAACCTTGGAGATAATTTGGATGTGTTTTGATGTTTTTGTTATTTTTATAGTTTTTTTGAAGTAGCGGTCTTCTTGATTAAATACTATATTATTTAAGTCCATATTGTATTGATTTGAACTGTTTAAGTAGTATGACTGGACAGATGACCTCTAGGATATGGTTAACTCTCAAGGTTTGAATATTCTATGTCTTTATAAAGTAAAAAGTTCTGCTATAATGCACCAAAATGTTACATAAATATACTATCAATACGCGATTCAAGTTCAGTCAGCCTTAAAAGTCAAGCTTATTAAACATTTAGGCACATGGATCATGGTGTAAAACGATAAATAATATCTTTAATATTACCTTCTTCAATTAAAGATGAATTCGAAGACTTCCTCACGTCACATATCACTATTTACCCATTCTCTCTAAATGATTTATATTAATGATTAAGTTTACGAAATAACAATGTTAAAAGATTCATTTCTTTATCTAAAGAAATAGCATCAGATATTTAAATGCTGCTAAAATTCTTGTCCTTCTATAAATGCATTTATGTTGTGTTTTCTTAAATCCTTTATCCATGTAGGCTTTCACAATTGCTTGTGTTTTTCAGAATGTTTCCTTAATGAAACACTCTGTTCCTGCTCAGCCTGTCGCCCGCACATTCAGTACATGTCCACGGTTGAGGGTGGCTCGAACAGAGGGGAGTCAGTGGCAGCAGAAGAAAAAGGTTGACTCTAGCGGATACCCATTACTGGTAGGTAAGTTGCTTTTCTAGCTCATATATACTATCAGACTGGTTATTTTGTCTGCTATCTCATCACGATTAGTCATGATGATACTAAGAGGCTTTGCTTTTAATTTAAACAGCCACTGCTAGTGACTGCGTCCAGTTTAATCAGTTTTGCTGCCATTTTTAGCTGAGTAGTTTGGTTATAGGGTTTACATGAATATTCTGTGTTTAGGGTTTTAGCTGATATGACATTCTGGGAGACCAAATATTGGAGTAGTAGCTGATTTACAGATTGAAGTATGTTCATTGATAATTTAATAATAACAATTAGAGTGCTACAGTCATCAATGACAACATCGAGCACTAGTTAATATATTTTATAATGATTTGCAGCATGTAGTAAAGCTGCAGTATGGCAACGTATAAAAATTAGCTTCTAATTCACAACTATCAATAGTGTTGTTGTCTTACATTACAATTCAATTTAAAAAATATATATTTGAAGACAAAATCAAGTGATTTAAAATAACTTTGAATTTATATAATTTGGTGCAAAACATCTACTAATATAATTGAAACTACAATTTTCCGATACGTTCTGAGACACTTTGATTGAGATTCGAATCCTTAACCTGCTTATTGGGAATTATTGAATTACTGTCTTTGTAGAAATTCTTCGGAAAATGTTGTGATAAATTTGAACATCTAACAAGCAAAATAGTATATAGAGTATATAACATATTTATAGGACTTTAAATTTATTTTAGCTGTAATACTTGATTAACATGTACAATAATTTTACAGTACTTCTAAATGCTTATATTGGTTTTTCCAAATGCAGTCATTTCATCCTACTACCTAAATATATTAGTAATATATAGTATTATATAATATAATAATATATAATGTAATAATATATTATTGATAGATTTTTGATGTTTTGTATTATGTCAGATAGTGCCAGTTATCACATTTTGTCTGGGTACTTGGCAAGTGCAACGTCGAAAATGGAAACTGGAGCTTATTGAGGATCTGGAGCGCAAGACCCATGCTGAGCCAATACCCTTTCCTCCTGAGTAAGTTATATTAGCTAATATTTCCCTTGCCGAGCCAATACCCTTTCCTCCAGAGTAAGTTTTATTAGCTAATATTTCCCTTGCCGAGCCAATACCCTTTCCTCCAGAGTAAGCTTAATTAGCTAATATTTCCCTTGATAAATGTGTAGCTGTTGTGTGATCTGTGCAAATGAAATATTTATTAACTGATCATGTGTTTACAATATCATTGCCTGCCACATAGACCTATGTTACAAGTTTACTCTATTGTGCTCTCTATAAAAAGTACAGTTTCTTTATCCGTCAATTTAAATGTTCTATTCTTCTCTCTATCAATGTTTCAACCGCCAGTTCTTCACCTAAAGTAATTTCAGTGACATTTTTCATCAGGATTGGTGATCTTGTCATAGATGAAGATAGCAAGTTATTGTTTCATTCAGAATTTTCTTTCTTCATAAAGATATAAAGGTCGGCTGCGGAGCTATTTAAAGCAGGAAATGCTTATCTGTAAAAGACAACCCTGGTATGGTCATTCGATTAAATGTCAGATGCATTAATTACTGGTTGATATCATGTCTAAGTGTTTTCATATATATAATGCTTAAACTGAAGAAATTCTTGACCATCACAACTGGAATATAGATTAGGCCACATATCTTTGTAGTGTTCTATACTTTCATAGCTTTGCAATGTTTAGTCATTTTAGTGTTTATACTCTAATTCTTCCCACTGTATCTGCCGCAGTCTTGACGAGCTAGCATCACTGGAGTATCGTAGGGTGAAACTTCGAGGCAGATTTGATCACTCGCAGGAACTCTACGTCATGCCGAGATCACCGGTGAACGCTCCTCAGTCTCCATCTTTTGGCTCGGCCAGCAAATCAGGCGCTAATGTCATAGTCGCGTTTACTGTCAGTGATCTCAAGTAAGTTTTACGTTACGAGTTTTATTTATACACGTATATGATACTATAATAAATTTCTAGAGGTGATACAGCTTTTATAGTAATATGTGATACTGCTATGCTACTATAATAATATTATATGGTACTGTTTATGGTTAGTAGAGTCGTTAACAATTTGGAGAAATTAAAACAAATCTTGAGCAGCAGAGAAGTCTCCGAGATTTGCTCCTGGCATCATTGCAAACGTAGTATAATCTGTATACATTTATTAAAGATACTAATATAATTTGTTACGTTTAAAGCCAAAGTTTTCACTAGCTTAAGTTCTATTACTGTGACAGGTGATGGACTTTTTGAAATTTGATCCTGTGGCCAACTGAACCCAGAACAGTCTCTCAACCTTACACAGCACCGTTTTTGCAGTGGAAACAGTTTTGAAATTAGGAGTCTGGCTTTTTGACATCTGAAATCATGAATTCATGAAGTACTATGTATTAATAACTATATATTGGGCTAATATAAGTTAGTTTTATTCAAATACTTAATCAGACAATGGTATTTAACACTAGAAACCCTAACATGGGTCAATTGATCCAAATGCTACTTTCGAACAGCGCTACGACTACACCGTAGTTCCAACAATCGTCAAACTTGGTGACTTTTATTTATTTAAGGCATACTACATGAACAATATAAAATTATTATTGAATCATCACCCATTCCATCACACGAACCGTGTACACCTAGAATGCCTAAAGTGGGTCAATTGACCCAATGTTGCCAGTCAATATACTTTTCTTCAAACTACTGAACTAATAAGCAACAGTTTCGATTGACATGACCGGAGTGGCCATGGACCTGAATCCAAAAAAATAATGTTTTTTAAATTATTGTCAATATTTTTCACAAAAATATCAAAAATTCAGTATTTTGACTCTCAAGCATCATTGACCCCTAGGGCTACACTAATATAGTTCTCCACGAACCACAATGTTCACTTGGAGCCTTCATTGTCACAAGTATTGCAGATGTTCACAGACTGTAGACCATAGACCAAGCATTGACCAAGGAATGCTTCGAGTTCGGTTTCTGTTACATCCCAGGTAGTGTCTGTCAAACAAGCGTATTCAACGGTACATCGTTTGATACGGCGTATCATACCCTCGTCCACAGTTCTACGAAAGGCTTCTAGAAGAGTTGATATGACTCGTGAGCACGCCGTGACACCATGCTTTGATTTCAAAATATTCTGCTTCTGACGTCTGCCGCAAATTGCTTGATCTGTAATAATGATCCAAGGTGTACTGTCCTTGCAGTGCACAAATGTGGTGTTATCACTGCAGTCCCCTTGAACAACCCCCGCATCACCAGAATTGCATGAATTACTACCAGAAGCCTCGCGAGTTTCAACAGAATTATCATGATCTTCAACATCATCATCATCGCCACTAACATTATTATCATTATCGCTGTTTTCAACCTCTGAATCTTCGTAACTGAAATCAAAATCTAGTTCAATATCCGAGTTCGATTTATCACTAGCTGCATCTGAACCATCCGATTCACTACCACTCTCATCCTCCAACACGTACTGCAGTTTTGCTAGAGCCTGCTGCGCAGTCAAATGCCTGGGACATTGTGATGACGTGCTGCGTTGCTCAATAGGGCACGGCTCACTACTGGACGGAACAATCGTCGAAAAGTTGTCCATTTTATAATGTCTATTATAGACAGAATTGCTGTTAAAATCTTGAGAAGATTTTCCAATTAGGGTTCCAAAGTTCTAACCATAACCCTAATATTGTCCAAAATTCTAAAATATATGTTTGGAGTTAGGCTTAATGTTAAAATTCAGGGTTAAGAGATATAATAAAGTTAGGATTATTGACTAAATTTAGTGATTGGGTAAATTGAAAGAACGAAAGCAATTCCTCTTTCCACTGGTACATCTTTAAATTTTTCTATAATTATCTATTTTTCCAAATAGATTATACTTCCCCACTGGTTCTTTGTTCAGTTTGCATCTTATTAAGGCTAGTATTTTGGTTAGGGTTAGACTTTTAGAAGTCTAATAGGAAGTTTTAGTAACTTTGTGTATTATTCAATTTTAAAGTCAACGGTTCTTTATTAAGAAAAGATTGAATGCTTATTTTAGAATTTTACAGTAGCTAAGAACAGTAATAAGAGTAGATAACACTAAGCATCTCCTATTTTAAGAATTTCTATTCATGCTTATAAAGCTGGCTGAGTAAAATAACCGATAATTCAAACGAACTACATGCTGGGTCAATTGACCCGCTTTAGGGTTTCTAGGTATAACAAAATCTCCGGGTTTCTAGTGCTAAACAGTAAAAGTTTTCTTGAGTTGAACTGCCAAGAAATTTTTGACTGATAGGGTTCTGTTCAATTACTTAGTAGTTCATAGCAGTATTCAGCTGGGTAAGGTGTGATCTTTATAACTATGCAACAAGGTTAATTAATTGCGATGTATGCTTCAGTTCATTTGGTAAAAATCTTCAGTTTGTAATTGATCCCTCAACAGATTGATGATAAGTCCATTTACTGCCTAGATTGCTGGTCTCCATCATCATCCTTATAACTAATTCTGTGTTTAAGTAATTCTGAGATATTCAAATTTATGTTGTTCTGTGATGACGACATATAATCCTATGTTTATTTAACATTGGGCATTGCTGCTAAATTTCTCTGTTTTGTGTATTTAGTACTCGCATACTCGTAAATCGTGGTTGGGTCCCGAGGGATAAACTCAAGCCTAGCTCAAGACTGGAGGGGCAGGCAAGCTATTTCTTTACTATTTCAATACTTTATATTAATTACAGATCCTCTTCTCACTTTTCAGATATAAATATGAGAATTTTTTCATGAAAAATTTTTAATGATGATTGTAGGTACATATTGTAACTTACTGACATCGCCACTGATTCCAGCCAGTGGTACAAATAGGTACCTAAGTAGGTACATGTTATAATTTAAAATGAAATTATGTGCTTTTACAATTGTGAAAGAAAACCTTGAATAGTATTATTTGTCATGGGTGTGATACGTGGTAGAAAAAGAGAGAGAGAGAGAGACTGGTCTTGTCTTTTCAGAAAGACAGTACATTCCTATATGTTGTACTATATTTTATATTATATTAAACATTATATTTCTACATGTTGCATCGTAGCCACCTCAGTATAGACTAATTGTAAACTCTAAGAGGTGATTAAGCTAAACCAGAGCAAAACAGTGGAAAATAACCTCAGGAAGCCTCTCCTGTCCCCAAGCTAAGTGGCTACATTAAGCTTTGGGTAAAGGCTTAATGACGGTGTCAGCTTCTTGATTAGAAAAAAATAAAAGCCGAATCTGAGTAGAAATGTGTACCATAAACCTGCCACTTTGCCGAAAATAAGTGAGATATATATAGTGCATCATTCTCTAGGTCTTCTTGTTCTCCATGTGCATTTAGAGTTTCAGAGTTACTTAATTGTGTTTCCATGAATGAAATTGTTATGCTGTAGTGTAATGGTGTATCTGTCTGTGTAGGCTGACATCTGTCTGTGTCTGTCTGTGGAGGCTCTGTTGACTTTAAATAAATAAAGAATTATGAGCGAAGTCTTAAAGTGTATAACACTACAGTAAATATGTTTCAGATTGAAGGTGAGGTTGAATTGGTTGGAATAGTCCGAAAAACCGAGACAGTTAGTATTCTAATACACTTTGAAGAAGACTGTTAGTCTTGTTCAGTGGAAAAATTTGTAGCTAGAATGTAACTATCCATCTGGAAAAATTTAAATAAAAACATCTAAATATAAGTACAGATTAATAAATAATTTCATACGATGTAAACTGTAACAATTAAATTGTATGTAATTAATGGATTTTTAAATATTATAGCACGCTAAATGTTCAGTAGTCATGACTTGTTCAGTAGCCAAGTAGACTAACGATAAAGTCGTTAGGATTTATTAGACATGTGAGAGTCCTGAGTTAGGTAAAAGTAAAGTAAGCACGCATTATAGTGAAATGGTCAACTATGTTGATATCTATCTCTTTTAATACCACATGCTATATCCATTAGGCAATTTATGCCATTTTCCGTATAACATGTCCAGTGAATGTCCGAGATTTTACTATCTGATCAGCGTGGCTGGGGTTCGAACCCACGAGGGTTCAATTCACCTCAAGCTAAAATTACCATACTGGACTTTCCATGCTAAATTGACCATGCTGGACTCTCCGTGCTAAAATTACCATGTGGAACTTTCCTTTCTAAAATTACATTGTGGAATTTTCCATGCTAAAATTACCATGGTGGATTTTCTTACCTTGTGATAACTCTGATAAGAACAATATGATATGCCATATTGATAAGTTTATATATTGATGTGTTTTCTGTAGAGACAACCTTTCACACCCAATAACGACGTGGAGCACAATCACTGGTACTACAAAGACCTTGCGACCATGTCTGACATGCTCAACACTGAACCTGTTCTTATAGATGCTGACCACAGTAAGCGTTAATGGACATTGTTTAAGACTGTCGAATTTGGCTTGGCTGTAATTTCTTTGTTTCTATTACTTCTATATTCCAGTTATAAACATCATTCCTAAACTAGTAGATAATTTTATCATTACCGACATCGCCACTGGCACCAGGGAATGATATTCGACTGCGGATCAGGATGTGCGGGGTTCTAATCCTGGGCTTGCCCGTCACTGACATCGCTTTCGAGTGAGGAAACTGACGTTAACCTTAGCTTTTTTTTTAGTCAAAATAAGATACTGAAAATTATCATTAATCTTTATTAATAAAGTCAACCAGCGGCTTAAGCTTCTTAATTGGCTGCATTGTGGCGAGTGTGTAACTGGACGAACAAAGGAAAATTTATTTTAAATGCTTTGTTTATCTAATTATGCCAATGTTCTGTGTTCAGAGAGCACAGTGCCCGGTGGACCTATCGGCGGTCAGACACGAGTCACTCTACGTAATGAACATCTCTCATACATTATCACATGGTTTGTTTTCTATCTCAGTTCATTGCCCTACATCTCTCCTACATTATCACATGGTTTGTTTTCTCTATCAGTTCATTGCCCTACATCTCTCCTACATTATCACATGGTTTGTTTTCTCTATCAGTTCATTGCCCTACATCTCTCCTACATTATCACATGGTTTGTTTTCTCTATCAGTTCATTGTCGTACATCTCTCATACATTATCACATGGTTTGTTTTCTTTATCAGTTCATTGTCGTACATCTCTCCTACATTATCACATGGTTTGTTTTCTTTATCAGTTCATTGTCGTACATCTCTCCTACATTATCACATGGTTTGTTTTCTTTATCAGTTCATTGTCGTACATCTCTCCTACATTATCACATGGTTTGTTTTCTCTATCAATTCATTGTCCTACATCTCTCCTGTGAACAGCATTAGCGCAGGTACATTTTAATTATGAGTAATGAACAAATACAGTTAGTAATTGTTTTAATTTCAAAACTCTTAACCCCGTAAATTAGATGTAATGCTTCAAACCAGCCAATCTATTATTCAGTCAGTTAGTAAATGGCTAACTTGTATATGTGGCAAGATACAAGTTATAAGGACCTCTGTAAGTGTGAAATATGAGCAATTTCTTTATTTAGTAGACATACTTTACATTTACTGCACTAGTTAATTTGGTCTCCTGGCCGTTTTCTCATGAACATAGTATTAAATTAATATCTGCTTATGTTTTTATGTTTCTGCAGGTATTCACTCTCTGCCCTGACGCTTCTCATGTGGATCAAAATGTACCTCAAGTGACAGACTAATGTAATCTAATAATTTTTTAGTATTTTCCCGGATATACATGTACATCTATATTCATCCTGTTAAGTTTCATATATCTTTTAGCCAGATAGTTGGCTACCCGTCAGTAGTGGGGCATTGAAGTGTTTTAAATAGTTTAAATTATCATGAGCTGCCATTAATGCTTGAATTAATAAGATGCAAATTTCGTCGCTTAATAAATGACTTCCATTCATTGCAATGATGAAATGAACTTTCGATGATAAATATGAATTGATAATTATTTATAATATGGTGATTATTTAAACTAGATAATGCATTAAACAGTGTTTAACAGAATAGCGCATGTATTATTTATTTTCGTTCAGCGTTCTAGCTAGCACTGAACATTGAACTCGAGGTCTGCTACTCCAGAGGTCAGCATTCTAACACTAGAACTGTGTCACTCGCCCACATTGTGATTATAAGGGTTGAATTGTTGAGGCCCAATCCTACGATACTGAGTATATGATTATAAGGATTGGATTATGACGAGCCAATCCTACGATACTGGGTATATGATTATAAGGGTTGAATTATGACGACCCAATCCTACGATACTGGGTATATGATTATAAGGATTGGATTTTGACGACCCAATCCTACGCTACTGAGTATGTAATCTGAAACCAGTTGAATGCTGACTTCCTGAAATGGTCGTTTATTTGTGATACTGGTCATAAAACTAATGTGGACTGTCAGCATTTAAAAACAACGTCAGTGTACTGTTAGTGGGCTATTGTCCACGAAAACATATAGCAATACGAATTCAATCCAATATTGAAAACATTAAACCTACTTTGGCCGAAAGCGTGCATTTCTGCTATTCACCAGGAACACTGTTGATTAAAATTTTTAAAACACGTAGATCTGTAGTATAGCTACAAGTCATATTTGCTTTGAGACTGCCTTAGTTTTCTTCCGATACAGTATTGCATATAGTACTTGAATGACCAAGATGGCGACCGGATATAGTGAACAGCGCATCAAAGTCATCATGCACAGGTACCAATCTTCTGATGACGTCACTTTATTCCTAAATTTCTTCTCTTGAATCTGTAAAATAAAATAGAAATAAAGCTGTAATTTGAAATATTGAAAAGTTGCCATGAAATTTGCTGCTATGATGTGGTAGGCCTACCGTTGGAGGTACCGTTTTTGAATGTTCTCTTTGCTCGCCGGCTTGGAATTGTCTCTATGGGTCTGGATGATGTCTTTGACGATAGTAGCACTCTAATTGTCGTTATGTTATAAAGCTGCTAAAGCTAAGGTTAACGTCAGTTTCCTCACTCGAAAGCGATGTCAGTGACAGGCGAGCCCAGGATTTGAACCCCGCACATACTGATCCGCGGTCGAGTGTCTTATCGACTTCGCTACTGGCTGGAACCATTGGCGAAGTCGGTATGTACCACAGATTATGTACCACAGATTCTATATTTGGTACGTAGAATGTTATCTGGTAATATGGAAACGATCTACCTCACATGATTTGACCTTGACATGTGCAACTACTCTTGATTGAGGAACGTACAAAGATTATTAGAATCTTAACACGCTGGATGCTCATTATTTCATTTGTGAACATCAGCAGTTCTTTTCCATCAATGTGCAAGCCGTTTATCATATAGAGGTACTCTAAAGTCATCTATAAAATATTAAAGCTTCGGTGTAAATGACATGCATTCTATGCAGGGCCGGATTTACCACGAGGCACTTTCACCACGTGCTGAGGGCCCCCTGGCCAAAAGAGGCCCCGAGATTTCTTGTTAAAAAATTTCTTTAGGCTTCAAAGGGTTACCACTATCCTGACACCATGAACTAAAAATAGCAGTTTGAGGTAGGGTAGAGGGCAAAAATTTGTGGGGCCCGACTTGCACAAGTACTTTAGGGCCCCCACGGTCTAAATCAGGCACTGCATACCATAGTACATCATTATATGCACTGGTACGGTTTTCCATAGTATGCAGTGGTACAATTTGCCTCTACATGCTTCAGGCCTCCAAGGTCTAAATGCAGCACTGATTCTTTGAGCCTCATATATAGACGTTCGCCGATCGTCGATATCATTTAGAGATGTGAAACTGACCTTAAACTCTTGTTTAGCCTTCATAATGCAGGCACAGTATGAAGTACTGCAGGCGTAGCTACGTTACCCTGTGATACTCGAAAAGTCTCGTTATATGTTCCAGCAACTTGCGTAGCTTTATCAGTCTCTCCTCTAACTCCGCCTTCCTATCCTTGCTCTTGATCTCTTCCGAGAACTTCAAGTCCAGAATGCTGAGCGTGGGTGTCACGTCGATCATCTAAATTACATATACACAAAGATTTTACAACGTCGACATTCTACATGTATCCTTGGCTGAGCCGGTCGCATGTTGCAAGTTATTCGACAGCGGATCAGTAGATACAGGGTTATCCCCGTCACTGAAATTGCTAATCAAGCAAGAAACCAATGGCGTAGCGAGTGGGAGGCAGGAAGGGGCATGTTTCCCCTCCAAGATGTCATGTAAAAGTTTTATTAAGGCCAAATATAAGTGTAAACATTGTATAAAGTGTGAACCTCTCCAAAGTGCCTCCCCAAGATTAAAGTGCCTCCTCCAAGACTAAATCCTAGCTACGCCACTGCAAGAAACTGACGTTAAACTTGGACTTAGCCTTATTCGCATTGTTCCCAGCATGGAACTAGAATTGGCTAAAAGTTTAGGTTAAAATGATTTTATACCATAAAGCTGATTTTTTCTCTCATCTTAATTCGACTGGAATGCAGACGTGTAATGAGGCTCTGAGGAGTGGAGGTAGGATTACTGGAGATAGGACTACTGGAGGTAGGGCTACTGGAGGTAGGACTACTGGAGGTAGGACTACTGGAGGTAGGGCTACTGAGGTAGGAGTATTGGGTAGTACTAATCGCTTCTTTAAGAAAGGCTGCCACACGGACACCTTCATAACTTGTACAATGACAGGATAATCAAATCGTTTAAAGAATTCAAACAATCAAAGTGTTCACAAGTGAATTTATGATGTATGATGTACTAATTGCTATCATATAATTAAATGTTTCCAGATCTGAGTGACACTTTGGCCTTTGTTGCATTTATTTAAAAAGAGCATCTATAGGCTAATATATGACTAGAAGTTCAGTGCTGTCGAATGACATATGCACTAGGTAGCCTAATGTGTATTTATCACATCTACAATATGAAAGCTAAGATAGATACAAAATTTTTGCAAATCCTCAAGCATATGCATGGATATCGAAATCGCAGCCTTCCATACTCAGTCTACAAGGCTTCAATAACTACGTGATGCAGAAGTGGAAATATTGAACCTACCATTAAGTTACGACTGGAACACCAGGCGTAAGTCATTGGCGACAAACAGATCT
The DNA here is from genome assembly GCA_905160935.1 of Enchytraeus crypticus. NCBI lineage: Eukaryota > Metazoa > Annelida > Clitellata > Enchytraeida > Enchytraeidae > Enchytraeus > Enchytraeus crypticus. Next base: position 3,301,914 of record CAJHZI010000903.1, on the reverse strand, counting down.
TGTGCAAGCCAGGGGTCGTATTCGTCAGAGATAGTCGTCCTTCTAGCGGATAGATCTCACAGATCAATAAAAATTTAATTTATTAATTTTTTTAATTTATGTAATAGGAACACCAAAACGGGACATAAAACCCTCTGTACAGATCACGAGCAACACAGACAATTCTAGCATATGCAACAAGTAATCAGTAATCAGTAGTTAGTTATTCAATCAATTTATAAATAAAAATAAAAATATTTTATTGAGCACCAATCAATTCTCAGTGCACAAATTATGTTTCACCTCTTTAGGATTGAAGTTCTAACTATACTGGTCCAGCCTGTAAACAGCTACAACAGAATTAACATGGTCAAGAAATCTGAGCCGTTATAGTTGTTTTCTTACAAGAAATCTCTGGCACAGATAATGAGTCTAGTCTTCATTGCAGCATAGCTGCATAGGTTTAAGCTTTAATCGGCTATCACGAAACAATCTGTGGTCGATTTTTTAATTTTCCCCGCATTGAAAAAACTGTGGTTTCTAACAATGAAATTTCTGCCTGACAAAACAATGATAGGTTTTGGTCAACTCCAGGCCTATTTCCATTATCGAGTCGTAACAAACTTGGAAAAGGAAATCTTCGTAATTTCCATACGTGTGCCCGAAAACTAAAAACAAAGTTTAACTTAAGTTTCCTGGTTCAATAGCAAGCCAGTGACTTAGTGTCGGAGAGAGCGCTCCAATAATTTGTACCATGCAACTATATATAGGCATACTGGTGCTCTGTAAAACAGCTTACCAACAAGCCACCAGGGACAGAGATCTGGTTTCAGAATTGGGGGGGGGGGCGAACTAAAAAAAAATCCAACTTGTTTGTCATTATTGTGGGGGCGAAAGGATACTTTCGCCCTCCATAAATATTATTTGGGGTGGCGAGGCAATTTTAAATATGATACATATGATAATATATAATGATATAATGTATTAATAATAATATAATAACTTAATAATATATTATATAATATATTATATATTATATATAATATATAATGATGCAATGTATTAATAATAATAATAATAATAATAATAATAATAATAATAAAGGTTTAACGTTCGTTATTATTAAGTAATAATTACATGGTAGTTTGGTGGTTGAACAATATTTATGAATTTTCATGCTTTTTTATTTTAATAGAATTAAACTCTCTACTTTACACAACCAAGCTAAGATGTTTGCATAATTCTATCAGTTATAGGCCTATCACTTCTATTTGCATTTTAATTATCCATGAATGTTCCATTAACAAGTCTGAAAGACTGACATTATGAAACAATTTTCTTTAAATTACACGATTATTTTACTACACTATGATCAATTGATCTATAAGTAATCATCAGTTGACCTTGATGCCTAAATCCATGATAAAATAGGATTATCGACGATTTATAATGGTTATTCAGCTATTGAATAGAAACCATTACTCAAAACTTATCATCAACTGAAAACGTATTGCTCCTAATTTCATTGTTAGAAATAAACTCTATGATTATTTTATTTATGTCCAAATTATCAATTCTTCCGGATATGTGAAATTTTAGGGAGCACGTATGAGGAATTTTTGTCGGGGAAGGCACTATTAAACCCCCTCCCCGAAGGAGGAATTTTTTGAAATTATAGTCAAGAAACCGGTGCATTTTCTGAGCATCTTATAATAAATATAGTTGATTATTTTTCTTTTTGGAATTTGTCATTAATAAGTCTTTTCCATTATATATAATCTTCATCACATCTGTCTAAATAAGCATAAAAAATCACGAGAGCATGCTGTCCCGGGCCACATCCAATTATGATGTTTTATAAATGATACTAAACAAATAGCTAAAACAATTAACGTAGAAATTTGTAAACTTAAACGTTTTAAATTAGTATTAAAGCATTTGCAATTTTCCCAAATCATGACATAAAACGAACATAAACTGAACGAAACCTTCATTAAATAGCCTACTGTATATAGGAATTACATCTATATATTTATTGATGTAGCAAATTAACGTCTAAACAACTTTCAGACTTGTACCGAGAGATTTTACACTCAACTACATAAGGTTAGGATTTTATGAGAGTTGGAGAGTTGATTGCGGAAATCAAACAGTTTTATAATTCGATGGAAGCAGCATCGTAAAACAATTAGACCATTTGCACTAAAACTACTACAACCGCTTCGTTGTTCTGCCGGTGTCTCAATTAAACTTTTATGTGGCTTAATCAGCCTACTCCTATGCTGCACAACAGATCTGCAATTCTCTTCCATCTACTCTTTGAAAGTCTTTGTTTGAATCACATCGTCCTTTAATTTCTTTCCTATGAGCATCCCTATTTCCTATGAGGCAGTTGAAGACCCATCTTTTCCGTCTCTCTTTTCTATGCAGTGACCATGAGTTGCGACCACAACGTAAGCCTCTTTTGCTTTAATTTCCATTATCTTTGGACTGATTTTTTTTAATTTTGTATTTTGTGCCGTTTTGGACCTTCCTTTTGCACTCCGGCTTGGATTTGTCTCAATAGTGCTCGATGTTGTCGTTGGCTTCGTCTTCCTTCATCATTTTTCATAATGAAGGTCGACCACGTTAAGTTCTAGCTCAGTAGCCCTTCTATTTTAAACAGTGATTGGACTCGGTCAGAGTGCGAGTCTGCACGCAAGTAATATGATACATATCACTGATGTCGGGTTCTGACGGTGTGGCTTAAATTCACTGTGCGATTGTGGTTATTAAATTGCATCACACTTTAACCAAACATCTTAAACAAGCATCGTATTAAATGGGCATCTGATGCTCCTAATCCAGCACTGCTAAGTTATGGTAATCAGCAATAAAAATCAATATTTTTGTTGACCATTTTTGAGGTGGCCAGTCCTTCATTTGTGGTGGCCGAGGCCATCCCAGCCACCCCTCAGAACCGCCACTTGCTCACTACCAAATTATTGGGGGGGCGAACTTTATAAGATGAATAATTATTGGGGGGGGGGCGAAACGATAAGTTCGCCCCCGGAATAAATTATTGGGGTGCGATTGCCCCTCTGCTCCCAGGATCGCGGCCACTGCAATCCACCGAATCAGCCCTGAAATCTGAAGGTGTACATCTAACTTCTTTCTATGGTTGCACTTAAATCGAATCTAGAAAGTGCTTGCTAGAGCTAGATCAAGACAAGTAGCCTAAATAAAATCGCATGCCTTATCGTCGTGAAAAGTTAAAAAATCTTGCACTTAATTGCATCATCTGATCAAAATCGATTTTTTTTCACAGGCTATCAAATTAATGAAAATGATTTGCCTCTTACATGATTAGGGAAAATATTCGTTCCTTTATCATCTTCATTAGTAATCACCGGCTCTATGCCCTTCAGCAGTTCTGTTTTCGGTCTCCTATGCTGATTGCTGATCCTGTCAAAGGCAGCAACGTGGTAACTGACGGTCAGACGCATTTCCCCTATCATCACGTACTCCAGGCATAGCGGCTCTCTGCACGTGCGTGAGAACGTCAAAGCGCTGCTGAACTGCACGTTAAGAACTAGAATTACGAGGACTAGAGATAGGCCGCTTGCTATTAGCTTCATCATCTTCTTGAAGCGTTGACGATTAGCAGATTCGTAACACAATGGCTTAAAGATTTGTCGCAAGCTGAAATTGTAGGCCTGTCTATTGCTGTAAAGTAAGCAAGAATTATTATGAAATGATCAACTATTGTTGATATTTCTCACTTTTAATACCACATGTTTAAAACGATAGGCAACTTAGACCATTTTCCGTATAAACAGTCCAGTAAATGTTCAAGATTTTACTCTCAGATCAGTGCGACTGGAATTCTAACCCACGAGGGTTCAATTTACCTATAGGATCTGCTGTAGGCTCTACTGATTAATTTAAGAGCTAGAATGGGTACATTTAGTACAACGATTTAATAGTCTCTAACCCTGAAAGATAGCAATAGATGTAAAACACGTACATGTAATTAATGACTGGCATGAAATATTTATTTATACTTACAACCTGCAGTTACCCGTGTTAATTAATTGTGTCCGAGCCACTAAACAATATGGAAACCGTAAATTGCACGTGTCATAAGAAGTAATTAAATAAGCTTATTACACAGAATAAGTTACATTAAATGAGCAATAAACATTCAAATTATTTTTTGACGTCACATGCAATGTATATTTAATTGTGTATAACTTTTATTTTTATTTTATATTTCTGTACATCTTATATTTTCTTTTGTAATAATAATGCTGTATAAATTATATAATAAATAGTTCAGCAGTTTTCACTTAATCCTCTCTTAGAAATTCCTTTGAATTTCATCCAGCTATTACTTTCCTGTGAACATGAGTTTCCACTGAAATTTAAATTGAATGTTTTAATAGCGTATGGGTAACGTCATGAAGTTTTAAATGACAGATCCTGAGGTGAATTGAAGCCTCGTGGATTCGAATCCCAGCCGCGCTGATCTGAGAGTAAAATTTCGGACATTCACTCATAGAATAAAGAATATATATTCTATATCTTTGATATCTATTCTATATCTTTATATTTATTCTATATATATTCTATATCTTTGCATTCACTGGACTGGTTACAAGGAGTTACTTCTGCTTTTGCAACAGTGTAATTCTGGGATTGAATTCCCAAAATTTAGTTCGCACTAGCTGTCTATTTGACCCCACATCACGCTCTGCTAATAGACTGAGTTTGGTTCCATAGTGCTTCATGTTGTTGCGACAGCAGCATCACCCTGATTGTGTTGATGTTGTTGTTGTTGTTGTTAATTCATTCTTTGACTTTTTCAGTCTGCATTCGGCTTAGATCTTTCATTTTTAGATCAGTACTAAAGATATAGAAGGAATAGAAAGGTAAACATATAACTTAGATCTTTCATTTTTAGATCAGTACTAAAGATATAGAAGGAATAGAAAGGTAAACATATAACTTGATATAACTGAAATTTATTTATTATTTTTATTAATTATTATACAATAACCATAGCGTTTTATTTAATACTATTTATCTCAGAACAATGTTCCTATCGAAATGTTATGACCTAAGCATGATATATAATATTTACTAATAGCATAAAATGAATGAACGAAAACATTGACAGTCATATTACAACACAAGCAATAGGCCAATTATATAGGCTAAGCACGCAAATTGAATTATATAAAACTATGGTAGACTATAATTATACGCTACGCTTTTAAGAAACATACGAAAACTAATGATTAAATATTGTGATGATTTAATATTATATTTATTTTCGGAATTAAAGAAACTAAACTTGTATAAACTCACGAATGTTTTTAAACAAGACGTCTATTGCTTATGAGGTTGATTCTAATAACACACACACATTATAGTGAAACGATCAACTACGTTGATATCTATCACTTTTAATACCACATGTTAAATCCGTTAGGCAATTTTGTCTATTTTGAGTGTAGCCAGTCCAGTGAATGTCCGAGATTTAACTCTCAGAGCAGCGCGGCTGGGATTCGAACCCACGAGAGTTCACCTCAGAGCTGTCATTTAAAACTTCATGACGTTATCTACACCTCTAACCATTGCGCTATTGAGACATTCAAATGCCGGTTTAATTTCTATTTCTATTTTATTATTATTTTATTTTTTTTTATTTTTAAATTTCTATGCTGGTTTAAGGTAAAATTAAGAATTTACCGCATTTAATTATTTTAAACAATTACTTAGCGTGTGTGGACTAAATAATACTGCTTACAGAATATATAAAATATTAGAATATATAGTGTTCAGATTGGTGTTAGGCCAAATTTTATTATACAAATCTCAGAACTGCTAACGTAATGTGACAATAATTAGAGTACTACTGTCATCATGGCAACATTGGGCACTATTGAAACACATCCATGCCGGTGAGCTAAAGAATGGTCCAGAACGGTGCAAATTCCATAATCCAGAAAATCAGTCCAAAGATAAAGGAAATTGAAGTTAGGAAGGTTTATTTGCTGATTGCAACTCATGAACACTAGATCGAAGAGAGATGGAAAGGTAAGTCAACTGCCTATGGAACTGTTCATAGGAAACCAAAGGCCGATGTGATTCAAATGAAGACTTCTGAAGAGCAGATAGAAGGGAATTCCAGAGCTTCATGCTGTAAAGAATGATTAGATTGCTCTCCGTGATTAGAAGGCTATGTGATTATAATTAACTTATTAAAGCTTGATATTAAATTTATGTAGTATAGATATAGATATAGTACATTATTTGGAAGATCACTTTGAATACTATTTTTATTTGCATTTAGACTATAATATGTTCCTGTTTAGATAAATATGTGTTATATTTAAACAGATACTCTAAAAAATGGCAGCAATTGTACGAGTGAAGAGGAAGCGTGATGAGCCTGCAGCAGACAGTATTGTTTTGTTGTGTAAACGACAGAGAGCGGCAGAAGATGAGAAAGAGAAACTGGACGAGATAAAGAGTGTGTTCAAGTTTGCCGGAACTGTGTCTGGCAATGTAAGTACTTCTCAGTTATATAATTCAGTGATGGAGAATGCATTGTAGATGGGCTACAGATTTTGTGATCCCTCTTACCATGTGTAATTTTTATGGAAACTTTGAATGGATTATATTGTACTGTAACAAAATGCATAGTTTCAATAATAGAGCCCAAGGTTATATTGGATGTAATGTAACGTAACTAAATACACAGTTCATATATTTAAAGCTCAAGGATTAATTCATCAATTGAGTAGTATACATATATGTATAATTGTATATGTACTTTGCATATCATATTACATACCAACTTATGTCTCTCAAATTATATTTAATTTCGTCAATTTCATTTATAGCCTTTCATTTACCATTCACCTTCTATTAGTTTAATAAATTTATCTAATTAATTTAAATAATTCAATTTATTATTTTTTTATTTTGTCTATTTTTTCATTTTTCATTTTGTCTATTTTTATTGAAGTCTATGTTGTACTGATAATTATATAATATAGTAACTTGTATTTTCTAGTATTTTTTAAATTTTTATTTTGAACAGGAACAAATGCTATCCAACTGTGTTAAGCAAGCTATTACTAAAGAAAAGTTGGAGAAGGAGTACAGAAGACATAAGTTAGGCAGTGGTTTTGAAGAACGAGTTAATAAAACTAGAGCAATTGGTCTTAATGCCAGGTTAGATGCAACTCTTTTTTTCACTCCATAAAAAGCATTAAATGTAGTGATAGTTTCACTTCACAGCTCCAGTTTTTCCTGTCATCTCTTTCACAGGTTTTGTATGGGTCAGTGAGCTATCAAAGCATCTGACATCCCCAGTGATGATCTTCTGCAATATCTGTTTCCAGTTAATTTTTATATTTTTGTTTGTACGATTAATGTTCACCCACATGACAACCACATGTAGTTACAAAGTTACCTTTCTTAGTTGTTATTTACTTCATTTTTTCTTTCCTCTCTTTGGTTATTAGTAATCTTTGTCGTTTATATCGCACTTATGGCAGCCGTCTTTGATTTTAGATTGACCTTCCAACACCCTGGGGATTTTTTCATTCAAAGCAATTAACACTCTGTCTTCCATGGTGGTCGCCCATTCATGTACTAACTGAGCCCAATGTTGCTTGCTTCAATCATTGATGCATGGTTTAAACAAATGCGCCAAATCCCACTAATTCCCCTCCATTTACCCGATTTTATCATTTCATCGGCCTTAGTATTTTCTAACTAACTCTTCCTTTGCAAATCACATTTAAATCTGGATATTCTCTCTTAGTGCACTGCCTACTGGCAGGTCCATGGTATATAACGCCTGCACTCTTCTCTGTCTTCTGCCGTCCTCTTCATTTCCACATCTGGATATTATAAAACCGATTATCATTGATACTGCTTTGAATTGATTACGAAGATTTCTAGGCTGATGTTCATTACGTAGGTACAACATTGTATCGTCTAAGCGAGGACTGGATCTTACGTCACTCAATGACACAACTCTCTCGGCTGATGCCTCCGTTCAAGCTGAAACACTGAATACTGAGGGTGACGAGAGCAAGAGGTTGTTTTGTTTGTATGATGTGGAGAAGGCTTGTCAACAGCCTAGTTCTTCTAAGGTATAGTTTTTGAGTTATTTCTTGAGTTTTATATATATTGTAATTTTTTATATATATTATAACTTTTATATATATTATAAATTATTTTATAATATTATAAGTTTTGAGTTTATTTCTTGAGTTTTGATTGGCACTTGATTATTGATGTAAAGATTACGGGACTACAGCGCTATTTCTAGGATATAAAGCCAGAGTTAATTTTCACTTACACTCACTCAGTTCACTGCAAACGATATAAATATGTCCAAGGTACTTATTTGTACACGAGTCACTTTCACACTGCAAAAGAGATTCCCATAGATCAACGAATTAAACCTGCTCAAAGGCTATGCCTTACCTTATGTACTTGCTTATGCCTTACCCATACCTTATGTAACCAATAGCTTGAGAGAAAATATGGATTTTGAGCTGGTTTCCCTTGCCTTCCTCAGTTTTTTCTCTATTGCCTCATACAACATAGATCTATTCGCCAATTCGATGATTATTGTATTTCTACATGTACATTTAATTGTATACTATATGAGTTGCAGAAAGATGTTTGATGTAGATTGTTAGTTGTTTAATTTTAAATTTAATATACATGTACATGTATATAGATGCATTTGTTATGTGCTATTCACCCAATGAAGTATAAAACAGTTTTAAGTCAATGTGTATTTAAAGTTAGCACCGATTTAACGGTAATTAGGGCACTTAGCAGTTCAGCCACTATATCTGCAAAGGATTAATTGTAAAGCTTTTCAGTTGTGTTATCCTATATACAACAGACTGTGGAATGTTCTACTTAATTGTGTGTTATGCGGTTTGTACTTAGCATAATATGCTGTCGTTAATAAATAATTTAAACGTTTGTTATGTAACAAACCACTATAAATGCTGACTATAAGAGGAAATTTTTAATTTTAAATGTATGTTGTGCAGTGTATCACCGTACTGACGTCTGTATGCTATGCATTGCAGACTGTAGATTATTCTGTATAATGATGAGTTATACGATGTATCATAGACTGCCAACTCTTCTGAAGAGACCATTCTGTGTAATGGCGTGCCAATGATTCGTGAGAAAGTCACTGGAGACAGCAGACCCGATGACTACGTCTATGATCTGTACTACATGAACTCTGCTCAGTTTCCTTTCCGGTCTCTAGAGAATATTCTTGCCATTGAAGCCTACAGGTCTGCTTCAGCCTATCTACTGTTATTTGAATTTCTAATTATTGATGACTCGTGGATTTTCCTTATCTTGATTTTACTTCGTCTCTAAGTACCAGTTGTTATTATTCTTTGATATTTTAGACAAAGAAAGTCCATTGAGTGGGCTGACTGACTTGTAAGTTTGTTAAGCTTTAAATAGTTAAAATTGTTTTACATTCCTTTTGAATTTTAAGCTGAATAAAGTACGTCACCCATTGCAATTTCTTTTATATTTAAGTCAGGAACCTTTGTCCAGTTGTTGATATCCAGCACTTTTATAGCTATGTTAATTCTGGTCCGCTGCACTAATCTTCACTGAGGTAAATTCTTATGATTTTAAAGTTCTTGTTGTTTGGATTTAATGTCCTTTTTTACCATAGTAACAAATTGAGCAGCCACGTCATACTGGAATAATGGTGCTAGTATTTAATCAGCTGAGCATTGAATTCAGTTTATGAAGGCATCTGTAGCAGCATGAAATAAACCACCAGCTTCTTCTCTTCAAAATGAAATTTAAATAGTTTTTTATACCTAGACATGGATAGTTTTAGGTATTATATTTAACTTGGAAATAGAAAGAAAAGCTGAATAGGACTTATTATAATGGGGGAGGGTGGTTTGCTAAAGGATGTATCAGTAGGAAGAATGCAAGGGAAAAGAATGCAAGGAAGACCAAGACATGAGATGTTGGATGATTTGACCTAATATATCTACATTATATTATCTTGAATTAAATTAATTTACAGGACAGATAGCGATCCTCTGTGATAACGAGAATGGTTAGAATACTCTGCATGGTGTTTGATGTTGTCATGGATATATATAGTGCTATTATTATCTTTAGGGAAGAGTTGATATACGAAGGTCGCGGATCTGATAGCGACGAGCCGTACGAAGATGAGGATGATGAGAACGCAGAGAACAACTGGCGCAACGACTATCCCGATGAGGACCCGCATCTCATCGACCCCTTACCGAGAGCTGATGATCCGCGCTTAACTGGCGACGGTACGTTAGACAAATAGCGCTTATAGTATAAAGCTGTTGTTATTAGATAAATAGCACTTCTGATATATAGCTGTTGTTTTAATTATTAGATAAATAGCGCTTATGATATAAAGCTGTTGTTATAATTATTAGATAAATAGCGCATATGATATAAAGCTGCTATTATAATTATTAGATAAATAGCGCATATGATATAAAGCTGCTATTATAATTATTAGATAAATAGCGCATATGATATAAAGCTGCTATTATAATTATTAGATAAATAGCGCTTATTATATAAAGATTTTGTTATTAACTTTAGGTAAATGCCTATGACTTAAATATTTTTGTTAATTGGATGTAACGCAGTGTTTTGCAATGATAACACATTTTGGCAGTCGTATCCTGACTGGGACGCCTCTGGGAATAGTTCGATTGATATTCAGTTAACACTAGATAGATTTTTGTCAATTTATTTTCGTAGTAATATTTGTGACTATTTAGTTTCATAGTAATAGACCTTTTTCTCCCAGTAGAAGAAAGCTGCCAAATTTTGTGTTGATATAGTGAACTTCACTAGGTATAGTTCTTATACTTCTTCTTTCGATGCACTGCCTAAGGGCAGTTCCATGTACATGGCATATAACTCTTCCAACTAATTCTATCCTTAGCCTTCCTTTTCATCTCTGAATTTATCAAATCATCCAACATCCCATGTCTTGGTCTCCCTCCAACTCTTTTCCCTTGTACTCTTCCTTCAATTACATCCTTTAGCAAACCCCCCCCCCCCCCCCCTTATAATATATCCTTTCCAGCTTTTCTTTCTATTTCTTATCATGCTTATCACATTTATTAACTATATTTTCGATCCTTCTCCATAACCACATTTCCAATGCCTCTAGTTTCCATTAGATAAGGTTGCATTAAAAAAAACAGTTGTTCGCTTTCATTGTTAACAGTGCCATTGTTTGCAAATCTGACGAAACACAACACAAGCAGTGTTGTTATAATATTTCAATAACTGGACAACAACAACACTACACAAGCAATGTTGTTGTAATGTTTCAACCAGACAACAACACAAGCAACGTTGTTGTTGCAATATTTCAACTGGACAACAACAACACAACACAAGCAATGTTGTTGTAATGTTACACAACTGGACAACAACACCACACAAGCAACGTTGTTGTTGCAATGTTTCAATTAGAAAACAACAACACTACACAAGCAATGTTGTCATGTTTCAACTAGACAACAACAACACTACACAAACAATGTTGTTGTAATGTTTCAACTAGAAAACAACACTACACCCTTAACAATGTTATTGTTAATGTTTCAACTAGACAATAACAACACTACACAAGCAATGTTGTTGTTGCAATGTTTCAGACGATGGGTTCGAGGGAGGTTTCAACGAGGAAGTCGACTACACGGATCTCTTTCAGTATCGTTTCAATGACGGCTTGAACCTGAACGACTCTGACAATGAAGAGCCCTGTGCTGAAATGGTTCCTAGGGACTATGCCGACAAGTACAGAAGACTTCGCGATGATTGATCTTAAGCACAATAATTGGTCTTAAACACGATGATTGGTCTTAAGCACAATAATTTGTCTTAAACACGATGATTGTTCTTAAGCACAATAATTGGTCTTAAACACGATGATTGGTCTTAAGCACAATAATTGGTCTTAAACACGATGATTGGTCTTAAACACTATGATTGGTCTTAAACACGATGATTGGTCTTAAACACGATGATTGGTCTTAAACACGATAATTGGTCTTAAACACGATGATTTGTCTTAAACACGATAATTGGTCTTAAACACGATGATTTGTCTTAAACACGATGATTGGTCTTAAACATGATGATTGATCTTGAAAACGTTAATTTGTCTTGAGCATGATGATTCATCCTAAACATGATAATTGATCGTAAACATCTACAGAATGTTTATTTAATCTGTTCTCGATTTGTCTCAGTTGGATTGTCGCGTAGGTAGCATGCTAGCCTGATAAGGAGGCAACAAGTTCCAATCCCAGTCTATTGTTTCTGACCTTATAATATCGAAATGAACATTACATTTAGTTTTTTGTAGCTTTTATGATACTATTTTATAATAACTAATAGATTTGTGTTATCTAGAAAGATCTTAATTGTTCATACATTGCATAATTACTTAGAATTGTGATCTAAACTGTCTGTGTTATGAAAGAGAGAATGTTTCTCTGATTATGATTATCTTTATAGCGTGCTAAGAGTTTTAAAAATTGATTTAAAAACATTTATTTTAAACAACTGTTGTACTTGATGCACGTTGAGTTCAGAGAATGTTTAAATAAAATTTTTAATTAACTGTAAGAAACAGTTAAACATTTTAATAAGGAGTAATGTCTTATTTTAAGTATGGCTACTAATGCAGTATGCATAGAAATAAATCTGTACAATTAACTGTTAAGAGCGAGTATTTAGCAATTGGGGATTCTCAAATGTTGACTATATGGTGTGACAATAATTCACTATTTTTTAATGTAAGATCCCTTGGTGTCTTTACTTTAGCTCAATTTTGTTTTTGGACTTGAATCTCACACACTTAGAACTTGCGATAAGCATATATTGAAGGGATCGATGAGATGCGGGTAAGAATATATACTTTAACAAATACGCCTCTGGCTCTTTCAAACGACTAAAAAAATTGACTACATTCAAAACAATATAAAACTTTAATAGTCCAGTAAAGTTTATATGAACAACAAACGTCACAAATGCACCCATAGAAATTTTGCAATAATTAAATACCAATAACTGGCTTGCACAGAGATTGTATCATAATGATATAATAAATTCTAAACTGCACTTTCTGTGTAAATGTTATAAAATAGAATATTTATATTTTAAAGAAAAACAATCTACATTTATAATTTTCTATGCAATCAACGTCCAAAAATACTGTAATTGTAGTAATCTATTTACTGCAAAATCTGGACATGATCTACAAAAAGCACTCAGATATAAAGTTATATCATTAAGTCATATAAAGTCCAGACTTTTATAGAATTTTAGAATTGCATTATCATGTATCAGATCATTTAGCAACAGTAATAATTTTTACATACTCTAAGCATCCATGATTAAAGGCATGTAAACTTAAGAGGAATTGCGCATCATCGAAACTATTACAGGATTCAATTTATCATATAGGATCTATAAGCATAGAGTTCAGGGTTTAAATGCTAAAAACTACGAGTTTGAATTATTTTCTGGATGTTAAACCTAGTAACTGTAAATTTTATCATAATATGTAAAAGATTTAATACAAACCAGATTTATTTCATGCGTTTCACTTTTCCTGACTCGTATATTTTCTATATTAAGTATGATATATATTATTTTCTACTATATGTATGTTATTTATTATCACACAAATATTTATTACACAATTCGCACAACGTAATACTAGTATGGCATACCACAACTGATCCAATTAACATATATATTTTATAGCACGTAACTGTACCTAATCGCAACAATTCCCGCAATAGACTAAATTGCATAACAATGGTAACTATGGAGACTATATAAATTAACAAGAACTTTCATATGATTACAGTAATATATTCACATATATAATTAAAACGTAGCTAAACAAATCAATAACTATTTGAGATCCCACAAAGCAGCCAACCAGTAAATAATTAAAGTTAGAAGCTGAAGCAATAAATTGTAAAGGTTCACTTAAATAACTTATTTCGACCCAGGTCAATCTGGGATTCAAGGGAAGAAGGCTGCAATTTTATCGATTGACTATGGAACAAAAACAATGTGGTTAATCCAAGAATCATGTCTCTCAAGTCTGCTATTCCAAGTATTAAGCCTCTTTAACCTTGTTTTTTTCATTCAAGGTAACTCTTAAAACAATATTGTATCTTATTTTACTTTTTTTAAATTTTCTGGTGAGAATGAATAAGCATATTAGTCAGAATGCATGTGATTGTTATTGTTTAACGCTAAATGATAACTTTTAATATTTAACGTTTACATTTTTATCTCCCATAAATGAACATTCATAAACGTATTTAAAATATCATGAAATTTGATTATAAGCGATGCTCACTTAAATCTGCATTTATAATACTTGAGGCGTTTTCATACGCATTTATTGTTTGACAAAATATTTAAATAAAAAACTATGAACAATAAATCATCTATGCCTTTGATATAATGATTATACTTCGATAGCCTGACAATGATTTGAATGCATTAGCACTCGATCAAATGATTAGCTGTTAACAAAACAAACCGCTCTAAAAGGCAGAAGTTAGAGGGGCATTAATGAAAGCTTTTAATGTGAAACTACGACAAAAATGTATTATTTTTGTAGCCAATATTTCAACCTTAACAGCCTTCATAAATGGCACACGCTCAACACAGTAGAGAATGAAATTAGTCGTATAATACTTTGTGTTTATAACAAACAGAAGGCAAGTGAATGATAACAATAGGGTAAGGCTACATATTTGCTAAAATATAAACAGAATATGCTAAATATTAACGGTATTTATAAGCATCAGATTAGACGTTAGACATGTTTTATGTGCACATAACTATGCATAGCAGATCAATATTATTTCGTTATTTTTGCCATCTGTAAATAATTATCTTTTAGTATATTGTGACATATGTTAATAATCTAAATTACTATGCACGCTAGATTTCATTTCAAATCATCCACATGAAAATTACATTTCTACAAATATTAATTGAAGCTTAATTAAGTCAAAGGGACAAGTGATTATAACGTGACAATAATTTAGCTGAAGCAACAATTTAGAGAAAGAGTTAGCTGAAGCAGTAATTACAAATTTGAAATTAAACAAAAGTCAGTTGAATCAAAAATTACGGGAGAGATTTAGTTCAAGCAAACATTAAGAGAAATATTTAGTTAAAGCAATAAATAAGAGAATTACTTAGCAAAATCAAAATTTGAAGATTTAATATAAGCAATAATATAGCTAAAGTCTATGGGCGAAACTACGATTATATTGTCTGACATCACATGAACTGTTAAACTGAAGAGATTGCTCGAGCAGTTATGAACTAGCTATTCGTCACCTGTAATTAATTCTTAGAGAAATCCAGATATTACAATTTAAAACAGTAACAATATAAAGTAAGAAAACCTAGTATTATTTTGGATAGAATAGATATTACATTAAGTATTTAGATCATTACAAAAACCCTACAATATTTCTGCATAGTAATTACCGTTCTAGCTAACCAAATAAAGCAAACCAGATCAAACTAGCGAATTGAAAACTGTTCAGATGATACGTACACAAGGCAAACAGTGATTCTGCACACACTGATGCGTTCAAACAATTCACAACAATAACATTAACTTAGTAATTATTGTGAAAACGTTAGACTTTAAAGCGGCACTCAGTAAAATTTCAGCATCATCAAATTTGACGCCTCGTGCACCTTCATGACGAGAGCGGCTGTCAACTTACAGAGCCTCAAAATAAGGCACATTTTAAAGGCCGATAAAAGTCAGCTCAAAGTGGTAAATGTTTAGGTACTAAACACACTAGAAAGGCAGTAACCGTTAACACATTCATACAAGGCTTGAACGTAAGTCCTAACAATATACTGTGAAAATATATTAATGAAAAGTGACGATTAACAAAGATCCAATAGTAAACCAGGCTAAAAAGCAGTATGCAGAAAAATATTCACACAGAGAAACAAAAACAAAACGTACACAATCAAACCAGATCTTGTTTAGGCAACATTAGACAAATATTTATGTATTACTAAAAGCTAGATAATAATAAAGCAGAATACGAGCAGAACAACAAAATGCAATCTAGCAGCAGAATAGTATTCAGAGAAAAATATCTCTTTATTTGTCTATCAATGATCTAAAATTAATTTATATCGTTTCGCAATAACAATTAAAAAACTGTGTCTGCATTATTACGCCAATTTTATAATTTCCATTCTTTTACACTCTTTGAATAATTTGAGATATTTGTTTGATGTACAATAGAACATATTAGTCAATCATGTCCACAAATACATAGTATATTAGATATAGCCACTGAACTAGCACTTTATATCATCACAATCATCATCGAAAACTTGCATACTTAACTATGTCTCAGAGGCACTTCGAAGAGTTAAACAGCCTCAGCTCGTTATTTGTTCCAACTCGTCTGAAGGACTCCGAATGTCTGGAAATTGAGCGACCCATTGCATGTCTAGAAAATGAGCGACCCATTGCATGTCTAGAAAATGAGTGGCCCATTGCATGAAATTGCAAAAATTGAAATTGAGCCACGCATTGGTCCAATACAAAGCAGTCATGAGATAATCAATTAAATGGCTATTAATTAAACTATGAACTATAGTCGACTCTTAGAAACACCAGCAGTTTCTTCTAGGTTTATTCTCAAACTAACACGGGAGCCATTCTTGATAATTAAGTGATTCTATGTATGATATACAGTACATTAGGAAGAAATATAATCAGCAACAGAAAATGATCATTGATAACATATTAAAAATATATGTGCGCCAAAGGAACACAAACATAATCACGGTAATTTAAACAGGCTTTCACGAAATTAAAGAAATGAGAATAGACGCATAGGACACAATTCTAGTTTAACACAATGCACTGAATGTAGCTATAAAAAGGTGCCTTATAACGTCAATGAATCCTTTCAGATTCTCAATTTAGGCACAAAATAAACCAAAAATATCATCACTACTCTCTCAGATCCGTATTAAAAACAAAAAATTCAATTCACACGGAACATGCTCATAAAACAATATAGATCTAAAATAGTCAGCACAATAATTACGACAGCTGGAAGGAAAAATAATTTCAAAATACACAAATACCTCAAACCTTTGAAGATATTTTCTGCATTAGCTAACTAAATAAATGCTTGTAAACAAACAGTTTCATTAAAATAACCTCTACCGTGTAACAAATTTAAATTGCCTACACCAAAATGACTGCAATAGCATTAAAATGTGAATATGATACCGCAATTTCAAAGAAATATAAAAATACCTCAGGGAAACAAGTGAAAGAATAAGAGTAAATAATATTTTAAACATATTTTGTCGCATTTCTTAATGGACAGTTGGAAGTCGTAGATGGGAATCTATAAGATCAATCTATGCCGTCTAAGATTCCTAGTTTTAGCACCAAACATTACTTTATAATAATGAACTTTATAATATAATAATGTACGAGTCCTAATTTAGATCAATAAAGATACACAGTATATATATATATATATATATATATATATATATATATATAATTATATACCTACACATTTTACTCCCTATGCCATATGTACCAAGTATACAATATATGCACGTATTATACATAATAATAGCACATTAGTATAGATATATACTATGCACGTAATACTACATATATCTTATTAATACCTAGCAAGCACTATGTCAAATACATACATATACAAGTTAAATCCCTATTCACCAATGAAAATTTCATACACAGTATATACACGAAGCATATAAGTAAACAATAACAACATATTGTACCGTTATACTGAATTCAACATTTAGGTCATAATTTATACTTCAAAGTAAACAAGCGGTAAGTATGAATAAACATACTAAATTAAACACGCTTCAATTATGCTTAAAATATCACTACAATATTTACTAGTTCTATTTTGCAGCCGGCAACATCATTTCCAAAAGTGAGAAAGAGACTGTTAAGAAAAAAGGAAGCCATTTTCTATGAATAAGGATAAGCTCAGCATTACTTTAGCTCACAGCTAAAAATTAAAGCAATCAGTGTGCACTTGACACTATGTAGTTTAGATTCTGCACATTATTGTGAAGTCGCTGGATAAAAAAGTAGAAGTTCAAGTCCATCTTTCATTTCCAGCGAAATATGTTAGTATAGCGATTAGAGGCTTGGTACAGGTTCTCATCGAAGTGACTAGAAAAGTTTGCTAAAAATCCCCACAAAAGGTTTTTAGCATTCAAGTAATGGCCACAATCAAATTATTTCTTAAAGGAAACAGAATTGTAAACTAGACCAAAAATCTAAATATTTTCCTGAATAGTAGTCATAATTTGATTTTTGTTTTTCACAAAAACACAAAAGTAGTCAAAATTAAATTATCAACTTTTTCAAATTTATTCCTACCGGAGTAGAACTACACTGATTAATAAAACAATAGAAAATTATAATTTAAGATATAAAAATATAAAAAGAGCTACTAGACATGACAAACGTAAAAACCAAATATATATTTTAAACAATATTTCAACATAAAATAGAATTTATTTGATTATTTTTCATTTTATGAGCTACAAATTAACCAGAGGTAATTGAAACAATAAGCACAATTACTGCACACATTAAATTATCGTTTAAAATACACGATGTTTAATAGTTAGGTTACTATCAAAATAAGACACACTTGGTAGGCCGGTGGTTACAATATCTTTAGCTAATTCCCGTGGAAGTGACTAAAATTACATCATTAATATATTATATATATTAATGATGTAATTTAAATAAGTCATTCTTGACATATATATCATGCTGTACTGTAATGTAAATTAATCTATACTCTTTTGAGCACAAGCATAACATGATGTAAATGTGAAAACACAATCCGCAAAAGACTGAACCAGCTAACTAATAATAAAGTAATCGTAACATTTTATTTAGGATTATAATTATATTGGATAACAACATTTTAAAATTATAGTAATGATTTTAGACCGACGTTGAAATAAAATGCCACTCCTATTATTCACAATTAACCTATACATAAAACACAGAACCTGCTTCTCCTCAGCAGAGCTAAGCTTGAACCATCTTATATATAAGTATTGTTTTATATGGATTAGATGAAATTCCTCTCTGTTGTTTAATCTTCGTCAGAAGTGAACGTTCAGATGGTACGTTTAAGCTATAAACAGGTAAGTGGATACGTATATTAACTCAATGATAGTGATTTTTTGTGCCTGATTGAGTATCATTTTGAGAAACTATAAAATAAATGTAAACAACTGTTCCATGAAAGTGTAGCATCACAAATGTTTCAATTCTCATCTGAATGACTTTATACTCTCTGACTTAAACATACACGTTCATGCAAACAAAGGCTCAATTTAAAGGAAACTAATTAAGGAACGACTTAACATACTTTTTATATTACTAGAGAAAAAGAAGCAGTACAATAAACTGTAAATTTGATTTCAATTTTTATTCTGAGTAATTTTCTGGGTCATTATCAAGCATTATTAATGCTGACTGAACAAAAATTGGGCCAATAAGATCAATACAGTAGCCAAAAGCAAAAATAAAGACTGAAAGCATTATATTTTCAACTGAAGTCTAAGCAATAAGGCAACAAATGGAATTAAAAGTTGTACTAGTTAAAAATCTCAGCAGAAAATTAATAAACTGTCCTATATAGGACAAAGTTGACTCAATAGCTCAACATGAATGGCAACAATTTAAGTACAGTAATTTTATAAAATGCTTATTATCTAGTCATTTTGGAGGTTAAACTGATATTTTCATCAGACTTCATATGAGCAATTCTACTGCTCCAGGTTTTCCACCAGCCTCCATACCTAATGTCTACATCTAAGAGTCAGGCATAAAAATATATTTACTCTTATCTTTCAGGCCTTTGCTTATTTTTTAGTTGCAAACTGTTACTAAAGACCCCCATGTCCACACAATTCTATGTCCACACAATTCTATCTCCACACAATCCTATGTCCACACAATTCTATGTCCACACAATTCTATGTCCACACAATTTTATGTCCACACAATTTTATGCTTTACTAACATCACAATCTGATCTCGTATCTGGTGTGTAGACTAAGTACTTAAGTTTATTAGATTCTTCTCAAACAGTGAATTAGGATTTCATTTCGCCAGAAGCTATATTATGCCATTTTCTTAAAATTACCAGTTGTTAATCTATATAGAACAAGTAAAGAATTAATTAACAGTCCACCATTATTCAGTGCTGTTCGTCAACAGACAAGAAAATTCTATGAGTTATCCATTATTTTAACATAAGCCCATTATGCATTACAAACGAATTTATACGATATACAGTCACACACACAAAAATATAACATGATTTAATTCACTATTTCTGATTGCAACAAGCAATGTTAGCACATGGGACGGATGCATAAAATACTCATTTATCGATAGCTAACATTCAAGTAGTACAAAGGATAAACTAAGCCTCAACATACACTGTAATCTAAACATTCTATAGTTATAGCTTTACAAGTAACCCCATTATACCTCAAACACCTATGATTATCCCAAACAAACAACTAATATGACGCATCCTGCTCAACGTAAATATATCAGCTACACACATTGTAAGTTGAAGCTAGCAATTAGAAAAGGTTGACAAAATATATTAAAAAAGTAGCTCTATTGTATTGTTGCACAATTATTATCTATGCTGAAATATCTGACTGTAACCATGACTGACGTAACAATGCTCTACTCAACCTTTTCACGGCTCTCTGCATCGCCACAGGATAGCATGTGCTTCTTATGATTGACAGAGGTTTTTGATCTCTTACCATTAAACCACTTAGCACATTCGGGACGAGACTTCATCAACATCAGAATGTCGTCTGTAATGCATCGATATAGGCATCAATTGTTATTTGCAGAAATAAAACATACAGTACTGAATGTAATATTCCTGAACAATAAATGAAAATTAATATCAAGAAAACCAGAGTGATGAGATTGTCTAGAAATTGAGGAGTAGTCAATAGAGAAATAGACAGTACAAAGTTAGAGCAGGTAAAGAGATTCAGATATTTTTGTTTTTATTTTTTCATATTCGATCACCTCAGCATAGTTATACAAACAATAGAACGTTCATGCAGACAGATAAACAAACAAGCAATACGAAATAGGCTACTATAAAAGAGCCAGAGCTCTGTGTGGTATTATCATGATTAGTAGCTATAGCAGAGCCTACCTAAGTATAAAATACAAAGAAATTCTATTACATTAACAAGTACAGTAAAACCTTACATATATTATAAGTAATATTTAAGACATTTGGTACCAAAAGATGGGAAATACAGAACAGAAATAAAACTTAGAATTTCTCAACAGAAGGGTACTTCAGTATGAGGAAAACTGCTAACAAAAAGTTTGTGGCCCACGAAGATAAAGATTGGAAAGACTTTAGTATGGACCACGCTACTGTAAGGTTGTGAAACAAGGAGATTTATAAAGGTAGATATTAGAAAACTGGAAGTGTTCGAAAAGTGGCTGTTGAGAAGAATGGAGAATATCAAATGGTCAAATGTCTGACAATATTACGAACAACCAAGTGCTAAATAGGGTTTGCATAAATAGACAATTGTTAAATATCATAAGTAATACAAAGAGCAACTGGATGAGTCATATCCTCAGAGAGAATAAAATATTAAATAGAGGTAACTGAGGGAAGAGAAAAGGTTAAAGGAAGACCGAGACTTGGGATGTTGGATGATTTGATAATATCAAAATCATCCAGCATATTTTTATACATTTTTTATTAAAATATATAACAGATTTTTTTAACATAGGCATTCGAAGACTAAAAGCATACCATATGTTGATTCGTCCTTCACGGCAAAATCGTGAACATTTAGCCCAAAAGCCTGCAAAATGCTGCTGACTTCGGATTTATACAGTAAACCTCTGTTTTCTTCATCATAAACCTTTAAAAAAAAGAATTGCATTAACATTGCAATAATTATATATGCATAGTTACATGCAAAAATGTAATACATTTCAATTTGACAGAGTTTTGATTGCATATTTTCGTCTGGGAAATATACAAAAATAAGTACAAACACTACAGCCATAGTATAGTAAATATAGTATTATAGTAAATATAATATTCCATTTCAACTTCTGTCCAGCATTTACAATACAGGTTAAATGATAAAAGATCTACATCAGCGTACTTTCAATTAATTTGCAAGGCATGCGTTCCATAAATAAAAGAACATAGCATCACTAAGACTAGGAAAACTCTAGGCAAGTAGCCAATGAATTCAGGTTAGCAAGCAAAACGCTAGGCAAATTAGAAGTCACAAAAATGCAAAACTTTTTGGAGCCAAATATAGCAAACTTAATAATTTCATGCCTCCAAATCTTATAATTATTATAAAGTCATGATACTGTATCTTATGTTAAAGCACTGAGAAGCAATGTAAATGCAACCGATAAACTGATGTTAGGATAACCTGGAAGGCAAATTTGAAGAGATTAGGCACATCATATGATCTTGAAAGCATGGCCATATGAACGGTAAACACTCTCATATCAATGCCTGCTCTATCATCCTGCATAAAATTTACACCATCATCATCATCTTCATTATCATCGCCACGATATAATCATCATCATCATCTTCCCTTGAATCCAAGTTTAACTAGAGTCAGGATATATAAAACTGAAAGCAATTTATGCATAAGCACAATAGATTACATCATACAATAGTACATAAAGGAAAAACGCAAAACTTGAAAGGTAATGTTAATTATCAGTATGTTTGATAAATAAGTGTAAAGATTAGCAAAAACGTATTAAATAGTATCCTTTTATACTACATGGACAACTAAAATTTTACTCTATCGCTCAATCATCCCCAAGTAGAGAAAATAAAGAATTGAGAATTTATCCAAACGTTGTTACCTTCCGATAGTAGTTATATAGTCTTCGAAGGTCAGCAGAGTTTTGTGAAATGTTCATCCTAGCGGCAAACGACTCGTATGTAACATTTTCCTGAGACGAGCGTATTTCTGTATTAGCATTGATTTCATTAGATGGCATCTTCTCTTGAAGTTTTTGTAAAAGTCTCGATCTCAAATCATCAATTGTGATACTGCAAGTATAATAAAGTGCAAATTCTTAATTAAATAAAAGAAATTAAATCAATATTCACTGCATGGATACTAAACTACTCTTACACCAATTGATAGTAGTTATTAAATTCTGCGCACTAATTTAGGAGTCAGAGAGTAAAACAAAAATGCATAATTAGTAATTTAAATCAAGATAACTTTATTTCAAGTAAATATATTAGATAATTTTGTAGTTAGCGACAGTCGTACATTTAGACAAGTTATAACTCCAACTGTTTTCAAAAACAATATGATAACAACTCTAGCACAAAACAAAGTACTGTAATGAGAACTAAACAATTAAATAATTTAATTGGTAATGTAACAGAAATTTTTGGTATTTCAGACTCAAGTAGACTCAGCCATAGCTACTAATAATGGTATTACCGTACAGAGCTATGGCTCTGTTATGGTAGCCTCTTTTGTATTGTTATTTGTTTATCTAACAACATGCAGGTTCCTATTGTTTGTATAATCTATGCTGCGATGAACAAATAAATGATACTCAATCAAAAAATATTTATAAATTTCAAACACAGAGGCTTCTTAGGAATGTCTCCGGCACCATATCAGTTAAAACAAACTACCAAAAAATATGCAAGAGACATGATTTAGAAGAGTTAGTTAGAGAGAATCAGTTAGAGAGAATTAGTTACTCGACAGCGCGGACGAGGCTGTTGACGTGGGTCAGCTGCTCAGCTACAGGCAGCTCAATGTTGTGCACCATGGCCAGCCCGTCCTCATACGAGTAGTCGATCATCGGCAGTCCCAGCGCTCTAAACACAAGCAGATATATACAATGTGTTTTTTATAACTGATACCCCAAATTGTTTTAACAATAAAGTCGTAGGAAGTTGACTGATGTTCTTGAAATTTACAGCACTTGACCAGCATCCAATTCTACAAAACATATATAAATTTCGTTTGAACATCTTTAATAACGTAAAAGTTATAGTTTCGCGAATATGAGCGGGGTCAGATAAGAAATTTCCAATACAGGATTACGGGCGCGTTACATTTAGCGTAGATTATCTCTATAAACATAATAGCTAACATGCAATATAAAATTTCTGCGAATGCTATTTTGAAGAGCTATCATTTCTTTTCAAAACAACGTAAAATAAGTGCTGATATGTTCCTAATTGACGAAGTTATCGAACTTTTTATGCATGCATTGCATGAAGAGAATAAACGAGAAGAGGACGCCGCTGCTGTGGCTGCGGTGATAGCAGTTGTACCCAGACATGCAACGCATGCATTAAAAGTTCAATAACTCTGTCAATTAAGAACATAGCAGCACGTATTTTACGTCGTTTTCAAAAGAAATGATTGCTCTTCAAAATAACATTAGCAAAAATTTTATATTGCGTGCTAGCTAGTATTTTTATAAAGATAATCTACGCCAAATGTAACGTGCCCGTAATCCTTAAAAATAATTAAATTGATTATTTATTTAATTAAAAATAATTAAATATTTGTTTTCAGTAGAATCCATCTAAAAATCACCATTTCTGAATTTAACAACAGCTTGGAAAGAAGCAGAAAGAGCTTTAAGCTTAAATACAGTAATATGAGGCATTACTTACTTTGCCATGACAGCTCTCACATTCTGGCTAAACAACATTGGGTCCCTTTTCTCTGCTTCGTTTGGGGTATAAACCGGTAGGAACTGTCAATATACAATCAGTCAGTGTTCATTAACTGTCCGTTAACTCATTGTACATTTATGGACTATAATGTCAGTACAATATAGAGGGGAAGGTCTATTAATAGAGGTTATAGAAGGTAGAAGGGAAAAGAGGCAGGGGCAGGCCAAGATTAGGTATGTTAGATGATTTAAAGACCCACTCATATGTGGAAATGAAGAGGAAAGCGGAAGACATAGAAGAGTGGAGGCGTTATATACCATGGACCTGCCAGTAGGCAGCACACTTAGAGAGAGAGAGAGATTGTCAGTGCTTCAAAAGCCTAGCAATTTAATCACAATAGTTTACAAGTTCACTAAAAAGTATATCACCTAAAGTGGAATAAAAGCAGCTACTGAGAAAATTTATGCATAACTCATAATCCTATAGTGAAAACTGACAATATCAAAGACTAATGTCACTGAAATCAATACAACAATAACTCATGTTTATGCATCTCAAGTTGCAACAAAGCAGAGTATAATAATTAATTTGTTTATTATTAAATTCATCTTACTTTGTAAACCACATGTCTTCTTGTAATTCACTATGTAATATTGCTTAACCAGTAGCAAACAAGAATCGATTTTTAAATTTCTCACTTAAATATAAAGGTTACTTACCTCTATTTCCAGTTTAGTTGTAAAATTGGCCAGGGTCAGCCATAATATCTCAAATCTGGTAACAGAAACAACAGTTATGAACTAACAACTTCAAAGCTTCTCCGCAATATCTCAGAATAAGTCATATAAAAATTGATCGGAAGAGCCATATCGGCAAATTCAGTAAAAGACATTCAAAAGACACTTTGAAAGCAAAGTTTTTTTAAG
The DNA here is from genome assembly GCA_905160935.1 of Enchytraeus crypticus. Taxonomy (NCBI): domain Eukaryota; kingdom Metazoa; phylum Annelida; class Clitellata; order Enchytraeida; family Enchytraeidae; genus Enchytraeus; species Enchytraeus crypticus. Next base: position 3,276,104 of record CAJHZI010000903.1, on the reverse strand, counting down.
CTAAAAGCTACACAAAGATATAGTAAAGGCAAAGGCAGAGGCACTTGCATTTAGAGCATGCGATTTGTTATAACACTAGACAGTGAAGACAGAAAAATGCTTAATACAATAGCAACAATAATTAGGATAAAATTGCATATGCAGTTAGGTTTTTAAATATTTACGTTAACTTACATAGATATTTTCAGTGAAAATAGAACGACTTTAGACTAAACGAAATTTGGCCTAGACAAGTTATCTAAATTAAACCAGTTATCTCGATCACCCTGGATATCTCGATGAACCTTGAAAAATAATAATACCAATATTACTAAAATAAAACTTTAGATTTTGTAACTCTTCTCGGTTGGTGCTTGAGGCTTGAATAGCTATTGATAAATTTAAATTTAAAAAAAATATAAATGACATTTTTCCACCGCTAAATTTTTATATATATTTCACAATATTCTTAGTATTTATAACTTAATTATAAGAAGTCTCATAAAATATCTAAATGGGCAAAATATTTGTTAAATTAAAAAGAATTTCACATACGCTGAAGGTCCCTTCCAAGTCCAAGATGTTGTGTTCTGAAAATAAATACAAACAGTAAGAGATATACAAAAATAAACGAACACTACAAAAGAGCAGAACGAAGTACATTTGACGATTTTAGGTAAAAAAAGGCTAAAGCTACTGCTAACGTCAGCTTCCTCACTTGAAAGTGATATCAGTGACGGGCGAGCTCAGAATTTGAACCCCGCATTATACTAATCCGCAGTCCAGTATCTTACCGACATCGCCACTGACTCTAGCCAGTGGATATGCTACAACACAATACAATCCATAAAATGCAAGTGAAACACAAAAACATCCATACAATTTACATGAAATTCTTTCCACGTGTGTCTAATACTAGATGGACAAAACTGAACTTAAGTTAAAATAATTGACCCTTGTTAAATGACAAGCCGGTTTGCAGCAGAAGTACTCACCATTCTGTTGGTGTATCTCAGGCACACTGGTTGAACAGGCACTGCAGGTATGAATGCACCTAATAAACAAAATGTTACTTATTACTGCTATTATTATTCTAACACTATACAGTCGAAATCAATGTCAATTCATTAACTCATAATGATAACAATAATTTTGATCAGTTCAATATTTGAGAATCTTCAATATTTGAAGCTTGCATGACACACTGGCAAATAAGTCCATACAGTTTAATCCAATGTTTGGTTTTATATCAAAATGCTATTGTCTGAACCAGTCAGGTTTAAAATCTAATCTGAGGAAACATCTAATCAGAAAAGTGTGCTATCAATTAAGCCATTCAACCACTAATGTTTACGGCATAAATAGAATGCTCATATTTAGCTATATACTGATTTGACGCAAACTACTCTAGAAATTCTATTAAATAAACTGCAGATTTCAAACACAGCGGAGTAATCAGAATACCCACCAGGCTTGAAGTTGATAAGGCATGATTGATTAGTGCAAGTGCCTTCAGGAAAGATCATGACCTGAGGCCATTTACCCTCCATAGCAGCACGCCTCTGTATCTCATGTACCGTGCTGGCACGAGAATTACGATCTTCACGATGCACCAGTATAGGCTGGGTGTACTGTGTTATAGCTAAGAAATAAAACAAGTGCAAGGTTCTCAACACAGTCATCATCATCATCTTCCCTTGAATCCCAGTTTAACTAGGGTCGGGATATGAAGGTTCTCGACACAGTAACTTTATCATACGTACATATAAACATGACTTTTTAGCCAATATCATCCTCAGACCAATATCGTTAGAAAATACTTTTAATGATACAGATGAACTTTACAGAAGCTACTGATGAACGTACATTCATAACTGCAGCAGAACCTTTAAACTAATTATTTTAAATTGTAACACTATGATTTTCCATAGGCACAAAAAATTGATTTTTTTAATCCATACAAGTAGAAATAATGCTCATAAAGCTGCAAGAACACTCATTAAGAAATTACAATTGCAGCGCCGACTGCTTTGTTTTGTGCCATCATTCTTCCTGTTTCTGTAAGAGCAGTCGATATCCAATTTGAGAATTGCCAATTTTTTAAGAGACAATATTATTTAATTATTATTATTATTAACATAATAATTATTGCGAGATTAATATTGGTGGTGATGTATGCAGAATTTGACAGCATTGCTAAAATTATAGAGTGACTAATACCGGCATTTACTAAGTTTTCTTTGATCAGTTGATAATTTACGCCTCTGTTGTTTGTTAAATGATTTATCAAAATTATTGGTATTCACTAAAAAAATTGCGTGGTTATTAACTACAAGGTCAACTGCCAAAATTATGTCAGTCAGCCGGTCAGCCAATCACAGCGCTGTCCTTCATGCTGATCGACCAATCAGCTTACTTCGTAAACAAAGTCAGAATATTATTTCTTAATCAGCGATATAGCATATCAACTGTTTAAACGCCCGAAAATAGGTGCACACAGCTTGGCATTACTTTGCACATCGATTCAAGCTTGCAGAATATAAAATTGTGACTAATCATTAGTTTACACAACTTTTGATGTCTAAACACTTGATTATCTCACTAGTAACTACAGCCATAAGTGACTAACCACAATGACATATGTGCGAAAACATTGTCAGCATCATTGATAAATGAGAGTAAATTTTACTGTAAGACACAATTTAGACATAACATCTTTATCACATAAATTAACAAGAAAGACAAACGACATAAAATTCCATGCTGCAAATCCTCTGAATCGCGAAGAACAACAACTAACTTCCAAAGAACGGAATGTTTTCAGTTCCAGATTTGGCCACAATGGTCGTTAGGCCGAGATACACGACAACTAGAGCATCAAAGAAAGTTGTATGAGGTCCAGTGACGAGAATGGGTGCAACATCAGAGCTGACTCTCTCTCCTCTCTCCGTCACCCAGTGGAATCCTCCGCAGAAGAACATCAGTCGACAGAAGAACACCGACAGTGGCCGGAACATGCTAGAAATACGCATCATCATCATCTTCCCTTAAATCCCAGTTTAACCAGGGTCGGGATACAAATAGACTTTCATGCTAGAAATATACACGAAGAATTATTGATGTCAGATGAAAGGAAGTTTCTTAACATGCCTGAAAACAAGATATGCTCAAATATTATTGAGACTGAAGTGCCCATACCTTATGTAGTAACTACCTTATCCATACCTTATGTAGCAACTACCTTATTCATACATTATGTAGTAACAACCTTATCCATACCTTATGTAGCAAATACCTTGTGAAAAATAGGGCTTATGAGGTGGTTTTCCTTGACGAGTTCTTGCCTAGTCATCTCTTAGGACATGCTCAGTTAACAGGTGGTCTATTTCTTAAGTCTTCTGGATTCAACACAAGAATTCATATCTCAAGGTTTGCAAACTACAAGCACCTATAAATAGCATCATACAGGGCTCTCTTGTATCACAGGTCTGTCACAGCTTTAGAGTCCATAGCATATATTGACTGAGATTACATAAATATCAACTGGCAGTTAAATTTGCTTTCCACTGAAGGAAAGGCATAGAAATGAAAAACTATAACAACTAAAGTATCTAATCACTGACACATGCCAAATTATCATGAGGGATTTTAAACATGGATTTGAATGGAATAGCTACTGCTCTCCATTAAAAGAAAGGCACTATCTTTAAACTCGTGCACAAAATATCTAAACATAATAAACTCTTCCGCGAGTATTACTTGCGGATACATCTTAGCAACATTACAAATGGTGTATACCATTGAGACAAGATCATAGGTACAATAGCTAGAAATTAAAGTTCTACATCTAATACATCTACAGCTTTTAAATAACAAACAATAAAAACAATTCATCATTTTCTGACATTAGCTATGCCATGGGTAACACTAGAAAATCAAAACAATTATTATGATACTTAATATCTAATACCACCAAGTAACTAATAATTAAGGTTTCAAAGAGTCAAAAACGTACTTTCTCCAACGAGGTAATGGTTCTGTTTGTTTGCCTCTATGATATCCTAGCAGCCCAAGCCAAGCAAAGAAAAATCCCAGGGTGAGTGTTATTGCAACCAGTATGAGTCGAATGGGAACGATAAAAGACATCAGAATCACCTGAAATACAAAATACCTATTTTAATACTGGTGCAATTAATATATTAATACAATATCTATCTCTCTCTTAGTCCCACCACTCTTCTCTGTCTTCTGCTTACCTTTTCTTGTCCACATATAATACAATATGTAACAAGATGAACCAATAAAAGATAGATCAAAATCACCTGAAATAAAACATACCAACTATGCTATTAATATCAAAAGATCAGTAATAAAATTAATTCAAGAATAAGGTAAATCAATGAATGATAGCAGACAAAGTCACATGAAATACACAATGTACGTGAAACTGTACATGTAAATTCAATACAATACAATAAAATAAATATGCAAATAAGCCAAAAATCATATAGATAGACTCAAATTAGAAGAAGGTAGACCAGTAAATGATATCATGTCAAACAATATCCAAGATTTTACTCTCAGATCAGCACGGCTGGGATTTGAATCCAAGAGAGCTCAATTCACCTCAGGATCTGTCATTTAAAAGTTCATGACGTTAACCATTGCACTAATGAGACATTTAATAGCACAACATAATATGTGCATATTAGGTGCAAGAGTCAGATATTTCAAATAATAAAAATGCATGTTAGATATTTTCAATCATACATTTTCAGCACTTAAAGTCTTACAGTTTTCACACTGACTCTAATATAGCCATATTTTTCATAAATTTATTTTAAAAAAATTTTAACATTTAAAAATAAAGTTAAAGGAAAATTAATAATAGGCTTAAATTATTTGTAATATGTCACAAAAATGTTGCTAATTTACTAAAATCATCACACCTGAATTTTGTCTAAAGTCGTTAGCCGCATATGATGTACAAAAGGATTTATTCGTTTTTTCTCGGTAAAAGATGAATGCCCATCTAGCCTCATCCCTCCGGAATTTCTGCACGCACCATTGCCATTCCTAATGCCGTCGGACTGCTGCATCGTCGACTATCTAAAAAATTTACATTTATTAAAAGAATTTTATTGCAATACTGAAAATATAGACACTTAACATCCTCAATATAACTGGATAGTTTAATGAAATCAGGGGCAGTGCAAAATGTGAAAAATTTCATAGTCAGAAAACTTCTGTGTTTCATGTTGTAATCAACTTTTTCATGGAAGTCTACTACAACTCCACAAAAATATTTTTATAATTCATGTCACAAAGAATCAATAATTAATATTTAAAACTTTTTTAATAATTATAGTCAATAATTAATTAATACAGTACAAAAAGAAGATTGAGTCAATAATTAATTTTAAACAATTAAACAGATAAAGTATTTGTTCGCAGTTAGCTGATTCCACAGGTGATCCAATTCTTTTTTTTCAAGTGTCATGCCTGTTCCAAGCCTGGTCATATTTCTCAATATGTCTCTGTCTTTTGTCGTTCTGATCTTTCAGCTTCCATTACCTGCATCCATTTGCTTAGACTCTTATGAACTTTATTCTCTGCCGACCTTTACTTTGTTTGCCGCCTATAGTCCTGTCACTTGTCATATTTTCAACGAATTAGTTCTGCATAATGTGTCCAAAAAGCTTCATCTGCTTGCTCAGTATTCGATGCAATAGATCACGACTAGTTGACATTCTTTGTAAAACTTCTTCATTTGTAATGTGATGTATATAAGATAGGCGTCAGATTATCCTATATAACCAAATCTCTGTTGCCTCCCATACTTTTCAATTACAGAAGAAACAGTCCAACATTCATTACCATATAAAACAGTATTAGTTGTATATAGGGTTTATCAGTGAAGCAGTCTTTTTTGTAACTATTGATAATTTATGACTTTTGAATATCTTTGACATTCTATTTGAAGTCTCCTTAGCCATATTATCCATCTATATGTATCTTTGTCACGTTTTCCGGTTTGGTGAAGAATGAGCGTCCCTATATATATATATATATATATATATATATGACCTATTCCACTTCCTTTATGTGTTCCACTTCCTTTCTTCAATCTCCTATTTTGATTGAGCATGGTTGTAGCACTTACTAGTTACAATGAGTTACAATTAGTCTTTCAGTAAAAGTTGAATTGGTAGATAGATCTATAAGTTATAGTGTATGGATAGCTGGTTAAAAAATGATGTCTCAGGCTATATACATTGGACGAATGACCCAAAATTGAAGATATCTTCTACATGATTTAGGTTTCAACTAGTATCAAATTTGTGCTCATATCATAAAATCAAAACAATTTCTAGCCAATAGATGGAGGAATTTCTAGATGGACTTCATATATAAAGATCAGTTTTTCTAAACTAAACAATTCTTGAAAGAGACATTGTTTCTTCATTGAGCCACCTAATGGCTATTTACAGAAAGATGTTCAGAAGATGACTCAAAATAATTCGCCCACGAATTGTCTTTATGGTTTGCATCAGATTCTGTTTTCCTCTGTGATCAGAACAATAGTAGGAATCTAAGTCCTCCTTTTTATCTCTATATTCCATCCGGTATCCACGCGTATAGCAACAATGCGGAACATAAATATCTAAGGTTATTGTTTGACTATTTGGTTTTGAACGAAGACAGTTAAATGGACTATATTGCTGAAATATCTGGATTTTCCTGAATACTTTTATCAGTGTTTGATTATAGTATCACTGTGTACTAAGAGTTGTTGCTGTGTGTTGTTAGGCATAATGATATAAAGTAATAAAACTAATGTCTATCGTTGCGGAAATACGCGACCAAATTTAAACTATCAGATCACACATACAGCAAGATTGAAACGAGCGCTATAAATAAGTACGACAATTAATGACGAGTACCTAAATGTAATCTTCAAATTATTAATCCTGAGATAATCTCCGGATTTATTACTCGACTACAATGGATTTACACACAAACATAGACACTGAAAAGAGTAGACTGCTCAACATCAGCTGATCGAAAGATTGCTCTTATTCCTCGTTCTCCTAATCAAAACAAAACAAAGAAATTTCTCGATCTGCACAAGATTTCTATCCGATAAAATAGTACTAATTGTTTCGTATATATTCATTTACATTATATATATTTTTCGATTTATTTACTAGACTTATATTATTGCTTTATCATTGCTTTGTAGCGTGTGTTTTACCTTTAGCCGTTTGAAAGACATACGAGTCAAGTATCAATTCATCTCAGGATTATTGTACAAATTAATATCACATTTTTATTGTATAATCACAACTTTAAATTGGTTTTTTGGGCTCGGAATATTTTGGGGTTGAAGTAATCCTGGTCCGAACCCCAAGCGCTTATTCAAAGTCTGAATTCTGAATTTAAATCAACATTTTGAGGTTTCATTTTGTGCAGGATCCTGTGAGAAAATGCGCAATTCATTTCGAAACTTAGCAGTTATTAAAAGGAGATTCATTGTAAATTATCATTCAACCTATAAAATTTTTGAAGATTAATGTAAAGTTTTTGGGAAATAATTACGATTGGAATTTTTGTTCTGTTTGTAGACATTAGCTGAAAGAGTGATATGGCAACTGCTGAAGAGGTAGTACTCTCTGAACTAATTATATTGGGTGCTTTATAATTTTATTTCTTTTTGATGTAAATGTTATTCTGTTGGGGTTAGCTAATGTTTCAAAGTTTAGGTTAAACCTAACTGCTATTTTTAGTATGATTAAAAAATATAAAAAGGCTAAACCTACATGCAATTCATTCCATCAGTCATATTTTCATATCTAACTGACATTAATATGTTATATTGCTGAATCACTTAACCATCATGGTAGCATTAGATATTTAAGATATTGTCAATTTTAATGTGTATTAATTTGCATTTGTTTCATGTGAAACGTTATATCAGATGTGTGAATAAGAGAAACAAAGACAGAGATGATCTCAAATACAAATCTGATATCTGAGAGATCAGAGATGTATTAGACTTGAACGAATATTGTAACATTCTAATCATGGTTGCATTGTAAAAAAGCTTGTTATGTAAATTCTGAAGACGTGAAGTGTTTTGTTTCAATTTTTATCTTACGTACCATGCTATCTTGATTAACTTAGCATTAATTTTACACTACAATAAATACATATTTATTTTACACAGCTTAACGGAGATATTGCAGAGTTAAAGAAGCTGTTGGAAGTTGCAGAGAGGCCTCGTATCAAGGCTCTACTTGCTGCAGAATTAAATAAGTGTGAACGTAGTGTATCGTCACATAGTGAAACTTCAAAAGAGAATGATCCATCACAAAGTGTCACCCTAGCCTTGCCAGTCGTAGAATCAAAGACTTCTGTCGTGCCAGAGAAGTACTACAAAGAAATATCTAGCTATGGTTAGCAAGACAACTCTAGCCATATTATTTTTATGTACATAGTCGTAATTTCACTTGGTATCATTTTAAATAAATTTATTATTTGCTCTTCATCTTCTTCAGTGCACTGCCAAGTGGCAGGTTCAAGGTACATATTCATACTCAAAGTCTGCTTTCTCACTCCATAAGAGCACTCCTTAGATCAACAAGTTAATCCCTTCACAAAGGTATTAGTGCTCGTTATAAATATATAATATGTCTATAATGCTTGCTATTTATAAATAGATGCATGGATGCATATGGCTAGGAAATAGTTTATGCTACATTCTAAGGCAAATTTAATCTTGGAAGCGATTTGACAATATTAAGATATTTTTTTAATAAATTGGTACCATTTTCTAATGTTTATATACCTTTTTGCCTCTTATTATCATATTTAAAAAGTACAGTTGTGTCACTTGTACTGCTGTCTTTATCTAATATACTTCCATTGCCTTCTGATCTCTTCAAGTGTATTGTGCATTTGTTGTGACCGCATTCATTTAATTGCATAAATTGACTGTCACCTGACCTATGTTAATGTCATATGTTACACTACCCTCTAAAACCATGTATATTTTTATATATTTATTTTTTTATTAATTCATCACATCAAACATTTACAAACGCTGGTAAAGCAAATAGTAAAGCAAATAGAAAAGCGAAATATGAAAACGTTTGTGTGAACGGAAGATACAGGCCATAAAAGCACGTACATATTCTGGATTTAGTTCTCTATAAGTAGAAAATTAATATAAAATATTGCTCACATATCATGTATCTCTCAGTATCTGTAGGCTACAGTAAGTTGTGGTAAAGCATAGCCATTTGTGAAAGGGACTAACTCGTTAATCGATGGTGTGCTCTTCATGGAGCGTGAAAAGCACCGTGTGAGTAGGAATATGTACCTTGGGCCTGCTGCTTGGCAATGCACTTGAGAGAGAGAGAGATGTCTCACTTAATTTGAATCTCAATTTTTGTTAAAAATTCTGAATTTAAAGTACAAATTTAAATATTACGAATTCTGAGATCAGCGTGTTTTTGTATTTGCATTTAGTTTGTTTTTTCTTCGTTGTTCTTTATATTTTATCAGGTTTTATTGCTCAATTGTTAGACTTTAAAAATTTACTTTTTAAATATGTAGAAAACTGACTAAGCTATTGGACCATGTTGTTTACCTAGCAACTGCTCTTCACTTACTTATTGATTGACTGACTGATTATATTATTGATTGACTGATTGATCGGATAGGTTGGGATCAGTCTGAGAAGTTCATGAAGATTTATGTGTCGTTGTCAGGACTCACTGGAATTACTAAAGATAACATCAGTGCTGAATATACTAACAAGTAAGTAGAATTAATGCTAGCTTGGTTTTGTTTGCGTAATATTTAACTTGCTGAGGTAACCAGCAAGATGGCGCTAGTCACTGCATTGGTAGCCACTATTTTAAATCAATTTCATGAACTGCTAGTATTGATAGGATAGATATTTTCTTAACTGTTTACTGTTTTCAAGTGTTTGTCTGTGTCTGTATTGCTTTTTAATAGTTCTTTGAATAGTTCTTGGCAGAACAATATGGAAGAGCCAACATAATGTTGAACCTTGTTCATTTGTTTTCTTTGTGAATCGTAAATGGATGGCTTCCTGAGTTTCTTTATTTGCAGTGCACATTTCATATACAGTTTACATTGCAAATTTTTTTAAATTATCGTCAACTTTAAATTTATCATATGCCATTTCCACCTTGCAAATGTTTGTCATAATTTTTTTGCTGGGAGCACGCTGATTAATACTTCTTCTTCAGTGCACTGTCAAGTAGCAGGTTCAAGGTACATATTCATACTCAAATTCTGCTTTTTTGCTCCATACTAGCACTCCTTAGATTAACAAGTTAATCCCTTCACAAAGTCTATGCCTTATCCATACCTCATTACAACTAAAGATGATCAATTTGACTATGATTATAATATTGAATGAGTTGTTATAAGGTATCGAAATAATGCAATGCAGGTCTAAGAAACTAATTCCTGAGACTTGTTTGTATTCTCAGCCTGACTGACTGTAATTTTTAGCACTAGATATAGATGTGGCTTTTCTGTTACAATTAATTACGGTGTCTGTTGCATTGCAGTTCATTCCGTCTGAAGCTGGAAAATGTCGATGGAAAGAACTATCAGTGTCATGTTGGTCCGCTGTGGGGAAAAATTGTGCCGGCTGAATGCTACCATAAGGTTAGAATCTCTATAAGTATACGTCCTCTTTATTAGTTTACAAATTATCCATTCTGCAGAAAAATGTCTAATTTTTCTACAAAGGGATTGACAAAGGTTGATTTATTGTTGTGTTAAATTATTTACAATTTTAGTAATGTCAAATTGCTGTCTTTCATTTAACTGCTATGTATTTAAGTTACAAATCTTTATTTTTCTGCTTAACTTGACTTTTTTAAAGCTAATTCCACAGACGTTTTAAAAGTCAATTATATTATTTTCAGTTAAAAGCTGATAATATACTTGTCATGCTCAAGAAGAAGGAAGAGAAAAAAACATGGACATTTGTCACTGAGCGTGAGGGTAAAGAAGATAAAAAGAAGTAAGATTCCTATTTAATCATGACGCTGGAAGTAGTAACTAGCCACGAAGTATACAAGGAAATTATGTGTTTATATATACTGTGTCTGTAGCATGATTAGATGTTTTATTTTAGGGGCAGTGTTTAAAATCAGTGCATGTCCATCGCTGAAATGCTTTCCTTTAGTATTGTCAATGCTATCTAATATGTGGTCCCCCCCCCCCCCCCCCCCCCCCCCCAGTTGCGTGCTGACTTGTAGAAAAAGTGCTGGTCTTGTTAGAAGGGTACTAGTCTTGTTGGAATGGTGCAGGTCTTGTTGAAAGGTCTTTTTGGAATGTTGCAGGTCTTGTTGGAATGGTGCAGGTATTGTTGAAAGGTCTTGTTAGAATGGTGCAGTTAGAATGGTGCAGTTCTGCAGCTGTGCTGCCTCGCAGGGTTACCACTAAAACTTACTTAAATCATACTTTCCAAGTCCCAGATAACGGAATCTTCCATAACACATCTTTAGCTACTTTGAATCTTGTAAAGTTCTGCCCTTTGGTCGTTCAACGATGGTTTATGCTGATGTATGCATTGAGAAAAATATAGTCTATATATATATATATCATATATATATATATATATCATTTATATATATATATATATATATATATATATATATATATATATATATATAAATATATATATCAATGTTTTATGACAGATAATATTTAAAGTAATTAAAATTATTGAACTATAACTGTATACCCTAATTTCATTTGCATTGTGTATAGTCTATACATTATGGTTGAAAATCTAGCCTTTCGTCTCAATCACTGCATAATGGCAGATTTAAGAAGTACATGCATCTATTGAACAATCGCTCTCAAGCTCTAAATAATAAAATTGTACTGTAGATTTCCTTTCATCAGCGCCTGCTCGTTTCAAAGAGACGTGTGGTCTGATTTAATCCTTTAACTGATACTGCGACCAATTTTAAGATTTCCGTTCGTTGAATTTCAGTAACTGTGAGCGTAACCTGTTGAATTCTGCAGGAAAGAAAAGTTGAAGCCGGACACAAGTGATGACCCCAGTGCAGGTCTCATGAGCCTACTCAAGCAGATGTACGAGGATGGCGATGACGAAACTAAGCGAATGATTGCTAAGTCATGGACTGAGTCAAGAAATAAAAATTCAGATGATCTTGGCATGCCTAGGCTGTAGACATTTTGATCTCGGCTGCTGGCTGATGGGTCTAATTAATAGTTAATTAATTAATTAATTAAAGTTGTTTGCGTGTTAAAGTGATGAAGCGTTTGAACGACTCAACCTACTAGACATATATGCGGTGTTGTTTTTATGACTTCTGAACGTTTCCAAATCAGAAGTTAATTGTGGACTGTTAGAAGTTAAAGATGTTAATTGATGAACCGTTTTGGTCGTATAATTAATAGATTAAGATTAGATTTATAGTGTATTAAATTCATTCACTATTTCTGTCTAACAATTTCTCTTAAGCATGCACCAGTTTAATAGCATCGCAATATTAACACAGCTTTAGTAGTACGGCTTAAGCAATTTACTTCATTTCATGAATTTATAGAAAACTCCAATTCTATTTACACACTGCTATACAGACTACAGTAAATAAGAAATATGAATATAGAAATATGGTGAAATGTTTAAATGATGCATGGAATCTGTGTGATCTCTAACATAGATACCACTTTTAAAGTCTCGCTTAGTGAACTGCCTACTAACAGGTCCATATCATATATCTCCTCAACATTTATCTATCCTTTGCTTTTCTCTTCTTATCAACATTCGAATTAGTTATCAAATTATCCAACATACTAAGTCTCGGGTCTTCTAACCTCTTTTCCTTCCTTTCTTATATTACCTCTTTTTTGGTTTACCTCTTTTAGTAAACCATTAGCCATAAACTTCTTTAAAATACATTTCAAAAAGCTAAAGCCATGTTTACCGTCAGTTTCTTGCTCGATTAGTTTTCAGCTTCAGGGAGATTACCGCATTTGAACCTTGCACCTACTTATCCGCTGTCGCACAACATTCAGGCTCATCCAAAGTGGCATATGTGGTAATTACAATTATCCTTTACAAATGTAAACGCACACTATGCTGAACTGATCAACAATGTTAATATCTATATATCAATTTTAATATCACATGTTTAAACAATTTTTACAATGAATATCCATGCTATTATTGAGGTATATAATGTATCTATCCGGTGAATCTCTGAGATTTTTCGCTATATATATAGCATATCCGATAGGCCTAATCTGAACCAATTAACCTCAATTTAATTTTAATCCAGTTCAGTGGTAAAAAATTTGTAAGTTACAATTCGTTTTATTTAGAATTTATGTGCAAGGTATTTAATCTGTACTGTGCCATTCGGCATTCACACATTGACAGTCATTAGCATAGGAAACGGAATGCTTAAATCAATTGATCAAAAATCAATTAAAGTTTGTCCACACAAGTTCGAAGGCTAACTTTTTCAGAGATTTAAAGGCTTAAGATACAAGAGCGACAAAACAGTTAACAAGGGTAGTTAATAATTCTATAATTTAAATAACAATAATAACAACAATTAGAGTGCTACAGTCATTAATGATACCATCGAGCGCTATTGAGATAAAATCAAGCCGGCGAGCAAAAAGAAGGTTCAAAAATGGTGCAAATTTCAAAATCAGTCCAAATATATCTTCTTGCAGCACATGATAAAACCTAAACGACGTTTATCATACTTTTTACTTTGTTTTTCATCTGCTACTATGGTTCAACATTTGTACAAACATTTCTAGTTTTCTACTATAATTTTTCTGGATGTTTTCTTGAAATATAATATAAGAAACTCGCGTCGCTGACGCTGCATTCTGCCTCGCAACTCACCGTTGGAGCACAGCACATTACGTTTGTTCGGTCCGAGCCAAAGCCAAACCGATGAGCACAAAATTAGGTCAAAAACGATGCAATTCCAAAATTCAGTTAATTAGTCATGTTAAGTGAATTCGTCAATGACAGCATCGAGCACGCGATGTCAAACCAAAGCCAAACCGATGAGCACAAAATTAGATCAAAAACGGTGCAAATTCCAAAATGCAGAAAATCAGTCCAAAGACTTTCACCTTGTAATTATCACCGCTTTTGACCTAATTTTGTGCTCATCGGTTTGGCTTTGGCTCAAGATCGAGTGCTCGATGTTGTCATAAACAAATTAACTTAGTATGACTAATTAACTGAAGATTGAATTTGCACAGTTTTAACCTCCTTTTTGCTCATCGGCTTGGCTTTGGTTTGACATCGCGTGCTCGATGTTGTCATTGACGAATTCACTTAACATGACTAATTACCTGAATTTTGAATTTGCACCGTTTTTGACCTAATTTTGTGCTCATCGGTTTGGATTTGGCTCGAGATCGAGTGTTCGATGTTGTCATTGACAATAAACTTTAGTTTTTGCACATAGACTGGCCTTTGATTCAAGATCGAGTGCTGGATGTTGTCATCGACTATATGTGATATAGATACTGCTAGTGAGCTATTTATAGTAACAAAGTGGCTATTTATAGTAACAAAGATTTGTGTGTTTTTTGTTTTTGATATTTTGTTTCAAAAAAAAATTTATGGCAGTTGCGAGCCACCGTATAATTTCAAGTTCTCAACAATAAACTAGAAGTGAAGTAAGCTACCAACTTCAAAAATCTGCCGAGCGACAATAAAGGTTTCTTAACAGTGAAATGAAATTTCTCAATGTGTAAACAACGTTAATTAATTAATTCACTGCGAAAATAATTATTATAGGTGCATATTTATATACGAATTTAGGAAATGTGTTTATATTATGTTCAAATCTTTTCTTGTAATCTCTGCTATATACTTCAAAGTTTAAGAACCCGAAATGCTAACAAGGGAATTCCTATTACAAGAGGCCCTGATTAATAATAACAATTAGAGTGCTACAGTCATCAATGACAACATCGAGCACTATTGAGACAAAATCAAGCCGGCGAGCAAAAGAAAGAAGGTCCAAAAACGGTGCAAATTCCAAAATCCTGAAATTCGGTCCAAAGTAAAGGGAGTTAAAGAAAAGGTGGTTTAGGCGCAGGTCGCTGCTCATGGACACTGGATGGAAAAGAGAGATGGAAAAGATAGGTCTTCAACTGCTTATGGAACTGCTCATAGGAAAGCAAAGGCGCTGATGTGATTCAAATGAAGATTTCCGAAGATTGGATGGAAGAGAATTCCAGATCTGAGGTGCAGCATGCTGGAAAGAACGATTAGATAGCTTAGAGCGTGAAGGTAAGCTAGGTCTCACAAGAGTAATTAACTTAGAAGACCGAGTAATAGCAGGCTGCATCACTTTAATCAAGTGAGACATACAAGTTTGTCCAGGGATGGTAATGGACTTATACGTTAACGAAGCTGTTTTGTAAATGATACGCTCTTTAATTTAGATTTGCAGATTTTACTCATTTTCAATACAATCGAAATGTGAATCAAGTGTTCCAAGATTCTCTTTAATAATGGGATCAATGTCTTCCGATCAAATCAATATTATTGAAATTTTGTTTGGACTGTTTGAGGTATGTTTGTATATTATGTATTATATTCCATACTGAATGCCACAGTAGCGCTAGATGTGTAATTGGATCTATCAATAGCGCTGCAGGACAGAAATCTTTTAAGAGTTAAAAAATTTCAGAAATTTGTTTATCTATGACAGACATCTCAGAATTTCACAATATATACATTTATCCAGGGGTATTCCCACAATGTTAATAACGACGCAAGTTGCGCCGTTGACAAAATAGGAGAAGTGGAAAAGGTACGGAGTTTTAATCAGGGTAGTGGGAAGTGGAAAATTGTGCGTCATGAATTAGTCGAGGGGGAAATATGTGTGCTTCGTCGTTGCTTTGGGTGAGTTGGATGCCCCTGCATTTATCGTTAGTCAGTGCGTGGGCAGTGCTTAATAAAATTTTTATTTAATATGAAATATTGGCTATAATATTGTATGGTTTTTCTGAATAACTGTGAACTACAACTTTTATATAAATTTTAAATTTAGAACAAATTTTAATTTTTGTGAGTACATTAATTTATTGTTACAGACACGTGTAACTACTGTAAACTTCTTTTATTGGTGTACATGCATAAGATAGAGCAGAAGTTACAACTCTAAACAATGGTAGTGCCCTTTGGTTGATATACAGAAAATTTCCATTTGAGATTCCTGTTAAGCATTCTGTTGAGGTTAGGGTTCTACCTTTTAGCCAGAACACACAATGTACCAAAGAAGAAACAGAGTCCATTTTAGAATTTTAACAATCCTTTTAGGAAAGATCAGAAACCATGCTCATCGGCGTAATCCTTGAATTGCTGCCCATTATGGATTAATTAGTATGCTATTTTGACAAATAATTTACAATATCATGATCCTTCACTTAAGTTCCATTATTCATATTCTGGATAAAATAGTTTGCTATTGTTTGCAGATATCATATATATTAGCAATTAAACTGTCTTATACGAAAGTTGTATGAACATAGTTTAAAGTGAATGATTTTAATTGACTATGGCGCTAAGTATTGTCGAATGGCTTATTATTGTTTTGTTACTCTTTGCGCCAATCGCCTGGAAGACGAGCCACAAAGTGAGATTCTATGTTAAAATAGTTGCATACAATGCATGGGTGATATTGTGTGCAGCATGTGTTCTACCTATTGCAATCTTCAGGCCAGGAAATGTGGATAATACAAGGTTTGAAATATGCTGAATATCTTTGAAAAGATTAGTTTTAACTGCCAACATCGTTCAGAGTCTTTATTTATTTACTACTGGTATCAGGCGAAAAACTGTTGGCAGTTACGATGCCATTATCACCACAGACATTGATGTCAGGTGTGATACTTGTGGTAGTTACCTCATCATATGTTACTATAAATCGATTCACCTAAAGTCCCAAACAATTTTTAAATGTCCTGAATGGAGAAAAGAGAATCGTAAGAAATAGCATTACTGATTGCGCCCACTCGTTGATGTCGACAATACCAAGCAATGATCAATGAATCAACATAGTCTATACTATAATGTCTCGATAGTGCAATGGTTAAGGGTGTAGATAACGTCATGAAGTTTTAAATGACAGACCCAGAGGTGAATCGAACTCTCGTGGGTTCGATTCCCAGCCGTGCTGATTTGAGAGTAAAATCTCGGACATTCACTGGCCTGGCTACATGGAAAATGGACTAAATAGCCTAACGGATATAACATGTGGTATTAAAAGTGATGGATATCAACATAATTGATCATTTCACTATAATGTGTGTTATTATTATTACTATTATTTATTTAAATTGTAATGTGCTTATTGTAAATTTTCAGTGCACAATGGGGTAAACATAGTTTATAGTATTATATATCGTATTTTTGTTGCTCAACTAAGATTCCAGTAATGATAATTTTTGACACCTTCTTTACAGTGAATGATTTACATTACAGCAAATAATTTTATGTTGTTTTGCGAAGTGATACTCCAAATATCAAAATTGTTAATTTATGGGAAAATTTGCATTTCTAATTATATATTTTTAGGGTTATTCAGTGGCTCATGAACAAAACTTCATTCATATTTGGTTTAATGGTAGAGGTGCGTGGCCTTGATAACATCAAAGCCACTGAACCACGTGTGTTTGTTGGAAATCATCAAAGTTCTTTGGATGTCATAAGTGAGTGTCCTGTTTTTGGAGTTAGTTTAAAGTTATTTATAAGTTCTTGCAGCCAAATTCTCTATAATGGCATCACGATGATGATTGTCTGGACATACATGTAACATAATCTTAATTTAATATTACTTCAGGATAAAAATGAATATATGTAATTTAATTGTTTGCATTTAATTCATTATATGTATATATTTGTTATTTAGTAAATTCATTTTAATATTCATGCTGTGATTAAATGTTTGATGATAAGAAGGTACTAAAAGTGAGCCTTACAATGTATGACTTAATTAATACAGAGAAAATGTTAGTGTAGGAAAGCTGATATCAGAGGGCTGTAAAGAATTTTGACTCTATGATCTGCTCTCAGACAGATTCACTGCATTCTATGATTGTCTAGGGATTGGCTAATGGAGTTCAATGCTGAGAAATGTAGAGTTATGCATATAGGGAATAATAATTTAGAAATTGAGTATACATTGAACAATATTAAACTAAATTCCACAAACAGTGACAGGGATTTAGGAGTCTTTGTGGATAGCTATTTTAAATTTAGTGAAAATTGTAATAAAGTTGTAAATAGTGCTAATTGTGTTTTAAGAATGATTAAAAGAACAATTGCATGTAGAAATAAAGATATTGTGGTAAGGCTATATAAGGCTCTTATACGGCCCAAACTTGAATACTGTGTTCAGGCTTGATGCCCATATCTTAAGAAAGATATCTATAAATTAGAAAGGGTACAAGCCAGAGCAACAAGGCTGGTATTTGACTGTCAAAAACTTAGTTATGAGAATAGATTAAAATTCGTAGGATTAACCTCTTTAAGTGAGAGAAGAACTAGAGGAGATTTAATAGAAGTTTTTAAGATACTCAAAGGCTTCAGCAAAGTTAACCATAGTATTTGGTTTAATTTATCAAACAACAGAAACACAAGGGAACATATTTATAAACTAGTAAATTTAGAAGTAAACTAGATTTAAGGAAATTTTTCTTTGGTCAGAGAGTTATAAATGCTTGGAATAGTTTGCCAAGCGAAGTTGTGGAAGCAGACTCAGTGAATGCTTTTAAAAATAAATATGATAAACATAAGAACATGTAAATTAGATGCTAATTGCATGTTCAGTGTTATGCATAGGCTAATTATAAATTTCACATGTTGACATAAAGTCTGTATGATTTGATTTATATTAATAGGTTTTCCTTAAGAGCCTGATGAGCCTTAAACAAGCATATAATTGCTTCCTGACTCTGTAATGTTATGTTATGTTATTGCTAGGCAGATAGATTTCATGTTTAATATAGATGTTTGTTGATTGTATTTATATATATATACATACATATATTATATATACATGTATATATATATATATAATATATATATATATATATATATATATATATATATATATATATATATATATATATATAGTATATATATATATATATTTGAAAAAGTTATTTCGTCACGGGGCATGAACACATACAGTGCACTTCCAAAATAAAACAAAAACTTAAAAAATACTAAACTGTGCACAGCTTGGTTTAATTAGCAATACAACTGATATGTATTTTATATATGTATTTATATATTACATTTGATTAATTGATAGGTTTGATGCGGTTTTTACCACCACGTACGACAGCTGTTATGAAGAGGCAGCTGATGTATGCAGGACCATTTGGACTGGCTTGCTGGTTGTGTGGTATGATATTTGTCGATAGGTCTGGAAAGGGTCAGGGTCATAAAGTTACTGAAATGGCAGCTAAAACTATGCATGAGAGAAATGTATGACATTGCTCTATTTAACCCAATTATTGTAGGCCCTAAATTTGTTGTTCTTTTATTTATTAATATCATTACTATAGATTTTGTTAATTAAAACTAGATATATAATGACTATTTTGCTCTTTTTTTCAATTGTTTGTAGTAAATTATGTCATATTTTTTGTCAATTAAGTGCATTTAATTGAGGGGGGGAAATTGACTTTGAGTAGAAATTTTTAAATTGAACCTGCCACTCAGCATACGTTTAGTGAGAGTTGTACGCTAATTAAACTGAGTTTCATTTCACTCATTTGTCTTACTCTATATAATTCATTACATTTAAAGTTAATATTTTTCATAGAATAACTGTAATGTCACTGTTTTATTAGACATACTATTTATCATAATGAGTTTTATTTTCCGTACTCAATTATTGTTAACTATATCCGCACGAATTAATGTGAACTAAATCATACATCATTGATGCCTCCGATTTTAATCTAATATTTATGTTTATGTACAAACTTATACATTAATTGATATATAGTTGAAGATGTTATAGAAGTTTAAACAATTATGTTCTAACAATACTGTAGGTCAACGTGTGGATCTTTCCTGAAGGAACTCGATACTTCAATGATGATATATTAGACTTCAAAAAGGGAGCCTTTTATCTAGCTGTTCAAGCTAAGGTTATTAAAGTTTATTGTATGATATTACATATATCTTGTGGTATTTAAAATGCATTAGTCTATTGCAGTGTACAACACTGTACTATTATGTATTGTCTAAATGGTGCTTAGCCTTGACTTATCGACATTCAGTATGTTCATTGAGATGTACATTTATATTGATCTTATTCGTCAAATATACCTTTTTTGTATAAAGTCAACATTTAATTATAAAAAGGTATTTAGATGTTTAGCATCTATTCCCATACAATGAGATATACTGTCAGATGCAGTCCAATTCTAACCTGAAGTCTCCTACTTGTCAGCTATGTATGCTATCCACTTGGCCGTCTAACCAGTGTAAAAAAGAGCAGTTTTTAATTCTTGAGCCCAGGCAGTGAGGAGGTTTGAATATCAGATTATCCACTTCTTGTTTTTTTTCATTTTATATGAGTTATTTTAGATTTAAGATTATACTTAGGTATTAAAATAAATCTAACATTAACGTCAGTTTCCTCACTCGAAAGCGATGTCACTGATGGGCGAGCCTAGGATTTGAACCCTACACATACATATTCACGGTTAAATACAAGTATATGGTACTAGTAATAGCAGAGAAATTGTAATTTTGTGCTTAAATTATTACAAGTGTAATCTATTTCTGACAATAGAGTTTTCACAGTTCAGGCATGTTAAATTTAAAAAATATCCACATTTAAACTTGTTGAACTTAATATTTTGTAGGTTTGTAATGCAATATTAATAGTTTTAATACATGCAAAGTCTCATACTATATACTGTACTAAAAATAGTTTCTCGAATATAGATATGTAGGACATACTGACTACTTGATGAATTGATTATGCATAATTATTTTTAGGCACCAATTTGTCCAGTCGTGTTTTCATCATACAAGAACTTCTTAGATAAAAAGGGCAGAGTGTTCAATAGTGGTATAAACTTTAATTTTACTAATTATTTAAATAAAGCTTTATTGGAGATTAATTCCGTATGTTAAATGTTTTTATGCAATCATTGTATTCATACATAACATCAATTGATCGTTGTTAGTCAACAATTTAATACTTTATTATTTCTTTAGAAAAACTTAAATGAATGGATAAAAGAAAGCCTATGCATATCCCGACCCTGGTTAAACTGGGATTTTAAGGAAGATGATGATGATGATGAGTATTTCTTTAGTTGTTTTATTTATAACAGAGTAATTGTGTTGACACTAAAAATATGTTACATGCACAAAGGCATTAATTATAATTATGAACAAATATGCAATGGAATGTAACTTAAGTAACAAATAGTGTAACTTATGTAGTAAATACTACTAAATAGTACTAAAGGTTTCAGCTAGGTTAAAACTTAAAAGTCTATTTCCCTATCACCAGGGATACTGTCAAGAGGTGATCTTACTGTGATTCAAACCTGTGGTCCCAGGCCTATCAAGCTTGCTATCAACCCAGCCATTCAACCCTCACATAATATGTGTAATTTTTATGAAATAATGTAAATGCGAGCCACACGTGATTTTACAATCTCGGAATGTTGAGTGGTGGGTATTCTGTTGCGCAGGTAAGATCATCGTGAGCTGTCTGCCTCAGATATCAACAAAAGACTTAACAACTGAAGATGTAGGGCGGATGACGGAACATGTTAGAAACATTATGCGAGAGGAATACAAAAAGATCTCAAATGAGTTACTCATAAAGTAATTACAGTGTAACTGTTGAATATACGTTGTACAGTTGTTTATGGGTTGTTGAGTACTCTATTCACATTTGTGGATAGAGTACTATTCTAGTGACATTCTACTTTTGACATTCTTCCATCTAATCTTCCTAAAATGCTGTTAAAGTTACGAGACGCTTAATTGTCATTATCAAGAGATTAATGATGTAATCATTACTTTGCTCTGATAATTAGTGAAGCTGAATATTTATAATAAATGTAAAATGCAAGTCAGTTTGTCTGTCGTTTTGGCTTTGATGACGAAATATGGTCATTGATGATCATCAATGATCATATTTCATCATCAAAGCCAAACAATGAAGCATTCTGATTTGCACTTGTGAATCATGATTCTCATATGCAAGTTAAACTGTCTTTTGTTTGATGAGTAAATGCATGATTTGACTCAGTATTAGATATTTCGTTTTGCTGAAGTTTGTAATTTTACTATCCTGAAGAGTTGTTTCAATCTAAAATAATAATTACAATCGCACTATTGGTCCTATGAACCCAGCTGGAGACAATTTCATTAATCCGGATAGGTCAGAATATCATGGCACTTAACTGCGATTAAAGATGCTCTTTGCTTGGCTAACTTTTTAATATACTGTAGAGATTCAAATCCTCAGGGTTGCTCCTGCAGTTTAAAATAAAATAATTTTCCCACTATGGATCAGTATATGAAGGGTGACATGATTTCGAGACATGAAGCTGACAGTAAACTGAGATTTTTCACATGGCTGGCTATTCCTTAATCATAATCTAAGAGACTTCTTACTTACTGGCATCAATACTTCTAGGGGTAGTAAAATGAAGGTTGAATATTTATTGAACTGTATTAAAATACAGATATAATTGCATATACTTATTACATATTGTAAGGACATCTTAATCTTATTTATTTGTTTTAGTTTGTCTTTTTATGTTATAGTCGGCAGAAGAAATAGTGTGAAACCTAATTGCTTTTTCATGCACATACTGAGATTGAACCTTTATGACGCATTCTTGTGCCAGGATAAATTTATACAGTTCATATTTATATAAGCATATAAAGTATACTTATGTGTACATAATAATATAAGTGTACATGTTGTACATATAAAGTAATAAAGTATACTTATGTGTATAACTGTATATATTATATAAGTGTACATTTATAAACATATTTGTGCATATTATATATTAAGCTAAGTGTACATATTATAAGAAAAGCATTTTTTAGTGACCAGTTCCAGTTCCATTTCATGCAATCTATTATTTAATTTTGGTTTTATATGATGAACATTTTTGACATTTTGTTATCTGTATTATATTATACTGAACAAATAAAGTTTAATGTATTGATGTTTTTCTCACGACCAAATGAATGATCATGGTCTTCCTCGCAGTCCAATAATATTATCAGAATTTATTAAATACTTACAAAATCGCTGATCTACCTATTGATTTTATATTTGGTATTTATTTTTGCAATGCACATATTTATGTATCAGTGTACCTCTCCAGAATTTAATCCAGGAGTTATGAGTTGTATTTGTGAGTACTTAACATTTAAAATTTGAAATTCCATCTGAAACCAAAAATGTGTAATTCATTGTTTAAGACCGTATAATAAACCGAAATAAGCGTTGATTCAGGTATTTATAATTTTATATCCCTCTAAACAATACTGGATGAACATTTATATTAATATTACAAAACTTGTTAAAATATATCTGTACATCTTAATGAAACACTCGACGAGTCAAATATGTAATTGATATTTTAATTCTATATATTAAACTATGCTCATAAACACTTTTTATTTTGGGTTTGACTAAAATGCTATTTCGGATATGCGACGCAATAATTAAACAATTGTAATAATTCAGAATCATTTTAAAATACATTCAGAGAACGACAATGTCAAACATCAAAAATATAAGGAGTACTAAATAATAATCCTCTCGGTTCTTTACATTATATTAGCCAAAATTATTATTTTACACTCTAATTTTTACATTAGCGAAAAGGAATTCAAACATTAATATACCAAATCATATTAACATTTACTGGGTAAGACTTAGGGACAGCAGTCAGGGTTGTCTTCAGAATCTCTTTCACCTGCCCATAGGTGCTCGCCACTTCCTCGAGGTATGAAGGAAATAATTCCAATATTAAGAATAATTATATTTGCATGTAGTCGGTAGGATTACAGTTACGGCCGGTGTTAGTGTACAGCATTATTGCATTTATTTAACAAATCAGTAATAGGCAATCTACTTAAGCCCTTTGAGTAGGCATGTCGAAACGCTTACACTGAATAATTTTCAGGTTTTGTCTATCGTCTTTTACACTTGAGAGTTTTAATTACACAGTGAAAGTCGTTAAACCTATTTTCTATTTCTTTGCTACTTGTTTCTCTTACATTTCATATTAACATGATAACATTAAAATTAGCATTAATGTAGAACTTTTAACAGCTTTTTAAAAATCACGAATAGCATTTAATGCTATATTTTTCAATAAGACTGGAAAAGTCAATGTTGGATTTTCTTATAAAGCAACAAATATAAGAAGAATTTCGAGGTTCAATAATAATTGTTGGCTTTTAGAACAATATAGTAGGCGGAATTTTGAGTTCATTCTGTATGTATACGTTGCAGATGGACACATGGAATCATGATGGTTAATATACAAAAATATAAAATAGTTTAGAATGATTAATATTATAATTATCAATGCATTATTACAAAATATAACTAGTGCAACAATAAAAATAAGTACAAAAATCTACGTTTTCTGATTGCATTCTTATTACAAAATTACAAAGGAAGAGAAAACCTGATTTATAATATAGCTTCACACAAAGCTACACATTAAACACACGTTTATCTTTAGCAAAGTTAACCGGAGCCACACCGGCCGTTATAAGAAGGTCGTTGATTGGAGTATGATCAGTAGACGACTTGTCGACATGAGCATAACTCACTACATCTCCTGGGCCGAGTATAAACGACCCACCCTGCTGTTCAATGTCTCCCTGCATCTCACAGTGCTTCATGCCACGAACCATCGACTGAAGAATCCCTGACACCAGCCCAGATTTAACGTGCTTGCTCTGCTTTATGTCGGTTTTTCCAAAACCTCTGTTACACTTGAGCGCCTTGTAAAGTAATCGCTCCGGGTCAACGTAGATGCCGTAATTGTAGCCAGTTGATTTGCGAAATGATTGGATAAATTTTGGAGGTGAACAACCAATTACGACCAACTGAACGTTAGCCTGTTCTAAGTTTGCTTCTGGAATATCTGCCAAGTCATCCACATATTCCTGATGAAATAAAACAAAACAAAAATTTAATTTGTAAAATTTCCTAATTTTGCAATTTCTATAAGCTGTTTTCAACAATGACGACTAGATTTGGCTTAGAGAAATCTTCAAAGTAGTGGCCGATGAGAAAATAAATACAATAACGGATTAGATCTCTATAAGAAGAGACTGTTAGGCTGAGATACAGCATGTTATCAAGTTGTCCGACCGCCGATCAATGGGTCTTACACCGGATTTAGCTTTAATGTTATGAAAACTGCAACATGATTAAGTGCAGTCCCCATGTTGTGTATGGGTTGATTGAAGAAAACACCAACCGAGTAAAAATGCACGTGTCATAGAAGGCAGCATAAAAACAAGATCCAAACCAATGTCAGAAATGGCATTCGGTTGCTGAGCGCCAAGGCTCCAGACATGCTATAAAAATTAAAACTAATGAATAGGAGATTGACTGATGATATGCTGTGAGCCAGAGAGGATTGGAGAAGGTCTATTTATATCCAGACCCTGGTTAAACTGAGACCTTTGGGAAGATGATGATTCAAGTGTAGAAAGAATCTGAAAAGTCAATTTTTGAACAAGTAATCCAATGTATATACAATATTTTAGACAAACAATCTTAAACGAACCTTACAAATATAGCACAGGAAATGTCGAATCAGCACTAGTATCGTTTTCTTCTGTTTATAGATATCACCAAAGCGATATTTTTGCCCTTCTTCGTCGAACACTTCAATGTTTTCAATACTTTTAAAGTCGATGGCATAGTCAGGCTCAATGCCGCGTGATATACAGACATTTTCTTCTACTTCCTCTAACTCACTGGTTACTTCTTCAGTTTCTGCCATTATCAAATTATCTGCAAATATAATGAAACAGCCCCATCAGAATTTAAATTAAATGCAAACACATTTTTAAAAAACATTCCTTTATACAGCCTAGTCATTTATACCATATTATTAACTAGTTTTAAATGCAATTTAGTTATAATTTAGTACTTTAAAATATATGAGTGTAAAATTTCAAAAACTATAGTTTTAATACAAATTAGCTGTAAACTAAGAACACATACGTTATCGCATAATATTTTGATAGCAGCAAGATTATATGAATTAACTGGATATTTAATAATACAACAAACACATTTAAGGATACGAGCATCTCTGCTTATATTAACAACGTCAAACACTATGTGGTCATAGCCTGTGAGAAAGCTTTTCTGTCTTCCATTTACTTAAATTCCAATATCGATTTATGAAAATATTTTTATTTTTATCAAGTCAATTCCAATGCCATGGCTCCCAGTACTGCGTAACATAATACCCCCTCACATTCGCAGTAAATAGATAAATTTCAAACAAATGCAGGTACACATGGTCCGTGAGAATCAAGCCCTTCCTCTATCACAAGATTTGTCAAATCCTCCATAGAAGCTGCTCAAACAAATCTCCGTATCCAGTTTGGGAGATACAGCAGCGGCGTGACCCCTTGGCGTCTATATCTCAGTGGAGGTTAGAGTGGTCAGGTGCTGATGTAAGAAATCATAATCTAATTCAGGATCCGTCTCAAGTCCTTTTAGGAATGAATATCCATAGAGGAAGTAGATGCTAACTGAATCATTTCTGTACGGGTCATGGTAGATCCAGAGAAAGTGATTTTCGCTGGGAATACGTGATTTGTCACTTTGTGACTGCGGCCAATTTCAAACCATGAAATATATCGTTGAGGAATGCCCTCTAACCTGCCTGCCGGGTGGTCTGTCTACTTAGTCTTAGAAACGAAGCGGTTATCTGGATTAACGCATAAGCTAATAAATCTCTATTTAATACTTATATGATCGATTCGTTCCGACTTCATTTCCTTTTTAGCTCAAGAGCAAAAATAAAAAAACTCATTAAATAGTGAGAATCCTAACTTTAGCTGATCAGAAACTATATTCGCTGACAAACGGATAAACAGAATATAAATATCATAAACTACTTAAAGGTCAAACATGTGGTATTAAATGTTTATGATACAAACTAGTTTTGGCTTTTGTTATAATATATTTGTCTAACCATGAACAATAAAAGTGAAATTTGCAAAGAAATTTGCACTAAGCTAAACAAAACAAATAGTGATTAGATATTGACCTGACGATAAGAAAAGCAATTCGAAATTTTCTTATGCCCTTGAAGTCTTATATCCTTGATCTTAACTCAAATCCTAGAGTAAACATTAATTCGGATCCTTGGACATATATTCCTATGCATGTGTTCAAATGAGAGACAAATTAGACAATAAAATGTAAAGTTTTCAAGGGAATAGGCTGGAATTTAATTCTATTTTTTTAACAAGTAAAATCCCAAGTGTTACCATGAAGACTTTCAACATCAACAACAACAATCATAGTAGTGTTTTTTCGTCAATGAATCCATCGACTCGTCGAGCTCTATGAAACCAAAGTCATGCATGGATGACAGTAGCAATAACAACAATAATAACAACAACTAGAGTGCTACAGTCATCAATGACAACATCGAGCACTATTGAGACAAAATCAAGCTGGCGAGCAAAAAAAGAAGGTCCAAAAACGGTGCAAATTCCAAAATCCAGAAATTCAGTCCAAAGTATAATTGCTAGTAATATTAAAATAGAATAAGGAATTAATTATTCCATATCGGTCTTTGACTATTAATATTCAAATATCAGTGATGGGAAAAATACTTTTCAACAGAAAGCTTATTTTGAAAATACTTTTAAAATGTATTTTGAAAATACTAAAATATAAAATACTTTTAAAAGTATTTTGAAAATAGAAAATAGAATATTATTTTGAAAATAATGTTCTAAAATGCGTTTTTAACAAGAGATTGTCAACGCAATAGCGTACACAAGTAATATTATATTATGCACATAGTTGGTTAGAATATAAATTATAAAATTAAATATTTAAAAAAGTTAAAATAGTGTTTAAATATTGTTAAAATTTAAAATATTATATTTAAGGCCTTACTTATTTCACAATATTTTTATATTAGAAATTTCATTGATTTACTCTGAAGTCATTGCTTTTACCTAAATAAAATTATTCCATTATTAATCGTGTGACCAACAGATCAAACCTTAATATCAAATGATACTTTTCTATTTTGAAAATACTTTAGTGCCCATCACTGTCAAAGATATACTATTATAATTAGAACTAATATTTAAAATTATATTGACATCAGAGAGCAAAAAAGTTATTACTTTATTGCTTAAAAAGCCCACACTGGATAAGGAATTATTGTCGAATTACAGGCCTATATCTAATCTGTCATACATATCTAAGCTCACTGAAAGAATTGTTCTTCAGAGGCTTTCTACTCGTCTCTCTTACAATGATCTACTTAATATGCACCAAGCTGCATATACTAAGCATCGTTCAACTGAAACGGTGCTTCTCTCTGTGTGCAATTCTATTGTTAATGCCATGTGCACACAACGCTTAACTGGATTATGTATGCTTGATCTTTCGGCCGCTTTTGATACCATTGATCACAATATTCTTCTGGAACGTCTTTCTTCCTGGTTTGGTGTTCGTGGAATTGTTCTTGATTGGCTTTCCTCCTATCTGACGGATCGTTCTTTTAGTGTGAAAGTGATGGAGTACATCTCTTCGCCTTCACACTTAAAGTATGGTGTGCCTCAAGGCTCCTTTCTTGGTCCTATCCTCTTTAACCTCTATACAACACCCCTAAGCACTCTAATCTCTTCTCATTCTCTTGATCATGAACTATATGCTGATGACACTCAAATGTACACTTGTTTCACCCCTAACTCCTATTCTAATGCCGAAACCCTCCAGCAACAAAGTTTTCAGTCTATACCCTCTTGGATGTCTGCTAATTTCTTCGCACTTAATCCATCTAAGACTGAATTCTTGTTGGTCGGGACACCTCAACAGCTTCTGAAGCTGAATGGGAAAATTCTTTCGTTATATTCGGGTATTAAAATATCACCTGTTTTTTCTGTGAGAAATCTCGGTGTTATCCTTGATAAACACCTAACCTTCCACGAACACATAACTAAAACTTCACAAGCATGTTTCTTCCATACCCGTGATCTTCGTCGAATACGTTCATATTTGTCACGTGAGACCGCTGCTACAATTGGTGCTGCTCTTGTGCAATCGAAGTTGGACTACTGTAATTCCCTATTTTTAAATCTCCTTGGCTGTAAGATTGATCGGTTGCAGTTTGTTCAGAATTCTTTTGCGCGAGCAATTTTTTGTAGTTCGAAGTACTCACATGTTACGCCAATTTTGAAGTCTTTGCACTGACTAAAGATTAAAGAGCGTATCATTTACAAAACAGCTTCGTTAACCTTTAAGTCCATCACCATCCCTGGGCAAACTTGTATGTCTCACTTGATTAAAGTGATGCAGACTGCTATTACTCGGTCTTCTAAGTTAATTACTCTTGTGAGACCTAGCTTACCTTCACGCTCTAAGCTATCTAATCGTTCTTTCCAGCATGCTGCACCTCAGATCTGGAATTCTCTTCCATCCAATCTTCTGAAATCTTCATTTGAATCACATCAGCCTTTGCTTTCCTATGAGCAGTTCCATAAGCAGTTGAAGACCTGTCTTTTCCATCTCCCTTTTCCATCCAGTGTCCATGAGCAGCGACCTGCGCCTAAACCACCTTTTCTTTAACTCCCTTTACTTTGGACTGAATTTCTGGATTTTGGAATTTGCACCGTTTTTGGACCTTCTTTTTTGCTCGCCGGCTTGATTTTGTCTCAATAGTGCTCGATGTTGTCATTGATGACTGTAGCACTCTAATTGCTGTTATTGTTATTGTTATTAGCACTTCAAGACGGGACCTTTTTGAAGCTGTATTAAAAAGAACAAGAAAGTTTGATAAGCGATTTTTTATATAAACAAAACATGTTTTGCTGTTAGGTAAAGGAGTTCCTAACTTGACTTTTTAACGTAAATATAATAAATAGAAATAATAGAGCGATATTAAATCGAAAAACCTTATTTATTAGAAGTGTAGGTATGACCCGTAACAATATCTAAATCCACTGCATTCTCTTTTTGTCATGTAGAACTAGGCACAGATAAAGGAGAAAAACTAGTAACTGGAGTGAAGCGATTTTTAATTTTTCTCTCAATCGTAGAGCGATGATAGTAATTTAGTTAGTACTATGACTGCGCTGTTAATAAGAAAATATTAGTGTGGACTCACCGTGGATTAAACTGAAGATTAGCTAGATATGTAACCTAGTACTTAATAGATTATTAATTTTTTAAATTAAAATTTATATTTAAATGTGTTGATAGTGTAAACCTGTTGTAAAGTGACACTGGATAGATTTGGTTTTTATATAAAGTATGAAATAAAATTAATGCTTGGACAATTGCTATGAATTGAAATACTTTTAGCCTTTAGAGAATCCTGCTCTACTTTATGTTAAGAGCAAAGTTAGAAAAGCAATAAACTTCAAATGAACATCGTACCATCCGTCGTATTGACTACCATCATGGATTTATGGTGTAGCCATGATGGTTGTCAATATGGCTTGTGGAGTGGTTTTCTTTATCTTCACTTATATCTCGATTTGTCGATTCATCAAAAAGTTTTGCATTTTCGCTGTGCAAGCATTTCGTGTCTGTTCTTAAATTTTCTGGATTTGCTTTTGCAATCATTTACTGCATAAAATAGTGTGATACAGAATTAAACTGATATTTATATACAACATGCTAATGTTGTCATGGAGATGCTAGCCCTCCTATATGCTTCTTATTTTGTTGCATGATTTATAATCTAATTAGAATTATTGCACTGGTATTTAAGTGTCAAAGTATCTATATCAGTGATGTTGAAGATTAACTTTTCTTTAACAGGAGTTTACCTTTTCTTTGAGCACTGGATATATCTATTAATTTAGGAATTACTTTGAAAATGGATACAAGTAAAGCTAAGTTCTTTGTATTTACCTTATTTGGAGTGGTTTTTGAATATTACTTCTCATTTGGAATACTGGTGACGTTATTGGCAGTATTCTTTCTATACGCCGCCACAGGGGGATGGAGATTTATTAGAATCATCATTCTCACTCTTCCCAGAGATTTCAAGTAAGCTAATCTTTGCCACTCTATAATTTGTACCATAACACAACAACAATTAGAGTGCTACAGTCATCAATGACAATATCGAACACTATTGAGACAAAATCAAGCCGGCGAGCAAACGAAGGGCCAAAAATAGTGCAAATTCCAAAATCCAGAAAATCGGTCCAAAGATAAAAGGATTAAAGAAAAGGAGGTCTAGGCGCTGGTCGTAACTCATGGACACTGGATGGAAAAGAGAGATTAAAAAGGTAAAGGTGGGTCTTCAACTGCCTATGGAACTGTTCATAGGAAAGCTAAGGCCGATGTGATTCAAGTTACCTACGAAAGACAATGCAGTATAGAGTAGTGTACTATACCATTCATCATCGGAGAGCACTGTCATGACTATCTAAAATATTACCAAAGTAGTATATAACTGATTACTTTTGCTGTCTATTGATCGTGATCGGGCAAATTTTGCAGTGGATCGGTTGTCTATCAGGACAAATATCAACAATTGGGAGTAGGCTTCTAGAATGATTTGAGATTGTTTTGACTGTAACTTGTTAGTTTATTTACGCTGTATATAAATGAATTATGTTTCGATTTAAGACTGATTTTCTTTATTGTGTACTGAACCCTGTTCTATTTCATCAGTTTAGCACTCGAACTTGATTAGCACAAATCCTAAATAAATTGTATTGTTTGAAAACTTAACCATAAAAAGTTATTTCGTTCTCTTGAAGTTATGTCAGTGATGTATGAGCAAGGTTGTCATGATTTAAATCAGTTGTATTTAAGTCATTTAAAATCTCATAATATCGTCCAATTTTGTTTAGTACAAAATATTCAGAGATTTTGCAAGCCCTTAGAGTCTCTGTTATGAGCTGGACCTTTTGGACCTCAGTTGGAAACTTTTTTATTTAGTCAATGGTTTCATCTAGAAAGACATTAATAGCTAAGTAGTACTAGTAAATAGTCTCCTGTAATATTACTGCAGTTAATATCTACGATGACGCTGGATGTATTTGTGGACACTTAATGAATATATTTTAGTCTGCAATGACCATCTCAGAAAATAGTTTAGCTTCTTAAGCCTACTGTTCTCAGAGTTAAAATAAATTCCGGGTTGAGGTTAACATAGTGCAGCTGTATCCACAACAATAACAATAGTGTGATGTTCTCTTTCGTCTCTTTTAGCCTTTATATGATTGATCCATTATAAGACCTTATAATCCATTATAATTATTATAAAAATCATTTATTGATCTAGTTTAATAAATAAGTATTTGATAAATAAGTATCTAATAAATAAGTATTTAATAAATAAGTATTTAATAAATAAGTTATTTAACAAGTAATAAATAAGTTATTTAATAAATAAGTATTTTAGTATAATAATAAATAATTGCTCGTCCGTTTAGAGGCCTGTGCTTCCTACTGGATGTCAAACCGAGTATGCGGAGATATCAGCGAGAAGGTATCGGCACCACTGATCTCTTTCAGCAAGTCTGCAGGAAGAATCCAGAGAAGTTAGCGATGGTGATGATAGATGACAGAAGTTGGACATTTCAAGAAGTTGATGAATATTCAAATGCTGTTGCTAATTACTTCTATGAGCAAGGATATCGTAAGGTGCAGATATATTCCTCTTCTGTAAATAATTTATTTCATAATTAACTGTAGCGTTTAGTGTTACGAGGCGGATGTAAAGGAGATCTAATGAATCTGAAACATATAGAAATAAAACATAGAGCGCAAAATTTATGAAAAAAGCAGATAAATTAAAATAACCTGTTTTTGGAGGTGAGCTGAACGAGAAAATGTAGCACTTATTTCCTTGCGATTTATTTTTTATAGAATAACATTTTAAAACAGTTTTCCAGGTGTAGCTGTTAATTGCGTAATGGTTTCATGAATTTTGTTGTACATGGACTTATTGGTGAAATGTTCTAAGAGGTATTTAGGTGTGCATTTGTCGGATGATGTTTGATTGCTTGCAGGGTGACGTCATAGCTATTTTCATGGAATCTCGACCAGAGTTTGTAATGCTTTGGCTTGGTCTGGCAAAAATTGGAGTTGTATCGGCCCTAATAAATTTCAATCTAAGAAGGGATACCCTGCTTCACTGTATTAAAGCGTCAGATGCCAAGTCAATTATTTTTGGATCTGAGCTCTTGGAAGGTATGTCGTGCCTGAACGAGAGATTTTTGATTGTAACCAAATTAGTGCAGAACTCCAACCTAAATCTAGTAATCCATATCCATGACATCATCCATTGCTGTGACAATGGACATTAAACCTGTACTTTTGTTACTTTTATTATTTCTATTGTTATTATTAATATTTTTTAAATTTATTATATTTTAAGTAATTAGACACATCTATTTACATGGTTCCATGGGAATATAAATATGATATATATTTATGTGAGAAAGATTATGATATAGGCTATATTTATGATATGTATTAAATATAGATGTAATATATATTATTAATATAGATATTATGTGAGAAGTTTGAAGTTTAACCTTTTCGTGAAGTATCCATTTATATTAATTATTAAACTTCTTTAAGTGTTGGGATTGATGGTAGAATACTTGATTTGTGTGCGTTGATTGACAGCTGTGCAGGACATAAGCCTCAGCCTGCCACCCTGCGTTACACTGTACTGTCAGGGCTCTTTCTACGAGAACGGTATACAGGTCAGACATCTTGATATGCTGCTCAGTCGAGCGTCCAAGCTCCCGCCTCCTAGAGAACATACCACTAGGTTTAATGGTAAGCTGCTATTGACACGAAATAATATCAGTACGAGAAACTATTGTTCATTTCTGGGTCGTAGGATTTCTGGAGACGTGAATAAACATTGTGACTATGTTTGCATTAGATGTTAATTCAAAAATCATAGTAATCTAAATATTGTGAGTTATCTTATTAAGCAACATGTTTAACTCGTTGCCTCAGTACATTTATTCATTTTGCTTAATTATATATATAGTTCGGAAAGGTAACTAATGTATACTAATATATACTACATATATGTATGTAATATAGTATTTATGATTGAAATTGTGTCAATTGATTATTTTTTATTATCTATAGAGAAGCTCTTCTATGTCTATACATCTGGCACAACAGGACTGCCCAAGGCAGCCATTATAATCCATAGCAGGTTTGTAATATTATAAAAATATAATTGTTTAACATTTATGAATTTATTTATAAATAAATTAGTACATTTAAAAATCTTTTGATATCTAGTAGGTGATGCTAATTAAGCTGCAATAATTTTTTGTGCTGTGTTTTCTGTTCATTTTATGGTGTTCTTTGTGTGATAATGTGAAATTTGAAATTAATACTTTAAAGTACTTAATAGTATTTCTCATAAGTATTCAGATAAGCTGACATTGGTGTACCTTTGTCGTGTTTACGATCTTTTCATTTTCATCAGATTAGGTTTTATATTTTTTATTTAATTGTACTAGGTTCTACATCTCAAGGAATTCTATGTACTTTTTCGTACGTCAAGATTTTACACCATTACATTCACTGTACTATGTTGGTAGGTTTTATTACATGTCGCTGTCGATATATAACTTTGCTTTACCAGATTTTACTAAGGTCACCTATATTCAATTGACTTTCACATAGCTAATTTATAATATGCGAAATATTTGATTAACTTCTTTGTTTCTAGGTTCTACTATATGTCACATTCGATATACTTCTTGTTCAATCTCACACGCGACGATGTAATATACGATACTCTGCCGCTCTATCACACCGCTGGGGGAATTCTCGGAGTTGGCAATTGTCTGCTTAAAGGCTGCACTCTTATAATACGCAAGAAGTTTTCTGCCTCACGATACTGGGACGATTGTATCAAGTATAATTGCACGGTATGACTTCTGTCTGTTACTTTATTGCACAATCTGTTAATAGTAACGATATCTTTTATTAAAATGTCAAACTCTAATGACCAGGCTTTGCTAATATGCAACACGTTTAACAGAGCTTTTGATGAATAAAGTAATAAATGAATGATATTGACGATAGAGTGCCTTTTAAAGA
This sequence comes from Enchytraeus crypticus, assembly GCA_905160935.1. Classification (NCBI taxonomy): domain Eukaryota; kingdom Metazoa; phylum Annelida; class Clitellata; order Enchytraeida; family Enchytraeidae; genus Enchytraeus; species Enchytraeus crypticus. The sequence continues at coordinate 3,240,702 of CAJHZI010000903.1, read as the reverse complement.
TATGCATTTCAGTTCTTTTAAATTAATTATTCTAGTGTAGCAGTAATATCAGATTTACTGTTGATTTGTGTATGATTTTAATGTTTTATGACTACTGAATAAAATGAAAACTTAATTCATTTTAATGTAGCTGATACTGTATACAGCATTACAGCATACAGCAGTACACAGGGTTTAGCCTATGGGTTTATTTATCCCCAGTGATCATCGATCATACCATGAAAAAGCAACCCATTTGACACAACTACACGTTTGTTTTTAACAGAAAGTGTTTGTCACTTTATTGTTAAGGTAAAATGAGGATTGACTTGGTTTAGCGTTTTTAATAGTGTAAGTGTACTTTTAAAACAAAAAATTTTCTTTTTAAGGATTAGGTACGCTTTTAACGAACTGAAAATGTCCTTTTCCCATGCACTAGTGTCAATTTAAGAGCTCTTAACTTTATCCCTTCTAAGTATACTTGTTTATCCCTGCTGATTATCCCACTTCTAAAATTTGAGATTATATTAGTTAATATCAGAAAGTATTAGGTAGCTAATTTGAAAATTCTAAATATGTTGATAAAGAAAGCTACTTGTGATATATTCTTACTAATATGTAATTTATATATTCCTTTGAAATTGGAATAACTTAGGTAATAATTGGAATATTAGTTTAAATTTTCATACTAACTGCTAAGTTTTATGAGAAAGGTCATGAACTGTAGTTTGGTTTATTGTTTAGAGTCATGAACTGTATGCTGACTTTGCTGGTCTAGTTCTGGTACAATATAAATCACAACCTTAATCTCCTAGCCTCAATAACCAATTTAACCTTTGCCCTCTCTTTTTCAGCCTCAGTCTCTGTATTTCGTCAGTTAATCGATGTGATTAATTGATGTCTGCTATTTGTTTAGTATTTGTCCTGATTTCTTTCTTGCCTTAACAGTTGACCTTTATAACCATGAACTTTAGTTCAAACAGTAAGCTAATGAAGAACAATTATTGTTAGTTAATGTTTATTGTTTAGTACCAATTCTATGTCAATTTTGCGACTGGCTATTTATGAAACATTGCATTATTCATCAAAGTTGACTGTTATAAAATAAATGCTGGTGGTTATTTGTTCTGACTTTTACAATGTAACGAGGTAATGCGGTTATCTATATTTTACACTAAAGATGTATGTTTACATAAAAACTCAACATAATGACATGATAACTTTACATAATACTGTGATTTTTAAAAGACATTGTGTGGAGCTTAATTTCATTTTTCTAAGTTAAGTTGATGATATACCTGACTGGGTAGCGTGACTCTCTTGCAGCCTCTGTCTCTCTAATCAATCCTGCTAACCACTGGACTATTCCTGCAAGGCATCTCATCAGATATTGTGCCGATACTGAATATCTATGATAAGTGGTATTCTTTTTATACTTTTAACACACACTTGTACACTTTATTATTTTTACTATTACGCCATGTTGGTATGAACTTTAGTACACAATTTACCTTCATTTACTTTTGTTCAACGTTGCTTTTATCTTATTTACTGAATTTGTCATTGTTATAAAATTGTATCGAGTTGCTTTATCATTAATTAATTAATAAATAAATAAATAAATAAAATAGTGGATCTGTGTTGATGCTATTACAGGTTGGTCAGTACATAGGTGAAATATGCCGATATCTGTTAGCTCAGCCTCCCAAGGTTACAGACAGACAGCATAAAGGCAAGTCTTGTTCTTAAGTGTTGTTGCTTAATCAATCTCCTGCTCTTAGCGGGTAGTTACTGTTTTTTTTATAGATTTCAATAACAGTTCTTATTACTGCTTGCTTGCTCTATGTTTTAATATATTTGCACGTTTTGCAAGTGATGATCTCATGAACGTGCTATTCTGTTTGCTTTAATTTACTTTAACTCATGTTTCTTTTCATTTAATTTTCTAAACCTCTCTCTCACTGATTCGAAAATACTTCTGCTCTGTGACATAATGTTTTTATTTGCATTGCAATGGAGATGATTAGCTTTTTATGATACTATTGATTGCCAGAATATTTATTTTTCAGTTCGTGTGGTGTTTGGGAATGGAATCAAGCCACAGATCTGGAATGAATTCAAGGAACGTTTCAACATTGACATCATTGGGGAATTCTATGGCGCCACCGAAGGAAATGCCAACCTGCGTACGTTCAGATAACTTTCTAATAAAATATGCAGCCCTTTGTAGTTTGCTGGTTTACTTAATTGAATGTGTATGTTTTGCAAAGGGTTTATTCATTTATAATTAAATGCATGCATGTACGTATATAATAAAATTAAATATTTCAAATATGTGGTCATGTGATTGTGTACCAATTTTTTACAGGTGATCATGTGCAATTCAAGAATGGTAATATTATTATTGCATTTTTAAATTACCTGCTAAAAATATAAATTTATAAATAGCTAATGCACAAATAGTTTACTAGAAAAATAAATAATTTACTAGTAATTGCCATTGTCTAATACACTTCATCATTATAATATTTTTGCATATGCTGAGGTATTTATTGTGTAGCAGATTTTGAATCTTGTAGAACTTTTTGTATTCAATGCGCATTATATATATGAATTATTAATGCGTATATGGATAATTGCTTCGATATAGAAGCAATTATCCTTAGAAGATAATATCCAATTAACGAAAGATTTTGTATATCCATTCATCGATGTATAATTCCTTTTGTGACCTTAATGGCTTAGTTTATATCGAAGCATATATAAATGGTAAGTCTATTTATTACCCATTCTTGTACATTAAGTCTTAATTGTGTTTTGCTGCAGTTAACCCAGACAATCACCCCGGAGCTATTGGGTTCAACACGCGGCTGCTGCCGTGGGTCTACCCAGTACAGCTCATCAAGGTCGATCAGGTCACTGGCGAGCTAGTACGTGACAAGAACGGTCTGTGCATCAGATGTGGACCTGGTAATGAACGCAGTAGACTGAATACCTTAGAATGTCTTAATATCGTAGGGGTAACTTCATGAAGTATTAAATGACAGATCCTGAGGTGTATTGAACCCTCGTGGGTTTGAATCCCAGCCACGCTGATCTCAGAGTAAAATCTCGGACATTCACTAGACTGGTTAAACGGAAAATGGTCTAAATTTCCTAATGGTTTAAGCATGTGGTACTAAAAGGTGATAGATATCAACTTAGTTGATCATTTCACTATAATGCGTGTTTACTAATATAGGAAATATTTAATATCTGTTTCATCGGCATAAGACTATGGCTCAAAATACGGATTCTATATCTAGACTTATAGTAATTTGTTTGTCTCTGTTTAGTCACCTTTGAATAATATGTTTATCCAGTTTTGATAAATCTTGATTGTTTATTGCGTATGCTTCTAGAATACTTAGAATTGGCTTGTTAAACTCTCTGACCCATCTGAATTATGATAGTAGTGACATTGGTAATTAATTAGAGAATAGTGAATGACATTAAAATAGTAGTGACATTAAAATAGTAGTGACATTATAGCGACATTAAAATAGTAGTGACATTAAAATAGTAGTGACATTATAGTGACATTAAAATAGTAGTGACATTAATAATTATTCAGAGAGCTGCCTAATGCACTCTTAAACTTGAGAGCCCCTGAAGAAAATGTTATTGTAGTCTGTCTTTGGTTTAAATTATAAAGTCTAAATAAAATTCAGTATCAATTTCATTATCTGTCAGGTCAGTCAGTGATTGATTGGCCAGTTGAGGAGTTCATAATACACTGAGATGCGTGAAATATTGGGTTTGCGCTCATATTTCTGTATTATAGCTGTAAATATATCAATCAATCAATAAGAATTTAACGTCCGGTTCCTCGCCATAAGGCAATGTCAGGGACGTATTTGTGACTGATTTGTGTATAGGGGAGCCCGGTGAGCTTGTTGGTAAGATCGTGCAAGGTGATCCTATGCGAGAGTTTGATGGATATGCAAACGCTGAGGCCACTAAGAAAAAAATTGGATATAATATCTTCAAAATGGGCGACAAGTATTTCCGTACAGGTAAAGCATACTTATTTTAATCTATTTAGAGTAAAATATTGTTTAGTTAAATGTTATGTCTTTTACGCTTCGTCTGATCTTTTAAATTCTTGCTATTTTACGCTTTATTATAGTTAAATACATTAAAGTAATTAGAGTTTTTTATTATTCTATATTCTAGGGATGAACGAGTGTGGACACACCAGGTGTCCTTAAGCTCTTGATTCATTGATTGATTGATCGATTGATTGACTTGATTGATAGATCGATTGATCGACGATGACTGATTGGTTGATTGAGGGATTGATTGACGATGATTGATTGAGCGATTGATTGACGATGATTGATCGATTGATTGACGATGATTGATCGACTGATTGATCGACTGATTGACAATAATTGATTGAGCGATTGACGATGATTGATTGATCGGTTGATTGACGATGATCGACTGATTGACTACGGTGTTTCAGGAGATATCCTGGAGATGGACGAGTATGGGTACATGTACTTTAGAGATCGCACGGGTGACACATTCCGCTGGAGAGGAGAGAACGTCTCTACGTCAGAGGTCGAGGCCGTCATCAGCGGCGTCATACAGCTCAGCGACGCCGTCGTGTACGGCGTCGAAATTCCTGGTTACTTGCGTCCCTAATCTGCTAATTATTTCCTTAATCGGCTAATTTGTTTCCCATCTGCTAATTACTTCCTTAATCGGCTAATTTGTTTCCCATCTCTAATTCTTTCCAATTCTTGTAATTCCACTAGAATTATCACGATTACATCGCGGTTCATTGTTGTTAGTTCAATTAGTTGGTAGTAGCATTTGAAGACAGATCCCCTACAGAATTTTCTGGAAGCGCATGATATCATTATTGGTGTTCATTACACTATAAGTAGCTTTTGAATTGATGGGTATAATGTCAAGTAATTTTTAAGATATCTTACGTTTAATTAACATTGTGAATCCAGTAAATCAAATTAAATGAGAGAGAGAGAGCGAGAGAGATGTGTTAGGAATCTTATAGTATCCATACATGCACGCTATCATGTCGTGTAAATCAAACTTTTCCTGAAGTCTTCTAGCTTATCTCTGTATGATACCGGTAGTGTTAGAGTTTCGATTGTTATATTTAGGCACTGAAGGTCGCGCTGGTATGGCTGTTCTAGTCGATGAATTCAACAGAATAGATCTCAACAAGTTTAACGTTGATCTACAGAAGAGTCTGCCAGCCTACGCTCGTCCAGTGTTTCTAAGATTTGCTGAGAAAGTCGACATGACAGGTTGCTAGTCTAGTCGAAAAATTTAATCGTATTTAGTCTAAAACAAGATTTTTAGCGATTGATTCATTATATCTCCCAACCCTAGTTAAACTAATATTTAAGTGAAGATGATAAATTCCTTTTTGTTTTGTTTTTGTTATTCCTTTTTACATTTATAATCAGAGAGATGTTTTATTAGCTTTGAAATTAAACGTTTAATTAAAAACGTTGAATCGTTTTTATAAATTAAACGTTGTACCTTAGCATTTTTATGAATATTCAAACAGAGACTATAATAGTACTGTGGAAATATCTTATTGTCTATTTGGCAAGAAAAGGGCTGTACACTTTGAAAAGGATATATTGGCTGCATTTTTGGAGTTTATATCTTGCTGGCAATTAAAATTTGTATCGTATTTTAATTTATTTTCAATGTTAACTTTGCACAGTCTCGCTTACTATTGAAGGTAATGTTTCTTTGGAATTTGCAGCCCACAGGTGATGATTTATCGGTAGAGACTGCAATTATCGATTAATTGTAATTATTAAACTTATGGTTTGTGGGATGTGTTTTTAAGTCGTTGAGGCCGGTGACTATCATTTAAATGATTTAATTTAATATTAAATATATTAAATTCTTTAATTTCTATTGCACTATAATGCTCACATAAACCTCCATCGTTGGACCGATGATGCTAATGTTTAATATAATATTTTTTGTGGTGTGATGATGTAGGAACGTTTAAGCTGAAGAAGATTGACTATCAGAAGGATGGTTTCAACCCGAGCGTCATCAAGGACAGAATGTACTACCACGACCCTAAGTCAGGACAGTACACGCCTCTGGATCAACAGGCCTACAATGACATCTGCGCGGGAAAAATTAGATTCTGAATGACGAGTGGAAATGTATTTTAAGAAATGCATATTTATGGAATAGCATTGACTGAAAGTCTTTGTTAGACACTTTGAATAGGTACCTGTCCTTTACTCTTTGCTATGCAGCATGAGATTACTAGTTGGATTCCACATCAGCATAATCAGTACATTAAGTCTAAATGATTGGTTCACTCTTTATCATATACTCACATCGATTAATATCTGAGTATCGTATGTAGATGTGCAGGTGTCAGCGTTAATTCAAGTTTTGTATGTTTGTTATTCGAGAAACTTTGCTTTTATGCTAAACGATTGCTGTGCTGAACAGTTTTTATTTTCCGGTATGATCGTAGAAATGTGTTAAGTTAGTTATTTTGCATGAACAGTTGAGGTATGTCAATGTAATGCCGTCTCACGATACAATAAGCTATGTGATATTAATTCCAATGCTGTGTTTGTTTTGAAGTCATACAAAAGTCTGTGTAAATTGTGTATGCCTATATTTTTAATGCTTATATTATTTATCGCATGTGCCTAAGTTTGTTTATATATATATATAATATATTATAAATATTTAATAAATACCATATATATATATATATATATATATATATATATATACTGTATATATATATATTTACATATATATATATATATATATATAATATATATATATATATATATATATATATTTACATACATACTGTATATATATATATATATATATATATATATATATATATATATATATATATATATATGTATGATTATATATATATATATATATGTATGATTATATATATATATATATATATATATATATATCACTATGTATTTATAATTGCTACTTGTGTATCTCGTGGATTGTATCTCCTGATGCGAGATCTTATTTTTTCTTTGAAGTTTGAAGACGTTGTATTGTTCTTTCAATGTATTGTCATATCAAAATCAAGATGTTTCTCACTTCTAGAATCTTACTGAAAGTTCTCTCATTAGTGTTTCAAAAGTTGAATATGCTTTCTAAACCGGTGGTAAAGGTTTGTTTTGTTGATAGTTCCTGCTGTTTCTAATATGACTTCTTAATATAGGTTTATAATTACTATCACCATCTTCCCTTGAATCCTTGTTAAACTAGGGTCCTGATACGAATAAACCTATCCAACCCGTTTTAGAAAATTTTGTAGCGATTTCTGTAGTCTAGGCGCTCACAAGCCGAAGGCCATTTCTGACTTTGGTTTGGATCGTAGTGATTTGTCGCCTTTTATTATAAGTGAAGTTCGTGGTTGGTCTATTCTTCAACAACCAGACACAACACGGGTAAATTAGATGTAGGTTTACAATGCGTAGAGTTATTCATTTTTGCAAATTTTTATCACCTATATGTCAAGATGTTAAAATTAAATTTATGTAACTGTAAGGTAAGCCGCTTTCATTATCTCATGTAGTACTAATTGTCAGCTGTAAACATTTGCCTAATGAAAGGGTCAAGACTTAAACTTCTGCTTATTAGTTCGACTAAATAGTCATGTCTGTACCTTTAATATGGCTATAGGGTAAATGACGGATATTCTTATTAATAGCCTGTGCTTCGTGTGAACTAGTATAGATAGATATATTCATGATATGTGTTTCTTTTGTTATTAACAAAACTTTTACTTTTACTCTACTCCAGTTCTGAGTCCTCTTCTGTATTCTCACTCTATCCCTGACTGTGTCTTTTGTTTGCAGAAACTTTATAGTCTTACAAATATGGCGACATCTTCATCTTTTCTGTTGTTTTCTCAGTTATTTTTTCTGTGGATTTTTTTGTATTGTCACACTTGTATTGTCTTTTAGCAATTACTTTAGATTCCTCTCGTTTGAGTTATTTAACAATCTTTTTATATGGTACAAAACGAGTCGACATTGAATAAGAGGATTGTTAATTGACGATGATGAGTTTGATTGATGTTTAAATTATAGCTTAGTTCTATTTGTTCTCTAATATGAATTGTACTGCTCGACGTTTAGCAGGCCAAGTTCTTCGTATATATATATATATACATAATAATTATATACATGTGTATATATATATATATATATATATATATATATATATATATATATGTTTGTTATTATGGTAATTTTATGTACTATCGATTTCTAAACATCATACTTGAGCAATTTTTAATAGTAATTCTATAACATACAGTATACTACAATTAATATAAATTATTGTCAATTAAGTAATATTAATGGTATTAATTAGTATAATAAGATATGATCATAGTATTAACATAAGTATAATTAGTACTGTGATCATTTTTCCCTAAGTATTCTTTCCCAATCAAAATGTGGATATCATAACAACAATTAGAGTGCTACTGAAATTCATGAATAAAATGTATTCATGAATTTAAAACGTATTCATTGATGTCAGAGATATATCCTTATCCTATTGTTTGTATACTCCTTCCACCTTTACTTTAGTACTTGAAAGAGCTGATTCAAAAAGGTTTAGGTTAAAGTCTTGCGCTCTTGAATTCTGTGTAATTTCTTTTGTTATTTCTTTTATTTTTCACTTTAAATTAGGGTTAAATCTGACTAGGAGTAAGTTTTTTTAATTTTTAAACATTTTGTACATGTATTTTTCTAACAAAATAAATTTTCAACTAGCCTATTTGTGTTTCTCTCTTACTGACCTAAATTGATAAAAACCAAAGCTGTTTGAGTCGGTTAACTACACTTCAATGTTGTTTATTCTCAATCTAAAATTTTGTAAAGAAAAAGATATGAACCAGCTAGTTAGATGTCAGTTGAACGTGTCAAAATTTGAACTACATATTTACTTTGTCTTCAATGTTTGATGTGCCTTATTAAAGTCGATCTGTTTCTCCATGTTGTTTCATTTTTTGCTGAAATGCAATTACTTTTACTGTATTGATGATGATAGAAATGAAATAGATTAGCTACCTGTTCAAAAAGGCGTAAAATGGACTAGAAAATTTGTTATCATTATACAAATTGCTTGAAATTATAATTAATTTAATTATATTACATAGGTGTAATTTTTACTGTTTCGAAATTGATAATCTCTGCTAAAAATTACATTTAAATGTTATATTAAAGTGTATTTGCTTATGCTATTTATGCCTGAAGATCTCCGATTGATTAATTACAGGATAAATATATTAACACTCTCAGATGTTATGTAGTTTGTATGAAGCAAAAGTATTTTTGTAGAATAAAACTCAAGTTATTTAAAATACTTTTTTTCAGTTAAAATGCTATATTTCAAATGAAAACTGACATATACTGTATATTTGTGATGATTTATTCCAACTAAATTGAAAAACTATTTAGATGCATGTTACTAAGTACATATTGGAATGGCACAATCGGGTAGTAGGCCTATCATTAGGTATGGGGTTTTATCTTAGGCTAGTAGAATGCTTTAGAATTAGGTACTTGCTAATTTCAACAAAACTGTATTGCCCAGTCAGCAGTATGTTCCGTTTTTCTGTTTGCCAGAAGGCATCGAGTTGAAAGCTCAGCTAGATTCATCTACTTGCAATGACGAAACTTACGTTAAATACGATTACATGAATATATCTGTGACATCATCTCTTGATGTGAAAATAATCCCTTCCCTTTGTCATTATTGCTACCATTTCTACAGCATTCCTGGTTATAGTAGTTGTATTTCATTACGTTAACTTTTTAACATTAATTTACTAAATTAAATCAATTGCAAAGTCATTTTGGTCATGGATAACCTGTCGTAGTCGTCTCTTTAAGTCTCTGAGTATCTACGTGACTGATCTATTAAACCTTGTGGATGTACAGTACACTCGATACACTCAGCAGCTTCTAGTAGAGCAACTAGATGTTGTGACCCCGCCTCCAGCGACTCTGCTCCTCCCACCTCTGAACGGCAGCTCTGAGCCCCTAGACTGACCTTTAGAACGACTTCGTAACTCCCAGTACAAGAGTGCGATACGTGGCTATCACGAAGCCACTGGAAACTAATTCAGTACCGACAACCATTTTTCTGTAGACCAGTCTTCGCACCCTGTTACAACCCCTTTCAGTGTAACGTCTCCATCAGGCGTCACTGCGGTGTTCAGGGATGGGTGATTAAGAAGGACATGAAAAATAGGAGATTGACTGATGATATGGTGTGGGACAGAGAGAATATGTGCCGAATAATAATTTTATATTGTTTTTGCGCTTATCTATGAAGGACAGTAGAAAAGGAATACGTGACGATGAATATGAGTGTTGAGAGGATTAGAGATAGGCTGGCCTAGTCGAGATTGAGATGGTATTGGCATACTGTGAGAAAGGCAGATGAGGATGCAGTGGAGTTTGGAGGGAAGAGCTGGATGTTAAGCTAGAGAGAAGTAGACCACAATTGACGTGGTATGTGTGATTCAGAAGGACATAAAACAGGAGATTGACTAATGGTATGGTGTGGGATGGAGAGGATTGAAGAAGGTTTATTCGTATCCCGACCCTAGTTAAGCTGGGATTCAAGGGAAGAAAATGATGATGATTTTGATTATGTTTTTGCGCTTGTTGTTCAGCATTTTATTTGGCATATTAAAGTGTGGATTAAGCGTAGCCTTTTCTGAAGAGATTACTCGTTGATGGATGGAATGGAATACACCTTATAAAGCTTGAAAGCATAGTTCGAAAGTACAAAGTACACATTGGAATATATACTTCGCAGCTGCCACTTGGCAGAACTTCATAGAAGTATGGAGAGTTAGCATCTACTGTTCATCCACTTCGTTATATTAATTTATCAATATATCATCAGTGTAGGCCCTATTTATTCGGGTTTTCATAATGCCTCAAAATGCATAGGATGTACTGGCCTATAGCCTACTGATTGATTTTCGATTGTCCTTAAATGTTCTCGACACACACAAGTACACATTTAATAAATTATTAAACACATTCAGTGTTTAACATCTGTTTTATTCCCTGACTATGATTTAGGAATTATAAAGAAAAATTATAGGGCCTACTCTTAAATAAGTAGAATTAAGATTTTAAATATAGACCCTATTCCGTATCGCCCCTCTCCCCACCCCAAGCTCACTGTCCCCTCCTGAATAGCCATTACTTCTTGAAAAGGAAAAATCAAAAATATAATTTATTAAATCAAAACTCAAGATCTAAGAAATGTTAATTAAAGTGATGTATAGAGGAAATGTTTAGTAGTCGATGCGGAATGTTAACTAATAAACGTATGCAGACAATTAGAGAGACTCTATTAGGATCCGATAGATCATTAAAGCATTGATCTGCACATAATGATGACTTTCAATTTTAGACCTCACGTTACTCCTTTGGTGACTTATGTTGATGATGCTTGTCAGCTATTAGGTATGTTCTTATTTAGACCAGGATGTTCTATGTATGGGCGTGCCTTCTAACAGAGTTTAGTAGACCTTATTAAAGACACCCTTGTGAAGCTTTTATGAGGGCTCTCTACCCTATTGTGTTGTACATGCAAGCTATGAACTATTTAATAGTTTGAATTGAATTTGTACTTTAGTTATTCGGTAATTAGAAATTTCATTGTCTAGCCATATAGGCTAGAATGAGAGAGAGAGAGAGAGAGAGAGAGAGAGAGAGAGAGTATGGCTAGCAAATTGAGTCATCCAACATAAATTCTTCAGCATTTTTTTCAGTACTAGCATTAGTGTTTTATTTCTTTCTTTCTAAATCCTCTTTGTTTAATTATTGGGCTATCGTAATTCCAATCGTTGTCGCCCAAGCGCTTATTTACTGTAATATCTATGTATATTTACAGTAATATCTAGCTTTCATGACTCTCATCTCAATTTTAATATGCACTATTATCGTATATTATGAAAAATTATTGAAATCTATTCAGATTTATTTATGACGCTATATGTAAAGGTGTCCATTTGTAGAATCTTGTAAGACGAACTGAATCAATTTTTTGAAGTTCGTTTTTATGTTGTTATAATGCATGGAGACTCAGTTTTGTTGATACTGAACATATTTGTAGTGCGTGCTGTGCCGAACAGTTAGGCGACGCTAAGCTACTATAATTAGTCTGGAGGATGAACAACTGCGGTTTACTTCTAAGGCAGCAAAGATATAGTAATATACTAATAATTCAAGAACATGATTAGTACAAATATCATTTATGAACACTTACTCTTTACGAGTGCAAGGTCAGCGTAATAGTATTTCTTCGGATGATGGGCATTAGATCCGAAACAACCGCCATATTTGTTTATTTACTTCTGCTAATAATTTTTTTAATTTATTACATTTTTTAAAGTTAGATTTGTAATTTATGGTTAGGGATAGCGTAAGGGTTATGGCTAGGGTTTAATTAAAATGGAAATAGCGTTAGATTAGTAGAATTTTCGTTAGATTAGATGGGATTTATTAAAGAAGCAAAAGGGCGATTGTTTTGGATGCAAAAGCCTTCCTCTCCTGATGACCAATTCAATTTGGAATCGTATAGAATTTCAGTTAAATTCTGGCTGATGAGTAGCTAATGAAAATTCTTGTAGATTCTGGAAAATTGAGATTTCATCCACCGCCATCTGCAATAACTCGTAAGAGACAGCAAACTGAGAAGCGCTAGTAGGAGGTTTGAAGACTCATTACAATGGCTTCTGTCAGTTTTATGCTTTTTGTTATGGATAACTTTGTCATTCAAATTCTTTTTTGCTAGTATCTATGCTATATATTATCTATCTATTCTTTGTTGGCTCAAATCCTGGTCTCTACCGTCACTGACATCGCTATCGAGCTTTTTGCATAGATATATATATAGACTAAGATAATTATTATAGATATATACTGTAGATGCTTCAGACTTTGAACAACGATCGCGGATCGCTAGTCGACATCGTTTATGGTCAGTACTACGACGGTATCTGATCGTCTTCGAACCTCTGACTTTCGTTCTTGATTAATGAATTATTAGTATTCGCCTTAGTATTATCACGACTCGACTGTGGTAACTCCACTCTCTATGGCTTACCGGATGTTAACTTAAGTAGGTATCAGACGGTTCTGAATGCAGCAGCGAGACTTATCCATGGCGGTAGAAGAGGCGATCACGTCACTCCACTGTTAATGCAGCTGCATTGGCTGAGGGTACGTGAACGGGTGACTTTTAAAATTGCATGCCTAACGTGGCGGTCACTGCACGGCTGTGGACCAGAATACCTCTCTTCTGACCTTCACTATGCTTCTCAGGGTCGTCAGCGTCACGGTCTTCGGTCAAATGGTTCGGGTCAACTCATTCGGCCGAGAACAAATGCCTCTCTAGGTGATCGAGCCTCGCCTTCTGCCCGCGGCTTTCGTTTGGAATGGTTTGATTATTTAGCTTTCCGTCGTGGTGTGAAAACATTATTGTGGTCGCGTAGTTTTTTTACATGAAAGAAAAATTCTACTATACACGAATGTATGTTCATTATAAGTATTTTGTATATGAAGTCTGGAATGAGTGTTGCTGGATAGCGTAAAGTTCCGCTCATATGTAGAAATTTTTACTAGTTTAGATATTAATTTAAATGTAATTGTTATTTAGCTTATGATTAGAATTGAACTCTTCCTGTAAAGTAGTCTCGCAGACCGAGTTCGGCCATGACACTGCTATATAAGTTTTCGTTGTTAATAATAATAATAATATATTTACTGTAGATTCCATAGACTCTGACTGTCTGGCACTTGATTGCTATCGACCAATTGCTTACATAGGCAGTAAAGAAGTTAATTAAACAACTTCGTTGTTAATTTTCTAAAAGTTCCTTAGAAAAAATGCTTATTAATTCATTAACCGATTGATTAATTAACTGGTTGGCTGGTTTGTGGTTAGTTGGTTGACTGATTTGCTGGTTGGTTGATTAGTTGCCTCAGGCCTACTGCATTACTGACTGACTGACTGACTGATTGGTTTATTGATTGTATTGATTGAGTAACAGTCCGTTCTTTCAATTGAATCGTTACGATGTTACTATGACATAAAGTACTAATACTGATAGTTGGTACTGTTTTTTATGTAGACTAAAGTTCTTTTCTGTTTACAGTGCACTATTGTCCTTGCTCTTTAGATTGTTAGTTAACGGCGATTGACTTACATCATTACAGGCTTTAATGCGCCCACTCACTGATGAATAATACACGATTAATTCCTTCCCCTTGACGTTATCATAACTCTTAATCTAGATTTTTATCATGTAGATTTAAAATCTCCGTCTTAGTGCATTTTATTATAAACTTGGATTTAAATTGTGGTCTGGCAAATTTATATTTAATAACAATTACAGAAATTTGGATCATAGGAAAATACTAATATTTTCGTCAGTACTTTCCAAGATTTGTTACTAAAACTAGAATGTATCCTTTGGCTTGAAGCAAATTAACTAATCTTATTCTAGCCTTTTATTTCTTGCGGATGAGAAAGTGTAATAAAAGGAATGTCTATCAGCTCGTATAATATTTTAAAGTACGTAGATAGTTAAGCAGCGTGTATTTTAAAGTACGTGTAATTCGGACGACGTTCTAAATCTCAGTTAAGCTAATTAGAGAGGCTGCATTGTTTGGGTGTGATCTAGAAAGTGACTTGATAATTACGAGCATCATCGAATTCTTTACATCCGTCACTACAGCTGTGGACTAAACGATAATCTGTTTGTTTTATCTAGGTTTCATCACTTACAATTTTTCGTCTTTTCAATTCTTGAACATCATCCATGCACTCATTCTACCACTCAATTGTTGTGGACTCGGTCACTTCTCTGCTTGTAAAGTACAAAGCGTACTTTACAAAGTGAAAATTAGGAATGATTCAACTGTCAAAACTTGCACATAAAATGAGAACATATTGCTAATAGTGACATTGCAAAATTCAACAATGAATATAATGGCGATTGGAGATTTAAATTAAACTGTTCGTCTGGCAATAAACTGTGTATCAAGGTCATTTGTGTCATGCTTGTTTCTCTAAAATTAGTAATGTTTTCAGAGCTAGATGTCAAAAATATTATTTATACATCCATATATTCCTACAGCATGCTGAATGTGCATATATATATACCGCAATTAGTGTGACCAAGTAGCTGCATAGACGCAATGCTTAGCTTGCATTCCTCTAAAACTTTCAGCTTTAGCTGGATGGCATCATTAGCGGTCGAACTATAAAATTGTCAATGGTGGGGGATGGGTGAATTTGATTGAAAAAACTACTTCATAACTTAAAAGGAATCGATTTATTTTTGTTCATATTTCAAAAGAGTGATTTAGCTGTAATTTGAGTCTCAGGTAATTTTTTAGATAGGTGTGCTGTTCTTAGCGTATCTAACTTAGCTAAAATAAGCCTCATATAAACATTTATATGAATCTACTTTATATTTTAGCTTTATTTTATCGCAGATTTTAAAGCTTAACCGAAGGCACCATTTCATGAATATTGAACTTCTAGAGACGATTAGTTACAGTATAATTATACAGTAATATTAGGCTACATTTATATTATAATAGCAATTACCCGTGTTGCGTAAAGGTTACTGAAAAAGAGACCGACCGTCTATTGCACGTCTCGTAAAAGGTGATAAAGCACTAAATAAAAGATGATAAAGCACTAAGATCCAAACCAACTCTATAAAGGACATTCGGGTGGTGAGCTCCTTGACTCCAGAAATTGCTACAAAATTTTCTAAATGCGAACCTAGTTAAACTGGGATTCAGGGATAATATATATGATGAGGATAATATTATAATAGAAATAAAGAGTAAGAAATATTTGGTATAATATTGTAATAATAAATAAATAATAAGAATCACTAATAAAATATACCAATAGTAAAAGTACGTATGCACATATATTCAAATTATATGATTAATTAGTAATATTGTTTAGGCCTACTCTAATAGTTATTTCAAGCTATGCAGAAAATTCGTTTACATTTTCGGCATAACATCAGGGCGGAAAAGACCCTTGTCATTCATACGAAGGCTATGATCTAGTCAGTCACTGTCTCAATAATTGAGTTGAAAACAGTTTGCTCTGATGGTTAATTTGAGCGTCAGAGCTAGCGGCCTGCAATATAGACCCTTGCGTAGATGGATAGATAGGCCACTGCTCTGCTTACACTGTGTCGTGCGCATGCAATTTCTTATGCTTTACATTTTCATAAATAATCAACAACTGATTCATTTGATTAGGCCTATATTATTGCAAACAAGTAATTGACGTGCTGATCAATAACTTTGAATCATCATCAACGATTCATTACTTTATATATACTATAGAATATGGAGCAAAAGAAATTTATCGAGCGACCGAATCGGTTGTTCAGAAAACCGGCCAAGAAGTACAAGGAGTCAAAGAGAAGGAAACCGAGCGAAGCGTCTATCTCGATCAGCCCTAGTCCGAGTCCAAGGCGTTTGCTCAACCCTTTCCAGTCTGCATTCACTTCCAAACCTCCGAGGTATAATAGTTATGTTCATCTATGCTTTGTATCAACCCATTTCAGTCTGCATTCGTTTCCAAGCCTCCGAGATATAATAGTTATGTTCGTCTATGCTTTGTATTAACCCATTTCAGTCTGCATTCATTTCCAGACCTCCCAGGTATAAAATAGTTATGTTCGTCTATGCTTTATATCCACCCATTTCAGTCTGCAATCACATTCTGACCTCCTATTGGTATAAATATTACTTCTGTTCGTCTATATATATATATATATATATATATATATATATATATATATATATATATATATATAAACATATATATATATATATATATATATATATATATATTAAAAAACTTTAGATAACGTTTAACCTTAAACTTAATTTTATTAAGTTTGCTAAAATAAAACGTAATTTTATTAAGTTTAACGTTAAGGTTATGGTTAAAGTAAAATATAAAGCTAATGTTTGAACGATGATCCAAAATATTTCAGGTTTGTCAATGATAAGATGTCGATTATTTTTGTAATTAACTATTTGAAGTATGATTATATTAACTAATATTATTCTGATATTTTAAAATAATTAAATATTATAAATGTGAAGCAGAGTTTTCCCCACACAATTTATCATTATTATTCCAGCAGTTGAAAGTTTAATGTTAAGTCTTATACAGTAGTCATAACGTTGCTCACTTACAAGGCTTCCGCCTGCCACATCACAAATCCTTATTCTGTAGTATATTCTTGTTAATAATTTGACAACGATGGTTTAACGTCCGCTTCCTCGTCCCATGAGTAAATATGGGAGTATCCGAAGCACACATCATTGCAAACTGGTACCCTACAAGTGATTTGAAAAAGTAAATGCTAATATATATATATATATATATATATATATATATATATATATATATCTTTATTCAATAGAATAACTTTCGAATTAAAAACTAACAAAACAACAATTTACTTTTAAAATTGTAATTTTATATTTATTTTCTACATTAGGATAACCAGACAGATGTCTGAAGCCATAACTGATGGCAATTTCGACAAAGTCCAACAGATTCTCGATCACTCCTCGCACATCGAAGATTTCGAAGAGTTCCTAGACGTCCTGCATCAGGCCTGTGCCACAGGGAACAATTCCACGGTGGCTGTTCTTCTGCGGCACGGAGCCTGCGTCAATGCTCTGGGCAGAACCGACCGCACGCCCCTTCACATTGCAGTCAAACTCCGTAACCTCGCAATCACTTCCCTGTTGCTCAGCCACGGAGCCAACGCTAATATCGGCACGAAGTTCGAGAAACGAACAGCCTTACATATCGCTGCTGGTTTGACGAGCTGTGGCAACAACGATTGCAGTTCTGCAGAGATGATTCAATTGCTTTGCGAGAACGGTGCAAGAGTGAATCAGGGAGATATCTACGGAACGATCCCGCTGCATATCGCCGCCCGGCTGGGACATCTAGAAGCCGTTAAGACTCTTTTGGAACACAAAGCCGATATAGATAAATATGATAACGACGGTTGGACTGCTCTACATATAGCGTCCGTGTCGGGCAATGAGCAAGTTGCTCGCTTGCTCATCAAGCATAATGCCAATGTCAACTGTCAGAATAAGTATGGACGCACTCCGTTGCACTGGGCTTCCGCCAAGGGAAATATCGCTGTGGTACAGCTGTTGCTGGAAGCCAGAGCGGATCCAAAAATTCTTGACCATCACAATCGTACGGCACTTGATCATGCGGAAGGGTGTGATGCAATACGAGCGATTATATTGCCTATGATTGAGAGTAAAGCCAGTAAGCGCTCTACTAAAGTCAGTCTAAAAGTTAATATCGATAACAGATTAACGCGAGAGCTTTGCACAACAGCTTATGTTGAGAAAGAAAATCTGTTGGAATTTTTTAGCAAACATCGACAGCGGAGTTTAGACGTTGGGGCAAGTGAAACGTCTCATGGGAGTAATAGAAGAGTCCCTGGTTCTAAACCAAGGCAGGTATTAAGCGGTGGCAGTTCAATACCTGACAGTGTGTTCGACGGTGATCTTTTAGATTCTTTGTCTACTGGTTCAGCTACATGCGATAGCGGTAAAGGTCCTTCGGTTGATTCATTTAAAATTTGTTCAAGAAATTGTGCTTCGAGGAACTCAGATGCTCGTGAAAAATATAAGAGTAAAGTCGCAACACTTCCACTGAATGTTGGATATAGCGGCTGTTCTCATAAAGATGACCATGAGCCTAACTTCAACAAACCTTTTTCTCGTGGTGCAAAGAGCTTAAACGGAACTCTTCCGCATAGTGTAGGAACTAGGATTGGCGATGATTCAATTAGTGTATCAGATTTAAATTTTTCGGACAAACATTTCTTAGATCATCAGATGAAATCTAGAAGCAGCGATGCAGGGAGTTCGAAACTATGCTGTCAATTAGCCAATGCCGATGAAACTTTTAAATCGAGAGCTTTGTACATCGACAAGATGCTCTCGAAGATTCTAACAGAGTCACAGCGAGCTCTGAAGGATGACAACCCGACAGTGCTTTCTGAAGGACTACAGAAGACTCATAAAGAGATGCAATCTTTACAGAATTTTATGCAAGACTTTCGATCTCAAATGTCGTCGCAGTTTAATACCTTAGAGAGGGTTGTGAAGCGAGATAGCATTGGACGTGATTCTAAGCAATTTATTCATGACGAGACGTTAGGACTTTCGCAATAAAATGAGAATAAAAGTTAATATTGTTTTATAAGTTGATAAAATAGTCGAAGATTGTTGCTTAGAGTGGTTAATATTCTACTGCTATGATAATGAATAAAATCTAGTGCATTGGATAAAGAATAAAGTGTAATTCCACATTCGAGTTTTACATTCGAAATCATTGATCACAGAGAAATCATATCAAACTAGGGAAGTTTGAATTGTTATCGAGCGAATTCTTACGTGTAGGCTTTTAGGAACGTATTAAAGTACTAATTAATCTTTTATTAATGTAAAATAAAATAGAAACTTTCATAAACATGGGATTTGCTTTAAATTGTACTTCGTTGGTTGAGTACTGTATCCTCTTTGAATTTGTAATTTTAATCTTGTTTTGTATTCTATTTTATTCAGGCCTACTTAGTTTTTATTCAAAACTGAATTCTAGTTAAATTCTCGTACACGAATGTCAGTTGACTTAAAATCAATGAATGACTTATAATTAGTCACGCAATTAGATCAAAGCAAAAATTTTAAATTGATATTTTTGATTGATTGTTCTTACGTTAATGTACTAAATTTGTACTAAAAAGGATTACCTTCATTGCAGTAATCTATTCCACTTGTCTAGAGAAATTGGGGAATAAAATTAAATAATATTGCTTTCAAATAACTGCATTGTTCGTAGCAGCGCGATGTGATAATCTCTTTCTCTAAGTGCACTGCCTACCTACTGGCAGGTCCATGGCATATAACGCCTCCACTCTTCTCTGTGTTTCGCTTTCCTCTTCATATCCACATAATTGCATTGTTCGTAGCAGCGCGATGCCATGATATAAACGTAAAAATGTGACGTTTTGACTCTCCTTATCAGCCAAGTTATATAAAAATGATCCAGAGGTTTAACGTATATCTAAATTAATAGTCGTATTGCTTTCAATACTCTCACAGACACAGCGTTTTTAAACCATTAACTCTCTATATAATCGAGAGAAATTTGGTGCAACTCATTCAAACACATCATCTCACGATTATTGAAAAGGCTAAAAATATCAACTGTTAACGTCAGTTTCCTCAGACGAAAGCGATGTCAGTGACGGGTGAGCTCAGGATTTGAACCCCGCACATACTGATCCGCAGTCGAATATCTTACCGACATCGCCACTGGCTCCAGCCAATTACAATTGCAATTACATTTTTACTATAGTTTTATTATAGTTACAGTTGATCGCAAATTATACGACGATTTGATACAAGCATACGAATACTCTAGACATAGCCTATCATTTACCTGCAGTGCGAGACAAGCAGGGCACAGTAATTGAACTTTACCTTCTTGTTTCATTCATTGTTCTCTGGCTGTGCGGTAGGTAGAGATCTGGTTTATATTGATAACTCAAGTACTGTATTGTACTTTACTACATTACAAAATCAGAGACATTAGAAGCTTTCTCGAGCTTGCTAGTTGCGTGCTGTATTTAACCATACAGATTTGTTCAAAGTAAATTGAGTAAATTCCAGCAGCAAATTGAATATTGACTGATTTTCTGGATTTTGGAATTTGTACCGTTTTTGGACCTTCTTTTGGCTTGCCGGCTTGATTTTGTCTCAATAGTCCTCGATGTTGTCATTGAGTGATGACTGTAGTACTCTGATTGTTATTATTATTGTTATTGACAACTATACAGCACTTCGACAGCCCACTTTTCTGGAAAGCCATCCAGAGTTGTTGTTTTGACAAATATATAAACTTGTTGATCGACGGAGTGCTCATTAATCGCTGATGTAGCGCTAGGAGAGAACTTCAGAGAAGACTTAATAAAGTAATTTGTTATTTAAGCCTGCTATCTTTATGTATAAATCCTTGAACTAAAAGCCAATCGAAAATTAAACGGTGAAGATAAACATTTACATTTGTAACCAGCTCTCTTGTAGAGAACTCACATGTATAGCTACCATTAGATAAATACCAAAAATAAACTGAAAATTTCTTAATGACTCTAAAGAAAAATCACATTTTCAGCTTCAGAACTACTTTTAATCGCACGAATTAAATTAATGACAGGAAATATAGATTTTAAAAATCTTTGGCTGGTTTGACAAAAGTCTAAGCCTACGATTTTATGTCGTGATATCTTCCTAAACCCATCTGAAGATACGCCAGATATTTTCATTGGCCTATAGTATAGGAATAGTTTGATGACTGTTCTACGTTTTGACCGCTAAAAGATTACGCGTAGAGACTAGACTAGTAGATAACGTACAATGTGCGAGCATTGCTATCAGAATAAACGAAGAGCTACCAGCCCGACCAATTAGATGTAAAATAACTCTTACAATAAGACGAACGCGATAATATAATTAACGACCAGTTGTTTAAAATAAACATTAAAAATTTAGTTGATCTCTATTTTGTCAACTACTGCAATTGTAGAAACTCTAATATAAACATCTAAGATGTCATTGGAGCAGCGAACATCCAAGTCGATTGTACTTGCGGGATATGGAGGATATGACAAACTTAAAGTGGAATATCGACCCATTCCTCCGGTCACTCCTGGATTTGTTCAGGTTTGCATATTTTCAATTTAAAAATAAAGACTGTTTAAACGAACAATGAAATCTCTATTTTTAATTATTTAATATTTCAACCGAATAAACAACAGATAGTTATCTCAACAGATAGTTATTTCAAGGAAATAACTATCTGTTGAGCAAGTTGCAGTGTAGGCTACTGTATGCCTATTCTATATGTACTGTATGCACTACTATTACTAGTAGTTCTGTCACTATTCCTATAATGCACTATTCATAGAAATACTATCATATATATATATATATATATATATATATATATATATATATATATATATATATATATATATATATATTACCAAAACTTACAATAGATAACAAATTGTAAAAAGGCTGCATATTTCTGTAAGATAAAGACGAATTTTATGTCTATTTTGCCACCCGGCAATACAATGTGAAGTCTATAATATTTTTTTAACTAAGTGGTCTATAATATATTATTAACTAAGCGGTGATAACTCAGTCGTTGTAAACGTAAATTAGTTTTAAAATCACGTTAATTTCATACACAGGTGCAGATCAAGGCAACAAGTATAAATTTCGCAGAGGTGATGTCTGTACAAGGAACATACGACCGATCGCCAAAAACCCCGGCCATACTGGGGCTTGAAGCCGGGGGCATTGTTACTGATGTGGGTTACGGTGTTGAGAACGTTAAGGTAAGAACTTACCACTGTTTACTAATTTATTAAACTTAACATTCAATACTTCAAGGCATTGGATCATTCAACATTCACCACAAATTGCGTGACACCTTATGATCATCCATTGACAATATTAACTTTTTTATTTAACCTGCCGCTGCAATAACTGAAACCCCTCTTATTACATCCAGTATCCTTCCACAATACCTGCATTCTATGATATTGAAGCGACGAAATGTGTGTTAAATTCGCTACTTAGCTCTTTGTTCCCACAGCCAAATTTACATATAGATTGACACTTAAACATAACTGCACAGAAAGGCGATCGAGTCATGTGTGTCAAGGATTTCGGACTATGGACTGAGTTCGCACTCGTCCAGATGAACGACTGCTTCAGGATCCCGGACTCGATGAGTTTCGAGGAAGCGGCGTCCATCTCTCTGAACTACATCACCGCCTATCAGATGCTCTTCGACTTCGGAAACCTCAGGCCCAACAAGAGCGTCCTCGTGCATATGGCTGCAGGTACTAATACTTTACATTTACAGTCATTGTAAAACTTGTTATAAAAGTATTTATTAAATATATTTATTATTATTATTATTTTTATTATATTTATATACCCCGGGTGTAGAGAACCCGAGGTTTGATAAAAACGATTCGAGCTATACGTGCTGAATCGCCGCCCGGCTACTGGAGGTCATCTAGCTGCTTAAAAAGAATTTCTTAAGCAGACAGCATTAAATCTTTGCAAAGATATGGAAAGCCTTTGCTAAAGAAAAGAGGTCCCTCGCTATTATTATTGTTATTATTATTATTATTATTATTATTATTATTATTATTAATATTATTATCATCATCATCATCGTCATCATTTTCTTCTTCACTTAAATCCCAGCTTAATTGGTGTCGGGATAATAAAAAATTTACCTTTCCTTCGCTTTCGGAATTTTTGTAGCAATTTCTGGAGCCTAGGCGCTCACCAACCCAGTGCCCTTTCTGATTGGTTTGGAACTTAGTGATTCTACGCCTTTTGCGACGCGTGCGGTTCACGGTTGGCCTATTTTTCAGCATCCCTGACACAACATGGGTATTCATTAAAAGATATTTATTACAAAACTTTTTATACATAATGATACTGTTATTAATTTTTTTTAAACAATTACAATAGCAATGTACTAAGAGGTAAATAGAGAAGATGTAAAATACTAACTGATTCCTGTACAAAGGCGGAAGCTATTTCAGTCTTCTCATCTCGTTATTTATCTGCTCTTCTAGAACTTTTAAAAATTCATAATCTTCATTTCTACGAGCAAAGTCCTTTATTTTTCCTCTCAAAACTTTACAAAATTTGACTACTGAATCCTGTAAACCTTTTTCGTCATTTAAAATACGCAAATGATTTCAAGCCGTCACGTTTGAATTTGAGCTTTTATTACCTCATAATAAAATATTTAACGTTGACGTCTACGTCTACAGGTGGCGTGGGAGTTGCGGCCACTCAGCTGTGTAAAACCGTTCCCAATGTAACTGTGTTCGGCACATCATCCGTCAGCAAACATAACTTTCTAAAACAAAATGGAGTCACACACCCCATTGACTATCGCTCTAGTGACTATGCTGAAGAAGTTAAAAAGATATCACCTAAAGGTAATTGACTTACTAATTTCTGAATTAATTTAGCCGTTAATTTTACTAATTAGTTTTAACACTTGATTTATTAGGTAACTTCTGAACATGATTACAATTCGGTGGACAATTTCAATATTGTACTTCTGATGATGATGATAATAATAATAATAATAATAATAATAAAGGTTTAACGTCTGTTTCCTCATACAAGGATGATGTCAGGGACGTCAATGATGAATTATTGTTTCACATTAAAGTCAGTGTGGTGATATCTAGGCTGGGAGACCTGCAGTCCCGTAGTGTACTGATGGTTCTGAGCTGGTCAAGAGTTTAGGGGGCTCATGTAACATCGCCCCTCTCTATGATCCCGTCGTACGGGTTTCACCAAATTTTCACAGTATATGCAGATTGACATTAGAAGTCTGTATGAAATGTTTGAAGACCCTAGGGATAAAAACCTTTCAGTTATTTAATAAAAACACTAAATTTATAACAATATGGAGTAATCATTATAATTATTTATGACGAAACAGCAGCCCGGCCAAAATTAATTTATTAAAATGTTTTATATATAAGCTCTGAACGAAAAGTTACTGACATGAGTTTCAGGAATTCCCTTCAAACATTGGTGTAGGTGGTTAATCAATTTGAATCATTATATCATTTAATCGTTTAGTCATTTATATCATTTAGTCAGTTAATCATTTTAGCGTTACTCAACATGACTGTATTGATCGCTGTTGATACAGATTAAACTGTCAGTGATTAATAAAATGTTACACTTTTATGATATTGGGTGATTGCTGAGATACCGAGCTCTACACCAAAATCTAATTCTTTCATTATATCATTGTACGCAGGCCGTTTGATTAATTGAATTGATTGATTAATTGACTGACTGACTGACTTACTGACTGTCTGACTGATTGATTGATTGATTTTATGTGCAGGCGTTGATATAGTTCTTGACTCGCTGAACGGAGCCGATGCAGTAAAGGGCTATGATCTTTTGAAGCCATTGGGCAAAATAATTCACTTTGGTAAAACTCAATATTTAAAATTACTTCTACTATATAAGAAATGTTATTATATTATTTTGCATGAGACGACAGCTTAGTTTGCAACAAAGTTATAATCATCTGAATGAAGAACCAATAATGTTAATTATATACCAATTCCACAATTGTAATACTTGATAAATCTTAATAGCAATACCTAGCAATACAATTTGCATAATTATAATTATTCCATTAATTCAGAAATTTTTTGAAAATGTCTATTTTACATTCATAAATTAAATACTAGAGACTTTAGACTTCACTCTCTCCAGTAGAGATTTCTTTCGTTGACGTCTGGCATCGTTAATTGATAGACTGATTGATTCAATATTCAATCGTCGATAGATAGACTGATTGATTCAATATTCAACAGGGGCCGCCAATGCAGTCTCTGGTCCAAAGAGAAGTCTGTGGAGTCTGGGTAAAACTTTTTGGGGCCTGAAGTCCTACAACCCAATATTTATGATGAGCAACAACAAGGCAGCTTGCGGGTATCACCTGGGTCATCTGATCGGTCAGCCTGAAGTGTACGCTGATGTGGTGGCAGAATTATTCGACCTGTACGAGAAGGGACAGATCAAACCCGTCATCGATTCCGTGTGGGCCTTCGAAGACGTAAGTACTTCGTCGTTCACTTCCGAGGCGGGAAGTTTGTCGGAAGGTTTCACTGAGATTATTGTCTTAAGTTGAAATCTGATGTCTTTAAGTTGAGATCTGGTGTCTTTAAGTTGAGACCTGATGTCTTTAAGTTGAGACCTGATGTCTTTAAGTTGAGATCTGATGTATTTAGGTTGAGACCTGATGTCTTTAAGTTGAGACCTGATGTCTTTAAGTTGAGATCTGATGTATTTAAGTTGAGACCTGATGTCTTTAAGTTGAGACCTGATGTCTTTAAGTTGAGATCTAATGTCTTTAAGTTGAGATCTGATGTATTTACGTTGAGACCTGATGTCTTTAAGTTGAGACCTGATGTCTTTAAGTTGAGACCTGATGTATTTAGGTTGAGACCTGATGTCTTTAAGTTGAGACCTGATGTCTTTAAGTTGAGACCTGATGTATTTAGGTTGAGACCTGATGTCTTTAAGTTGAAATGTGGAATCTACATCAAGATGTTACGCACAGACGTTACGTATATTCCATGAACGTGCGAAACATCAGTGATGCAGATTTATTTATATTAACAAATATTAACCAATTTTTTATAAAGAATATTACAGGGTTTTTCCAGTTTTTAGAAATGCTAACGGAATATCTACTAATCAATAATTTCACAGCCTGACAGGCTCTCTGGTGCAGCTGCAGTGTTCTGTTGATACTGCATTCTACACAGTGTGTACACCTATAACCCGTTTGCGTCCTCTCTTCTTCTCTTCTTCAGTAAAGAATGCATTCAAATATAGCTCTATTTATTTATATATATATATATATATTTATATATACATATAATATAACATTTTATATATTTAATATAATAATGTATAATATAATAATATATATATATAATATATAATATTTATATATATATGTATATATATATATATATATATATATATATACATGTATATATACATGCAGAGCCGATAGTCATGAACAGTTTTCCTTTTTCATTTTAAAGTTTGTAAGTTATCGACGGTAACGGTAAATAATTTTTAACGGTAGCTGCTTATTAAAATATCTATTGGGGTAGGCCCTTAGCACCATCCTTAACATACCGCCGAAATTATACAATTTTGCATAATGTTATTTTTTATATGTCTAGGTCTTTAAGAATCAACTTTGTTTGTTCGGTATATGTAACTGAAATAATGACAGAAAAATATGAAATAAATCTCTCAAATGTGTAATATTTCATAGCACTTAATTATCGCGACAGAATTGTCCTTTGAAGACCAATCGATTTTTCCTAAGAAGATCATTTTCATTCGTTCAATTTTGAAAGTTTAATGTTAACGTTATTGATGAAGAATAAAAGTAACGGGTAAAATAAATAGAACTTTGATAGTTTAATGTGAGGCACATTTTAATATGGTTCATTTGAATGTAGTGTTTTAATATTATTAAACTTTACAATTGTATCAGTTTGCTGAAATACTTAGTCTTGATCTAATAACAATAACGCCTTAATCGAAGGAAGCCAAATCAAGGAAAACGGAGTAGAGGAAGACCTAGAAGTACATGTACTTGGTCCAACAGGATCAACAAAGATTTGAAAACTTTGAACATTTCGTGGGAAGATTCTGTGAGGGCTGCTGAAGACAGAAAAGAATGGAGGAATGTTGCCGCCCTATGTTCTCTTCAGAACGCAAGAGACTGACGATGATGCTGATGCTGATGATAATGATGATGATGATGATGATGAATCTAATCAAAATTGTTATGTATTTTATTTAAACAGGTTTCTAAAGGGATTGCCCGGATACACGAGCGTCTGAACGTTGGCAAAGTTGTATTAACTCCCAATAAATCTAGTTAAAATTAGAACTCAGGAACAGTCAGGCATCCCATAAAACAAATGAAACATTCTTGCATCGAATACCGGCAATTAAAGAAACTTATATTAGCCATTGATGCAAGAGTATGGTGAATAAATAATAATTGTAGTGTCTCAGAGTGTTTTCATAGTCTGCATAAGAGATTACAATGTCTCATCAGCGTACTTTTATAATAATAACTGCAATTCAAATGTGAATGTTTATGTTAATGTTAAATTAAATGTTAACTGTAACATTAAATTCTTCATTCTACAGAGTGCTGTCTGATGGCTTCAGATTTTGCATGTTTTAATATATCATATATTTTACCTAAAATCTAAATGTTTAAATGTTAACAGAAGAAATTTTGAACTGCTCTCTATACTGCTAAATTATTTATCAAGAGTTTAGTTGTGGCAATATATACACCCACGCAACCCATTGTCTCAACTAGGCCTATGTGTAACTGAGGGGTGTTTAACCTTGTACAGTATCGTTAAGTCATTTTTGACTTTATTACAGAAATAACCTGCAATGATAATGTAATGATATTTGCAGAAAATTAACCAGACAAAGTGGTAAACAAAATCATTGCCCTAACTCGGATAATAGCTACAGTTATATCTAACGCTTTTAACAGCTATTTCTGACGCTAACACTATAAACTGTTACCTTTACCTCAAACAACGTACAGTTTTTGCTCTCAACTTCAACGCTTCAATTGCTACTTTTAGCTTTAACACAGCCAACTGCTGATTATAACGAACAGTGATTGAACTGTAAATACATGCAGATTGATGTTGACGAGGTGAGACTTATTGCGTTGCGAGAGCTTTGAAAGCATTCAGGATGATCGCTGAAGTGAAACGTAGAACAATGAGCTCAAATAAGCGTTCATAGCCTCTAATCACCGCGGACCTCTCGTGATGTTAACTTCTGTCCACTGTTTTAATCCTCTCTTATCTTCCTTGTTATCCCTCCTGTGTTTCTTGTTATCCCATCATCATCAGCATCATAAGAGGGATAACACCCAATTGACGTTACCAATAGACGTTAGTTTAACGTCTATCTCTGTACAATTTAGGCCTACCTTCAGAGATGGTTTGTCTTATTCTCTCTCCTACAGGTATTATATTATGTTTCATTAGATTCATTCGATGCACTCGTAGGACGTTAGAAAAATAAGTAAAATAGGCCCATACACCCAATGGAAAGCGTTGGTGCATATTACGAATATCTATCGAAACTCAATTAATAATTGAGATATTTGCATCATCATCATCATCATCATCAGCATCATCATCATCATCATCATCATCGTCCCTTGAATCCCACTTTAACTAGGGTCGTGATACGAATAACTGTCATATTTCAATAACATTAAAGATAAAGCGAATATACATCTTTCATTAGCTTGTAATTTTATCTCTACTTTTCTTCCAATGCGTCTAATTTGCGGCCCACGCGTAAACTTGACTGTTATAGGAGAAATATTGGAATCAAGCAAAAAACACTGTAAGGCCTATAGGAGAAATACTGGAATAAAGCAAATAATAATATCCTAGAACCCCTTTGATGGATGCGTTCTTCGGATGTTCTATTTGCAACGATTAATGACCTTTCTTAATTTTTTTATCATTGAATGTAGTTTGGTTATATTGTATTTGATGTGGCCATGGATAGCAGTAGCACTCTATTAAGATTCTTCAGAATCAGGTTCACGTGATAAAACCCTTATTATCTCTCCTATAACGTCTATTTCTTCTTCCTTTCAATGGTAAAGCTTATCCTTGATCTATAAAGTCTGATTTTCTGGGCTTACACATTAATGGCTGAATTTCTAACGTTCTTTCTTGATAAAATCTGAAGAAATAGGAGGTCAACTAGAAAATCCTGATCAGAACTGATGTAACCTTCCAGCTAATAACGACGATGCTTGAAAATTGTATCGGTTAGCGGCCGGTATCTTTTATGCATCTCTATGGAAATTTGACTGAAAATTCGAGACATTTTACACTCTGGCAATTTCTTCGGTCGCCGGCGGTAATGATAGTCCAAATCCGAAGCTGTTATTCCGGATTTCTGCTCCGGTAGATCGCGTCCCGTTGGGCGACGGGACGTTGCGTGTACGTGTTAATGGAGTCTAGTTATCGCATTAAATGAAGTGTACTCGTAACATAATTACCCGTGGACCGGCACCAAATCCATCGGAGGTCGGGCGGTCGAGCGGCGATTCGCTCTAAACTGTAATTCTATCGCATTTCAAACCAAAGACGCGTCGCCTCTGATAGTAACGTTCCCTGACAACGTAATTTATATGCAGCGACCGCAACCTTCCGACTTCCCTTTCACAGAAATCCCAGTCCCTCCAGCCACTGAATGTTACACCGTACGTATCCCAATCCAGATTTCCTTTCCGTTGTCCAGATTTTATTCATGTTGAAGAAAATTAAATAGGCAAGAAAGGTTAAAGTTTAGTCATAAGTTTTTAAATTTTAATTTGCCAAACGTTACAGTAAGTCAATATTATGATAACGTTTAGGCTATTTAAGTGGAAAGTTGTAATTCACGGCACGCATTTCACAGACTAGAAAGAATAAATATGAAAGAAATAGAAATAACAACTGGGTATGGAACACAATAAGAAGATTAGGTTAATAAAAGATATTTAGTGTAAGGACGGAGGGAAGGGATGTTAATGAGGTAGACTGATAGAAGTAGACTGAGGCGAGGGATGTTAATGTTTTAATAACACAAGTAGACATGATAATGAATACCGAGGAGAGAACTGACTGGAAGTTATATATATATATAGTTATATGTCATAAATATGCATATAGTTATATGTCATACATATGCATATAGTTATCTGTCATACATATGCAAAAACTGAGTTTTAGGCATCACACCTAGAAAGCGAGTGGGAGAGAGGAAGAGAGAGTGGGAGAGAGACAGACAGAGACAGAGAGAGAGAGAGAGAGAGAGGAAGAGGGAGAGAAAGGAAGAGAAGGAGAGAGATGGATTAAAAAAATTAAAAAAGATACTGCTTGGTTAATTTGAAACCAAATTTTTATTGAATGAACCTATTAAGAGACTAATTCTACTAGTAAACAATAATAATATATATTTTACAGATCCAATTTATTTCATAGTGACCCAACTCGCAGATGCGATTCAACTTCCTGCTGTTTTAGCATTATAAACCCACTATAGTAGGCCTACTAATCTACTTGATAAACTAATTACAATGCTACCTACAATGTAATGTATGTTAACTGTGTACCTACAAAAATTATGGTAGGCTATCCCTAAATCTAGGGAGAAACCATGCGTTAAATCCTCATTGACTGACTGACTGATTGATTGATAGATTAAAATAAGCTGCAGCAGATCTGCAGTAATAATAATAATAAGGGTTTCACATCCGTTTCCTCATCCAGGGATGATGTCATTGACGTCCCCAACAGCACACATCACTACATATAAATTCACCCAGACCAATCTGCAAAAGAAATGTGCTTAGGAGAAATAAGGTCCTAAACGAAAGCCAGTCCGGTAATCCAGAAACGGTCAGGGTAGATTGATTATGTCTATGGCTGGAGCCAGTGGCGAAGTCGGTAAGATACTCGACTGCGGATCAGTTGATACGGATTCAAATCCTGGGCTCGCCTGTCACTGACATCGCTTTCGAGTGAGGAATCTGACGTTAACCTTAGTTTTATGGTGGGAAAGATAAGTCTTAAGCTTGCTAGAGAATGTTGAAAGAAAAAAATAAGAGCGAAGATTAGCAGGTAAGGAGTTCCAGATTGGGTGTGCTGCGTAAGAAAAAGAACGTCTGCCCAATGATGTGAGAATATTTGGAACAGAGAGAAGATTGGCATCGGTGGAACGAAGTGCACGTGAGGGACGATAGGGAAGAAGAATTTCAGATAAGTAAGAATCTTGCCAAATCGCAGAGTTTTGAAACTCAATAGAGCTATTTTACATTTTATGCGTTGATTAATAGGGAGCCAGTGAAGGCTGCGAAGCAGAGAAAGAGAGCGAAATGGAAGTCGAGAGGACTTGCAAACAACACGTGCAAGAGAATTTTGGACGTGCTGCAAACGATTGAGAGAAGAAGTAGGCAACCCATGTAATAATGAATTACAGTAGTCGAGCTTTGAATGAACTATAGAATTAGCTAGGATAGTGGCTGAATTTCTAGTAAGGGATGGACGTATTTGCCTAATCTGACGAATCTGGAAGAAAGAAGCGCCACAAACAGAAGAGAAATGGGATTTAAAGTCAAGGTTTTCATCGAATATGACTCCAAGGTTTTTGGCGGATCGAGAAGGTGAAAGAGCAAGATTCTGTAAATTAACAGAGTAATTAGTAATTTTATTTCTTTGCAAAGGAGTGCCAATTAAAATGTATTCAATTTTGGAGGGATTAACAGCAAGACGGTTAGCACAAAACAAGGAATAAACCTTGTAAGTAAGTAAGAATTTTTATTCGTTCATAGCAATTCCGATAAAATATTCTGCTGTCATTTTTATTATGACCAAACAGCCATCTCATGATTTCAAATGTCAGTGTTAACAATAATTACAAAGCGCAGTATGTTAATGGTAACGCTAGTGAGTTGCTAATGAATGGAGAGCGATAATGCGTTGGTTTTCTTAGATAGATGTTAACGTGATTTGTCCCCAGTGGTCCGGAACGAGCGACTGGCATCGTCCGTAATTGACTCAAAGGCTGTCGACAAATTACGTTTGCAATGAGTAAATGGATAAAGTTAGACGGCAGGATACTCAACAAAACACACAGATTTTCGACGCATTTGTCCGGCTGGTATTGCTTTTGAAACCAGAGGGTAGTCAGAAATTGTACAATTTAAAATTACGAAAAAACTACTGTCGTTACAATGATTAATAGTATAGGCTACAAACTCTAATAGTAAATAAACTATTCCAAAACATTTAACACAGAAATAAGACTAGTTTTATTTAATTCAGGCTTCGAATGAATGAGAGTTGGTTGACTTTATAATCGTTGATCATCTACACATGTACAAGTATATTTACTTTGTATTAGCAATCAATCAGTTGTCCTTAGTCGTTGTCATCTTTAATAGAACTTGCTTCCTGGAAAATGCATCGTTTGAACCCTTTCGCTTTTCTTCGTCGGCTTACATTTTATAAATAACGACCGATGTTGTCGTTAACAACATTATCATCATATTTGTAATTGTTGTCGTTGTTGTTGTTCAAGTTTTCAAAATAAGTCAAGATTCCACAGAATCTGCGATGCAATCTCACGTGGTAATTTCATAGCTTAAAATATTTCACGCTTTGTAACTTTTGTAACATTCGCTTCAAATAATAATCGGTTATATATGCGCTACACACCTCGTGTCTGTATAATTTGATAGAAAATACTTTCGGGTTACGATATAAACAAATTGAAATATAGACCTAGACTATAAAGATGTGCTTGATTTTCTTTTGGTAGCGGAACAGACTAAACACAAATGTTCGTGAAAGCAAAACTTTATAATCGCAACGGAAATCATATCAGAGGCGACAATTTTTCCCATTGACTCAGGTTTTAAATTTGAAGTGTTCTGCAAGGAATTAAATATGCTTATGAACAATAACGTTGTTGAACCTTTTCTTCCCAACAGCAAATTGTTTGTGCAAAAATGTTTTTCTTAAACCAACAAATTTTTAGTATTTTCGTTACTGAAGAAGAGAAGATCGCAATTTAAATTTGCCCTAACTGTCTGCAAGTAACTAACAAATTAGTCATAATGGAAGATTGAATTAGTTCACGATAATGTTATTATTTGAAAAAGAATCATAAATAAATCTTCATTAATTGCTGGAATGAGAAATAGACTAGAAAATTCGTTTGAGAAAGAGCGGATAGCAAACATACGGAGAACGCATTGCCGCTAATGGACGGGTGAAATGCAAACTACTGACCCAATCTCCGTCGTGAATTCATTGCTTGAATAATTAAATGAAAAGTAGCAATTCTAGAGCGCATTTGTATTCCGTAAGAAGTTCCCAGAACGGTCCATTACTTATAGCAACAGTTAGAAGAATGGCAGCAATCTCTCGTAATCTCATTCCCGTGAAAGCTAAGATTGGTCGATCTCGAGTTGTCCCGGGGACTTCTTCCTGAGATATTTAAACATCAGCTTCGACCTTATCGTCCTCTAAGCAATGCTAATGAAGAGACCATATCAGCAATATGCGTAACATACTGAAGTATGTTGCTCAGTAAGTGCTCACACAATAAATAATGAATGAAGATTCGTAGAGATAAAAAATCAGCTGACTCGAGCATGTCTCGATATAATACATGTACAATGAGGATTTGACGTCTGTTTCTTCATATGTGGACGATACAAGGGTCTTCTCAAACGGAAATTGTAACTGTATGAAGTTTCGCACAACTAGTAAGCATTATAAAATTCATTCACTAAAGATCTCATTGATTAATTTTTAAGGCATCCGACAATTTTTTTCTGACCAAGATTTCTATTATGATAGAGTTAATATGAATTAACTTTTCACAACCCTCATTGAACAGACAATAACCTACGCGGCAGGTAAATGTAAAACAATATTACAATAGTTACAAAGTCCAAATACTTTTCTTATGCTAATATTTAGCAATTTAAATTTGCTTATATGAGCATCATACAAATTAATCACGCTACAAACCAATATAAATCGAATAAATATATGCTTGGGCTCAATCAAAATTACGTTAAGTTTTTAAAATGAATTATATGTTTTTTCTAAATTTTTATAACAAATTATATTAATAAAACATTATATATATATATATATATATATATATATATATATATATATATATATATATTTATACTAACTATTTTATATGTACTAACTATTTCATATTAGGCCATATCATTATCATCATCATCATCATTCCTTGAATTCCAGCTCAACTAAGATCGGGAAACTAATAGATCTTTTCGACTCCTTTCTGTTTTTGTTCATTTTAAAGTTTTGCAGCTAAAGTACAGTTGTGCTAAATTCGGTATTTATTTAGCAAGTTAACAGCATTTTCTACTAAACATATATTAGGCCTATACTTTTTTTAAAATGCCGTTAACCTGTTAACTTAATTATACACCGAATTTAGCACAACACTCTTTATATATTTTTAATGTTTAGTGCCGGCGTAGAGTTCAAGCTAAAACTCTCTTTATGTCTTTTATTCATCAGTTATTCTTATTTTTTATTTTTATTCGACGCTGGTTCCAGCCAGCGTCGAATAAAAAATAAAGATCGGTAAAGATATTCGTTCATAGATATTCGACCGCGGATCAGTATGTGCGGGGTTCAAAATCCTGGGTTCGCTCGTCACTGACATCGCTTTCAAGCGAGGAAATGGACGTTAACATTAACTGTTAGCAGGCAGCTATTAAAGTTTTTATTACATCTCATTGAGCCCCAGTCCAGATGACGCGTTCTAACAGATCAGCGGTTTTTGAGAAATTCAGTCATTCAATCGAGCGATGCTTATTGAATGAAATAACGAGCGGCGCGTTGTTGTCAGCGTCAATTCATGTTTTTATTGCCTCGATTCTAAGTGGCTTCCCGTTATTGATAACATGCCATATCTGAAGCGCTACACCACTGCTAGCTTATTGTGCATAATCTGCCTGCCATTGCTGCGATAAAGTTATTAAGAGATTAAATGGAGTTACTAAAGCAGAATTATCTGAAATCTTTAACGGAGATTTCTTTTTGCTCAGAGTTATTTAATTACGATTCTTTGTCTATTTAATTCCTTCCTCACGCAAAGAACTAAATCTTCACGAAAGGGAATTGTTAATGAAAAGTCTTAGGATTCTGCGAGCTTTAGATATGCGAGTTCATAATTTAATTGGAATGATAAAGATTTAGATAAAATATTAAAGCTGCAAGTCTTCAAAGTGTTTAGCGATATAAAAGTAATTAGATAAAAGCAGAAAAATTATCGGATAGTAGATGCGCACAGAGGTTATATATATATGTGTGTGTGTGTGTGTGGAGGAATTATATTCCATGAACCTGCCAACTGTATGTGCACAAAGAGAGAGAGACATACCTAGATGGAGAGAGTACATACGCCAATCATATCACAGAATTTGACAATCTGTAAAAATATAACATTCTGGAAATGTTCTAAGAAAAGAAACTTTTAGTAGAAGAAGAAACTGCACAGTTAGAAAGAGATATACGATATGAGGAGAAAGAAAAAGAGAGAGAGGAAGAAATAGATAAATATAGGTGTAACAATATACTAGCAATTAGCTTATAGTCTGCTTTGAGAAAAGGGTCCATATGGAATAGAAACATTTATTGTGACTGCTAAATGAGACGATTAGGTAATAACAGAGGAAGGCAATGGCAAATTACCTCATGGCGGTCACATTTAATATAAGAAAAAGTTACACTAAATTATGTAAATTAATTGCCGTTGTGATACGACCAATTGACTATATCATGAAGCGCACTTTGTAGATTTAGCAAGTAGGTAGTTGAAGGAAGATATGCCTTAGATGATATGCTATTTGCTAAAACTTTTCATATTAAAACAACCAGCAATATTTTAGCTAGAGAAAATTAATAGCTATAACGAATTACATACTTATTCTAAAAGATTCATACGTCAGTTACATATTGTAAATATTGCAATAAAGCATTTTCAACAAATACAAGCAAAATCTAAAATTGCAATTTTGAAATATAATCCTATCAGTGATTTAACTTTAAAACAAATATATAAATGTTCACGTAATATGACCAGGTTAGCGCTAGTTCTTAAGCTTTAAACCTCAACACGAATGCATCTTCTACTCAACATCGTATACATCTCTATTGAAGGCTTTATTGCAAATATTGATCAGACTTTATTATGATCTGATAATATTAGTCAATTGCCTTCAGCTCTACTGAATGGCATTAAACTGTTTTCCATGTCCGTGCTTTCCACGCTCCATTCGCTCTGAACGGTCCTTCCATTAGGTTCACTGCCGAGAAAACGGAAACGGAAATTGAAAAAATATTTAGTATCCGCGCATTGATGTTGGGCATCAGAAGCACGGAATTGGTCGCGGTTGACTGATGTGGCATGGATTAATGATAGACCAGAGTTCTCAGCTTGCAACTTTCAGTTGCAAGCTGAGAAGAAACAAGAAAAGAAAAGCGATTTCACACATGCCCATTAAGACATCTTAATATCTTCAGCAAACTCAAATGCAATTAATAATTAGCTGAAAATTTCGATGCACTTATTTTAACACAACTGTTTGGTTGAAAAGCCAATTCTTCCGGTTAACTTCTGTATTAGCTGGAGTGCTTGAGGCACGCATTCGTCAGACCTATGTAACGCATCCCAGTGTAGGGATTTATGGCATCATGGAAGGGACCAGCAGACAGTAGGACAGGTGTAGGGGGTGCCGGTCACGCCTGGGCTGTCCCTCAGAACGTCCATTTCCGATCAGCGTCCGCAGTAAATGAGGCCAAATAGACTGTAAATGGCGTTATTTATCTGCCGATCTCCCGGCCGCAAATGAATTAAAAATCAGAATTCGATTAATCAAAGTGACCGAACGATTGAAAGAATAATAGACTCCCATTCCCAGATAGGATGTTTCTCTTCGCACATTGAATGCTAATCGAGATTGTAATCTGCTTCGATATCGAGATGTTAAATCTATACCGGAGTTGATTGGAGCGTAACGGAGCCATATCGTAAAATACATTTCAGAAAATTAAATTTGTCTTGAGAATACATCTATATCCGTGAAAGTCTATACGATTAGTCAAGTGAAGAAGTTAGTATACTTTCCAGTTTACTTGTCTAGTAGGCCTATATAAGCAGTGGTCCGGAGTGTATAGATTACCACTATGGTTTTGCAAGGGTAATGTTTTTGCAGAAAATTGTCATTGATCCATCAGAGATTTGGTCCAATAAGAAATATCCAGTATACGAATGCAAGCATGGTACATGTATATACATAAGTATGGTACATGTATATATAGATATGTACATATTGCCGTTTTGCTGTTTTGTGATTATTATTGTTACAATACTTATTCATTCATTCATTCATTCATTCACTCATTCTTTCAATCATTCATTCATTCATTCCACCAATCAATCACTCAATCAATTAATCAGTCAATTAATCAATCAATTACTAAATTGCTCTATAAACCTCTGTATCAAGCAAAATATTAAGTTTTCAATCATGCAAAGATTCAATAAATCAAATAACTAATCATATTATTTTTCTCTGCTTTTTTATTAACTATGTTTCAAGCTATTTGTTGAAAATTTCTTTCTAGAATGCTATGTATGCCCGGTGATTTTTAAGCATTTCCCCCTTAAGGAAGTTCATTAAATTGGGACTTAAAAAAAGTTTGTATGTCTATATTAACGAGCTCATCCAAGATCTGCGCACAAAATTCATTGAAATCATCTAGCAACAATAATCTATCAGCATTGAACGTTCAATGGAGTCATAAACGACTTCAAGGTGGTTTTTCATGGTTATTCTCGGTGACTGCATTCGACCGCTGACGCTAATCAGAAGCAATTAAGACATTTATTTAATTACAAGACATTATTAGCAATTAAAACATTATTCCAAAATTAGAAAAAACATTTGCCTCATAAAAAACCACTGAGTACTGTTGCCCTATTTTCCTTCAGCTAAAGTCGAATAGTGAATGGCCTCTTAAATGTCTATTCCATCTCTAACTGGAGAAGTGAATAGTTGCCATTTAGCTATGATGAGGTGGCGTGGAACCGGAAGTCGATTACTGGCAAGCAGCATTGATATATTAGCGGCAGCGGAGGCTCGGTCACGTGTCCTGCATGTATACCGTATTATCGCTCAATCGACTGCCTCGGCCATCTAGCGACAGAACTGTATGGCCGGTTAATTAATGATGGAATAATGGAGTCAAGAGCAGAGACAGGACAATAAGCACAGGATGCGGATCAGTTACGAGCCATTGACAGAATGCTCTAGTGAGATGAGTTTTTAATAATGTTGCGATTAGCTAATCAATTGTTTCAATGCTAGTTCAGATAGTATTTTCGTTACCAAGACCTATAGCCCTAGTCATTAGGCAATCTCTCTCTCTCTCTTTCTCTCTCTTAGTGCACTGCCTACTGGCAGGTTCATGCTATATAATGCCTCCACTCATTAGACAATCATGACTGAGCTATTCTCTAGTGAGATGAGTTTTCAATAATATTGCGATTAGCTAATCAATAGTCTAAATGCTAGTTCAGATAATATTTTCGTCACCTAGGCCTATACGCCTAGTAGTTAGGCAACCGTGACTGAGTTATTGAGTGGTAAATGCAGTTGAAACAGTATTTCTTCTTCGTTGACCTCCTTGCCCTACTTCTGCTTCTGGGACTGTCTATTGTAGATACATCCGAATTCTGCCACGATCATCTGTCATCTGATCGTCGTCGTCATCATCATCATCATCATCATCATCATCATCATCATCTTCCCTTAAATCCCAGTTTAACTAGGGTCAGTATAAGAATAGACTGTCTCAAATTCTCTTTTTCCTACATCAGTGAATTTATACTAAATGTGAGACTTTTCCATTCGTCTACATTTTTGTATCAATTTCTGGAGCATAGATCTATCATCTGATCACAATCATAAAATCTATCTAATTGGCCTACTAAATATCAACGCAAGATTAAAGTTGAAAATATCTCACATATAATAATAAATAATAATAATAATAGCACTTGCACTGTTTTGATCTCGCTTTCTCTTGTGGTTTCTGTGTACTCAGTCGTCATCGTGTAGTATTTTGGCGCCTGTTTGTTCAGAGTCTGAAAGAGACGTCCCTGACTTTGCCTTATGGCGAGGAATCAGTCTTTAAATTCCTATTGTTTGATTGATTGACTTTATGTCTGTGTCTGCAGCAAAGACTTACTGAACATTTACGAATTATACGTTGCATTTACCAGCAGGAGGTACAGCAGATACGGAGAAAAGCAACTGCCATCCTATGTTTTTCAATAGATCTCATCAAGTTATAATCGAAGAGACTTATACAAAATAAAAAATAGTAAAGACTTAATGTTAGTTTTCTCATTTAATGATGTCAGGGATGTTAATAGCAAACGAGTTTCAAAGAATGAAAATGTCAAAACCAACAAAGACCAGATATTTATCTATACTTTTTCATTTATTACTACAGTTACTTAAATAGTAAATTAATTAATTAATAATTAAATTGAAGAATGAAATATCAATTCTATTGACATGATATTAGGTCTGTGTGATCATGGTACCGGTGTATAAGGGGCTGTTAGCGGTTTGTAATAAAGGATCTGTCAATCTTACAATGCTGAACCGCTGGTTTTAAACAGAACAGGTAATAGCCATGAAGAGAGCAAGTGAAGCGGCCTGACAGGCATGCGATACGCTCATTTATCTTCCTCTCATTCCTCCTCCATCACAAACTTTCTCTTAGGCTCAAGGGCTCAATTATATACAAATTTCTGCGAGTAACAATTAGATATTATATATATATATATACATATATATATATATATATATATATATATATATATATATATATATATATACAGGCTGCGCATGAAAAAATAACCCCATAGCACAATTACGATAGCTTAGCCAATTATTGATATTTCGCCTTGACATTTTAGACTTCTCTTGTGAAGGAATTTTTCCACAAGCTGACCAAAGTTTGTGAAAAATATTTTTAAAGAAACCGGAGTTATCCAAGTTTTGCGAAAAATTCAGCTTTTTTTCATTTAACACGAAACGTAAAACGTCAATTATAATCAATTCATTTTTGTAAATGTGCTGCCCCTGAAAAAGGCCGTTAGATGATGACGCCTCTGATATTGGCGAAATATCAACAATTGACCAATCTATCATAATTTTGCTAGGGAGTAATTTTTTATGCGCAGCCTGTATATATATATATATATATATATATATATATATACATGTATATATATATATATATATATATATATATATATATATACTGTATATAGTCTTGTCAAATGACAGGTCTCAGGTTCATATTACTTCTCAGTCTCCTGGTGCACTTCATCGCGAGCTCTACATCGATCAAGTTAATGCCTTCATTAAACCTAAGCCTTCGCCACACTTTTTGTCTAACCTAGTCTATATAGAATAAATATGGCTTCTGCATAAGGTGATTTCCCCTTGCATTCAGCAGTTTTTGCTTAGTCGCGTCTATGTTATAGTAGAGTTTATAATTTATAATTGTTGATTATGTAATATCAATTTTCATGATTATGTAATATCATGGACCTGCCAATAGGCAGTGCACTAAGAGAGTGAATATCAATCTGTTTCGGTACGGACATCGCTATACCGGTACTGAACTATTCACGGTTCAGAAGTCACTCACACCATATTGTTCAGCGTACTTGTGTTTCTAGTAGTATAGCTTTCTAACTACTATTCCATGGAATTTTCAATTCTTTGTTTTATTTTACTTAATGCGATTGAGTTTGCCCGTGTTATGTCCGGGTTGCAGAAGGATAGACCAACCGTGGACTGCACGTGTCGTAAATGAGACAAAGCACAAAGATCGAAACCAATGTCAAAAAGGGAATTCGGTTGGTAAACGCTGAGTCTCCAGCAATTGCTACAAAATTTATAAAACTAATGTAAAAGAAGGTTTATTCTTTCTCTGACAATAGTTAAATTGTGATTCAACAGAAGAAGATGATGACGATGACTTAATACAATTGAGTAAATAAATTAAAACTTTAACAAAGGGGACCGTTTTATCTTCTCCCTATTCTCAGCTTCCTGAAATAAATTCACTTCGAAATACATAGTAGCCTTTTCAATTCATTAATTAATTATTGAATGAGGCAATACAATTTTAATTCACACTTACATCAAGACCTAACCCTACAAATTAGCCCAGGCCTTAACCCTAACAAATCAATCAGGCCTAGCAACACGGGGCCGATGGAGCTAATGGTGGGATTGTGCTGGAGTAAATTTTGGCAAGTGATCATAATTACAGGAGCCTGCCCCGTCCAATGATCGTAAATGTGTTCCATTACGTCCCCTCACCCTTCTCTCCACTCTCTTCCCGAGCCAGTCCATTACAAGCGCTCAACCTGTAATCGCTCTGATTAAAAGTTTGAATCGTTCGATAAGTGCTGACTGTAATCAGTCGATGGCTACTTGTCAGTCCAGAGAGCGTCTAGTCACGAGTCATGTCGCATCCTGGATACAGAAACCGCAGCAGTACTTCTAGAGAAACAGTCACGAATCGTGTCACATCCTGGATGCAGAAACAGCAGCAATTTTTCTAGAGAAACAGTCACGAGTCATGTCACATCTTGGATGCAGAAACAGCAGTAATTCTAATTAAAAAATTGTGAGAGTATATAATATAAAGTCGTTGTCAGCTGCTGTGCATCTGGAGTGACATCAGAGAC
Source organism: Enchytraeus crypticus (assembly GCA_905160935.1). Classification (NCBI taxonomy): domain Eukaryota; kingdom Metazoa; phylum Annelida; class Clitellata; order Enchytraeida; family Enchytraeidae; genus Enchytraeus; species Enchytraeus crypticus. Next base: position 3,198,478 of record CAJHZI010000903.1, on the reverse strand, counting down.
GGAATGAGCTTGGATTTTAGCAAAACATGTTTTCAACATCATGTCACAATGATGCCTTACACTATTGCTTTCCATTGCTGCCCGCCAATGTTGCTTCGGTTTTGCTATAAATCGCACATTGGTCACCAAATGCTGAAAATACTTTTTACTTCAGATTACATAGCAATTAATTACGGGTGTAAATATCGACTAGCAATAAATTGTCTCGCATGTAGGACGGCTACAAGACAAACACAAGTTGCGCAGAATTTCTAGAAGATGAAGGACGTGATAGATCAGTTGTCATGGGTGAAGGTGATTAGTGAGAGTGGGTAGAGGTTTTTGCTCATGTCATCTGTCCACTGAAGACGGATCACTAATGGTCGTGTTTGATGAATATCATTGATCAACGGTTCACTCAGCCTGAGATAAAGCGGACTACCAGAAAGGCTAAGAGCAAGTTTAACGTCGGTTTCCTGCGCGAGTGGAAAGTCAGTGACGAGAAAAGCACTGGATTTTCAGAGCGAAAAGAATCTCGACAATTTAGCGGAAATACTATTATGTTTATCTGGCATATGCACATGGAATGATAAGATGTACAGGCTATATTTTCTATCTATTTGACGGTAGATAATTGAATAAGCTAGGCAGGTATTTATCATTAAAAACTGGATTATCACTCTAATCTAACGGCTGCACCTTTGGTTGGTAGGTCAGTTGTTTAACTACGGCAATGGTTGGGTGCGACGTCTTGAAAATAAGCCCTTCGGGCTTTTGACCTCAACGTTACATCCATAAAAACTTATCTAACGCCAGGTTTAGCTGAAGAAACACGCATGGGAGTCAGAGGCTACCACATTCGTTGATTCATTCAAGTGAACTTTGAAAGGTCGAATTTGTTCAACTCCTAAAAATTTTATTTTTGTATTTTTCACTCGTTTTTCTCTCGAACAGTAGGTTTGATATACCTTCAATGTTTCAAAGACGACTTCAACTCAGAATAGAACGTATTCAAACTTAAAATTAATTTAAATTTATGTATATTTTATTTTATTCAATTTTTAATTCAGATATTCAGCACAACATTCTAACAATACCTGGTGGTTCGGGTAAAACTCTAGCATTCGTCCGTGTGAAAACAAGAAATCTATTAGCTACTCACATTACCTCCGACTGCAATCTAATCAAAAGTTAACAAAAGCTCTCGTTAAATTCGATTCACAGCAGCTAACTGTGAATAAAAGAATCAATTAGGCCTGCTGTTAAGTTACACTCTGAAATAAGTTAAACTGTAATAAGCTAAATAGCAATTGAGAGAACTTGTATCTTATCTTTACGATGCGTATTTGCAGTAATAATAGTTAAATTCTTCCCGGGGTGCAATGCCGACTGTACGTAATCGGTTTTCAATACGAGTGCAAACTGATCATACACGGGCACCCAATCGTTGCGTCAGTGTACTATTATCTGAAACCCAATATCAACTAAATATCTTTCCACATATGCTTCGAGGACAATAAAGAGTACAGTACGGTAAAGGTTTAACGCCCTGTACGTCATTTGACGGTGATGTTAGAGACTATGATTGTTTTCAGTAATGGCAAAGAGGTATCTACGCACAGGCTTATTGAATTAAATTTTTGCTGAAGACGATTGCTCGCTATTATGCTTTCGAGGGAGTACAGTGTGTATGTATGAGTGCATTTATGTCTGTGTGTACCTGCGTGAATTTGCGAGTTTATATGTTATATATTTTTTCCAATCTAATAATTATACAAGCATGAGGAAAAACTGGATTGTTTTCACATTAGGGGTAAACAGGATTGTGTTTGAGTAATTAGGATTGTTTTCTCAGGGAATGACATCTCTGTCCGGTAAATGTTAGTCAAAGCTGAGGAAGGCATAGGGGCCCACCTTGTCATAAGCAGAATCTCTCAAGAATAATGGTATATCAAAAGGAATGTTTAAAATGATTTGAAGATCCACTCGTTTCTGTGGATATGAAGAGGAAAACGGAAGAAAGATGAGTGGAGGCGCTCAGGCGCTATATATCATGGTCCTGCCGGTAGACAGTGCACTAAGAGAGTTAATAATTATATCTATTCAACCCTGTAGTCTACGTTTTATTAACTTTTCAATATGGTGCACAAAGCACCTACTATGTGCATATTGGATATCCGGTTGAATAGTACTCTTGCCTGAGAAGCAGGATATAATCAGCTCAAATCCCAGCCGGACCGTCCATGCCCCTATACCATGTATTGCTGAAACAGACGCTTAGCTTAAAGTTTATATATTTTTATGCTACTTAATGACATCAAATTATATATATATATATATATATATATATATATTTATATTATGCATCTCAATTTTCTTATACTGTTATTAAAGGCTGTCTAACGCAATTTAGAGTTGTACCAGAAAATTAATTCTCTTTATCAAATAGTCATTAATTACATTAGTAATTTATATTGATCCACTTAAGAAAATTAATTTTGCTGTTTGAAAATCAAAGCATATAATAAAAGATAATGTAAGATTTGGAATGATTTCGAATTTAGCGGTATCCTATTAGTGGTCCTCGTCTGAAGAAAATATCGAATTACTGAAGCCTGAAGTCAGTAAATTACGTTCTGAGAAAATTGTGAATGGTTACATCAACCTCAGAGTCTTTGAGATTGTGTGATGTATATCCTATTCTGTATTATAATATACAGTATATATAATATATATATATAATATATATTATATATATAATATATATTATATATATAATATATATATATATATTATATATATATATATATATATATATAATATATATATATATATATATATAGCGAGAGAGAGAGAGAGACAGAGAGAGAGAGAGAGAGAGGAGGAAAGCTAAAGGGAGATAATATATTGAATAGATAAAGAGTTTTTATGCTATAAAAGTTGAATTCAATATTCTTGTAGTTTCATTTTACACACAACTCTCACCTTCATTAGTTTAATTGTGGTTTCATTTTAATTAGAAGTCAAAAAATTAGAAACGCAGGCCTTATATCGAAATATATGGCGGGCTATTAGTAGTTGTCTCATTTAAATTTCGTACATTAATTTAATTGACAAAGTTATTTGAAATATAATTACATGTATAGTGTCTTATTGGAGTGCGTTGATCCTCGAGTTATGCATGCTTGGTCATTACAGAATAGGGCCAACCTTAAACTGTTCTTGCCGTAAGAAGCGACTAAGTATGAAACTGAGAAGACAATGGAAAACCACCTGTGAAGCCATATTTCAAAATCTGAGAACTAACTTAGAACTTTGTAATAGCATTTTGGGTAAGATCAAACTTTTGGGCCGCTAAAGTGTTCTAATTCTAACTGTATTCTGATTATATACTTTGATTAACCTGTCACTAGGCAAACACCACATAAATCATTTAATAATGCGAGTCCGTTTGAAATACTAAACTTACATTGTTCTATTTCAAAATTATTACCAGTGTGCATCTACCAGTGTGATTATTATTGACTAGAATACCAATTGTCAGCCATGTTGAATATGGCTGGAAATTGACATTCTAGACAATAGTGATTCAGGCTTCATTCGGAGCGGTATCTCGATGAGATTAAAAGAACATTTGAATAAGACGACAGACGGACATCAACAACCGGCCTGAGGGTCGACATTGAGACGTATTGTGTTAGACCGCATAAATACTTGAGTCTTCTGCTTCTTTGTCTGCAGCTTCTTCGGCGTAAAGAGAGCATTCACTGCCAGATCTGTAAAGCGAAATTTAGCATCAGTTTCATCTTCCAATGTCAAAATGGAGCTGCGAATTTGCTTGCATCTGATATCCTTCGATGTTTTTCTCAGCCAGCTATAAAAATTTGGGAAATATATAATTATATCTAGAATAAATAATTACTCAACGCTTTACTCAGAGGATTAAACGATTATTGCATGCTACTGGCTATTTAATTTCAATTCCTGACTCGAAAGCCTGTCTGTGACGAGGCTACCCCTGTATTTGAAATCACTTACACCTATTAAGCGATCAGACATTTTATCACCATGCTATCGGGCCCGTCCTAAGCTCAGATAACAACAATGCCGTCCGGCGACTATTCTGTAATGTATTCTGTACTCTATTCTGTAATGTACTATGTAATGTCAGTAATATATTCTGTAATGTATTTTGTAATGTGTTTTGTACTTGTAATGTATTCTATAATGTATTCTGTAATTGTAGCATTTCAATACTCTAATAAGACAAGCACAAGTCGTTTTTCCTTTCAATATTCGAATATTTTCTAATTTTTCTTGACAGTAAAAAAACCAACTGTTGTAATTTGTAAACAATCCATTTATTATGATATCAGAATATTTTAGTTTAATACAATGACCAAGTCTATGTCACTAGACTCTGATTACAGCTCCTCGGCTCTTCTCACATCCTTACATTACCTCAGGTTATTTAAGCTGATCACAGAGACTCGATGTCTCCAACGCTTGCCATGTGACGCTGGAATAATTCATAGGACATTAGCCGTTCTGTTGCTCCAGCAATGTTACATATGACAACCGTAAATCGCTTTAGTAACCGATCCCCAGCGAGGCTTGTAATTTCCTACTTCCATCAAGAGGATCTGCCGAAGGGAAGTAAAAACTACGATGAAGTCTTAACAGCCGTGAATGAGAACGAGAAACAAGAATACAGTTGTTGATCTGTTGATTAGTTAACGATCTTCAGAAGATGTTATTATAGTGTCGGCGCCGCTTCCTAATCAAAGATCTTAGAGTTTCAGAAGGAAACGATTCTATTATAAAACTGCCGTAAAAATAAGTGCCTACAGGTTTGCACTAGATGTCTATTAGGATTAGATTACCAAACTTTTTTGAAATTAATTATTGCATTGCTTCAATTTTTAAGTCCGTTATAGGTTCTGAATTTCTAATTGAATGCTGAATTCGATTAGAAACTGAATGATTACATTTCTTTACTTATTTCAAAATCATCAAAAAGCAGGATTTTTCTGGATCCTACTGACGCCATTACAAATAATCCGGCTGAGATTTGAAATCCTTTGGTTCCTGCTTATGAGACAACTTATCTTTTAACTTAGCCATCCTAGAAGGACATCGACCTCTAACAACCTTTATATATACTGTATACTTGCATTAATGCGCTTCAGCAACATGAATATATAAACTATGCTTGAGAGTATTGCAATCTTAGATTATGAATTAAGTCTTTAAACCTCTGTATAGACTATACTTACTAGTGCTCATTAGTTAAGAATATTTGATTATTGACACAAAATTCTTTAATACTTCCGGATAAACAAAATAGATGCGAAGTAAACAATTTTAAATGTGAGATTTTGCTATTTTTCTGTGGAATGGAAAATTGAGGAAATTGTCTGCATCTTTGATCTCTTTTCCACACTGTACCTAGGAGTAAACTAATTGCTTTAGTTGAAAATCTAGTGTGTCTTATTACTTATGTGTGAAGTAAATGCACATGAAATTAAAGTTAGTTTCATAAATAGACTCTGCACTTGACAAATATTTAATGTACTCTCGTGATTTATTTAAGATTATTGTTTTGCATATTTACATTTTAGAGACTGATTCAGAAAATATCTATTTATTTCTAAAATTAAAGTGAATACATAAAAATTCATCTGAATTACATAACGGCACACACTGGGTCAGGAAGCACAGATGCTTGCTTTAAGACTCATTTCCTCCTTCCTCTCCATGGTTATTAGTAATCATTGCCTTTTGATGGCGCATCAATTGCAGCCGGCGCGGATTTAAGAATAACCTTCAATCACCCTGCGATATTTTCCTTCCTAAGCTTTTACCAACACTCGGTCTTCCATGGTGGTCACCCACAAAGTACTAACCGAGGTCGATGCAGCTTAACTTCGATAATTGACGCGAAACTAAACCAAATGCGCTAATCCCGACGTTGTATTCAATTCAACTGATACTTGTTCTCGTATGGTTTTATGGCATTAAAGGAAGATAAGAATTGAACATCAACAAGATAAATTTTATTACTGTCTCATTAAAACATGCAGAAAATTCATAACAATAATTAGGCCCTATAAATGAAAAAAACTGTTATTACTCATTTTGACCTCCCTGACATCATCCTTGTATGAGAAAACGGACGTTGAACCTTCATTATTATCATTATTATTTAGACTTACAACCATTAAGACAATTGTTACTTGGCTTTTTCAAATTGATGATACACAAACGCCTTACCGGCGCATACATCTACCGACATCGCCTTGGCTGGAGCCAGTTGCGATGTCGGTAAGATATTCGACGGCGGATCAGTATGTGTAGGGTTCAAATCCTGGGCTCGCCCGTCACTGACATCGCTTTCGAGTGAGGAAACTGACGTTAACATTAGCTTTATCAACTTTTACATAAAAAATAAAATATATTACTTCTTTTTGATACTGGATTAGAATTCGTCAAGGGTAATATCAATATGTCGTTTGGTTGTAAAGTTGGTATCCCCTCAATTATAAGTAGAAGATCAGAGGTTTGAATCCCAGTCAAATCGACTCTGACAGCATCCTTTTTGATGCGAAGTTGATGTTAAACCCTAGTTTATAGTTTCTTAAATTGCATGTATATGCCTATGCACTTGGAGCATGACTGCATTTTTCATGGTGCGTCTGTTTTAAGAATTAGCCTTTACTGATAGCTAAACTATTGTATATTCTATAACTTTGAGCATGGTAATCAATCATCTGTGCAATAAACGTTGTTTTTACGATGACTGTTATTGCTAATATTGTTGTCATCAATATTGTATACCAGCTTGCTAAAGACTGTAAATCGAGCACCTACGCATTGAATTTGCAGATGACACTAACCACTACGCTATTGAACGACTCAATAGCATAGTGGTTAGATATTTGTTAAATACGATCAAAAAGAACAGCTGTTGTAAATTGAAATGTTTAAAAGCTTTATTTATATGTACAGTCCGCTTTTGTTATAATAATTAAGAAATTTTATGAACCAAATAAAAACAAAACAATATATACAACGAAATACTGAGTGCTAATATTAAAAAATAAAATAACTAAAACTATGAGATCAACTGCAAGAAAAAGTTGAAAGCATTCATTCTCTGAAAGTTAAATTAGAGAATAATTATTAGTTTGAAGAAACATTATTATTATGTTCTTATTAGTTACATATCTATAACATATATATTAGTTACAGCATTAATCGCTTTAATTTGTTGGTTATTTAAATATCTGCGTATTCTGCTATTAGTCACAACTATAGACAATTCCATGTGCCAGATTTCAAGCTGAGTCCAAATCCTCAAATTCTCTACAAAAATGTTACATAATTAAAGTATAGCTTCTCTCTAATATAACCTATAATAATATAAATTCAGGAACACTATAATGCTGATGTGTAATAGTTCTGCGTAACAAAATTGGCATACGATAACATTAACAAAACACAAATAATCACAACATTTACTATACAAAAGTCATTCGGGGGGCCTCCCCGTTAAACACGGACGGGGGATGAGAGGTTGGCTGCAGGCGGCTCACCTGGTGCTGAAGACCCTGTAGGAACATGCGTGGAAAGACGGAGTGGGCCTGGGATTGACCGGATGCGGCTGCTTGGACTCCGGACTGAGCCGCCACTGCCGCTGCGGATTGACGCAGCAGGATAGCGTCGAGATTGGAGACGATGTTAGCGGTGTGAGGATCGTAGGCGGACCAGTAGGGATTCGTCTGGAGCATGCGCTGCACTGCCGCATAGTTACCCGCCTCTGCTAGCAGCTCCAGTCCTACAGCAGTCTGGCGCTTCCACTTAGTCCTACAACATGGATTGCGACAGTCTTAAAGACTCTAATAGAGATAAAAAATGCAATAATAAATAATAATAAATCAGCTCTGCATTAAAGAACAATTAATAAATATAAAACGTTTTATAGAGATAAAACTTTTAATATAGAAAAACACTGGTTGGAGCCAGTGGCGATGTTGATAAGATATTCGACCGCGGATCAGTATGTGCGGGGTTCTTATCCTTGGCTCGCCAATCACTGACATCGCTTTCGATTGTGAAAGCTCACGTTAGCACTAGTATTTAAAAGCTTGTCGTGACTCTTTATTGCATGGACACAAATAGAAAAGAACACATCGAAATTCAGCTTTGTTTTTTCAAATTAATAATAACTTGAGCTTGTCTTGACCTTTCCTAATTAATAATAACATAGCGGGAAATTTTAATTTGAGCAGTTAAAAATAGAAAGTAAAAATAGAAGTTAAAAATACATCAGAAGTATAAAATTTCATTCCAAAGGAATCTAAAATTTATGAAGCTAGACTTATGAAGTCTAATTCCATGTTAATAATTAATGTACAGTAAAAATATTTAGAATGAGAATACATTTTATCAATAATTACGTATTTTGGGTAAACAGGATATTTTTCTCAGGGAATGACGACCCTGTCCAGCAAATTTTAGTCGAAGCTGAGGAGGCATAGGGGGCCCACCTCGTCATAAGCAGAATCCCCAAAGAGTAATGGTATATCAAAAGGAATGTCATAGTTGATTTAAAGATCCACTCGTATGTGCACATGTAGAGGAAAACAGCAGATAGATATGAATGGAGGCGTTATATAAAATGGACCTGCCAGTAGGTAGTGCACTAAGAGAGAGAGAGACGTATTATGCTCAGAGGTTTCTCATTCGCTGTAGGACATTACTTGTACGTTATAGCAGCTCTGCATTAATGAGAGAATAATAAATACAAAACTTTTTTACTTTATGCATGTATGCGCAAAGGGTTTGAGAGATAATCTTGTACTAGCGTAGAAGCAGTTGCGGGATTCACAATACGTCGTTGGCATCCCCTTGATGCCAACGACGTTCAGAACGAAGTTTCAAATGACCGGAAATTAATTGCTTATGCGAATTCATTAAAAAAATGAACATCAAATAAGTGCTCGTTATCTAAGGGTGAGGTTACATTTAAGTCTTTTTTACTTTCTCGCGTGAATTAAATAATCATATTTGGCTAATATTTATATACCTCGTAACATTTTAAATGAATGAAATGGTCAGCATTAACATGCAACTAATAAATAAACTCAGTATACACACAGTATATTAAATGGCGTTAGTTTACTTGTATTTAAATGGATGTTGATACGTTTATACTCTCAAACTTGTGATATTGATTTACAAATATAATAGGTGATGGAATGCATAGCGAGATATCGATCCACTCAAAAAGTTCGTTTAGTGTATACAACAATTAGGCACACAGTGCAATTGTTTTAATATCTAACAGGCTAATTAGAGATGGAAATTTTATAAATTTCCAGAGTTCGGGTTCGGTTCGGTTCGTTGAAAATGAAAGTTCGGTTCGGGTAGGGTTCGGTTAGCAGCTATAATAGCCTAATGTTTTTATTAATTATTATAGTACTACTCTTTAATGTTAATGTGACGCTGCATTTAATCTATCAGTTAATTCAATACAAACGCTGACTTCTTTAATTCATATTTTCTAATTAATTTAATAATATATATCTAACACAGAAATGACACATACAATAATACGATAATAATACAAGGTCCAAAAACAATATTAAGTCACCCTGGTCTCTATTCAGCCAACCTACCAAGTACTCTACATTTAACAAGTGTAGGCCGCTGAAAACTATATTTAGAGACTAGTGCAAATCAATATTAATTTAAGGATTAAGGAAATAAAAAGGTAAAGCTTTCAAGTAGACCTTAATAAGGAACTACGCTGTCCTCTACAGCTTATTACATATCACTATATAACCCGCACTTGCACATTATAAACCACTGTTCGCAGAAATATTAATATTTCAACATTCAAGCACTCTAAAACCTTTACTAAATCACGATCAAAAGTGTTCAACTTATCTTCTAGTTCCTCATTGGATATCTCAAAGATCACAGGAGGCTTGGACGCTTCATCGTCCCCTAAGCGACATATAAAACTATTTCTATTTCTTAAAAACACGTGCTTCTCCTGCACACAACACGTCACCACGTCATCAACAACAAGAAGGATCCACCGGAAATGACGTTAACACGTCTTTAAAGAAATTACGTAAACAATAAAAATTCAGCACCTAAAACACAGAACAGCAACAACTCTAGTATAAATATTGCACCATAATATTACTGCATTCTATAATATTTGCACCATAACACAGCTGACAATTTGAGAGTTCGGTTCGGTTCGTTGAAAATGAAAGTTCGGTTCGGTTCGGATTCGGTTCTAACAACGGTTCGGGTTCGGCTTGCTTTCCAACTCGCAAGAGTTCGATTCGAGTTCGAAATGGTTTGGTTTGGATAATGTTACAATTGTTTAACTTTACTTATAATAATCATGGTTATAACAAACATGTTTAAAATGGTTTATGGTAAATATGCTTAAAAATTCATTAAGTCATAATAGCTGCCACATTTTTTAACCTGGGTAAAAATATGACAATGAAAAAGGAGAGAAGTGGTATTTATTCCTGTACATTTCTTAAAATATTGTTAGTTGACCAACAAAAGTTCATAATAGAGATATTTAGCTTTATTATTGTATCTGAAATATTTTCCTTGATTTTAAATAGCAAATAGAACGCTTCATCAATTTCTAAATCTTTATTGTCACTGAAGGCCTATAATTATATTAGATACGTTTATAATTAAGTGGAAATGTCTTGGCTAAAATTTGATCCAATATTTCAGAGACAAAGTTCAATTTAGTTATATAAAAATGTCAAATAAAGATGATTTGGTAAACACGTGTACTGCCATAGAAAAATGATCATAATATACACCGTTTGCTATCAACTGACCAGCAATAAGCTTCATAATTTACCTTATGGTTTCAAATTTGAAACTCTCAGATCAACTATGAAGTTACGAAAAGAGTTATGAAATTAGTGCATCGCTATGGTGCAAAATTATTTACTCCAGATTGCCTTAACACATATAGAATGTCATATATAATTATTAGAAAATCTGGTTGCAAAAATATTAAGGTAGCACGCTCATATTGGAAAAACTTCATAATTTGAATTTAACAAGAACAAATCCATCAAGATTGAGTCAAGCATTTTCAGATTTTTATGGGATACTCTCATCACTTTTGTCTCTTTGATGTTAATCTTCATTCCATATTTCAATGCCCTATCATTCAGACTATCCATTATCTTCTGTAGGCCCGTCTCGCTTCCCGCTACCATTCCTTTGTACCGCTACCATTTTAAAATTTGTTTCGGAACCAGCTTTACCTGAATATATGCTGTTAGACACTGTAAGACATGTAAATGCAAAAACTAATATATATTTGTATTGTTCTAACTATCTTTATTTATGTCAGGCTGGTGAAGAAGAAAGGAACTCCAAGAGTTTGGTTCAGTTCGGTTTGGAAAAAGTCTGGATTCGGGTTCGGTTCGGGTTCGGCCAGAGTCTGGGTTCGGGTTCGGTTCGGTTCGGCCAGAGTCTGGGTTCGGGTTCGGTTCGGGTTCGGTCAGAGTCTGGATTCGAGTTCGGTTCGGTCAAAATTTTAGATTTTAGGGTTCGGTTCGGGTTCGGTTCCATTCCCATCTCTAAGGTTAATATCACCTCCAGCTTCTAGACAATTTTGTAACTTATACAGTCCATGTCTACTATAGCCTACGGTGTCGAAATCTAAATTCGTATCAATTCCAAATATAGCAAAAATTCGATTAAATTTTATTATATTTAATGCAAAATTACTAATTAATTATGCTATTTAATTAACAGCCGTTAAATGAGCTGATTTACAAAAAGAAGGAAAACTGATTTCTTGTGTACATGTAGCTTATAATTCTGCGCCTCTTCATTGCCACATATATGTGGCTCTTTAAATCATCTAATATTCATAATCTCGGCCTACCTCTGCCTCTTTTTTCCTCCATTCTACCTTCTATGACCTCTTTTAATACACTCCCCCTTAGAATCTGTCCTATCTAACACTTCTTCCTATTTCTTAATACATTTATCAACTGTCTATCTGTGCCAACTCTATCCTGAACTTCCTATATTAAGATAATACCGGCAATTGTTTGCAAATGGCTCAATTTATGCACTTCGGCATTTAAACATTATAAAATCAATCAAAATATTTGATAATCTTCCACATTTTACAATTTTTTATAACTAAACCTATATTCGAATTTCGGAGGGAGATTTTCTCATATTATAAATACACTGCCTTTCGCCCATAGTTCTTTCGATTTTGACGACAGCTTTCCTAAACGCGATACAACTGAGATTTTAGTGACATAGTAAAATTTGATAGGAAAAAACAAAGAATTATAATCTGTCTCTACTACCTACTCAAACGAGCAACGGAATGAAAACTTGTAAAACATATGAAGCCATACATTTTCACTAACAGAAATAAATACTTTTTTATTCTTTATAACCCCTGAACCTGTCATTTGGCATAGCAATAGAAGAAGTGAGAGCATAGAGTAACACAAAAAAATAAGAAATAAAAATAGATCTGAGAGTAAAATCTCGGACATTCACTGAACTTTCTACACGCAAAATGGACAAAATTGCCTAACGGATTTAAGGATTTAACTTGCAGTATTAAAAGTGATAGATATCAATGTAGTTGATCATTTCACTATAATTTGTGTCAATATTAACGCATACCGTCTATTTTGGTACCATGTCTTGACTTGAGTGTCAGTTAGATTAAGCTTGGAAGCTAACTCCATCCTGTCCTGGACACTCAGGTACTTCTGCCTCTCGAAGCTCTGCTCCAATGTGTTGAGCTGATGATCCGTGAAAGCAGTCCGAGCCTTTCGCGTCTTCTTCGATTTGCTGGACTCCCCCTGATGACCTTCACCTTGACCTGAAGGACTGTGGGAGTCCCTGTTGTCTACTGTAAACAAAATTAGTCATGTAAATGTTTAGATTGAATGAGGAAATTTAAGGTGAATAATACTCTTGTTTGATTTAGTATCCTTTATTACAGACTTCAAGACTATCGTATCCCAGTTTTTCAATGTTACATTGATGTAAATATGTACCACTTTCAGAGGTAATACTTGTATTTATGTAAACGAATATTCTGTATTTTGTCCTGAACCAATTAAGAATCGACCAACCGACTCTGTAACTTATTAATATACGTTTCATAAGAGTTGACTAGGTGGAAACCGCTAAATGCAATTGACATCCACCATAGGTGGTTTACAATTGTTTATAACATGAAGTTGTTTACAAAGTCCTTTATTTTCAAAATAAAATTTCATGACAAATTGATAAGATGTGCGCAGTATGTGTATAAAAGTAAAAACAATGCTAGTCATATATACACTTGAACCACATTGAATATACTACTTAAATACATACACGTAAATAGCTACATATATCTATTGCAGCATGCGCAAAATACATTCACTAAGGAAAGCGATGGACATAATTTAATTGCACAAAGCGATTTATGTGCAAGCATTAATTTCCTTTTTATATTGGAATTTAACAGATGCTTAAAGTCAAAATAATGAAATCTTATAGCAGTCACTCCTATAGCCAGTGGTGAAGTCGGTAAGATGCTCGACCGCGAATCAGTACATGCGGGGTTCAAATCCTGGACTCGCCTGTCACTGACATCGCCTTTGAGTGAGGAAACAGACGTTAACCTTAGCTGTACCAGATTTTTAATGAAATAAGTATTTCTGATACAGAAAAAGCTTAACCCACCACTGGACGAGTCATTCCCACAATCTTCATCATCAAGATCCTCATCTAGGTCAAGTTCACAGTCTGATGTGTCGCAGACATTCAGACGTCTGCCGTCAGACTCCTCGTGGAGATTCAGAGGTGGAGAGAGATGCGGGGGTCGCCAGGGTAGAGTGGAACCGTGGAGATTCATCAGACGGCTTCCCACATCAACCATTCTGAGGTCGCTGAAGGCTGACTCTGCTCCTCCAAAACATCTCCTGCCCAGAGGTCCCAGCGTCCGAGTGGTGAAGACGCTTAGAGTGCTGAGATCTGGATGAGGAGGTTTGCGGTCAACCCCCAGTATGTCACTGATTAAAAAGGAAGGTCTGCTTGAAGTACAGGAATTGTTGCGACTGTTTTTGTTTTCTACGTTTCTATTATTACAGTGCAAAGCGTCACTTTTACATTCTTGAGTTCCTGGTGAGCTGTTATTGCAGAGTCCATTGACTACAGGATTAAAAGGACACGAGTGGTCGAATACTGGACTGACTGATTGATCGCGGTTGTCCTCTGAGCTCGTAGGAGGCTGAGGACTGCAAGATCTTGACCTAGATCTGTATCTTGAGGTTAGACCACTATGAGGCGAATTCGACGCAGAAATTTGCTTCTTTCGATCATCAAGAATATTAAGCTTTTCATCCATTTTTTCACAATAAAGCAATAAACCTATAGGAAATAAATGATGTTACTTAAATTTAAAAACTCTAGTGGCCCGCAAATTTTTTCCTTTGTTGCATTTGCTTAGCAAGTATAACAAAGTCTTCCTATGTAATCCTTCAACTCGTAAATTTCCAGAGAATAATAATGGCAGGAAATTTAGGTGCTCGTCACCGTGTTCATTATATTAGTTATGCAACTATCAACTGAAATATATCGTTAATTTAACAATTTCAATTTAAGATAGATTATTTGTACTTCTTACTAGTGAAGAGTTTTGCTAACTTATGATACAGTCCAATGGTAAATCTGCACATCGTAACTTGAAAACACCGAATAGTCTTTACTCAATTACATAACAAATGAGTTAATGTTTGTCGTGCACAATCCCATGAAGAGAGATGTGAAATAAAAGAGGCGTGGCGTTGTTTTCAGATTTCAGTTGCTCGTTGTTCCTGGTTGCCATTGGTTGTAACAGACTGCCAATCATATGCCATCCTTGTTTCAGTTCTCTGAACATCCAATGCAGACATTTAAAGTGCAAAATTACGCAGTCATTACCTGCAATATGATCATATAGTACATTCAGCTTCTATTTGATTTCGTTGCTTCTTCAGATTAGTATATGCATGATGATGCAAACAGTTTTGCAATGCTATTAATGTAACAGTGGTCGCCATTATGACAGATTAGTAATAAAGTTTCCTGGTCCAGCTGGGATACTCATCACTAAGCGTTCCATTAATAAACTATGAAAACAATTTCCAATCACAATGGAATAAATGCATAGATATTCTTATAAAAACATTAGAGCAATATATTGTTTAGGTGTGATTTATTTTATATCTCTCTCTCTCTCTCTCTCTCTCTCTCTCTCTCTCTCTCTCTCTCTCTCTCTCTCTCTCTCTCTCTAGTTTAGTATCTATACTAATCATCTCATTCGTACAGTCGATTAATATTTCGATCATGTTTTTATTCTCCGAGGAAAGATAATTTAACCAGCACCATGCAGTGTTGATGAAAGAATGACGCAAAAAGAATAGATGATACAAATAAGTGGAATTTGTTAAGGACACAAATGAAAATTGGTGTCCTTAATTTTTTCAAATGCTCTCTAATAATAGTAATTATTATTAATTAGTATTACATTAATAGACGTGTAAAAAGGAGTCCTTTTGTAAATGGTTTAACGAATTGATCGATTGTGTGTTTTTTGTGAAACGTTAAAGCAAATGTGAATAAAATATGTATATTGGGCCTGACACTTGGCAAAACAATAGAGGGAGAGGAGAGAATTAATCACTTCGAATTAATTTTTGTATATGATATCTTTCCATATTTTCGTCAAACTGAAAATTTGTAGAACAACAAATAAAAATCGTTTTAGATCTAAACTTCAGTTTTTAGCTTTAAATTTATAACTTAGAGAAGATTTTCCAATTTCAACCTCAGTAATTGTTAAAGTTTTAACTGTTTATCTCATCACTTACACTCAGAATAGAATGAGAGGCCGAGTTAAGCTGGTGCTCATCAGGGCCAATGTCTAAGGGTTGCCATTGATACTCAGGCTGTTAAAAAATTGTTAGCCAGCTACTTACTTTCACAATCTTCAGCGTAAGTCAACAGCAATGGATGCTATATAAGGCCTAATTTGTATAAATATTATAGATTTACAACGGGTTTGAAAGCCGTAATTGGTTAGCCCGTTGCACATATTCCTCACGATTTTGCAAGCATCAACAGTTACTCCTTTTAAGGGATTGATTAAACCGGAATCCGCAACCGAATTTCTCTAAAAACCTCAGAGCCACCTGATCAGCTTAACGTCTGAACCTCGACGATTAAGCAATTCCTAGCAGTTGGTTAATTTAATTAAAATGAAATCATTTAACGATATCTGTGCCAATTGTATTCAACAAGTATAAAAACGTTTATCCAGGTAATATACATCAGGTGAAGGGCATAATGACAAAGTACTAAAGTTGTGTAGAATCGATTTGCAGGTGATTATTGCCTAGAGCACACAAAAATGCTTACTTGAAGCCATATTTGAAGCCTGAGCGCCTAGCCTCCAGAAATTGCAACACAATTTTCCTATCACGACCCTAGATAAACTGAGATTCAAGAGATGATGATGATTATGATGATGATGATGATGATGATGATGATGATGATGACGATGATGATGACGATGATGATGATGATTATGATTCCTTCCATTCTACCTTCTAAGACCTCTTTTAATAAACTTTCCCCACTTAGAATATGTCCTATCCAACTTTTCTTCCTACTTCTTAATATATATATATATATATATATATATATATATATATATATATATATATATATATATATATAAAGGTATATTCTGTAGTTTTAGTTAAGAGTGCAGAGCAACGGAAACAATATATTTTGCATTGTAACTACAGTAAAATCAGAAAAGCCAACTGTTTGTTCCAGCCGATATCCCATCCTTGGCCCACAATGAAAGGCAAGGTGTTTGGGAGGGGTCCTGAGGCCTAAGAGTATTTTTAAGGTGGGGGAGTTTGATGAACTGACGGGTGAAAGGTGATGTTAATCAATCGCTCATCGTCACGCGACGCCCCACCAACTTTATTTGTCATCTTTGATAGAGCAAATCGCTATTTAAACGATAAAATCGTTTGTGATCTCTACCAAGAGATCGATTCCGATTGCTATATCAAACAGAACAGCCACTTTCAAATGTGACAAACACAAACCGGCGCCTCTGCAATAAACGATCTTCATTTAGTAATAATTTAACAAGTAATCCTCGCAGAATAATAGCTAACAGTATAAAATGTCACAGCCTCTGCTCTGAACTTAATTAGAGCTGTTCACAAATTTTTAACGAGCTGCACGCTTAATATAACCCTCAAATGTTAGTGAATTATTCATAGCTCCATTATTTCAATCAAATAAATCATACCACCTTTACGATAGCAACAACCAATAATGGCGAATTTGTTATAACCTCTAATAAGCTTGTATAATAATAATAATAACACATATTATAGTGAAATGATCAACTACGTTGATATCTATCACTTTTAATACCACATGCTATATCCATTAGGCAATTTAGTCCATTTTCCGTGTTGCAAGTCCAGTGAATGTCAGAGATTTTACTCTCAGATCACCGCGGCTGGGATTCGAACCCACGAGAGTTCAATTCACCTCAGAGTCTGCCATTTAAAACTTCATGACGTTATCTACACCCTTAACCATTGCGCTATTGAGATATTCTGCACCTTTTACTTGACAGAATTCTTGTATGCTGCCTAAAGTGCCTATGTAAAAGTACAACTCAAATATGGAATAAGACAACCAAATTCAACTTAGTGGTCTCGTGATAATATTCAATCACAATGCGATTATCAACATGTAACGAAGTTCTGGCTATCACTTCCTATCAGCTGCTTATCATTGCCTAACAGCTAGCCTAACATCTTTTTGATTAACATTGATTTAACTGCACCTTTTACTTGACAGAATTCTGCAAGACTAGTGACAATGCACTGTTGATTATGATATAGTAGTGGAGCTCTAATGGTTAAAATCTGAGGAACACAGTGGTTGTCTTTGCATAACATTTATCCATTTAGTCTACAAAACACGTTCTTTCTGCAAATAATTCGATAGCAGCTGCTCCATTGTACTGTTGTGTAATCGGTGTAGGAAGGTTAGTCGCGTATCTGTGCAACAGATTTCAGATTACGAATAGGTTTGAAATTTTATGACACTGTACACTATGATACAAACCCTTGAATTTATTATTTATAATAAGACAGAATTAATGATTGCATAGACGTAATTATCATTGGCAAGCGCTGATGGCCAAGTGCCATTTTAAGGACTTTGCAATACCTCTGGCAGTTGTACTGTATATGTTTTAAAGACCACCGAAGAATATTCAGGTATCTTCATACACAGAAGCGGATATTAACCTAAACTTAATAAGGAATAAACTAATAAAATTGCAAATGAAGTCACTGTACCTAAGCGGTTGGATAAAATAAATACTTTATTAAATTCAAATTTTGTTAGATGCTACTGAGGCAGCTTTAAAGTTAGCATTAAGGATAGTTACGGTGCATTGCACTGCAGCGTCGGGATAAAATTGGAACGTATGACACTAAATGTTCAATAAATTTTATTAATAGTTGTTACACTATCACCAACAATGGGGTCTATGGTTCAACTATTAGACTAGATCACAGGTAGTAGCTGAAACATTTTTATTTTGTTTCTATCCCACACTGCACTGATCATAAAGAGGAGAGCGTTATGGACTGACTCGAGGTTCTCTATCTAATAATAATACAGCACAGTTAATAATCGCCGATAGGGGACGGCGCAGTAAAATGACTTGAGAGAATACGTAGCGAGTGCCAGTTACTAAGGTTCACCTAAGAAATCAAAACCCCTTATTATCTCATTCAAGATTATAACCCCAGGTTACGTATAAATATTAAATATTTTAGAGTTGGGCAATTTCCTGTCGGTTTGTTCGGGAGATATTACTTCATCTCTAAATCACATCATTTTAAGGAAGACGATTGGAAACATTTTGTATGACTTACTACGAAAGAACAGAAAGATCTGCATATTTGATAAGGAGACCGGATCTTAGAGTTTTTAGTGCGGTTCATAAAAGCGGTTGTTTAAGGGAATTTCTGAATTTTAAGTGTAGCTGTTCTATCTCTCTTAGTGCACTGCCTACTGGCAGGTCCATGGAATATAGCGCCACCACCCTTCTCTGTCTTCCGCTTTCCTCTTTATGTCCACATATGAGTTAGTCTTTAAATCATCTAACATACCTAATCTCGGCCTGCCTCTGCCTCTAATTCCTTCCATTCTGCCTTCCATTACCTCTCTTAGTAGACTTTCCCCCTCTTGAAATGTGTCCTATTCAATTTTTTCCCATTTTGTAATGCACTTATCAACTGTCTAGTTGTACCAACTCTCTCTAAAACTTTCTCATTTGTAACCTCTTGCGTCCAGCCAATTTTTTTCATACTTCTCCATATCCACATTTCCAATGCCTCTAGTTTCCTGATATCTTGCGTGTAGCTGTCAGTGTTGAAATTATTCTGCCATTAATGTTACCAGGGACGCCAAGTCCAAAAGTAACCATTAAATTATCTCTGGCTATTTTTGTCGGATACTTATGTATGAAAGGATTGACCAAATAAATAACAAGAAGGTAAAAATCCATCGCTCTGATCGTATAAAATCGATCATGGCATATTGATTGACAATGCTACTTTACGTCTCGTTGATCTCCTAGTCAAGACTGCAATATGATCAAGTTTCTGATTTATGAAAACTGACATACTATATAATACATGCACATATGTATACACTGTAGTCTAATAGCAGTATGTTACGCTTGAATACTCCAACAATTGCAGGTTTAACAATTGTTTACAGCCGCAGAAAGTTGACCGGTATAATATCATTTAGGATCCTAACTGTCACTAATGTTGCATGAGTGGCAGACACTTCGGCGATAGGTCTGCCTAACATTGACCTGAAGCATTAATCTTGAGGAAACGAGTTTTAGCCGCGCGATGGAGCCACATTCCATATTATACTGGTTACCCTACACTATTATTATCCAACCGCATGGGTTTGATTGCTACGGTCGACTGATGGACTGCCATTGGCGATAGACGGAACAATAGAAAATATTATGCGATATACATTATATACGTAATATGAAGACGTTACTAAAGCTAAATGGTTAGAAGTTCAATTTATCATGTATACCGTAATACTCATATCAATGAAAGCATTAGAATATATTTCGTTTTGTTATAATTTCTTCAGTTGTTTACTGCTTGATATTTTAAAACTATAATGATATCTCTCTCTTAGTGCACTGCCTACTGGCAGGTCCATGGTACATAACGCCTCCACACTTCTCTGTCTTCCGCCTTCCTCTTCATTTCCACATATGAGTGGGTCTTTAAATCATCTAACATACCTATCTCGGCCTGCCCCTGCCTCTTTTTCCTTCCATTCTACCTTCTATGACCTCTTTTAATAGACCTTCCCCCCTTAGAATGTGTCCTATCCATCTCTTCTTCTATTTCTTAATACATTTATCAACTGTCTATCTGTGCCAACTCTCTCCAGGACTTCCTCATTTGTAACTTTTGAGTCCAGCTAATCCTCTCCATTCTTCTCCAAATCCACATTTCCAATGCCTCCAGTTTCCTAATATCTTCCTTCCTTAAGGTCCATGTTTCACATCCATACAATAGCGTGGTCCAAACCACAGTTCTCACTATCTTTATCTTTGTGTCTGTCTTTAGACTTTTTGTTAATAGTTCTTTTCTACTACCAAAGGTCGCATGTGCTTCTGCAATCTTACTGCATATTTCCGTCTCACATTTCCCATCATCGGTTATAGTATGACCCAAGTATTTTAAACTCCTTGCCTGTTCCAATTTCGTACCATTTATTGTGATATTAACTCACCTTTATTATTGGACACTCTCATAACCTTGGTCGTTTTTATATTAATCTTCATGCTATATCTTAGGGCCGTATCATTCAGCTTATCCATTATCTTCTGCAATCCAATCTCGCTGCCCGCTACCATTCCTTGGTCATTTGCAAATCGTACATCTTGTAACAAATTCCCTCCTACTTTTATTCCTTCTTCCAAGTCTTCCATGGCTTCCTCCATCATTGCTTCAGCGTAAATGTTTAACAGCAGCGGCGAAATGCTACAACCTTGTCTTACTCCACGTCCTATTTCACCTTCTTCTGAGTATTCTTGTTGGATTTTGATTACTGCTCTTTGATTCATGTACAAGTTCAAAATTAGTCTTCTATCTCTCCAGTCAATTCCTATTCTTTCTAAGATATTCATCATCGTTATCAATCAATCCTGTCAAAGGCTTTCTCGAAGTCTACAAAGTATCTCTTTCTAATATTTTGCCTATAGTATCAGGTCCAACTTACATATACTCACATGAAAGCATACAAAAACGTCATTTCCATATTCTAAGTTCTTTCGCAAGGAACCCGCATTACTCCTATTGATTCTCTTGGGCCGCATCCCTTCCTAAAACCAAATTGTGTCTTGCTCAGTATCATCTAATTATAATGATATATGCAGCATAAAATCTTGGCCTACCTATTATTCATTATATGAAGAGAAATTGCAAGCACGATATTATACATGCACTTGTATGCTCACAAATTATATATATACATATATATATATATATATATATATATATATATATATATATATATATATATATATATATATATATACATGTATATATACAGTATATAGGCCTATATATATACTGTAAATATATATATATATATATGTGTGTGTGTGTGTGTGTGTGTGTGTATAGATATAATATATATATATATATATATATATATATATATATACATATATATATATATATATATATATATGATATTCTATTCATTTATTAACTTATGTAGTACCTTATAAAAGCATACAAATTAAATATAGTTGCGTTTATGAATTTATCGAAACTACCTCAAATACAAATTACTTGTTGTCCCCTCTGCAACCTAACTTAATTAGAACTAGCCTCAAGAAGGGAAGCATTTCACGACAACTACGACTGTATGTAGAAGAAATTATAATTTTACAACTTTTCCAACCACTTACGAGAAGAAAGAATAATAATTTAACACTCACTGGCGGTGTCAGGCCTTTTACGTAATGATAAACGAGCCTAGGAAGTATGACATCTGATACCCTGCACTACCATCCGCATAAAGAAATAATCGTCAACAAAACGTCTCGATTACAATGGAACGAAGGAACTATACCGAAGCTATTTTCTTTTCGATTAGCGCACAATGGTCATAATTATACAGTTTAATTTTATACTCGAGACATTATCCCAGCGATCGCCGACGATAAACAGCCGAACCAACGGCTTTAAATCATCGTCGCCTTTCTGTCATCACGAAAATCGCATCAAACAGCTGAACTCAACTGTATCCTTAACTGTCATTATTATCAATCTCATAAATTTAGTTCATGAACTTCCTTTGATGTAAGTTAACTAGGGTGCGACATGAAATAAACGGGAAAGTATCGCAGATAAAGAGGAAAGCAATTATTTTAAAGGTAGGAGTACGTATACATACCCATAAGCATATACATATCTAAGTATACATATACTAAGTATACATATACTTAGATATGTATATGCTTATGGGTATGTATATATATACTTAGCAAATAATCTGGCTGAAGATGAACTGATTTACAACTGATGTCTCAACTAAAGATGAAGTCCTAAATGTCTTGAAACAGATATTATTGCATACCCGTTTATCCCAAATAATTCCACTCAGAATGTACAAAGAAAGGAAATCTATATCAGTTCAGTAATTAAATTATCCAAAATACAGGAAAGTAACTTATAACTATAGTGGAAAACGAATGTTAAACTTAATCTGAAATTGAAGATGTTCTCAGAAAACAGTAGACGAGGAGGCATTGTGTTCCAATGTGTCGGTCACAGCGAATCCAAAAAATGTTTCAAAAGCGCATAAAGCAGTTTAGATCACCGAGGGGCTTGCGAGAGATTTAGGCATTCCACGTAAAGATGTTGATATATGGACTCTAAAATGCAATATCTCTTGACTTCAGCTGTGCCATTATATATTAATCTTCATTACTCACCATTATACATTTACAGTAAGATCTTCGTCCATGACTACATACAACAAAAAATAACAAACCAAAAAATAAAAAATAAAAAATAATAATAAATAAACAAAATTATGTATTAAAAGTAAAAACGTATTATAAATATCATAAATATATAAAATATATTATAAACATTATAAATATAATATAATATTGGCAATATATTATAAATATTGTAAATTATAAATTATAATTATAATTATATTTGTTAATAAATGAAAGACAAAAATAGTGGCAATTAATGCAATGCAATAAGCTTAGTTGGCTGCATTAGCCCCGTGTTGTGCTCGGGTATGGTTGGACCACTGCAGAATAGGGCAACCGAAAATAATCTGCCGCGTGTACGTAGAAAGGCGACTAAAGGCAGGAGCTGAAGATGGCAAGAGGGGACCCACCTCACCATGAAATATTTCCTCCCAGGATTAAATGGTAATAAATCCACCTAACTAAGAAAGGCAACGGGATACCACCTCAGTAGCCATATTTTTCCCAAGCTATAGGCTATATAAGGTATGGATAAGGCATAGACTTTGTGAAGGGATTAACTTGTTGATCTAAGGAGTTCTCTTATGGAGCGAGAAAGCAGACTTTTATTATGAATATGTACCTTGAACCTGCCACTTGGCAGTGCACTGAAGAAGAAGGCTGCATTGCTTTTGAATTATCTCTATACCAATGTTAAACTTAGGGGATAAGGATTTATTATAAGCGGCCATTAAACCGGGAATTTACTACAAGAAATTATAAAGGAAACTATGCATTAATTTTACTGTTTTACTACGAATTCAATGATTAAACAAATTGAATCTTGTAAAGAAATATCTCTGAGAAATAGTGAAAATATGGAGGGATTTGATTTATTGATGGACTCTTTCAAGCATACGGTTCTACTCTAAGCTCAACACTGTGAGAAATGTGTAAAAAGGCAAGTAATTAATTAATAATATTTATAACAAGCTGTCAGACTCGAAGAGTGCATCATATTTTGCACATAATTACATGTATTCGATAATTTTTTACTTGAAAATTCTACATCGTTAACAAACTACAATCGATTATCTAAACGAGTCATTCGCACATTGCACGGCATGGAAGCACAATTTATCGTTAACACTTATGCATCATTAATGAAGAATTCATTTACAATATCGCAGATTAACTAAACTTGTTTGAATTTGGAGCAGTAACGCATGCAACTATAATTACTCTGCAATTGAAGTAATCATATTACAGGCAATCGATTTGATGCCAGTGAGGAATAAATTAATTTTTAGTGATAGATCACGAGAGAGATTGCGTTGCTTTCTCGGTGACCGAGCTTAATTTGCTGTAACGCTTTCGGTGCCAACGGCTACGGTTGCCCTGATAATTCCCGCTATCACCCGTCGGCCTAAGAAGTATCCCATTTAATAATTGATTGGGTGGCGTGACGCAAACCTGTTGCGCAGTTCATATATAGGAGAGACGCAGGCTAATCAATGTCGATCGGTTAATTCGCGTTCATTTTAAATCTTTAAGTTTTGTAGTGCTAGATGTTGCCAAGAACGACAATATACTCCAGATGTCTGTCTTTGGTTGCTGACGAAACGAATATCATAGACAACTTCGCGAGGCGATGCTCTCTTGCAACAATAACGGCGGTAGATTGAAATGATAAAAGATAAAACCAAATTTTAAGATTGTTAATGAATAATCTAATAAAATAATAACAGTTTCCTGAAGGAAGACGCAATCACTGGAGGTCCTCTGTTGAATTTAAAGCATTAGCGGCTCCTTCAGCGGCGTGCTGGCATATTTTTTTCTTAGGAGAGGGGTGGGGGGTCCACGCACACACGCGCACACATGCCCCGCAGTAGTGTGCCCGCAGTGGCGGATCCAGGGGGGGCCCGGGCCCGCCCCCCTTAGGCCCGACGATAAAAATTGTAAACTATATTTTCATTGTTTCCATGGCAATTTCTATGTGTCAGTATATGTTGGTAAGGGTAGTGGTTAGGGTGGGGGGGGGTAGGAGACGGAACTCAGTTCCACTAGATTAAATTGTTTGAATTATGGGACTAGGGGACCATATTTTGTATTATTTCGAGCCCTTTAAATGGTGGGGGCCCAAAAAATGTTGGCCGTTTCACTAGCTCTCAATTTTCGCTTTAACCACAGTATAAGAGGAAAAAAGGGTGCTAGTGAAAAATGTGAACTCTGTCCCTCACCAGTGGTGCAAGCAGCCTTGGCTGGGGGGGACCTAAGCCCCCCCTCCTACCGTCATAATTAGGGTACCTTTTCAATTCGTCCTGATCCGCTGACTTTCTTCAGAGGTGAAAAAATTAACCTACTTTTTTACCGAAACAAATGTAGGATTTTAGTCATTTTAGGTTTTCGTAAGATACCCTCACTCTACTAGCCGAGCTCAGTAGTGAAAACATTTTGAGCCCACACCCCCCCTCCACAGAATTTTTTCTGATTTCGTCACGTGTCTCGAAGAAGGCGGGGCGTAAGGAAAATATGTGTAAATATTCTCAAAAAACAATTTCGGATGTGTGGTGCTCCGGGTAAGGGATACTCTAGTGTGTCAAACTATTTCATACTGAAACCGTGCTGAAACGCAGGTAAGTGATGGATGTAGTAAACGGAAAAATAGAAAAGAGCGAAGTGCTTCAAGCTATACATGTACAGGTGACCGCCCCTGGTGACCCCACCGCCCCTGGTGACACCACCGCCCCTGGTGACACCACCGCCCCTGGTGACACCACCGCCCCTGGTGACACCACCGCCCCTGGTGACACCACCGCCCCTGGTGACACC